>CM019826.1:3441659-4641659 GCA_009763385.1 Coix lacryma-jobi var. lacryma-jobi
AGGGGTGCCAGGCTGAACCGACCGGCCGGCTCTTCGAGCTGTCCGGCACGCCGGTTGCCCTGGCTTGTCATCCCGCGAGTCCTTTCGATCGGATGCGAGGGGGGATGCCTCGTACTACCACGAGCGGGCGAGTATCGAGGTTCCCGGTGAGCTGATAATGGGGAATCCAAGTGAGACCTCGTGCCCCGTTCGATAGGGGTCGACTGTAGCCCGGAGGCGATCTCATAAAGCATGGGTGCTCAGTCTGCAGGAGTGCCGGGTCCATTCGATAGGACCCGGTGGCTCGATGCCTCCCTCCGAGGGGATCTCACTGCACGTCGAGCTCCCCGCCTTGGATACACGTGAGGGGCCTCGAGGGCTTGGCCCTCGAGTGATGCCGCGAGTGGCGCCCCTTGGTGTCCCTGACTCGGGTGCTCGAAGCCGGCTGTCGAACCCTCTTTCGTCGAGGCCAGCCTTCGCTGCTTCGAGACTTAGGGCCGGGGCCCGTTTTTGGGTGCCCGAAGCCGGCTGTCGAACCCTTTTCGAGGGCCAGCCTTCGCTGCTTCGAGACTTGGGGCCGGGCCCGTTTTTTACTTCCGGAAGAAGCCTTCGTCGCTTGGAATCCTTCCGCCCGTTGGGCGTGCCTTTTTAGGCGGAAACCGTCAGCGAGTGGAGATCGTGGCGCCGGGGCGACGGGCGCGAAGTTGGAGCGGCGGCCTCGGAGGGCCCCGGTAGAGCGGAGCGAGTACAGAGTCGCCGCGTGTTCCCTGCATCCGGCTCGAGACGTAGTTAGGTGGGCGCATTAAATGCTATGCGGTTACCTTTTTACGTCGTGGGAGACCCCGTCCGTCGGGGTTTCCCCTTATAAATATTGAGAGAGGGGAAAAGGAACTCTTTGCCTTGCCTTTGCCTTCACCGCCGCCGTAGCCTTCACGCGCCCTCTCCTTCGAGCTAGTCGATTGGGGATTTTTCGGCTGCCCGTCCGCCGCTTGGACCCGCGCCGCGCCACCGCCATGGCCGCCCAGACACAAGCGCTGCCGGCCGAAGACTGGAGCCCGTCGAAGGTGACGCAGAGCGAGATGGACTCGTTGGTGGCCCAGGGGCTTCTGCGCCCCAACCCGGAGGAGGGACCCGCGTGGTGGGTTATCCCGTCGGCGGAGCACCGGGAGCCGCACCCGCCGGAGGGGTACGTGGTGAGCTTCACGCGCTACCACCGTATGGGGCTCGGCGTCCCGCCGAGCCGCTTCATGCGGGGGCTGGCCCACCACTTCGAGGTGGAGCTGCAGCACTTCTCCCCCAACTCCATCTCGCACGCCGCCATATTCGCCGCGGTGTGCGAGGGGTACCTGAAGATGGAGCCGCACTGGGAGATGTTCGTCCATCTCTTTCCGGGGCGAGCTCTTCATCAAGGCCCTAAAGCCCAGCGGGAGGCGGCTCGTGCGCATGGGCTCCCTGGCCATCACTGCGAGGGCTGGGACCTCGTCGGCCAACGTCCCTCGTGAATACCTGCGATACAAGCTTTCCACCAACCAGGCCGGGTGGGACGACCATTGGTTCTATCTGCGGAATGAAGATGGTCTCTTTCCGCAGTACACCGGCAGGGTCCTCGCTCAACGCCCGGAGAAGTGGACCTGGGGCGTCGCGGCGGAAAGGCAACGCCACCTGGCCCCGCTGATGAAGATGATGAAGACGCTGGTGGATGAGAAGAAGTTGACCGTGCAAGCGGTCATTTGGGCGTTCCACCAGCGAAGATTTCTCCCGCTGGCGGACCGCCCTCTTCTTATGCACGAGATGGGGCCGGAGGCCGAGCTCGAGGCGCTTAATCGATCGAGGATGGCCGAGGAGAGGCTGTCCCGGAACGAGGGCGTCTCCCGGGTGTCAATCACGATTCAGGGCCGTTCATCCCCGAGTACACCCACCTGGTCGCCATGGCACCCGACGAGGGGTGTCTCGACCTGGTGAGCCTCCCTCGAGCTGAGCTGTTCCGAGCCCCCTCCCCCTTTTCCTCCTTCGAACCTTTTGCATTCTTCTTGTGGTTTGTCTCGTCACGCTTCTTCTTTTTTCAGGGGGCGTTTACTTGTCGCGCGTCGAGGCCCCCGGTGAGGGAGGACGCCGCGGATACTCAGGTGAGGCGCCTTTCTGCTCAGAAAGACAAGGAGAGCAAGGATGCCAGGAAGAAGAAAGAGAAAAACAAAAACCTGCGTCGCTTGGCTCGGGAGCAGAGGCTGGCGAAGGCTCGTCGCAACCGTCAGCCTGGAGACGGGTCCCCCGAGCTGAGCTCCTCGAGCTCGGAGGAGGAGAGCGATGATGAGGAGGAGAGCGACGACGAGGGGATGGATGCGCGCCTGAGGCGCGCGGGGGTCGTCGATGACAGGGCTGACCGCTCCTCTGTGCAGGAGGGTATACTGGAGGTCCCCGCGGCGAAGGGACCGCGCAGGACGCAGCCGCGGAAGGCGGCGCCGATCCCCGCCTCGTCGGGGGCCCAAGGTCCGTCGAGCTCTGCGCCGGCCGTGCCCCCGGTCGCGAGGAAGCCCCGAACCCGGAGCGCCTCTGCCACAGCACCAACGGAGGCCGCCCCGTGTCTGCCCAGGCGGGAGGTCTCGAGAGGGGTCGAGCCTCGAGGGGCAGTGACCCCATCGGGAGGGGCTCCGGGTCCGACCGCCGCGAGCTATCGAGGTCGGGGTCGAGCCCGCGGAGGCGGGCGCCAGGAGGAGGTGTCGAGCCCGCCCCGCCACCACGAGCGTCGGGGAGGGAGCCCCCGGGCGCCTCGTGCCCAGGGGCGGGAGCGCCCCCGGAGTCCATCGCCGCACCGCCGCCGGGACACAGAAACGGACGCGGGAGGGCGCGACCGCCAGCGCGAGCGCCGGAGCAAGTCCCGGAGCCCGCGCCGGGGCGGGCGCCGCGATGACAGCACGAGGGAGGTGCGGTCGCCCTCCCGCGATGCGGGGCGGAAGGAGGGATCCCCCTCGAGGTCGAGCCACGGGAGGCGTCGGGAGCCCTCCCCCCATCCCAGCCCCGTGGAGACGGCCCAGGCGAAGGGCTCGAGCCGCGAGGTGGGCTCGAAGCCCCTGAGTGGGTCCGGCGATTCCGGGAAGAAGCCCAGCCGCCGCTTTGGGTGAGTAATTTTCTTGGACTTCGTCGGCAGCGAGGCTTTACCTCTTTACTTTTGATGACGCATGCCGTCTCTGGTTTCTCAGGGGAAGCGCTCCTACCAGGAGGTGGACCTCGCTTCGTCCA
Source organism: Coix lacryma-jobi var. lacryma-jobi (assembly GCA_009763385.1). Taxonomy (NCBI): domain Eukaryota; kingdom Viridiplantae; phylum Streptophyta; class Magnoliopsida; order Poales; family Poaceae; genus Coix; species Coix lacryma-jobi. The sequence goes on from CM019826.1 coordinate 3,444,876, forward strand.
AGCGGGCCAAGACCTCGAGCCCCGTCGAGGCACAAGCACCTCGAGGTATGGCACCTTCCTCCGCTAGAGAAGCCGCTTGGCTGGAGAAGGCTCGAGCTGCCGTGGCTCGAGGAGGCCAGATGATCGTCGCAAATTTTGGTGAGGCCGTCGCCATCGACCGCAGGGGTCGAGGTACTCTTCCTGGTTCTGATATCACCGTCATCTCGTATTGCAGGGGCCTCAGCTCATGGCATCGAGCCCGCCACTACCATATCCCTGAAGCGCTGCCTCCTCCCCCTCCTCCTCCTCCCGCGATGGTGCCAGCTGGGAGCGCCACCCTTCCCCCCACCACGACGGCTGTTCCGGGGGAAGCGCCTGGGCGAGCACGGCCCCGCCGGTGTCTGGGGCTGAGGAGACTGCGCCCCTCGAGGCCCCGACCGACACGAGCCGGGCTGCGGCGGAGGGAAAGGGGGAGAGGAGTTGGCGGAGGAGGAGCCGACGGTGGGACCTCCTGAACGAGCTGGAGCAGGCCGCTCCTCGCCGCGGGCTCGATGATGGTGGAGGCGCCCGAGGCGCCGGCTAGCGCCGACAAGGCGCCGGAGGGCCGGCCAGGGAAGAGCCGGGGCTCGTGCCGTCGGGCGGCGGGCCGCAGTCGGGGCAGCTCGGGGCGGAGAAGGATCTGCCCGACATCGAGCTTGACCGGCCAGTATGGCCGTTTCCCGATGCGCCGAGCCCGTCCCTCGCCATGGTCTCCGTCGAGCAACCGGTCCAGCGGGGGGCCCGCGCGAGGTGCGGTCCATCTTCCGGGAGGTGGCCGGGCTTATGGCGGAGGCGGAGCGGTCCTGCTCCGAGGAGGCGGGCCGGTCCGCACAGGTGTCGGCCGCCCGCGCTGAGCTGGCCGGAACGCCCAAATGGCGAGTCGGCTCAACGAGGCGGAGGCGGAGGTCCGGGCGGCTCGAGGTGAGGCCGCTCGATTCAAGGAGGAGGCCGCCGCCGCTCTCGAGGCGTCGAGGCAAGAGGCCGCGGACGCCCGAAGCGAGGCCACCTCCGCCCGGGCTGAAGTTGAGGCGGCGAAGCAGGAGGCCGCTGACGCCCGTGGCGAGGCCGCCACCCCGCCGGGCCCGACCGCAGCGGAGCGGCGAGAAAAGAGGCCGAAGACGCCGAGAGTGATGTCGCCACCGCCCGAGCTGCCGAGGGGGCGGCGCGGCAGGAGGTGATCCGAAAGGATCTGGCCCTCGTGGAGGCGGGCAGGCTGATCGAGGAGCTTAGGGCGAGAAGCTCCTCATGCTGGCCGAGAAGCGCAGGCTCGAGCAGCGCGCTGAGGGCCTTACCAGCGACCTCGCCGCCCTGGGGCAACATTGCGATGGTGAGGCTTACACCTTGTCCTTGTTTGGGTCTGAAGTTTTTTGTTACGCCACAGTCTCATTCCTCCTCGTTCGTTGCGCAGGGGTCGAGGAGACGGTCGAGGTGCTCCGCGGGACGAACCAGGCTCTCTTGGACCAACTCCAAGACGAGACGATGGTGGCGGAGCGGGCTCGCACCTCCCTTGACCGGCTCGGCTCCACGTGGGGTGCTCTTCCAGTGGCTGCGGCAGAGGTGCGGCGGCCCGAGGCGACGCCTTGGTCGACGCCTTGTGCTTCTTCGACGCAGCGGCGCGGGACCGTGTCCGGCAAGCTCTCCATCATGGCGTCAAGCAGACGCTCGCGGTTGTCCGCTCCGGCTTCCGCTTCCCGGTCCATGTTGTCGCCAATGGCTTCATCGAGATCGAGGGGAAGGACGAGGAGTGGAACAACCGCCGTGTCGACAAAATCTTGGAGAAGATGGAGAGGCCGGGGACGTCGCTCGCGAAGATCTTCGAGGTGGACGTGCTGCCTCCTGACGCCAGCAGCGGTGTCGAGGACCCTCCTCCCTCTAGCTCGGTGTCGAGGCTGAGCCCGCCGTGGAAGACCTCGGGGAGGAGTATCGGACCGACGAGGACTGAGGCCTGCGTGCCAAATTTGGGCGTCGAGGCCCTTGTAAGAATTTTATGACATGAATGAGGGTACGTCGAGACCCGAATGTTATATATGACTTGTTATTAAAAGAGTTGTTTTCTTTTCAAATGCGTTTGACCACTTCTCTTTGTTGCAAGCTCGAGTTTCTGCTAGCTTAGTCTGTGTTCCTTCGATACGTCGCGAGCTCCTCGAGGGGAGGCGTAGGTAGGGTACCGTAGCCCGGGGGCGTAGGTGGCCGTCTACGTCGACGCCTCCCGACCCTTGGAGGCTCGAGGTTTTTAGGATTTAGACGTCGCTAGTTCACTCGAGGCACGAGTCGAGACGAGGGTCGAATTTTTGAAAAGAAAACGCGCTTTTTCCGGAGTCTGGGGGGTTCCCCCTGTCAGCCCCCGAGGGAGGCTCGACCCTGAGCAAGGCAGGGTCGAGGCTACCTTAAGTTGCTAAGTAAAAAATGAATGACAGTGCGCGAGTTTGTTCATTCATGTTTGACATGTTTGTACAAAGCAACAAAATGAACAAGGCCTCGAGGCCTTTAAGGGTAGAAGCGACGTAGCTGAGATATGTTCCACGCGTTCGCCAGGATCCTGCCTTGGCCGTCGTAGAGCTTGTATGTTCCTGGCTTGAGCACTTCAGCTACGGTGTATGGGCCTTCCCACGGAGGGGTGAGCTTATGGCGCCCTCGATTATCTTGCAGCCGTCGAAGCACGAGGTCCCCCACCGCTAGGTCCCTTTTGCGCACGTGCTTGTCGTGGTAGCGTCGAAGTGTTTGCTGGTAGCGTGCGGAGTTGATGAGCGCCACGTCTCGGGCCTCCTCGAGCTGGTCCTTGGCGTTGGCAAGCCTCTCGTCGTTGTTTTGCTCGTTGTAGGCTCGAAGTCGAGGGGAGCCGTACTCGAGATCCGTAGGCAAGACTGCCTCGGCGCCGTAGGTTAGGAAAAACGGAGTGAACCCGGTGGCTCGACTCGGCGTAGTCCTGAGGCCCCACAGCACCGAGGGGAGCTCTGCGGCCCACCCCTTTCCGAAATTTTTGAGGGTCTTGAACAGCCTCGGCTTCAGCCCATGGAGTATCATGCCGTTGGCGCGCTCGACCTGCCCGTTGCATTGAGGGTACGCAACCGAGGCCCAGGTCACGCGAATGCCGCTGTCGTCGCAGAAGTTGGTAAACTTTTTGCCCGTGAATTGGGTGCCATTGTCGGTGATGATGACGTTAGGCACCCCGAACCGGTACATGATGTCTGCGATGAACTCGACGGCTTTCTCGGAGGTGGGGTCACCTATGGGCTTGGCCTCGATCCATTTGGTGAATTTGTCGATGCCACGAGCACGTGCGTGTACTTTCCGGTTGTCATCTTGAGGGGACCCACGAGGTCGAGCCCCCAGACGGCAAACGGCCAAGTAATGGGGATCATCTGCAGGGCGTGCGCGGGCTGGTGCGTTTGCTTGGCGTAGAATTGACACCCATGGCATGCTCGGACCAAGCGCTTGGCGTCCCCAATGGCGGTCGGCCAATAGAAGCCTTGACGGAAGGCGTTCCCCACCAGGGTCCTTGGTGCTGCGTGGTGGCCGCAAGCCCCCGAGTGCATGTCGTCGAGGAGCTTGCGTCCTTCCTCGAGGGGGATGCAGCGCTGAAGGATTCCTGATGGGCTTCGTCGGTACAGCTCTCGTTCGTCGCCGTAGATGACGTAGGTCTTGGCCCTTCGAGCGATGCGTCGGGCCTCTGTCTTATCCTCCGGCAGCACGCCTTGCGTCAAGTAGTCGAGGAACGGCGTCCGCCAGTCGAGGCGTCGTGATGACGAAGTGGTGGGCGCGTCGATTTGCATCGCCTCAACGGATGTCGAGGGGTCATTCCCGAGGGGTGGCGTTGAAGGTCGAGCCCCCGTGTCTGGCTCGAGGGAGGCGTCGAGGGGCCAGTCCCCGTGTTTGGCTCGAGGGGTGGCGTCGAGGGGCCAGCCCCCGGGCCGATTTTGACGGATGGCTCGAAGACGTCCCTCGAGAAAACATCTGGTGGAACCGTGCCGCGTGTGGACGCCAACTTTGCCAGCTCATCCGCGGCCTCGTTGTACTTTCGAGCTATGTGGTTGAGCTCGAGGCCGTAGAAATTACCTTCTAGCTTGCGCACCTCCCCGCAGTATGCCTCCATCTTGGGATCGATGCAGCTTGAAGCCTTCATAACCTGGTTGACGACGAGTTGCGAGTCCCCTCGAACGTCGAGGCGTCGGACCCCGAGCTCGAGGGCGATGCGCAGCCCATTAACCAGGCCTCGTACTCAGCGACGTTGTTGGAGGCGGGAAGTGCAATCGTAGCAGGTAGCGCATGTGGACTCCGATGGGTGAGATGAAGAGCAGGCCTGCGCCTGCCCCCGTCTTCATGAGGGATCCGTCGAAGTACATGGTCCAGAGCTCGGCTTGGATTTGTGCCGGCGGGAGCTGGTGTCGGTCCATTCCGCAACGAAGTCCGCCAACGCTTGCGACTTGATGGCTTTTCGCGGTGCGTAGGTGATGGCCTCCCCCATTAGCTCGGCGGACCACTTGGCGATGCGCCCCGTGGCCTCCCGATTGTTGATGATCTCGCCGAGGGGAAGGATGACACCACCGTTACGGGATGAGCGAGGAAGTAGTGCTGGAGCTTGCGCCTCGTGATGATGATGCCGTAGAGCAGCTTCTGGATGTGCGGGTACCGGACCTTGGCCTCGGAGAGCACCTCACTGGTGAAGTACACCGGCCGTTGGACTGGCAACGCATGATCCTCCTCGTGCCTCTCGACGGCTATGACCGCGCTGACCACCTGAGTGGTTGCGGCCACATAGAGGAGGAGAGGCTCGGGGGAATCGCCACCCTGGGCTGGTCGTGGTGGCACGAGAATTGGCGCGGAAGTCAGCAACCCCTTCAACTTGGTTAAGGCTTCCTCGGCTTCGACAGTCCACGCAAAGCGTTCCGTCTTCTTCAGCAGGCGGTAGAGTGGTAGTGCCTTTTCCCCTAGCCTCGAGATGAATCTGCTGAGAGCGGCTAGGCAGCCTGTCACTTTCTGTACACCCTTGAGGTCTCGAATTGGGCCCATCCTCGTGACTGCTGAGATTTTTTCGGGGTTAGCCTCGATCCCCCGTTGTGAGACAATGTAGCCAAGTAGCATGCCCCGAGGCACACCAAAGACACATTTCTCGGGTTGAGCTTTACATTCTTGGCCCGGAGGCACCCGAACGTGGTCTCGAGATCGCTGATGAGGCTCCCGACTTTCCTGGTTTTAACCACGATGTCATCGACGTAGGCCTCGACGGTTTTGCCTATGTGTTCGCCAAAGATATGCTGCATGCAGCGTTGGTACGTTGCCCCGGCGTTTCGAAGGCCGAAAGGCATTGTAACGTAGCAATACATACCAAAAGGCGTAACGAAAGAAGTGGCGAGCTCGTCGGATTCTTTCATCCTAATCTGGTGGTAGCCGGAATACGCATCGAGAAATGAAAGTACTTCACACCCCGCAGTGGAATCGACAATCTGATCAATTCTAGGCAAAGGAAATGGAACTTTTGGACATGCTTTATTCAGACCAGTGTAATCTACACACATCCGCATTTTTCCATTCTTTTTCCTAACTAGCACAGGGTTAGCTAGCCACTCTGGGTGAAATACCTCCTTGATGAATCCGGCCGCCAAAAGCTTATGCACCTCCTCGCCGATGATCCTGCGCTTTTCCTCGTCGAAGCGGCGCAGGCGTTGCTTCACCGGTCTGGACCCGGCCTGGATCTCCAAGGCGTGCTCGGCGACTTCCCTCGGTATGCCCGGCATGTCCGAGGGGCTCCATGCAAACATGTCGATGTTCGCGCGAGAAAGTCGACGAGCACTGCTTCCTATTTGGGCTCGAGGTTGGCACTGATGGTCAACGTCTTGCCATTGGTCGAGGTCGGGTCGACGAGTACCTGCTTGGTGTGCTCAGCCGGCTCGAAGGTGCCGGCGTGGCGCTTTGCTTCTGGGGCCTCCTCGGTGGCCAAGGCCGCCAAGGCCTCGAGCGAGTCGAGGTGGACGTTGGCCTCCCCACGCTCGACGCACTCCACGTCGCAGTGGTACGCGTGCTCGTAGGAGGTGTCGACGGTGATGACCCCTTTTGGCCCCGGCATCTTGAGCTTCAAGTACGTGTAGTTGGGAACCGCCATGAACTTGGCGTAGCCTGGCCGGCCGATGATGGCGTGGTAGGTCCCTTGGAAGCCGACCACCTCGAAGGTGAGCGTTTCCCGGCGGAAGTTAGCCGGCGTGCCAAAGCAAACTGGCAGGTCGATGCGCCCGAGGGGTGGGCTTTCTTCCCTGGTACTACTCCGTGGAACCCCCCGACGCTGGGTCGGAGCTGACCCTCGGAAATCCCCAGGAGGTCGAGGGTCTCGAGGTATATGATGTTGAGGCTCGAGCCCCCATCCATCAACACCTTGGAGAACCGCACGTCGACTATGACGGGGTCTACGACGAGGGGTACGCTCCCGGGTTTATGACACGGTCCGGATGGTCGTCACGGTCGAACGTGATCGGAGCATCAGACCAGTCAAGATACCGGGGGCGTCGTGGCAGAGTGCAAAGATCTCCCGGCGCTCCTTCTTTCTTTCTCGAGCTGAGAGCCCGACGGTCGGCCCCCCGTAGATCATGTAGCAATCGCGCACCGAGGGAAGTCGCCGTCCGCGTCCCCACCGCCGCGCCGATTGTTATCCTTGCCCTTAGGCGCGTCTTCTTTCTTATCGCCGAGCTTGGAGTAGTAGCCTTTCAACAGTCGGCAGTCCTTTAACTTGTGATTTACGAGGCCCCTGTGATAAGTGCAGGGGTCCTCGAGCATCTGGTCGAAAACAGCCCCGTCAGGGGGCCCTCGGGGCTTCTTAGGGTCGAGGGCGCCCACGAGCACTTCTTCATCGTCGTCGTCATCGGCGCCGCGCTTCGCCTTTTGACTTTTGCTTTTGTTCTTCTTCTTTTTGTTATTGTTGTTGTTGTTGTTCTTGGCGTCGTTGCCCTTGTTCGAGCCCTCTGGCGCGGTCACCGCCTTACCTTTGTCCGCGGAGCGGCCAAAGAAGGCCCCCACTGCTTCGTCGCCTGAGGCAAAGCTGGTGACACGATCCATCAGGTCCTCGACCGTCCGGGGACGGTAGCGCCCTAGCTCATGAACCAGCTCTTGGCATGTCGTGCCCGCGAGGAACGCTGAGATGACGTCCTCATCAGGCACGTGGGGGAGCTCGAGGCGCTGCTTCGAGAACCGCCGAGCAAAGTCGCGGAGGGGCTCCTCCGCCGCCTGCCTGCAACGCCGTAGGTCCCAGGGGTTGCCTGGGCGCACGCAAGTCCCCTTGAAATTCCCGTCGAAGACCCTGACTAGGTCGGCCGCCCAGTCGTCGATCCGATCCGGCGGGAGCCCCTCGAGCCACCGGCGGGCGGTGTCCGAGAGGTAAAGTGGGAGTTGGCGTATGATCACACGGTCGTCGTTCTTCGCTCCGCCCAGTTGGCAGCCTAGGCGGAAGTCCGAGAGCCAGAGCTTGGGCTCGACCTCCCTCCGTTCTACTTCACGATGTTGGTCGGCGGTCGGAAGCGGTCGGGGAGGGTTGAGCTTCGGATGGCCCGGCTGAAGACTCTGGGGCCCGGGGCTCGAGGGCTTGCCGGTCCTCGTCGCTGTCGTAGCGCCCCCCTCGATGGGCGCTATAGCCACGCTCCTGGGCCCCCTTGTCCTTGCGCCGGCGGTTGATGTCGTTGCGGGCGTCGTTGGGGTCTCGAGGTGGCCGTTGTCGATGATCCGTTCGCGGACTGGCTTAGCTCGAGAGGCGTCCGGCTGGTGGACGGATGCCTCGCGCTCGTTGCGGGGCGTGTCCGCCGGCTTCCCCGAGGCTGCTCCGCGCCGGCGTGACGCCGAGCTCTCGGCTTGCTGCACAGCGGCTGTCTCGAGAGGTTCTTCATTTCCCCAAGCATGCGCCTGGCGTCAGGGTTGGAGACGGCGGGCAGATCGCGGAGCAGCATTGCCGCCGCCACCACACGTTCTGTCCCGCTCGCGGGAAACGCACCTCGGGGCGTGCTGGCGCCCCGTCCTCGAGGATCTGCCGGTGGACCTCTCGAGCTCGGCCACGAGCGCCAGCACCTCGAGGCTGGGCTGGTTCTGTGCTAGGGTTTTCTCGAGCTGCAGCAGGCGTTGTCTGTCCTCCTCGGCCTTGGCGATGGCCTCCCGCAGCTGCGCGAGCTGCGCCACTCGGTCGTCGCTGTGCTGGGATGGTGCAGCCGGTGCCGGGGGTTCGTTCCTCCGTGAACACGCGACCCGCCTGCCGCAGCACGTCTCCGGGCCCTTCGAGGTTGAGCGCCGGCCTGCCGTCGTCGCCCTCGTCCTCGGTGTCGCATATGACCCCTCGAGTTGGAAGCACTCCCTGGTGGGATCCCAGAGGTCGGGGTCGTGGTAGTCGTATTCGTCGGAGTCGGAGCTGGTGATGCCGCGCCGCCTTGGCTCGTGGCGGGGCTGCAGCTCGCGGTACCACTCCCCGAAGGTGGCTGGACGAGGTGGCCCGACGGCTCGTGAGAGGCCGCGGTCGACGCGTGCGGGGTGGACAATCTCCAGGTTGGCCATGGCCTGCAGCAGCACGCCCGGGCGTTCCTCCTGCTCCGCCGGCTGTCGGCCCCGACTGCTCTCGTTGAGCTGGCGGGCGCAGGCTGCCGCGGAGCCGTCGAGGCCGAACGGGTACTGGCGGCGTCGAGCGCGGTACACCCCGTGCGGGAGGAGGCTGGGCGGCGTCGACGGTACGCGGCTCGAGGCCTCTGGCCTGGCTCCTGGTCCGTGCGCATGATGAACGCGAAGTCGCTGGGCGGGCGCGGGCGCGCCCGGAAGTCTCCTGCCGTGCGCCGGGTACTCCTCCTGGGAACTCCGCGCCGGGCGCGGGGAGGTTGGCGTATGCCGCCCGCGGCACCGCCTGTGCCTGGCGACGATGATGATGACGGCGCCGCTCACGGGGTGGCGACGCGTGATGGTGTGGACGACGTGCCATGCTCCTCGCACGGGGCGGCGCGACACGCCATCCACTCGGGCCCTCCATGGAGAGCAAGGTCAGCTCGTTGCGGTTGTCAGTGGCCAGGAACTCGAGGCTCCCGAACCAGATGACGGCACCGGCAGAAAACGAAGGAGTCGAAGCAGCCATCCAGGAAACGGCGAGAAACCGACTCGACACGCGAAGGCCCCTACCTGGCGCGCCAACTGTCGGTGTTTCGTACCCGGGGGTATGACACCAACGAGTAATATGATCGCGTGCTCTCTTCCTGGATGGTGATGCAAGATGACACAAGGATTTATCCTGGTTCGGGCAAAGAAGGCCCTACGTCCAGCGGGGGAGGAGGTTCTTGTATTACTTGCACCTAAGTGCTCGTACAGGGGCGAATACAAGCTCTGTGAGCGTGGACCGGAGTCCGGACTTGAGCGTGTGGATGTATGCGTGTTCTAACGTGTCTCTCCCCCGGAATGAGGGCCCTGGTGTCCCCTTTTATAGAGTAAGGGGAGGCCAGGGTTACACAAGGGTATTGCATGTGTCGGAGTGTATTGTATTCCTTACGAAGAAGGGTAGGAACCCTGTCTTGTCGAAGACATTGTAGCCGACGTGGGCGTTGCTGTTGAAGCGTCCTTGAAGCGTGGCCTCCATCCTGGGCGCGGACGTGGAGGCGTGGCGAGGTGGAAGCCGTACAGCACCCATCCCGGAACGTACAGGACGCGGCGTGGTCCCTCCGGGTCTTGGGGTACCTGTCCTCCAATAGCATGAAAGTAGTTAGGGCTCGAGGGGCGCGGAGCCGGCCTCGAGGCGGCGCCTACGGGGGGCTCGAGTCCCCGCAGGTATGGGCAAGTCCCGTGAAAGTTGATTGAGCGGCAGGCATCCGGGCCTCGAGGCGTGGCTTGGACGTGCCACAGTGTAGGGCGTGGGTTAACAGTGCTTCACTGGTGCCTTTTCGCCCATACTTATGGTGAAAACGAGACTTGACTCTGCCCCAGTCCACTGTGGCACACGTTGTGTTACAGAGGACGTGACTGGAGTAGGTGGACGAATTAAGTGCGCGGTATGGGGCTGGCACCGATGTCTGCGCCGCTCGAGGGAGGCATAACGCGTCTCGAGGGATAGGCCGCTGTGCCGGAGAGGCTCGAGGTCCGCGTGGGGTCTGAGGCGTGGTGTTCGGCTGTGGGGGCTCGAAGGGTGTGGAGCGCTTGCCCGAGGCCTGACGTGGAGGGCTCGGGCGAGACGGAAAACGATCGCTCGCCGAGGCCTGGCTTGGAGGGCTCGGCTCGGTGGGCCAGCGTTGTAGGCCTCGAGGGTCGGCTTTTTAGGGGGCTAGACTAGTTAGGTCTGTTATTAATTGGTGTTCTAGGTTTAACCTATTTGTTTGCGTTGATTGGGGGTACCCTTTTGCGGGCCCCCTATTTGTTTGCGTTGATCGGGGTACCCCTTTTGCGGACCCCCGACAACTACCGTTGATGCATTATTACTTATCCTTGTCCACCTGAATATATCTTGATATCCCTGTTTAGGTCTAGGCTCGTTATATGCTTAGCCCTGCTAGATCGGTAAAGTCGGGTGATTCCCTATCTCCCGAATTAGGTTGATACTGATCATGTTTAGGCCTATGCCTATCATGAAGATAACCATGTGATAATTAATCTGAGACGGAGGCGGGATGTAAGAGCAGCAGGACATGGTTCTGTGTGCTAGTAGGCTCCGTCTGTGTCGCATGGACCCGTTCGGGAATGTCCTTCAGTCAAATTGAACGCGTCGATCACTTAACGAAGTAGGTCTGAGTACCCTCCCGCGAAGCCGAGTAAGGTTATTCGAGCCGGTGATGGAGATGTTGACGCCTAACACCAGGGCCTCAGTTGTACCGTGGGCAACTATTCTGATCGACCTGGCATGGTCCGAGGGCAGGCAGGGCCTGATCGACCTGGCATGACCGTGGGCAGTTATAGATTGAGCGATCTGGCACTGAGATAACCCCGGTGTAGAAGGCCCATGGCCGTCCCGCGCGTTGTGTTCTCGAATCTCCTGACTGGTAGCTTACGACTGCCGTAGCCGGAATGTGCCGGGCGAGTGTGAGACATTTTATTGTAACACCTCTGGTGATTAATATGTAATTAACCTGACATGTCATCATCTTTAGTCATTAATCATCCTTGTCATGCATTATGTTTGCCTAATGCTTGTTTTGCATTTACCTTCTTCTGGAGTGACTTGTAGTGATCTCTTTTTCAAAAACCCTAAAGGTCCAAATCTTCCTATAAGGGCCAAATGGTAATTTCATCTCTGTGTCTAGCTTTGTGTGAATCTTGTTCAGTTGAGTGCCCTGATGTTTTGTTGTGTTGATCAAAGTTCAAAATCAGAAATAGAATTTAAATCCCTTTTGAAAAACCCTAAATTTCCAAACTCTAGTTTTACCCCTCTATCTCTAATTCAAAAACTATTCAAAATTTGAAGTTGGCCCTATAAGAAAAGTTGTAGATCTTGCAATAAGGAACAACTTTGGTGTTTGCAGATTTTCAAGTTTCAATACAAAATCAGAAGTAATTTCAAATTCTTTCAAACTTCAATTTTGTCCCCTTTTCAATTTTCAAAATTATCTCAAAAACTATTGAGTTTCAGAAAAAGTTTATATTGGCAAAATTGTAGATCTCAAAAATTTAAGCAACTTTGGTATTTTGAGTTTCCTTTGTGTAGTTCAATTTTTGGGAGTTATTTCAAAATCCAGTTAAAGGGGAGGATGATGTCACTGCGCACGAACTTTAAAGCAGGGGGGCCGGCCGCCGGCGGCGCAGCGCCGCCCACGCCAAGCCCGCCGACCCGCGCCCGTGCCGCGCGCAGCCAGCGCTGGCGCTCGTCCTCCCGGCCCCTACCTCCGACCCGCCCGTTGCCTACCCCTCCCTCTTTCCCCTCGGCCGCGGACAGCGGGCAGCTGCCGGCTGCCGGCAAGCCGCCGCGCCGCGCGCGAGCTCCCCGCCCACACCGAGCCGCCTACCTTGCTCCCTACCTCCGTTGATGCCGCGCGGACGCTCCTCACCCCTCGCCCGGACCCCCCCCCCCCGGCGCCGCCCCGCGGCTATAAAAGCCGCCGAGCTCCGCCATTGCCGCCACCACGGCACCCCGAGCCACCAGACCACCCCAGCGCCCGCCGAGCCCTCCACCGCCTTCGCCTTGAGCTGCTCCACCTTCCCGAGCAACCAATTTCACCTCTACCGCCTCCTATCGCCGGCGCAGGAGCTTCGTCCCCGACTCCGGCAAACGGCCGCGTTTCGGCTAAGCGAGAAATTCGCCGCCGTGAGTGCTTCTCTTTTCCCTCCGTCCCCTGCCCTCTCTTCCTCACCTCAGCGCGCTCCTAACCGCACCCTCGGCGACCTCTTTTGGTGGACAGAGCCGCCGGACGCCGATCGCCGCCGAAGAGATCCGCCACCACCGTCGGACTCCCTCCTCCGACCCTTGCACCGCCTCGCCGAGCCTCGCTCCGACTCACGGTGAGCCCGCGAAGCTTCCCCCACCCTCTGCTTTTCCAGCGCAAGGCCCGAGCGGCCGGTCCGCCGTGCGCCTCGCCTGCGATTCGCCCGAGCCCTCGGGGAAGATGCACAGTGTTTTTTTCCTTTTTCAGTTTTAAATGAATAGTGTTCAGTTTTCATCTTTTTGTATGATTTTCTGTATGGTTCCAAAAATTCTGAAAAATTCATGGTAGACTATTTATACCTTGAAGTATTTTATAAAAATATAAAACTTGACTTTTCTGCAAGAATTTGAAAATGTAAAATCCCTCTTTTAATTAATAAATGGATGTTTTGGATTTTTAGAAAATCATTTATAACTCCAAAATCATGAGATAAATTTTTGTGAGTTCCCTATGCCATGTTTAGTCTCTGGTGAAATTTTGAAGTCTTTGGAACAAGTTGATTTTTGAGCATTTATTTTAATTGTAAATAGTGCCTTTTGTTAATTAATGACTGATTTTAATTGAGCACCTTAATGACCTCAAAAAATTATGAAATTGTTTTGCCATCTTTTTATACCATAAAGAACTTATGAGATTAATTTGGTAATTTTTGGAGCAACTTCATAAAATGACCTTTTTAAATAATTAGAAAATCAAGTAGGGTTCATGTTGTATGCCCTGTGATGTGACTTTGGGATTGTTTGCTGTTCATAGACCCCCACCCATTTGGTCTATGATGTTTGTGATGCCATGCATGATTTGTGTTTAGGTCGGATAAATGATGCTTAATAGGTTGATTAATTTTGCTTAGGGATAAAGATAAGTAACTTTATGTCCACACTAAGAAGTTACTTACGCGATGGAAAGTGTACTCTAGAATTAGTAGGTTTTGTCCTGCGTTTTAGCAAGCCTTTTGTTCATGTCAGCATCCTCATAAGCATACATCATTGCATCCGTATAGTGACCGAAGGAGAAAAACGTCAAAGTCGAAGCAGCCGCTGACGGACCTACCCCTGAGGCCACCCCGAGCTCCGACACCTGCACTGCCGACCCCGAGCCTGTCCTCTTTGCTCTTCAAGGCAAGCCTCGGTGCATTTTAACCCTTCCTTGTTTTTATAAAAGGTTTACTTAAAATGTCTTTGAGTTAAACTACTGCATTAGGTTATAGGAGTTGCGTGATGACCTATTACCTGCACTGTTTACCTCCACCAGAAGATCCACCTGCCCTGTTTAAAAACTATGTGCAAATGCTTAGTGATGCTATACAATAGATTTGCAATAAAAATACCAATTTCAAAAGTATGATCACTTAAAGAAATTTTTTTATGGGAATTTGGCTTTACTCCCCGACTGTTGGCTAAGTATCTGATCCGTACCTAGTCAACAGCGAGGAGAGGTTGTCTGAGCGTACGGTGCCGTCATGTTGTAGTCCGGGACTCAACAGTTGACACCGACCGGGACAGGGTTGAAAAAACTGACAGGACTATTACGCTTGGGTGAGATATAACCGAGGTATAGTTCTGGCAGAAAAAATTAGGGACCATCCGTATGGGGGCCTGCTGGTCAAGACTTGTAACTATTCACATACTTCGGAAAGATCTGGCTCCGAGGACCCCTTGATTGGGACCGACAACCGCGCACTGGGAGTGGAGAGATGGCGGAAGTAGCTTGTACCCATGTGGTCGTCGTGCCTGGATATGAGTGGTGTACTGTACTTCCGGGTGGCGTAGGACCGGTCCAATCTTGGAGGAATTGTGGTAGACGAGTTGGCATATGCAAGCTTGGGTGCTACATATGCAGTGTGAATAGGGATCATCAGCTGAGTATTATTTATCCGGATTAATGTTGCTCCTCGGTTATGGAGACTTGGTCACTGACCGTCAACGGAGAGTGGTTCTCAATAGGAATGTTTGAAAGGTAAAATGAATCATGAACAATGAAGAATTGAGAAATACTTGAATCTTTCCAAAAATAGAACAAGGGTTACAAAATGCTTTCTGCAAAATACTTGATCTTGCTTAAGCCTTACCTTGACTACCCTAAGCCTCTCATCCCTGAGTCTTCTTCCTTTTTCTTTAGTCGGGAAGTCTTGTTGAGTACCCCAGTACTCAGGGTTTGTTACCCATGCTGCAGGTATGACTGAGTCCCGATGTGTCTTGCGCCCTGCTGCATGACCATCGTCCAGGAAGAGGCCGATGAGGCCGAAGAATAGTTGTGCACCCTCGGGCTGGGTGATTGCAAGTATCTTTATTTTGTTGTACTCCGCTACGTTGCCTATTTCTTTCATGCGAACTTGGTTTGTAATAACCGCACCTTTAATCTTATTTGGAACCTCGGTTTGTAAAACTAATGTTATTTAAGTATTCCGCTCCGTATTCCGATATTATTTGTAAAAGTATCCAGTGCTGTAACCGAAAGGTGAGATAATCCTGCGGACGATGGGCGCTGATGCAGCCCAGTGACGAACAGTCTTAATCATGCGGAACATCGGTTCGGCTGTCAGAGGCTGACGGGGACCGGTGGGCCATGGGATTAGGACCGTTACGCCACATTTATCCCCAGCTGGTAGGAATCGATTATAATCGCCATCGCTCCTGGACAGTGAGCAGTTGACTGTAGATCATCGCCCGTAGAACTTATGGAACTAAAGGCTATTGATGAAATAGTCACTCTTGCTTGATTAATTAGCCAAGTGATTGCTCTAGATCAGGTGCAAATCTAGTTAATCAGGTTGATTATATAAAATTGACTGCTAATACTCTAGTAATGATTATTTAATAATGAAATGCTTTTATGCAAAGGAGTCATTGTATGGCCAACCCTAGATACAGCCTTGCATGATCCTTGGTGTTCATTATTTCTGGTTTGTCGGGGTAAGTCTAGCTGAGTACCTTCTTGTACTCAGGGTTTTATTCCCTTGTTGTTGCAGATGGCCAATGCTTTTATGGCTACTGTGAGAATTGCTTGTACACGGTGACGGGAGATGACTAGACCAAGGGCATGGTTCGCCACTTATCTCATCTGTTGCTTTTGTGGACCTGATCAACTGATGGCACCGTATTTGAACAATCCAAAAACTTAGGTTTTAAAGACTATGTTGCTTCCGCTACTTCTATTAAACTATGGTTTGTAAATTATTTCGTACTCCGATGTAATTTAAACCATGCGCAACTATGATGTAATCTGTGAGCATGTTCACTGAACTAGTACGATCTTGGCTGGATGTTGTTGAATGATTTGAAATCCTTCGAGATTTCCGGACTACCGGGTTTGTACGAGCTTAAGTACTTGAGGATCTTTGCGTTAAGCGAAGGTTCAGTGGTGCTTAATCTGGTGCAAATTGGTCGGTTCTGTCACAGCTGGCATCGGAGCATAGTTCAGTGTTACTGTTCATAGGTGCATTTTTAAAAATAGTATTTTGCAAAGAATAAAGTTGTATTTGCCAACTTAGGGTTATATTAGGATTTGGAAAATCTTAAGAATTTAAGCTAAGGTGTGCCAGTGATCAAGTCCTTATGCCCAGTAGGTTTCTAGGTGGCTATTAAGTACTAACTTGGGGGTTGTGCATCATATTTAAATTCTGTTATTTCTGTCGTCCATACGGCAAGGGTGAAATTGTATGGGTGCTATTCTTTGGAATAGTAATGTATGGATCAATTGCCTCTACGCCAAGGTAATAAGTGAGTTGTGAGAGCATGATTGGACAACCGCCAATCTAGGGGAGTGCTTGAATGATGCTGACATGTATACCTGTTGCACACAAGTATATGTGAAAGTATTAATTGGGAGTAATACTTTTCTGATGGGTGCATATACTGCTTACGTGTATACTGGGTGTGCACCTAAGCCAATATTAGATTTAATTTCAGCAATGCATGATATTCATATTGTGGGCAGGCTGATGAAATGAATTTTCTGCATGTACGCTAACTTGCGAACGTGTAGTACGCTAGTTAACGCTATGAGTGAACGTTGTATGCCACCGTCTAGCCGATAGATTGTTAGGCAGTGAGGACGTATGTTACGCTCATGCATCATGATCATATAATTTTGCATTAATCTTACTTTCTTCCTTATGTTATCCGTCCCGTTTCCTTAAATAAAAGTTGTTCTCAACTAATTAAAAACTGTGTGGATAAACTTCTTCCAGATGGCCCGCACCAAGCGTACCGCACGTAAGTCGACCGGAGGCAGGAGGCCCAATT
This sequence comes from Coix lacryma-jobi var. lacryma-jobi, assembly GCA_009763385.1. Taxonomy (NCBI): domain Eukaryota; kingdom Viridiplantae; phylum Streptophyta; class Magnoliopsida; order Poales; family Poaceae; genus Coix; species Coix lacryma-jobi. The sequence continues at coordinate 3,461,485 of CM019826.1, forward strand.
ATATGCTGGGACCCTGGACAGCCGAGGGGTCAGAGGATTTTCTAGAGGAGTTCGGCATGCCTACTCTTTTGTGGAGGGTGCTGCACTTAGTCGGATACCAGGAGGGCCAAGAGCCGCAATATGAGTGGCATCGAGTTCAGTTTTCAGAGGATCGCTACATGTACACAGTTGAGGTGGATGTGCCCAGCCGTGATCCGCAGGATCATGTGTGGTGTCGTAGGGTGTTCGCTCTTCAGGGCAGGACTCCATGGGATGGAGCCAACCAGGTTGCTTACACTGTCTTCGGGATATCATGGAGGATCATCCGGAGGTAGTTGCCCAAGCTGCAGCTGGTGTCTTCCCCACAGCAGATCCGTACCAGTCGGTGTGGCGTCAGCCAGGTGCCACCGTGTTGGAGGCCAGTTCTTCGGAGCGCGAGCACTGCGCAGGACCAGCTGGGAGTGCTATGGCCGCACTCATGGCTACCTACGGGTGTTTGTCACGTAGCTACGACCACCTGGACCACATCCTCAGCGGGGAGTTAGTTTCACATCACCAGAGGCAGGAAGAGCATGCTACAGAGATCGACCTTCTCACCACCCAGCTAGCCCACATCACCGTTGAGAGGGACCAGGCTCGTCAGAGAGAGCAGGAGACGGCACAGCAGCTGAGTGACCAGCAGGGGATGACGACCTTCTTATCCACCATCATGGCCGAGACTGAGGAGTCGCTACGTGGTGTTGTCTCGAGGGTATGCACGCGACTGAGCAGAACAGGCTTCTCAGGCTACAGGTGGGAGATTTGGAGCTGCAACTTCATCATCTCCAGGACTACAATGATCGCCTGCATGAGGAGATTCATCGCCGTGAGAATGAGAGGAACCCTATCCTTCCTCAGGAGGACCCGGATTCTCATGCTTCGTCCAGTGGTTCTTCGAACATCTCGAGTGATGATGATGACAACGACGATGATGACGAGATGGTGCCATTAGGGAGTAGACTAGTTAGTGTTAGCGCGTAGTGATCTTGTCTCATGTCCTAGCGCGCTGATCTTTTGGGGTTATCATGTGGATGTAAGGTTGTGTGATGGACCTGTGCGCGTGTGGCGCAAAACCTTTGAAAGTCCCGTATGTATGGGCACCTATGGATGTTATGTTGACCTTTGGGTGTTTGTGATGAGCGCTTTTTATCATGTGATGATGCAATGTGGATCGAAATTTATTATGCCTCTGCAATTGTTTGGCGAATTCGTTTTTTCCGAATAATTTCCGTTGGCATGATTTATTGTTCTCCGCAATAATGGCAACGTCATTTAATAAATATTGCTATCACTACATGCAGATGACGATGACTCGCAGTGGAGCGGGTGGTAGTGGTGGTAATGATGATAGCAGGGAGAACCGCAATCCACCACCTCCTCCACCACCCACGGCAGAGCAACTCTTTGCTCAATTTCTGGGGAGTCAACGCAACATTGAGGCACTTCTGCGGGAGAATTTGGCACATGGCAATCACCGCCCTGAGCCGAATCATTACAGCTCGTTCAAGGATTTTCTGGATACCAAACCACCGGTTTTCAAGGAAGCTACAGAACCCCTAGAAGCAGAAGAGTGGTTGCATACGTTGGAGCAGAAGTTTCGGCTGCTCAGGCTTACAGAGGAATTAAAGGCAGAATATGCTGCACATCAGCTACAAGGACCAGCCGGGATTTGGTGGGGTCATCACCGTACCACCTACCCTGCCAATGTTCCCATCACCTGGAGAGTGTTCACTGACGCTGTTCGTGGGCACTACATTCCGCCAGGCTTGACTCAAATGAAGGTGGCTGAGTTTATGAGCTTGACACAAGGAACTCGATCTGTGACCGAGTATCATCATTTGTTCAACTCCTTATCTCGTTATGCACCAGACTTTGTTGATACCGATGTAAGAAGAAGAAGATAGCTAGCTTCAAGAGAGGGCTGAATACCAAGATGGGGAAATCAGTGGGTACTTCGTCTCACACAGTGTTCAATGACTTCATCAATGATTGCCTGATTCAGGAGAATCACAACAACAAACATGCGGCAGGTAAGGCCAGAAAGAGGACCCTGGAATCTGGACCATCTCAGCCTAGAGGACCACCAGCCCAGCGTTCTCAATACCGACCACCAGCACCTAGGGCTCGCTTCAGGCCGCCTCAGAAGAAGGGGCAACAACAAGCTCAGCGTGGTCAACGACCATACAAGATAGCAACCAATCAAGCTCGAGCAGGCCAAGGCAGTTCAACTAGGAGCAAGCCGCTAGTTCGTGGGCCGTGCTTCAATTGCAATCAAGAAGGGCACTTTGCAAGATATTGTCCACATCTGAAGAAGCAGCAGACTAATTACCCAGCGCGTCTGCATAACATGACTGCTGAAGAAGCTCGTGCAGGAGAGCCCGTGACTGCTGGTATGTGTCTCGTGAACCATCATCCTGCAGTTGTTTATTTGATACTGGATCATCACATTCTTTCATGAGCAAGGCATTTGCACAAAAGCATAACCAAGAAATGTCCGAAATGGATTATGGGTTTCACGTGAACTCCGTGGGGAGTAGCGTGTTATCTAGACAGATGGTGTGTAATGTGACCATCGATATTGGAGGGCATAAATTTGGAGCCAACTTAGTAGTTTTGCCGGGACTAAGTATGGATGTAGTCTTAGGAATGAGTTGGATGACTATGTGGAATGCGGTGTTAGACACTGCAAACAGAACTCTTACCTTATCTGATAGTCGGACAGGTAACAAACTTCGTGTATCTCTGCCTCGAGGTGCCGATTTTGTTGACCTATCTTGCACTCTTGCTATAGAAGACCTCTCCAAAATTCCAGTTGTCAGGGATTTTCCGGATGTTTTCCCAGATGAGTTACCAGGGTTACTGTGGCGGAACCGTCCTGATTATAAGAGCTCAAGTATTATCTTAGCCAAATTCGTCTGACTTCGACTGATACTTGAACCCATATAACCCCGGTAGTCCGGAAATCACGAAGGATTTCTAACACCATACATCATACAGGATCGCATTGTTCAAGGATCACATTCGTAAAGATACATCACAGCGGAAATGAAACCGAATTTAACATCAGAGTACGAATTTAAAACAGAGTTATTACAAACCGAATTTTAAAAGTGCGGAAGCTAAAATAGTTTGAAACACGACCACTACCCAGGTGGTCCAAATAAAACCTTGTTTGATAAATCCACTCAACACGACTCACTCCTCCCTTTTTCAAATAATGTGCCACTAACAGTCTCAGACCAGCAAAAGAAAAAGGGAAGCTTCTGGACGACCCTGCCCTGGGCCTACTCCTCATCACCTTCCACCGGGTAGAGGCAGTGCTTACAATAGCCAAAGTAGACCTGGCCATCTGCAACAAACGGGATAAACCCTGAGTACGGGAATGTACTCAGCTAGACTTACCCGTCCAACTGAAAATAAAGACACCAAAGGTATGCAAGGCCTTTTCGGGTGGAGCTGGGATCTTTTAGTTGCGAGAAGCTCAAGTTCAGATAGGAAGTAATTAGTGATAAAGATGAGCTGCCATTTTTAGACCTATTCCTTAATTCTAGGTTTTTCACCTGTACTAGAGCACTCACTTGAATCTACCAATCAATAATATAACCATATCCAGTTGACTTATCCACATTAGTTAGTTGAACCTTTAATCATTACATGGAGTTGTATCGTGGTGAAGCTCGCCATAGTTTCCCACTAACCGGGGGCGACGGCGACTCGAATCGAATTCCAAACCAGCTGACGAAAGACCTTTAATACCAGCCCACACTTTCCCCGTCGGGTCCATGCATTGGGCAACCGCTCGACGCTTGTTCGTGGTGGTAATCGTCGCGGTTCAAGCACGGACCGCCCAATTGGAACCTGGCGATGGCCTCACGCGGCAGATCGCAATTTCCATACTAGAGGGCACGACACGGGTTGAGACCGGCCCGAACAGCTTCTAACGGCTTTGGGGTCGATGATTACAGCACCGACATATCCCTAAGTAAAAGGGCGCGTTCAAAAATGAACGAGGGCCAACATCGATACAAACCTACACGATCCAACGGATGGACTGCCCCAAGTTTCCGAACTTGTGCCCTGCCATCCCGTTGACCGCATTTCATTACTACTCAGGTTATTTTCCACGATAGCAAATATAGCCAACCGTGATCCGGTCAATACCCATCCGGGTATTACGGAAACATCCTTAACTACCACTTTTATTAAGCAGGCTAAGCAATTCTACATTGTAATTAAATAACAGGATAACAAGGTAGATATTAATCAATAACCAAGGAATGGTAATGCAGCAAGTAGGATTCATTCCAACTCCTAAACCTAAACCTAATGCATCACAATATAAAAGGACTCAAGTAATCTTAATTGCAAAAGATAGGAGGCTTAATATGCTCCGGGGCTTGCCTTGGGTGAAGACCGAGGCCTCGTGGGAAGGGCACTCGGGCAAGTTAGTGTCGCTGGCGGGGTCGACTTCCTCGGCTTGCTGGAGCTCCGGAATCTGCTGCTCGGCGTTTGCTTCTGGCTCCTGCTCGGGCTCCGGAAGGGTCGATCCTATTGTATGCGATGATTAATAAATGATTCAAAAGAAACTTAGGTTTGAACTGCAAGTGCACTTTTCTGGACTCAGAAAAATCCACAAAATTCCAGCAGGCAAATAACAGTTGCTGGACTCCACTGAACAAATTTCAGCCAAAAATAAAATACAGAACTGCAGATGCGAAAATAACAAATAAACTGCTCAAAAGGTACTTTGAACTACAACCCTACTGTAAAAGGGTGCACAACTCTATTTCGTATTTTTCCCAGATTCTACTTCACATTTTATGCTTATCAAGAAAGTTCCATGAACAGAAACATTACATTATTTCTTACATGAATTTCCAAAGGAAAACACAGAAAAGCACATTTGCAAAACAACTTCAGATTTCTTCACATAACAGATCATGCTTACATTTTTCTTAGCTTGAACGTCTTGAACAAAGACTACAAAAATTTTCCCATATTTTATTTGACATATAAAACACCTTAACCTTATTTCCAAGAAATCAGCTAAACAAGACTTTAAACCATAACAGAAACTTTTTCCACATAAACAGTGCATCACATGTTTTTCACAGGTGTAAAACAGGATAATAAACCTATAGAAAATTTTCCAAGAATTATCTCAACCAGAAAACATATATAACCATTTATCTTAGCAAAAGCATATAAAGTGGAATAAAAGAAAACAGTAAAATAAACTTCTACCAAAAATACTTTTATATTTTTTCCAAGAAGATCTACTCATAAACAAACTAGCAAAACTGAAGCACTCCCATTTGGATTTGTAAAACGTGCTACCCGAAAATAACAGCATCACTGGAAAATAAAACCTAAAAGAAAAACATTTGAAATCTCCCGGCCTGGCTTGCGTACACCCTGTCCATAGACCAGCGAGTGGCTGACGCGCGGGCCCGCGGTAGGCGTGTGTGTTCGCTCGAGGCCCGGCTCGAACGAGAGAGTGCCCGAGGGTTCGCTCGAGGCCTAGCTCTATCGCGAGACGGAAAACTAAACGCCCGTCCGAGCCTGGCTCGGGGGCTCGGGCGAGACGGAAAGGTTGTCGCCCGTCCGAGGCCTGGCTCTGGGGCTCGGGCGAGACGGAAAGGCTAATCACCCGTCCGGGCCTGGCTCGGGGGCTCGGGCGAGACGGAAAGGCTCTCGCCCGTCCGAGCCTGGCTCGGGGGCTCGGGCGAGACGGAAAGGCAATCGCTTCGTCCTAGGCCTGGCTCGGAGGCTCGGGCGAGACGGAAAGGCAATCGCCCGTCCGAGGCCTGGCTCGGAGGCTCGGCGAGACGGAAAACAGGGGAGAATGGTTGACCGACGAAAGCTCGTCGACGGTGAGGTCGCCGGCGGAGAGGCTAGGCTCGATAGACTCGTCTCGACGAGGCACATCCAGCTGGTGGTTGGTTTGGCCAGAGGGTGACCGTAGCTCGCCGGCGACGAGCCATGGCGGACGGTGGCGGCGTTGAGGCTCGGCTTGGCCGTGTCCGGCGGTCTCCGGAGAAATTGGCGCGTGCGCAGTGCTTCGTGAACCCTAGGGAGCTACGTGAGTGGGTCGGTTTGGCTTGGATGGCTCCAGGAGAGCTTGGCCTTGTGCATGGCCGCGGCGGACGGCCATGGCGCTCAACCGGGGAAGAAGGGTGGGAGAGAGCGATAGCGTTGAAGCTAGGTGGTGTTCTCACCTTGCCTTGGCTTGATGATGCTTGACGGCGAAGGAGTAGAACGCTGGAGTCGTGTCGGGAGGAACGACGTTGCGGGCTCTGCGGTGGCGACGACGAACCGAAGGGGGTGTTTCGTCCTCCTCGGCGCGATGGGGCTTGGTCGGGGACGACAACGTGCGCACGGCGTGTGCACGGTGTAGGCGGAGAGCCTGGCGAGAGGGATTGGATGGTGGTGGTCGTGGTCGGTTGTGGCCGGAACGGCGGAGGGGAGTGATGGTGGTGATCGGTCGGCAAGAGTGGTCGGATGAGCTAGACGCTAGAGCCGTGGTAGCGGCAGGAGGTGGTAGCACAGCACAGGCCGGCTTTTGCAGATTATTATTCCCGGTCCTGAGTCCTGACTCCTGAGACCACTGCAAGACAGGCCCAGGATGGATGGAATCGTGGAAAGGCGATCGATCGAGAGCAAAGCCCTAATAAGGAATCGAAGAGAGTACGTACTGTAGGCGGATATCCACGAGCATGTTCGCCTCGCCGGCGCTAGCTCTCCGATCCCCAGCTAGCTACGGCCACGGGGCACGGGCACTTTCCGGCTGTGCGATCGGCGATGCATGGGGCTCGTCGCGTCGCGTGGTACGCGGAAACAAGTTCTGATTTGTCTTGGGTTCGAACTTATTACTCAATTAACACTGTACTGCCAACGGTCGATAGCATCACATCATATATGGCCTTGTTTAGATGTAGGTTTTCGTTGTTATTTGACAAACTTTGTCTAAATATGGACTACGTAGACTCCAAAGATTCGTTTCGACATGTACATACTAAAAATATAATTAATTATTTTTTTTACCTACATTTAATGCTCCATGTATACGTCTGAATATTGATGTGATAGAAAATTTTGGGAAATTGAGGGAAGTAAACAAGGCCTATGTGTATTTCTATTCGTTTTATTCAGAATCAGAGACTTCACTTCATATACCTCGTCAAAAAGTTCTATATATAGAGATCGAACGATAGGCCCTAGTGACGACGACGGAGACCGAGAAAGCATTGAATCTTTAGTAATAGTGTAGTTATATACATGATGGAGATCGATAGAACTAATGCTCAAATTTCATCAGGTATTGTTATAAATTAGTCAAGTTTTAGTCAGTACTTACCTTGGACTGCTACGTTGGAGATCTATATCATCCTCGCGTCAGTGGCGAATGCAGAAAAAATGTTAGGAGAGACTTTTTCAACCTCCAAACACCTTTAGCCCCTCTTCGGTGTGTATGACAAAAAAAAAAAGGAGGGCTTAGGAGGGGGCGAGGGGCTCCATAGATCCTGCGGCCACAGGGGGCTAGAGCCTCACTCACCCCACCGCTGGATCCGCCCCTGCCTCGCGTAGTCCTATATAAACATGTTTTTTGTAACCCTCTTGCACGTGTACTCGCAGGTGAGGTTTGAGCGCGGAGAAGGCTATGCGCGTGTATACCATGGACATATAATCGGTTGACAATATTCTAGATATAACGTCGTGTTTGACAGGGAAATTGATTGGGATAGAGTCGTGACTCAGGATTGAGTACCAACCAAACTGGCAAAATGTGAGAAAAAAATATAATTTATTCGGTTTGCCGTCATCACACACCTTGCAACCCCTTTTTTTAGCAAAATTTGCTCAGAGATACTCTTGGAACATCGTTTTTTCTGTAGACCATTAAAAATATTTGGCTTTGCCAAAAGACACTCTGTAATACATGTAAATTTGCTAAAAGACAATATATCTGTTACTATAGTTTCAATCAAAGCCATGAGAATTAATTTACCCTTGCCCCTTTAATTCCTCAAAGAGAAGCCTCGCTCTCGTTCTTTCTTCGCACGGCTGCACGCGAGGTTTGTTTCCGGCAACAGCGGCAGCGGCGGCCTCCAATCCCCCTCCCAGATGCGGTGGCCCCTCCCACACGGCAGTGACCATACTACCTGGTGGCGTAGTGCTTCCTCCCAACAACAGTGTCGGCAAAAGATCGGTGCTGGCTGCAGATCAGGTTCCTCCGATGACACCTCGCCAAGCGGGACTGCGGTTCCTATCCATGGAGGAATTGCACAGGTGAAGCCTCTACGCTTCTTCGGGGAGATTTCCCCGTAGGACCATGCTGATTTTTTATGTGTTCCTGATAGGTTAGTTTGTGCCCTTGTTTATATAGGATGGATCCTAATTCATCCTAAGACTTGTTGTTCGTGTAGGTGCTTATATCAAAATTTACTGATAATGACAGTCGTGAGTATTGATGCTTGTAACATTCCTATGATTTTATACAGGGATTGCACAAACTGGATTGATTTGCTAAGTGGTATTAGTACACAAAATTAAACTAGGCACTATTTACAAGTGTGACACCTATTGGGACAATATGAGACATAACTATGAAGAAATTACATCTGACCATAAACTGCTTCATGCAATTGACATGTACTGAGACATTGGGTGGATGATGATGTAGAGTACGTCGTTTTGCAAACATGGAAGGACTTGGAAGGTAAGATTATGTAATTTTGCATCAATTTTTGGCTGTGTTGATGGATATGATGCAATTTTTCTAATTCTGATAAGAATTCCCATCCTCATTTTTTTTGAATTCTGATTTTGTTTCTATTTGACGCAAATAAAAAAGATACCTCATGAACAAACTTGTCAAAGCACCGGGAAAGTCAAGAAGAACAAAATTGCAACAAACCACTTGGTCAAGAATAGTCATTGCCTGGGAAAAATGAAACATGTCCAGCACTATCTCTAGTTGTTGTCCATGAGAAGGGAAGAGCGAAGAAGACGAAGGTCGCCAGGTCAAAGAATAAATTATGACCTTGTAATGTGTGATCTATAGTATTGTGCTCGATAGCCTGTTGTGGCTATCTGTTTTATTTTGGTGAAACATGACTTGAACAATGAATTATGTAGCTGAAGCAAACGTTTCTATTGGTGATTTGAAGGGTAGGGGCAGACTTGTCCAATACTATATGTTATATGGCTTGTTTGATTGTGAAATATAATTATAAAAGTTGTAGTGTCTTGTAGCAAATTACATCATATTTATAATGGTTTCTTGCAAAGCCACCTTTTTAATGGTATGTCGCAAAAGCCAGCTTTTAGAGTGTCCAAGAGCCATTTTGCTTTTTTTTTTTATGTCCCTTCCTCACTCACTCTTCTCCCTTTCACTAGATAGTGAAGTAGAACCCAACCCTAGAATCCAATGACAGTGAGCTATATTGTCACAACCCATTGTAAATTTCTTCCTAATCATCATCATGATCATTGAATCATAAAACCCTTAAATTGCAAAACTAGATGTGTTAAAAATTGTTAAGTCTGACACTTTTGTGTAGTGACAAACAATCTAGCAAAGGCCACTAGAAGGCCCGATGACCATTGTGCCAAAATTGTCAGTTTATTAGAGTCGGGCAGTGTTTACAATCCTGTTTGGAGATCAAATAGTCCACCGGAACGTGAAACATGCAAAGTTTATATGTCCAACTCTCCATTTTCTAGGTACCACTTGGTTGTTAGCTTGACATGGCCACCCTACATGCAACCTCAACACCACCAACACTCTCCCTCTCTCTACCACTCTCCTCCACATCCCCTTTCTCGATCTATCAAAGAAGAAGAAACAAACAAGGAGGACTAAGGAGGGGAATATACCAATAAAGAAGCTAGAGACCTCCCCAACAACCTAAACATCAACTATCCTAAAGCCACCCCCATTGCTAGGGGAGATAAAGGAGTGCACTCTTGGTTGCATCAGAGGTAAGAAAGTAGAGAAGGCAAGAAAGTTTGCATTCTGACCTCTACATGAACCTAGGTCACCCCTATGAGACCTTGCTCATGGATTAGTGAGTCCATACTCTACACTCTCTATTTAATATATAGAAACTCAGCCAAGAACCCCTGACTCATGTCATTCTAGCCATGGATGACCTAAGCACACAAATGTACTTTGGTACATGAATCCCAAAGGCTCCAAGGAGAACCCTAGAACAAGCCCTACAATAAGCACCAACTCGATTCAACATCAACAAGTTTGAGATTGAATTTTGGAGTCCACTATGCGCTGGCAGATGGTCCTCTAGCACGCACTGACGACTTGCTAGAGTAGAACCTAACTAGCAAAGACTAATCACCTCTGCACAGATCGACAATCCACAAATGCTTGGCCTAGCCAGTAGATAGCCTAGGATCACTAGGGATAGTATGTAAGCATAGCCAGACAGTACATAGATTTCTCTCTCCATTCTAGAGAGGAGAGTTTTCATGTCATACTCAGAGGACGAACCATTTGACTTGTCGAACGGTCTATATAACTAGTATGTCATGATTTTTTTCTCTAAAATAAAATAAACAAATAATATGCCTTTCCATATGACTCTTTTCTTTGTCCTTTCTTTGTAAGATAAATCATAAGAGAGAGAATTAGATATGCCACAAGTGAGTATTTGAATAAGAAATGAGTTCAAATTTTTGAACAATGGATCCTTCTAAACCAGTCTACTTAATCCAATGCAAAAATATGCTTTCCCCGACTATGTACCCATGATCTAATTATGCATACTCAGTATTTGGATACTAATCATGAGAATATATATTCTTTCACAATATTCACAATATGCTATTAATAAGACAACTAAAGAAAGAAGAACAACACCGACGAATTCATCTACCAATATATTTCTGAAAAGCCAAAAACTAAGTATGATAAGTTCACCACACCTTTGTTGAGTGTCAGCCATTAGTGACGACACTAGCGAGGCCTATATCCATATTTGCATGCCAGCACCACATGGGTATAGCCATTATGTTTAGTTGCTTACATGAATTTTTGCATTTTAGCCCTTTTTAAACATTTTTTGCCCATAGACCCATCAAAAAACTTGTTTCAGAAATGGGACAGAGAGTCGGTGCCATGGAATATGACATCGAGCTATAGTGGCTCGACGTCCTTGGACATGACGCCGAGGACTATCACGTCAGCGACGACTTCGGTCGTCGTTGCCTGCTAGCGCCGTGGGACCCACTTAGGTCGGCGTTAAAGGGCCTGACTCTGACCTGCGAGACCTCGGTGTCAGGTCCCTTGACGCTGAGCCTGGACACGTCAGCTGTCATACAGACAACAAGGTGTCCAACCAAACCAGTTGTCCAAAACATTACACCGTACCAAAAGACTAGAACAGTATAACCGGTAACAGTAAATCAACAGATTAACCACGATAAAGCACTACATAATACACATAATATATTCAAGAAAAGAGATAAGTGAGCTCTCCGATATACATTTCCAAACAACAGTCCAAACCATTAAACTGAAATCCTAGAACAGTACAACAAGTAACAATAAATCGACAGTGCAACCAGTAAAACGCTACATAATACGCATAATAAGTTACAAGAAAAACATAAGTGAGCTCTTCGATGATCATTTGCAAATAAATATTGGGCACTACACTATAAAAATACTGTTAGCTAACACAGTCTACAAAATATAACTGCGAAAATAAAGTACATAGAGTGATGGTGTCATACCTCAGGCACAAACTGATGAAAGGAAACCACAACTATCCAAACAAGATCAGAGAGAGATGGTGAAAGAAAGAGAGAAATGGGAAAGAGGTCACCTTTTCACGCCAATGAGAGAAGTGAGGAGGAAGAGTGAGGAAGAAGGATGGTCGACGCGGTCTTTATTGTGCCGAGGTTGAGCGTCACGTCGGGTGATGCCGAGGTATCTTACCTCGGCGTTAACGAGCATGACGCCGAGGTCTGGGCCCGACGTGTCAGTTCTTGCCTGGGTACGACTGATGTGCCCAAGCTCGGCGTCAAGGGACCTGACGCCGAGGTCTCGCAGGTCGGCGTCAAGCCCTTTAACGCTGATCTAAGTGGGTCCATGGCGCCAGCATGCAACGGTGATCGAAGTCGTCGCTGACGTGGCAGTCCTCAATGTCATGTCTTAGGACGTCGAACCACTATAGCTCGGCGTCATGTCCCATGACCCCGACCATGTGTCCCTTTTCTGAACAAAGCTTTTAAACGAGTCTGTTTATAAAAAAAAATATTGTAAAAAAGGGTTAAAATGTAAAAATTTCACTCATGCATCATGCATGCAATACACGGCAAACGATGTAACTATTTAGTACCTAAAAACAGCATGCAGAGTCAGCTGTCAGCTATATATACAAATATACAAACTCATATAAATGGGGACTCAAGACTGCATTGCTGGGCAAATCTCCTTTGGCAGTGTCTCTGCGGTCTGCACGTAGGTCGTCGACCAGAGTCTGCAAGTTACTGCCAGAGGAGACCCACCCGGTAATGCATGGGCCCCGCATGTCAGACACACCACAGCCTGCCAGTTGCCTATCTCTATCTACGTCTGTTCTCTTGCTGGCTCCATCTACGCGTACCCTGCTGAGACTTTCATGTCCGAGGTTTCACATATTTATAGCAAGGCGGCGTCACGCAGTCGCGTCCAGCTAGCGCCGCCCAGCAGCAATAGCAAATTAGCAGCAATAGGTGGATCGAATCGGCATTATTCTGAGCACAAAACTACCCATTATTCTGAGCACAAAACTGCCGAAGATGCATCAGGCCCGATTTTTTTGCACTCGTCCAATGCATGGTTTCGGTGCCGTTCGCATTTTTAGGATTTTATAATTCTTGGTGTCGAGTGTCGACTCTGGGTTTGGGCTTGATTGATCTGCATGACTGATGGCTGCTCTGCATGGTGATGCCATGCACTAATGGCCTCAGAGGCATGCAGTGATCCGTGCTCAATGCTCGCGATGAACTGCTTCTGGAATCTGGACATGCCTGCCTGTCCGGCGGCATATCCTGCCTGCAGAATACTACGGAGTACTCCCTCCGTCCCTTAATAACTGTCTCTAGAAATCCGTGTTTCCCTTACAGACACGTTTTCCGAACGACAATTAAAAAGGGACGAAGAGAGTATATACCATAGAAAGCAACAGGAAGGAAGCGTGGCGAAACGCGTGCCTATAGGCTATAGCATCATCTAGCTAGCAGTGGTACGGTCAAGGCCATAAACTGACTAGCGGAGAGGGGGGTGAGGGGGCCTGATACCCCCAACTTTCCCATAACTCTCATAATGTACCCTTTTATTTAGGTGCGTAATTATTTAATTAGCTAGCTAATAATGTTATTTGTACTACGACTTTTGTTCTTACTCTGTAGCAATATCTATAAAAGTATTTCATATAAATAAAAATCAAATCTTCCTAATATTTTTTTTCGTATCCTCCATTTTTCATAGTCTATCAAACATCAGTTTGTTCCCATAACAAATATTATAATTAGCTAGTTAATTCAAAATAAATATTTTGTAATTATCCTTTGAATTGGTCTGCAATGAGATCTGTATTATTTAGCATTAATCATTATATTATCTTCCTTATCTACTATGTTCTTGTCACTGTTCGTATAAACGGCCATTAGCCTGTGTACTCAAAAATTAAACGCTTACACAATAACACAATTATTTACAATTATTTAAATGACTAGTTGACCCGTTTAAGTGATCGTTTTGTCCGAAGCTAAATGACAAGTGACTGCTGATTGCTTACCATTTGATGTTTATGATCTAGTGCTAATTAATTTTGCCCCGATTAACTAATTGTTATTATCGTGATTCTTTTTCTAAGCAAAGAATTATATTGATCGGGTGAAGGTTAAAGGCCTGAGACTTATTAATTTCTCTTTTTATTAGTTTTTCTATTTTCTTTTGTATCGCAACACAAATATTTGTTTAGATGATATATATATCTTTGACATGTTATATTTTGACACATATGATTGTTGCCGGTTTACACGGTCCCTCCTATGTTCAAATCCTTGCTCCGCCCCTGTTTCTGCCCCCACTAGATAAAAAGATTTTGCTATGTATCTAGATATTTATTGAAAATACTAAATGATTTGCAATTTAGAAGGAAGAGAGTAATACATTTGGTTTTTAACAAACCTTGTTTAGCTGGTTGCATTTCATTCACACATGCATCTGACTCTTTGGATGTACTCCCTCTATCCCAAAATACAAGTTATTCTAACTATCTTGGAAACTTAAATCATCTCAAGTTTACCAAGTTTATATAATAACAAAATAATAACATGTATGATACCAATAGGTATCATTAGATTCTTCAATCATTATATTTTCATAGTATACCTAGTTGATGTTATAAAGGTTGTAATTCTCTCTATAATTTTAGTAAAATTTGAGATGTTTTAAAAAAGTTTGAATGACTTTTCTTTGTTAAACTATAAGACTAAGTTCGTATCAGCATGCAACCATCCATGTGCAGTCTGCTTGATCTGCATCCTGAAAGCAGTATTTGTCTAGTGTTGTGTAGCTACCGGAACAGATCAAAGTTTTGTTCAGAGAGCAATGTGAGCATTCATTCCCAGAGCTGATATAGCGAATTGTAGATCTCACAAGACGACGGCACTTAATTACCACCGGGAAACTTCATTTTCACCACTGCTGACCAAAGTGCTAACCGCTCAACACAGTATTCATATTCCTTCATGGTCAGCTAGCCGAAGGATGGAGCAGCCTCTTTGTGCCAGCTGGTACGGTGTTCCGCTCAGAAAGCTCTCCAACTGCAGGCGAATAGAGAAGATCCAATAGAATGTACCATTGCAGAAGCAACATCCAAAACCATACGAAGAAAAGCATATAAACATCGAGTTCTTTTGTTCCATGTGGAGAGCCTAGGTGATTTCAACAGCACATCTCCATTAAAAGCTGGCTGGCTATCCAAGAATAAAATCTGTTCATATCTGTGGTCATATGCTATCTGTCTATCTACTGGTAGTTTAAGCTAAGACTGCATGGTTTCATACTAGCATTATGCTATTAGCCAATGCTAGCTGGTAATCTTTTCTACAATACTATACTGGATGAACTTAAATAAAATTCCTGTACTGTCTGAACATCAGAAAAGGCAGGTTGGCTTTTTACAAGAGCACATTCCATAGCAAATCCGATAGAGAAGCCACCTGCAAAAAAGGCTCAGGTCCACCGGGATAGTCCCCGGACTCCAAGAATATGCCGTCCCATGGCACGCTATATAAATCAGGTCAAGGCCTCAACACATTCATCAACAAGCGTCAGAGTTCTGAAAAATACAGTCATGTGCTGAGCATGAATTACAGGGTACATCTCCTTTGGCACAGATGCATGCAACAGAGTGCACATATATCATATATTTTTATGTATGAGAATCAGAATCAGTCGAGAGTAGGCTAGCTTGGTAGCTCAAATTGCAGGACAAATGGTGCAAATAAACAGCAGCCATATGCGTGCCAAAGGAGAATTGCCCTGCGATTCTAGCCTCTGCAATTTTGATCTGACAGTTCATCGAGCTGTGCATAGATCCAAATTAATAGCCAAAGCCGATGTCATCAGATACACCGGTGTGACAGTTTTGGATGGTTTTGCAATGCGAGTGCGACTATATGTTCAGGTAATTGCCGTGATAAGCTAGCCATACCCAGCATTTTTTACCTGTAATTAACAGTATACTCCCTCCGTCCCTAAGGAGTATGTTTTAGTAATACTATTAATCCGTTGATAGTGGTTGCTGATATTATTCAGACTAGCTAGCTTGCAGGTGTCTTCAGCCTTCTGAATGGATCAAAGAAGCTATCCTGCTGACCCCAACCGCTCAATACAACAAGAGAATTCATCAAGGACATCTGACGTCCGAGTTTTCTCATTTTGTCACCAAAGCAAATTCATTCCTTTTTCCTCTCAAAAGAAATATATTTCAGAGCAAATTAAGCAGTACTATTTGATATGCTTTCTATCGGATTACCAGCATACCATGTTGTTCCTTTAGAATGACCTACCAATCCTACCAGACTACCTGTTGTTGATTTGATCCTTGTTTCTACTCTTTTCATTCCACATTTTGGCTTTTGTGGATATGCTGTCTAGATTCATAATAAAAAACAATTTGTATCTAGAACTAGTACCACAGCATTTTCGACAAAGCAATGCAGCACCCTACCCGGCCTGGCAGTAGCCGTTGTTCTTTGCCCACTTTTATTCGCAACAAAATTCTTCTCTTTTTACTGCAGGCTGATAGCAGTAGCACCTCTTGTACCTGTGTTGGAGGTGTTTGGATTAGATAAAAGTTTAGTCTGTCTCACATCGGATGTTGCGGCACTAATTTATTCTATTAAAATAGACTAACAATACTAACTGAGTAGCTTTTGGTAAATTTTCTTTTTTTGCCTTATGTTTACGTTGCCGTGTACAACAGCGGCAGATACTCTGGTAAATTTTTGGATGGATTAGCATGCTATTCAGAGTTGAGCACAGTTAATATTTCTGTTAATAAGTATTAGGGTCCGAACCAGTATACATCCTTGTGTCCGCTTTGTATACCCTTCAACGCGCAGATACAAATTTAGTTGTTGCATGTCTAGGTCACCATTCTAGATACCTACGGGCTGTTCATTCTCCAGCACGGACACGGTCCCCGTTACCTGCGGAAGGATGGAGTGAACTATCGTTAAAATAGAATTGTGGCAAGGCCCTCGCTCTCAACCGGACACCGACACCCCTTCCCTACGGCAGTCACGGCAAGGCCCTACGGACCTACGGTTATATATGATTATTATTGGTCCCAACAAAAACTATACCATGTTTTTCTAGAAAATATATATGTAATAACATAATTCGCTCTATGTAGAAGAAAATACAGTGGCGCCTTGGAACTCTTACTGGTGCTCCCATGCCTGATTTTTATCAACGACAACAGAGGGTCAATAGGCCTTGGCCTGGCTTCAGATCAGCGAATTATGGAGCAATTATTTGTGGTGTTTCACTGGAAAGAATGGGCTATGGTGTTTATCTGTCTCCTACATGTTACACAATATGTACTACAGAATGACACCTCTAGGTCGTTGCTACAATTAAAGAGTATGGATGCCCTACTAAGTTAGCTACACGTAAAATCTGGGGCGATTGACCCCTAATGTTTCATCTTGGAGATCTCACTGAAATACACCTTCCGCACAAGGCGAGCCTTGATAAAGCTCGCGATCTTCGTGCCCTAATCTTCAGTGCAGACAGCTGCAGGGGAAATGATTGTGCAGGTCAGCAAGAGTGGAAAATGTCAGCACAAACACAAGAAAGGAAAATTATATGGCACAAAAGGGGTCTGACACCGTATTTAGCTAAAAGATCATGCTGTAATGTTTCAAAAAAATCATCACAAAATTCATGTATATTTACACCTAAAGTTAAGTGTAGCCGCAAGAATTCAGTCTGAAATTCATCTTTGATGTTGAGATTTTTTTAAGGAAAAAAAAAGAAGTGTTACTCTCAGCATACGATGAACAGTGCCATGTTGACTGCTTGTCTATTTTGTTCTTGATATCTAGGATGAATTTCAAACTGAATTGGCGCAGCAATATTTAACTTTATGTGTACTACATACATGATTTTATGATATTTTTGAAACATTGCAAAGTGATGCTTTAGCTAACAAGGACGCCAGCATCTCTGGCCACTAAAAATCTGCACTCCACAAGAAAAACATGTTGACAATGTTTACAAATAATCCAGGACATACAACGTTTGCAGTCTAACTAAAAGAGATACAACAGCTTAGAGTTACTGCAGCCTTGCGACAAAATAAATTGTCTATTTGGCTCAGGTTTTTCATATGTATCAAAAGATTGTTAATAGAGAATATACATGAACAATGAATACAATAATACTCTTCAAGAACACTTGGTGCAGCAGAGACCAGTCCACAAGTATCAGACCACCCCGCAATTTTTTAGGCCATATAGGCATATAGCCAAGTAACCATGTGACTTCGACCATTTGTTTTCTCATTTTATTATCATGTCACACGATTAAAAAATGATAAATGACACCAAGTCACTGGTTCTTTAAGGAGAGGAAAAGAATGAAAAGATATGTTGGCCTGAGGATGGCTACAAAATAATTACCTTTCGTCTAGAAGTGCTTGAAGCTTTCCAACAAATCAAACTGGATTTAGGCTCCAATCTCCTGCAAACAGATCAACATTCAAAAATTCGTCAGAAGACATCTTCTGATGATTGAAAACTGTGGTGCTTCACATATATAATTTTGGTGCAGAATAGTAGTACTTGATACTATTCCACATTGGCATACAATGACTCTTGTGACATTCCACATAGCATGGATTCAAAGTTCGGCCTCACTGGTCTAATACTTATGACTGACTGTGTGGTACTGATTGTGGCCATTTTCATTTGCAGACTTGCAGTACACACGTAATAGATACCAATCACAAGTGCAGTGGATGGATATCTATACCTACGAATAGAATAAGAGAGTTGAACAAACATGAATACTTACAAATTATCTTGCTCCAGCTTTTCTGCAATTGATATAGCTTTGTGTCTAGACCAGCCACCTTGTTGGGAACAAGCTTCCGCCTGGTTAATAACATGAGCAAGAGATACCTTGCCTCTCACAATGTTCTTTTGTCGACCATCTCCATTATTTACCATTTTTCCTCCTGGAGAAATTTCTTGATTCTGTGATGACAAACCTTCTCCAGAGACAGTCTCTTGTCTTCTGTTTGCCATAACAGAATGCCAATCCATTTGAGATCCAATTTCAATAATTTCGCCTTCAGTCAATATATGCGGATCAGATTGCATCCAGCGTGTCTGATTTGAGCTATCAACCTGGACCACACTGTCTTTCTGAAGTCTCTTAATTAAGTTCTCGCCTCCCGAAGAAACTGAACTATGTTTAGTAAAAGACCTCCTTAATACCAGATTTGAGGAACCATCCTCAGGGTAAGGAGTAATAACTGAAGCATGGCCTGCTGCCAGATCATCCTTTGATTCATATCGGATTTCAAGTATTATGGTAGAAGAAAGAACAGATTCAAATGCCTGCAGAATTTGGCCCCTATACTTCTCGGCTTTAGACTTATTTACTCGAGAGCTGAATATTAATTGTACAGTTCGAGCTGCATGACGACATGAAAGCAAATGTCAGAAGACATTTTAGAAATGTTAGTCATAGAGGGCTAACTTTTTTAGTCAGTCTTACCTGCGCCTAGGCTGACGGATATCAGTCGACCCTCTCTAGCTAACAATCTTCTTAATGAGTCTGACTGAACATTCTCTAGCACAGCCTGCCAGATCATTTCACTGTCAGTTTTGCCATACCTAAATCCTTCATTTACTCTGGTAGCACCTGTTGGCAATACATGGCTGCCTGGAGTATGTTCCCCAGGTCTCCTTCCAGCATGGTAATTGCTTGCCATGTTGCTGGAACCAGCCACTAGATTAGCATCTCTGTACTGCTGATTTCCAAGGTCAGATGCTCTTGCCGAGCCATGGGCAGCAGCATACATATCACTATGATCCATAGCAGAGTTCCTTGCTATGTCTCCCTCAGGGCAGGTAAACAGACCTTGATTAAGACTTGTACTCGGGGATGAACTCGGCAATACATACTGTTTATCAGGTGCAAGCTGAAGAAGAGCAGCTGTAAGCCATGTCATCTTGTCATTAGAGACCCTCAACTGTTTTTCAGCTTCAGAGAGTGTTTTCAAGGCTTGGCGTAGCTTTTCCATATCATCCTTTGATACTGAAATCAGAATATAATTCTTTTCACAATCATGTGGGGGTACAAATATTTACACAGGAAAGAATGATTGTAAATTAGAAACTTGATAGACACAACTAGTGCAGCAGTGTTACTAACACTGTATTTCATTCTTGTTGCAAAGAAGAGATAGAACTACATAAGTATGATTATAACAGACAAATAGGGGAAATCTATTCTTAAACAATCTATTAGTAGTGCTAGGAAAGGTTGGATGAAGTATGAAATTGTTAATAAGCAATAGGAATGTTGCTTACAGGTTGGACGTTTGAAGAATTTTCTCCGAACTCTTTCTCGTGTGAATGTATAGGTGCCAGCAAGGATGTCGGTGATTATTGTAGCAAGTTGAGACATCAGGGCCAGTGGCTCAACACCTGTTTCTGTGATATCTCGCAAGGTTTTCACTGTGTTCACTGTGTCAGCAGATAGTGCTAAATCAAGCAAATCAACCAATTTATCATCAGAAACCAAGCCAACCTGTGGAGAAGGAAACAATGTATTGCTTGCTGCTGTCAGGTGAATTTCAAATAAAGAATTCAAGATTGAATTATAATATTTCTTGTTGTGACTCTGGTTTGTCTTACTATAGGGGTTAGAACCCTTTATATAATCTTAAATGCATAAAGTGCAGAAAGACACACTTTTTCACTTGGTGGATTTGTCAAATAGTCATGTACTTAAGTATCTTAAGCGGGTATGTGGGCCAATACCTCAAGTACGTTTAAAAACTATATTAAGTTATAGTTACCCCTAACTAAAGATTATTGGGCTATTTAGTAATTTAAAGTTCTTCATGTTATAATGTTTAGCAATGAAGCAAAAAAAAAAAAAAGAATTTCAGGGAACAAAGACGTATTTTTTTTGACTGTTGTTGGATAACTTACAAGTTCTTGAACAAGTGTAATCGAAATTCTCTGCCCAAGCAAGCTGAGTTGATCCAGAGTCATCTCGGCATCCCTCAGTGACCCATCTGACCGAGAAGCAATTAGTTTCAATGCATCTCTATCAACATCCAGGCCTTCGCTAGTAGAAATCCACTGCAAAGTGTTGATAATGTCGCACTCCTTTAGTTTGGGGAAAAAGAACTTTTGGCACCTCGACACGATTATATGAGGGAGATCAAGATTGGGGCTGATGAGAATAAAAACCACACGCCTAGGTGCACGTTCGACGACCTTAGATATGACACTCCATGTATCAGGCGGCAATGTGTTGGAGTCATCAATTATAAACACCCTGTGCTGGGATGGCAGTGGCAAGAGCATCACATTGTCAAGGATATCCACAATGCTATCCAGGTCTATATTACCAACCGGTCCAATCTCCAACAAGCTCCTACTCTTGCCCAGATTGTGTGCAATACAAGAGGCACATGAATCACAGGGCCTCGGGTGCTCAGCAGAATGGCAATTCAAAGCCTTTGCGAATACCCTGGCACACGAGGTCTTGCCTGTGCCATGTGGCCCATAGAAGACATACACCAGCCCAATCTTCTTCTTCAGAATGGCATTGGACAGCGCCTGCACCACCAAGCTCTGCCCAACGACGTCTTTGAAAGTCCTTGGAGCATACTTCTGTGTCAAGCTCCGGTGTCGGACACGGTGCGAGCCCCGTGACTTCTGCCCTGACCGTGCCTCGGACGCGAGGTCAGAGTCCAGCTCGCTACTCTTGGAGAAAATCCCGAGCTCCCCAGAGAAGCTGCTAGAAGAAATGCCACCACCGACGGCGCTGCGCACGCCGTGGACAAGCAGAGGCAGAGAGTCGGAGTCCGAGCTGCTCGAGGAAGTCAGCATCGCGGTGGCCAGGAAATGCGGGTGCGAACGCGACCCGTTGGCGTGACCGCACGAGGCGGCGGAGGTGGCGGCGGCTTCGGACCTCCGCGCCGCCGACGTCGACTTGGGGTCCGACAGGCCGCACGAGAGGCTCCGGCCGGCCATGTCGAGGATGGACTTGCCGCGGTGGTGGATGCGCGACCAGTTCCACGGGATGCCGCACACGTTGCGCGACTCCTGCGAAACCTGCTGCTGCTGCTGCATCAGCTCGTCGGCTCCGCCGGCGCCGAAGAGGTACCTGTTGCCGCAGACGGCCTCCTGGGAGCTGGAGTTGACGGAGACGCGGGGCGCGGCGGCGCGGCGATCTAAGGCGGCCGCCGCGTCGGCGGCGGCGGCGCGGCGGGCGGCGCCTCGCCTGAACCGGCGCCGGGCCGGCGGCCCGGCTTGGGCTGCGGGTTCTCCGTGAGCTGGTCGAGGAGCGTCTTGAGCGCGCCGCCGCCGGCGCCGCCGCGGGGGTGGTCGGCGTCGTCCGGGTCGGCGGCGACCCTGTTGTTGTTGGAGGGGGCGGAGTCGACGGAGCGGCGCGTGGAGGGGTCCCGCAGCGAGCGCGAGCGCTGCAGGGCCAGGAGGTCCCGCATCAGCGCGGCCGACGCCGACGCCGAGGACCCCGTCGGGCTGCGCCGCCGCCCGGACGCGCCGTGCGGGTGCGGCCCGTGGTGGTGGCGCAGGTGGATGCAGTTGGTCAGGTGCGCGTGGCCGCGGAGGTGTTCTCCGCCGCCGCTCGCTGGCGCCGGCATTGCGCTGATTCAAACTCTCCCCCCGCCGGACGGCTAAACCGTCATCTCGGCTGGGGACCCGTGTCGGGCAGTCGTTTCGCGTCGGGCGAGGGAGAGAGGAGAGGAGGCCGAGATGGGGGAAGTGGACAGTGCAGTACTCCAGTACTGGAGTGGAGCCGTGGTGGTGGTGGTCAAGTTGCAGGGGGAAGCCGGGAAGGGAAGGTGGGCGCGGCCTCCCTCGGGCCGGGTGCGGGACTGGCTGTGCATGCCAGGCGGCGACGTCGCGTCCGCGGCGTAGGCGTCGAGGCGCACGGCTGCCACGGCCGACCTGGCCCCTGGGCGTCGAGGGGCGTTTGCCCGCTGGTTTTTGGGATGGCAGGCTCGGCCACGATTGGCACTCCTGCTTTCTGAAATCTGGAGTGTTTTCTGCTTGCAAGCGTGGTGCTAGGCTGCTAGGGCTCAAATTCACAAGTGATGAGGTCACAATCACAAGGTTCCTCGCACGCTCCCATGCTTCCCACTTCAGGCCTTGTATAGTTCCGAGAAATATTTGGATTTTGTACTGTAGCATTTTCATTGTTATTTGACAAACTTTGTCCAAACATGGACTAACTAGGCTCAAAAGATTTGTCTCGACATATAGATACTAAAGTACGATCAGTTATTTTTTTAACCTACATTTAATGCTCCATGCATGTAGCCTTAGGCCTTGTTTAGATGCAAAAATTTTTACAAATTTTTACTGTAGCGTTTTAGTTGTTATTTGATAAACTTTGTCCAAATATGGACTACGTAGACTCCAAAGATTCGTCTCGATATGTACATACTAAAAGTATAATTAGTTATTTTTTTACCTACATTTAATGCTCCAGGCATACATCCGAACATTGATGTGATGGTTGATGTGATGGAAAATTTTGGGAAATAAACTAAACAAGCCTTAGACTATCCGCACTCATCGTCCTCTATTTTCATACTCTATACATCCTAGTCATCAAGATTCTCTCCTCTATATCACTTTCTTCCGCACTCATTCATCCTCTATATCTCATACTCTATAACCACTACCAACAGCGGCCCTACTTGTCATCTTCTATAAATTTTATCTAAATATATCCATGTGAGATCTTGTTTTGAAGACTTTATTGAAACGAATTTAATGGTACAATCAAAATTTAATTTAAATTTTTGGTTTGAGAGTTATAACATTTTTTAGCTTAGAAAATTAGTGGGGCCCGCTGCTGTCCTCTCCTCTCTCTCCCATGCTGCTCTCTCGCGCGCCAGTAACTTTACGTGTGCAGCAGCAGCAACTTCCCATGCACAGTGCGTTTCTCGTTTCTCCCGCACAACGTGAAACATAGCGGACGGAGCTCGTTTAGCGAACGGATACAGATACCTAGTGCAGCATTTTTTTTACGCTACATACTCATGTGGCATTTTACGGTTCTCTTTCCTGTACCCAGTGCAGATCGTCTTAAAGAAGGCCTCAGTGGGGGACTGGGGGCGTAATGAGTGGTGCAGTTTATCTCTGCCCCGTTTTTTTGGGTCCATCCTGCCATGCAAGTAGCACTCCTAGAACCGAATTGATGCGGGTCCAAAAAGGAACGGTGGTGTCCTGCAGGCATTGCCTTGTTTCCAAAAACCGAATTCTACGATTGCTGTTCTTGTTTCCAAAGTTTGTCTCGTGCAACACTTGTTTAATTGCCTCTTCTTTCCCTGACCCCTCCTCGCATGGCAGGGGTATGGGCTGCCTCTACCTGAAACCAGCATTCTATGGCCTTGTTTAGTTGCTCCCTAATTTTGCAAAATTGGCAAGATTTCACCTCACATCAATCTTTAAATATTGGGATTTGCTATATTTCAGACGCATGAAATATAACATCTTTTCAGGCAACGACTACGATCTTTAGATCTTCATTCAATGACCCAAATCTATTAGCACAAATCACAAAAAAACAAATGACAATTTTTTTCTATGAAAAGACAAAGACAAAACTGTTCAGACGCCTGAAATATAGAAAAGATGTTAAATATTTGCATGAAAAATTAAATGTAGGTAAAAATAATAATTAATTGTACTTTTAGCATGTACATGTCGAGACAAATCTTTGGAGTCTACGTAGTCTATATTTGGACAAAGTTTGTCAAATAACAACGAAAGTGCTATTCGAAAAATTTTGCAAAATTTTTCCATCTAAACAAGGCCTATATGTATCAGCGAATCCCGAGAAGCGTACAATCTATGTCAGACCTCCAAGTACAACCTCCGATTCGACATCTCTTCAAGGGTGTTCAACCGAGTCCGGTGTTGCATCCGCCAGATCTACGGCTCGGCTCTCAACCTTCGCAGCTTCTGCGCAGTGAAGGTTCTCGATGGTCCGTGTTGCCAATAACCGGTGCAGAGTTCATCGTGTTTCTTTTGGGACACATCAACATCTGCGGAAGTATCGAGTTTAGAGATCCTTTTAAAATTTCCTTGTACTGTTTCTCCTTCTCGGCTACTCTTTTTAGAGGTAGTCTTGGATGCTTTGCCTGCAATTGGGTACCTAATTCCCAATACTATGTACTCGGTTTATTAATCTTAATATAAAGAGCCTCTTGTCAAAAAAAAGTTTCACGAAGAAGATAGCAGGGAACCCTTTTTTTTTAGAGTTACAGGGACCAATTCCTCGATCCATTTTGCATTCATTACATGTACAGTGCTTTCTTAATTCTTACTTCTTGACTTGCCCCTGCCTATCCAGTCTCGCGATGCCATCCATATACAGTACGGTCACGCCATTAACTTGAATCTTAACCAACCAGACAAGTACTCCCTCAGTCCCTAAATAAGTGTCGCCGTTGGTGTGCGTGCAACGTGTTTGACTCAATTTGTATAAAATATGTGTAATATTTATATCTCCAAATAATTTTGTTAAAAAACTCAATGTAAAGATCTTTCCGATGATACTAATTACTTAGCATAAATATTAACATATTTTAATATATAATTGCCGGTAACTTTTTATTGGGAAGCGAGAACGACACTTATTTAGGGACGGAAGGAGCAGTGTACTTAACCATTGGCGCTACGGCGTACGTACTCTATGGTCACACCTGTCTGTTCCCCGTCACTCACACCGTGCCTCTGCAGCTGCGCACAGTACCGCACGGGCACGGCGCACGGGACTGTAGACTGCGCTAGTGTTGAGCGGCACGACGACCCCATGTCTCGCTCGCACGCGGCGGGCCCCGCAGACCTTCGTCGTACCCGTCCTCGCCCACATGTCCCCTGTCTCCTTCCTCCCACGGGGCCACGGGGATCGGACGGACACCGGAGAGGCTCTCCGCTTCCGGCGGCGACTGCCAGCGCCCACCCAACGGTTCCAAACCGATGCTGGCGGTGGCGGTCCCACGGGGCAGTGAGGCGCATACTACGTCGCACGGTGGGCGCCGCGGAGCATGCATGACAAGGCAAAGGGCCAAACCGCGCCTTGGCCCTGGCGCGCGCGTCTCCAAACCAACCGGCGATCCGGAGGGGGCGCAGCCCACGTGGCGGGGGGCGGACGGGGCGGAACGACGTGGCTCTCTGGGTCGTCTCTGGCGAGTGACCAAGTGCTAGCTGCTACTACTACGGCATGTACCAATAGCCCAGACCCCAGTAGCCCAGCCCCAGCGTGATTTGCGTCCGCCACTCCGCCTGGCACGAAATGGTGTAGGAGACCAATCGTGTTGGGGACGTGCAACACAAATTTCTGCAACGGCCAAGAGGATAGCGAAACGGTCGGAATATTCTAGGAAAGGCCGAAAGGGCACGACGAGTACCCGTCGTCAGTCTGGCATCGCTGGAATGGCGCAGACAACGAGGGACGTCACCACACGCTCTCATGTGCCCAGTCTCCCTCGCTCCGGTTTCAATTTCCAGTCCACGGTGAAACCGTGGAATTCGGCCCTGACCTGTCTCGGCATAGTATTTCCAGTCAACGGAGAGCGGTTGGATCGATCGCATGGGATTGTTGATTGTCAAATAGTAACAGGGAACGCTACCGATTCTAGCTATCTATGACTACCCGTACTCATGTTTCTCTATTTTCATCATCTATATTACCTAGTCATCAAAATTCTCTCCTCTATATTCATTTCTTCCGCATCTATTCATTCTCTATATCATCTTCTATTCACTATGAGCTCACTTGTCACTTTATCTAAATATATCCATGAAAAATCTTGTTTTAAAGAATTAATTTGCATAGTACGCCTTACAAATAATTATGGAGGGAGTAGTTCACTAGAGTGCTACTACTAGTATGAGTAATTATTAAGTGACTAAAATGTAATCCTATTACTGTTTGATTGTTTGAATATAAAGATGCCATTAGTTCATTTTAACTTCTCTTTATCAGCATCTGAATTTTACCACCTCATTGGTTCTAAATTGTAAACTGTTTTGTTTAGATATATAGTAAAACTAAAGCTACATATAAAAAAAGTGACTTATAATTTAAAATTAAGAGAATACTACTGTAGTGGTTAAGATGTATTAAAAATTAATCTATGTATTTGGACGGCTTGGCAGTAGTATATGTACTTTCTCCGTCCTATTGAAAAAAATCGTTCTTGTTTTGAGAAGTATCTTCAACTAAATTTATATAGGAAATATTAATATTATGATATATGATTAATATCATTACATAGATATTTGAATTTAATTTTGTTAATAAATTTATTTGAGATAGAAGTGTTACACGTATTTTATTTTATATAAATCTAGTTAAACTATCGCCAATAGATGGGAGTGAGAACATGTCTGCTCTAGTTTGGCTTTGTTCTCGGAAACACTGCTGAACATTGACTATACTACTCCGTACTGCACTTATCACTTGTAGGCAGGGATTCCACCAAACTGTCTTACCACGACTGATCTCTGAATCTCTGGTCATTTCGGAGTACGGTCCGAACTATTGTTAGGCGGCTGTTTGCTAGTACTACCAATTGATTACAATGAGTAAAAGTGTACCATACATTTCCTGAATTTTTTTCTAAATTTGACAGGGTACACATTAGTGGTAACGCGCACCAGAGGCGACGAGCTACTCAATCTCTCTTTATGTGTATGAATAAGCATGTGTACGTGTAGTGTGAGTGTGGAGTGTGTGATTTGTGTACGTCCAAATTGTATCCCATAAAAAATAATTACAATTTACCCCTATAGTAGATCCAAGCACCTTCGGTCTTCCGTCCACCGGGCTGACCAGATGCATCTTTCAGACACGGCTGTTACCGTGGTCAGTGTTGTGCACACATTCCAGGGTTTGTGAAAGTTTTTTTGAGCCAGCTTGAGGGTTGTGAAAGTCATTAGAGACTTTGAGTGAGTACTAAGAAACCAAGTACTACCATGCCTGCTCGGGACAGGGCAGGTCGCAATCATTAAACGTAGTCCAACAAGGACGAGCAACCGTTAGCCCTCGTACTTGCGGAGCCGGTGGTGTGGCATCTACGCTTGGTGTGTGTGTGGCAGCTGCACTGCATTTGTATGCAAGGTTAAGATTATTTGCACTTAGGTTTCTCTATTTTCATCCTCTATACTGTCTAATCATCAAAATTCTCTCCTATATACTCATTTCTCCCGCATCCATTCATCCTCTATCCATTGTGGGTCCACTTGTCACTTTATCTAAATATATCCATAAGAGATCTAGTTTTGAAGAATTAATTGCAACAAATTTAATGGTGCAATCAGAATTTAATTTGAGTTTTCGGTTTGTGAGATATAATATTTTTTATTTAGTTGAACAAGTGGGGCCCGCTATTATATGTTCTCACCTCTCATGCGCATGCCGCACAGGCCGATACCCTACGTCCGCTGCAGACCGGTGTCAGCGTTGTATTTGGCATGCAGAGAGTGCTGGCGTATGGCTTAGCGTACGCCGGTGCGGACCGTTTCCATACGTCAAAGCGGTAGCGGATGGTTTTACACTATCGAGTGCAGTCAGTCTAAGGTCCTGTTTACAACTCAGCCGCAAAAAATTAACATTATATCTGGATGCTAATTAAAAAAACTAAACGTAAACTAATTTTAAAACTAATTGCATAAGTCACGATTAATTAGCAAAACAAATCTATTAATACTAATTAGCACTTAATTATCCCATTTTTACTGTATAGGCTAATCATGGCAAAATTAGGATTAATAGATGACTTTCCGTCTTTATCTACTGTCAGATTTTGTTCAACAAGCCTTTCTGTGTGCAAGAGCAATGCAGGGACACTTTTCTGATGGTTTCACACACATGTGCATCAAACACATATAATGTAATTCTTCTAGACGCATACTACTAGAGCCTGTCTGAATATCACGAACCAAACTTTCAAAGTTTAGGCCTAAAGATCCAAACATGTGAACTTAAAAGTGAACTGAAGTTTAGTTCTTAGCCCAACTGTCCATTAGTCTGTCAATCGGCAAAAGCTAACTAACGAAAAAACTAAAGTTTTGGATGATCCATTAGTAAACTTGGTTTTTGATGATCCATTAGTGTATTACAAGTCAAATTTCATACTGTAACATTTGCTTTATGTTTCTGGTCCCAAAAGTTTGGTTGAACATGGTTCATGGCTACAACGCACGTTTCACGGTGTTCTACCCCCTTTGTTAGAGCTAAGTTATCGTTGCTTCTACGAGTTATTCAGGTCCGTTTAAAAAAGAGGAAGTATGGTACCTTTACTGATCGCAAAAACTAATGTTTTAGATGATCCATTAGTAAACTTTGGTTTTTGATGATCCATTAGTGTATTACAAGTCAAATTTCATATTGTAACATTTGCTTTATGTTTCCGATCCTAAAAGTTTGGTTGAACATGGTTCATGGTTACAAATGCACGTTTCACTGTGTTCTCTAACCCTTTTGTTAGAGCTAAGCTATCGTTGCTTCTGCGAGTTATTCAGGTCATCTACAAAATCAGTAAGCTGAAACTTCATTGAGTATTTAGTGTTGGGCGTGGCTTGAAAGGTACTGATATATCCGATAATAAATTTAAATATATAAACTAATTATAAACAATGTTTTTTTTGCCAAGTATAAAGTGCTAGTTGTTTAAATAAAGACTAAGCATCCATTAAGCTTTCTTAACTCTTACTCCTTTTGTCTATGGAAGAATCAATTCCTAGAATCCGTGTTCAAACTTTTTTATTTTTGACTAACTTTATAGAAATGAGTAATGACATCTATGATAGAAAATAGACACATTATAAAAATTTATTCGAAGATATATCTAATGATGTAAATTTGATACCATCAATCTTGATAGTTTTTTCTAAAATTTGGTCAAAGTTTAAAAAGTTTGAGTTAGGATAACTCTAGGAATTGATTCTTTCGTGAATGGAGGGAGTAGTTAACAATTACCCCAGATTTTTCAGCATGTTCGCTTCAGCCTGTACTTTAATTTCTTTCACAGTCGAAACGGTACAGCGCGATACAGTACAGTTTACTCTATTTGGTCACGCAATTTAGAGCCAGGTTTGTCATAACTTGCTGGGCACGCGCACGCACGGCTTTCCTCTGCATCGAGATTGCTACGGCTTCTCTGCATGTTCTAGACGTTGGGAAAACACACGGGAGCTTCCCTCTAGAAAGCAGAGAAAGCGCAACAGCAATGGCCACGGGCCACCTATCATGTCCCACTCTCGTCTCTCCAGTTCTTCCGCTCAGCTTGTAGAGGTCACTTCGGCCGATCCGTCCTTTCCTTGTCGACCCGATCTCAGATCCGACACTAGCATACTTGAGGCAGGATTTGATTCGAAAGAAGCCTTTAGCCTAATCATGCGCGACCATGATTAGTTAGTTTCTTTGGCGGCTTCACGCTAATCTTATCCTGCCAGCTTATACTCTCTTTGGCAGCTTCCGTTTACTAGTCTGTTTTTGCTCTTGCCAGGGTCTTTCACCCACCAAATAAAAAAGAGACCTGTCGTTCTTGCTAGGCATTTTCAGGTCTTCTGTCATATGGCAAACTTAGATGCGAATTGCACATAAATAAATGACACTGCATTTCGCAAAACAGGCACGTCTGTAGTTTTTCTCCAAGTGCAAAGGATGGACCGATGATGATTTTACATATGTATATGCACCAAAGTCAGCACTCTCCTGTATATTTGAGTTCAGTGGTAGGTCTACAGACTACAGAGTGTCCAATAAGATTACTACTATACAGTGCTGAAAGAAGCTTTCGTTGGCTCTGAGAGTTACAGTCCAGATTCAGCGACCAAAACAACATTCACATAATTTACGTGGCCCTGCTCGTGTTGTAAGTCTTGGGGTCCAGATTCACCCGTCGCGGATCAAGTTTGTTGGCTCGTTCAAAACATACTTTGGCAGTTCGTACTTGGCACCTGCAACAGAGTTTTCAGTTTCGATACTGGTCTTGAACAACTCGAGAAGGAAATCATGAGATGGGGAGTAAACCATGCTCACTCACCTCTCTCGTCGTAGCAAAGCGTCATGTCAGGATTTGAAATGATGATTCCAGCACTGTCCACTATGGTTTGTGCAAGGGCTAAATCAGATTCTGCGGCAACTTTTAGAGCATCCCAAATCTCTGCACAACGAGACAGTGGCTCATTACAGTAGTGATGCTAATTAAAATAGTACTGCGTCTCATAATAAAAACTGTGAAACATGGCTTCCATACTACTATAAACGAGCGAATGAGCGATACAAAATCAGTTTGCATTTGGTCAGTATCAACGATTTTGAGGAAAATCGACTATTTCCCAAGACAACTATTTGTTTGCAGCCAAACTCAAGGAAACCACAAAGGCAACCAGATATAAACCAAGAAATCGAGTCATATTACCCAATAAGATTAAGACCTGGTTCTTGTTTGATATTAAGCCAGTACCATTTAAATAAGGGCTCAACATTATTATGTTGAAAACTTGAGTTTAAATTGAATAACTAGACTCCTAAATTTAAAGATAGTAATTGGACAGGTCAAAACAAACAATCAAACATCAGCTAGTTATCATGAAAACATTGAAAAATGACAGGATAAAACCAATCAATGTTGCAAGAATCATGAAGCACACACCAACACAAGAATTAGTTCTGTTCAACTTTGCATGAACAGTTGAACATACCTTTTTGGCCACCATAGTGTGGAGCCGTGTCCCAGAATTCATCACGCATCTGTTTGAGTTGTGCTGGTGTAATTGGTTGAGTATGCTTCCAAGCCTTAGGCCTTTTCAGCTTCTTGCTGTTCTCTGTACTCATGAAAATATATTTTAACGTTCATTTGTTGGATAGGAGGTCCAAAGGCACAAAATTATCAAACAATACTGCTAATAACCTCCAAAAATGAGTTATCAAAGATACCATGGTGCTAGGATATAGAGGTAGTCAAGAAGAAATCTGGATTCACGAACTGTTGGTAACTGAAAGATGCAAAAAAATTCTTTATTGGGGCAAGACCAACTTCATACAACACATTTTTGTCCACAATTCACAAGCAAGATTATGGATGGATGACTCTTTGCAGAACACGCAGCAAAGGCAAAGGCAAAGGCAAAGGCAAAATTAGTGTTCACAGACTGTGAACAAAGTTACCATTAATTGAACACACTATTTCTGTTGTTGAAGTTAGGAAGCACAATAACGAAAAATCATTATGCAAGTTTTAAACAGTGAGCATAAGTACTTTCTTAGAGCATCATTCTGTAAGCCTTTACTGAATGCATCACCCAATAAAGTGCTTTAGACTAGATAAGGCACTAGCTATCAAAAAATGCAAATTTGCTCAATCCATAAAAAAGGTTCTTTCGTTCTATGGTGATGAGCATTAACCGTCACTTCATTGCTATCAAAATCTCATCTTTGCTTTTATAGTACAAACAAAATAGCTTTTGTCCTGCTAGAAAATATAGCCATCACTTGGACAACTGGTTTTTTACATTCAGAAAAAACTTGGACACATTTTTTTTAGAGTAAAAGGTTTCCCCAACTTTATTTCATAGAAACAAAGCAGTTCAATTCAATACAGCATAGCCTATTATTATAGGTGCGCCGACCACAGTACTTGACATCACATTACTGTGAAACTTGGATACCTTTTTTTTAGCCATGATAATGTTATCCCTACACTAACCAAATACTATTTCGGGATGCAAGAGTTTCTACTTTCTAACAAGTACTGACTCCACTATACTGACAGCCTTACTAAAATTGGACAATTACATCGATGAAAATCCAAAGTTTGTCACAAATTTGCTAAATCAGTAGTTTATGAAAACCATCACAGCCATCCGTCAGAGACAATTTGCTAAATTTCCTCTTGACCAACACTTCGGCAACTGAATTCTCTTTATATAACTCGTGAATTGATGCCTTAAATGCTATGGGATGGGATTTAGCGTCACTTGCATCAACAACCGAGAAGAGTAAAGAGCAGACGATTAATCCTACTACTAACAGTGCCTTGGAACGGTTCAAATCGGATCTTAGCACCTAACGGCTCGCAGCCAAAAGCAAACATATCGAGAACGCAAGCGTCAAGAAGATACCATCGACTTTGGGAGTGGATCCAGCGCAGCCCATGGCGGCGGCCGATCAGACGCTCATAGAACGGGCGTTCCAGAAGCTTCTGGAAGCGGAGCCGGATCTCGCGGCGGGAGAGGCTGGTGGAACGGGGAGGGAAGAGAGTGCGGTGGATTAATAGGTGGAAGCAGGAGGGAGCAGGAGACGCGAAGCATCAGCGGCATGTGAGAGGAGGCTATGCAAAGTGCAAGCCAGAGCGAAAAAAAAAGCCGGCGTGACGTCACCACGCAGGTGAGGTGCCCGGCCACGTCACCTCTGCTCGCTGCCCCACGGGCCACGGCGTCCACACCTCGTCATCAGTAACTGACTCGTGGGACCCACAGCAAGTCCGCACCGAGACCCACGCGTCGTCGCTCGCGCACCTCCCTTTGGACCTCCCTTGCTGCACCAGCTTCACTGGTCCATGGGTCACTGTGATGTGGCCCCCTCCCTGCAGACTCTGTCCACACCGGCCCACGAGGGTTGCCCCTCCCTTCTCGTTTCTTCCTGTCCTGGTGTCCTCCTGCCCACCTCTCCTCTGATCCTCTCCGCCATTTCCCTGCGCATCTGGAGCTGTTGTTCTAAACCCCCAAACCCTAACGGCCTAGGCCTAACCTCTGCGCCGCCGGCGCCGCCACCGCCGGAGCCGCAGACATGAACGCCTTCCGGTTCCTCGGGGACATGACCCACCTCTTCTCGGTCCTCGTCCTCCTCCTCAAGATCTACGCCACCAAGTCCTGCTCAGGTAAGCCGTAACAGCGATAGGGTTTCGATCTTCCGTTAGGGGTGTGCTATCCGCTTACAGATCTGGGCGCCGCCGCGCAGGGGTGTCGAGGAAGACGCAGGAGCTGTACATGTTGGTGTTCGTCGCGAGGTACCTGGACCTCTTCACGGACTACGTCTCGCTCTACAACTCGGTGATGAAGGTGGTGTTCATCACCAGCTCGGCAGCCATCGTGTGGTGCATGCGCCGCCACCCGCAGGTACGGAGGACGTACGACAAGGAGCAGGACACCTTCCGCCACGCGGTGCTCGTCGCCTCCGCATTCCTGCTCGCGCTGATGTTCCACGAGCGATTCACCTTCCGCGAGGTGATGCGTTCTCCCTATCGGATCTGTCCTGATTTACTGATCGCATTGTTGAATTGACGATGATGTTATGGGATCCGTAATGAAATTTTAAGCTGTGGACTGTTTAAAAAAGAGGAAATATGGTATCTTTGGTGCCCCCCAACATACACACACACCCATACATTTTGTTGTTGCTAGAATGGTAAAAGGTACAGTACTTATATCAAATACTCCCTCTGTCCATAAAAACATGCAATTATGGGATCCGTGCCGGTCAAATTGATTCAAGTTTGGTTATAATAAAAAGTATTACTCCCTCCATCCCAAATTATAAGACATTCCAAGAATCTTGGAGAGTCAAAGTTTTTCAACTTTGACCAAATTTATATAATAAGATAATAATATTATGATATCAACTAAGTATAGTTGATTTCTTCATTAGTTATATTTTAATAATTACATACTTGATGTTAAAATCTTTTATGTTTCTCTCTAGAATTTTGGTTAAAGTTGAAAAAACTTTGACTCTCCAAGATTCTTGGAATGCCTTATAATTTGGGATGGAGGGAGTAGTATTTATGTCGTTAAATAAAATTATTATAAAAATATATTCTATTATTAATCTAATGGTAATTTTTGTATAAAAAATGTCCGTACATTTTATATAAATTCAGTCAAAGTTCGAAATATTGACTCCTCGATAAGCGAGAATTGCATGTTTTGTTGGACGGAGGGAGTATAATCTGCAACTAACATCCCGTGTCTGACAAACTGCTAGTGATGTGACTGTTGTTTATACATTTTGTTGTTGCTAGAATGGTAAAGGTACAGTACTTATCAAATATAATCTCCAACTAACATCCCATGTCTGACAAACTGCTAGTGATGTGACTGTTGTCTGATAGTTTCCTCAGCTAAATTAACCAAGTACATGAAAGTGGAGCCACACCACCAGCTAATTTGACAATTTGATGACCCATCAAATAGGGCCGTACTTGATTTCTTACTTACATGAAGTCAAAGGTGATCTGTCTCAGAGTTGAATAATGATTAGCAGGCAGCGGCAGATTGTGCGTGTACATGACTATACCATAGATGTTATTTGCTGTTGGTCAAATTTTCAGATTCATGTTGTATGTGTATCTATGTTACAGTAGAAAACTTGATGATTAGTTTACTGAAGGGCAATGCAATGCCTAGAATTTAGAACTGTGAAAGGGATGTGAAACTAAAACACATTTTATTCTATGAAGTTCACTTATACTTTTTGCAAATTTACAATCGTTTGCTCAGCTCATGCCCGTGTATTTTAACCAGCATCTCTTCACACTTTTGCAAATTTATCAGTACAGTTCAATTGCTTTACAATACTACCTCCGCTCCAAATTGTAAGATGTTTTTGCTTTTCTAGCACATTGCTTTGTACCTAGACATAGTGTATGTCTAAGCGCATAGCAAAAAGCTGTCTCTAGAAGGCCAAAACGTCTTACAATTTCGAATGGAGGGAGTACTTTTCTTCAGCATAGGGTACACAGTCCCTTTTATAGTAATTGCCTGTTTGGCTTGAATTGTCTTACCTTATTGTATTTGCTGTGATCATTAGCTACTAAAATGGAAGATAAACAATAGCATATCAGAATCCTCAAAATATTATGAGTAAACAATAGCATATCAGAATCCTCAAAATATTATGAGTTATGTGTACACTGAAGTTTTACTAATTTTTCAAAAGATTCATTGGATGGGAATGGACTATCCTAAAAGGCTAAAATACTGTTCCTTTGCAGATATGCTGGGCATTTTCAATCTATTTGGAGGCAGTGGCCATTCTCCCACAGTTAGTGTTACTCCAGAGAAGCAGGAATGTGGATAACTTAACTGGACAATATGTTTTCTTCCTTGGGTATATTTTTTTACTCCTTGTCGGCAGTTTTCTATTTCTGTGAACACATCAGTTGTATTCAAAGTCTACATATCAAGTAAAGATGAAACAATTTATGGCATTGAGCTCTGCCTAATCTTCTTGTCTTGAAATATACCAGCATTTGATAGATATGCATATCCTCAATAAATGGCACAAACCAATATAAGAATTTCAGACAATTGCATATAGCGTAGTTGATATCTAATTGATGCTATAGGAATATAGTAATGGACCATCTCGTGTTTTTTGGAGTTCATATTTTAGAGGGAGGGATAATGTTGGTTTGTACAACCATTTCAAATTTCAGCATTCTAAGTTGTACTTATAGACTTGGAGTCCAAAACTCTAAAGAAACTTTAATTTCAGGCATGCACTATATGCAACTATGTTTTTATTTGTTCACCATATTTGAATTATACTTGGATTGTCTTTTTTAGTTAATTTTTAGTTCAGTACTACCTCCATCCCTGAATAAATCGATTCTTAGAGTTGTCTTGAGTCATACTTTTCTAACTTTGACTGAATTTATAAAAAAGCTGGCAGAGATTTATGACACCAAATTAGTATCATTAGATTAGGTACACCATAAGATGTATTTTCCATAATGTGCTTATTTGGTTTCATAGATATTTGTGCTATTTTCTATAAATTCGATCAGACATAAAAAAGGTTGACTTAAGACAAGTCTAGCATTGATTTCAGGGACGGAGGGAGTATATCTTTCCTATAGTGGACAAAATAGGAGTATGGCATATCAAAGTTGCATCATGAGACAAGAACAAATTCTCTAGAGTCTAGACGATTAAATTCTCTTCACACGTTTCAGAATAACACCATACTTATTTTCTCAGGGCCTACCGTGCATTTTACATTCTAAATTGGATTTACCGTTATTTCACGGAGGGTCATCACAGCAGATGGATTCGTAAGTTGTCACTTTTGTATGGTATAGTGTTTTATCCCACATGTTTTATCGGAATCGTTGTCCACTAATGGTCTATCTCTTTCAGCTTGGCTTGCTGGTTTGGTGCAAACAGCTCTTTATGCAGATTTCTTTTACTATTATTTCTTAAGGTAAATTGCATACCATTGTGAAATGTCACATATCATTAACATCTATCATCAGATTCCTTTGTTACTGAATATTGCCGCTTCCATGTTGATCATTGCAGTTGGAAGAACAATGTTAAGCTCGAGTTGCCTGCATGAGATGCTGCGTGACTCAAGTTTTCTAGAAATTAGATAATTATATGGGCATGGAGAGACTTTGGTAATGATGTGAGCAGTCGCAGTTGATACTATACCCTTAATCTTGCCTGCGAGAATTGATATTTGTGTTTCCCATGGCGAAGTTGATATGATTCCAAAGCTAACAGATGCTGCTGCACAGAAGTAGACTTCCCTTTTTTGTACCTCATCACTTTTGATATGGAAAATTACATACAGTTCAGTTGGTCTGTTGTTTAACATGCTATTCCACTTTCCATAAACGAAAATGTGGTATCCAGTGTTCTTGCGAGTTCTCTGTAAAACTGATACTTCTGACTGCCCTGAACTACTACTATCTAGGTTTTTTTGGTCTTGTAGTACATGTCAGGTCATCTGGTGATAAGCGAAGAGCTCCATGGACGCACTTGTTTCTCTGAAAGTCTGTACCTGTGTCCATGTTACACTCGCTGGAAGCCTGGAAACCAGGAACATACAACGAACACAGCAGCATACACGTCTATGTTAACACTCGCTGGAAGATGGACGGATTGTGCGTAGTAGGAGTAACATTATGAGTAACATTATGTGGTGGGAAAACATAATCCCCCTCCAGATTCTTAAAAAACATGTTTAGTACTCGACCCGCGATTATCTGGTGGGATTATCTACTACTGTCACCAAACGTCTGTGTGAAAACGTTGTGCCACGCACCATCGTGGCAAACTTCTTGCCTCTTCCGTCACCCATTTTCAGAAGCCTCAATCTGTTTAACAAATTGAATAATCTCGCGTCGTTGGAGCGTACGTCTAGCTGCCTTTGAGTTGGGACTTCATCCGCAGTTCATCGATTCGTCCGGCCAAAAAAAATCGAGCGCTCCTCAATCCTCATCGCCTGCTCTGCTGCTGAAGAAGAAGCGAAGAGCCGGAGACCACACACACCTTCCACGTTCCGCACCTACCGCGAGAGCCGCCCCCTATCCGGCGGCGGCACGATGTGCACCCTGCAGCAGCGCGGCCGCGTCTTCGTCCTCACCCTCACCGGCGACGGCGAGCACCGCCTAGGCCACGCCCTCATCTCCTCCCTCCGCTCCGCCGTCGCCTCCGCCGCGGAGGGCGCGGCCAAGGCGGGGCCCGGGGCCGCGCTCGTCACCGTCGGCGAGGGCCGCTTCTTCTCCAACGGCCTCGACATCGGGTGGGCGGGCACCTCCCGCGCGCGCCTCGGCGAGCTCGTCGACGCGCTCCGCCCGCTGGCCGCCGACCTCCTCGCGCTGCCCATGCCCACCGTCGCCGCCGTCACCGGCCACGCCTCCGCCGGCGGGTTCTTCCTCGCGCTCTGCCACGACTACCGCGTCATGCGCGGGGACCGCGGGGTGCTCTACATGAGCGAGGTCGACATCGGCCTCCCGCTCCCGCCCTACTTCATGGCCATGCTCCGCGCCAAGATCACCGCCGCCAACGCCCTCCGCGACGTCGTGCTCAGGGGCAAGAAGGTCAGGGCCGCCGAGGGCAAGGAGATGGGCATCGTGGATGCCGTCTACCCCTCCGCTGACGAGACTGCGGCCGAGGCCTTCAAGTTCGCCGAGCAGCTCGCGGCCAGGAAGTGGGATGGGGGCGTGTACGCGTCCATAAGGATGTCCATGTACCCTGAGGCCTGCAGGTCAGTTGGAATTGTCGAGGAGAGCGACGAGGAGAAGCGGAAGCACTTCGCTTCCAAGCTCTGACGTCGTGATTCGACTATTCGAGAGAGGTCAGTCTTGGCGCAGATGCTGTCTCCTTGAGTGTCTCTCTTGCTGATGAGAAAACATATGGTTTCATCTGTGCTGGTTTTACTGATAGTTTGACTGTGCTATTCCCAGAATCTCGTATCAAATCAGAATCAAATAATTTGGCTGACATTGTTGGCTTCTAGTAATAATATGCTTTAGTTTCATCTGCAATTGTTATCCAGTTCATTCGAGGTTCATCTTTATCCAAGGTTAGAGGATTTCGGGAACTTTTCCAAATTAACCAACTTTAGACATGCACAAACAGTTGCAGATCTAGGAGTCAAATAGAGGAGTAATTGCATCTACTACACTGTGATTATCAACCTTAGTGAAGAATAAACCAAACTATAAGATCAATCTAAGGGTTCAGGGTTATTGTTTTAGTAATAACAACAGTAAATTACTGAAATATGGGGATTTGGCCTTTCCTTCTCCATCTCCCTGTCATGGTAGTAGCTGCAGTTTTCAAATTGTTTGTGCTTTCTATTTGATTACATGGATCTTTGTATTATTTTTATATGCAACTGATTTTACAAGGATGTCGTTCAAGCTAGGAGCATGAGTCTAACAAGGCTTTGACCCAACGTATCATCTATCATATTTGTTTTTTTGGCTATTCTGGACACTGGTTGTTTTCTTATGAGAACAATTCCTCAAGAGAGACCTACAAGTTTGGATAACTACTACTCAGATATAATAACCTAAAGAGCAAGTAGTGTACGTGTATAGCTAACTTATTTAGTATTTTGAATATCATGTTTGCCAATCATGATACAATCATGTATATTTTATCATGATTGTGAATTATTGGTTCATCAGACCTTCATGAAGATGCTCATGTTCTCCATTGTGAATTTGATTTGAAGGTGACCTACAAACCTTCAATTTCCATCACTATGTAGATGTTCTCATCATTTTTTACTATGCATTTCTCGAAAAGCATTCAGTTTAATTTCTGCTGGTTTGGTTAATTATGTAATTGTGCATTTATGCTGCAAGTGACCTATTCAATATGTTAGCCTGACCATACTTAAGATTAAAAAAAAAACTGCCTAATTTGAGTAGAGCTCTGGTCTCTGAGAGAAGCAATTTTGTCAGGATTCATCTGGAGCCAGATGTTGCTAGTCCATTTGACGTGAATCAGCTAACTCTATTTGTGGTTTTATACAAAGTTGATCGAATGGGCAATTCAAATTGACAGCTATTAAGTTCATTTGACAGTGGGTATAGCTAGTACTAACTACTGTTTTGACAATAAGAAGTGCAAAAGAAAGATGGTAGGCACTGATCATGCCCTGTCAGCATGGTCTTAGGTACTCAAATTGTTTACACTGAAAAATGTTTCTCTGTTGAGTAGTTTAGCATATGAATTGCTATATTAAGACCCAGTTCCATCAAAATGATACCAAGCCTTGCATACTTGCATTATCTAATTTATCGATTTGTTAGGGAAATTTGCATCTATGCCATCGGTAGTGTATAAGGTCACCATAGACCTTTTTTTTTGAACATTCACCAGGGGGGACTAAAAGTCCCCACCTGAATTTTATTACCACTGATTCCAGAGCAACCTGGTGGGTGGAGGGCAGGGCCCGAGTTTGCTAAGATCAATTTCTTCTTGTTATGTATAAGGTCTAGGTGGACTATAAGACGGGACCCACAATCCTACTTCTTTTCTTTCTCATACATGGCAAGCATCAGCAAGGATTACAGTCCTCCCACGCGCTCTCTCTCTCTCTCTCTGTCAGCTTCCTTTGTTGCATTTTTTATTGTGTAAGACTGGGTCTCAGGCCAAAGGTCAGATCTTCATGCTTTTGGAGACTATAAGACTTAAGAAGTCTCGGTCTCCATTTTCAGCACAGTATGGTGCTCAAATACCATCACTCAGAATCGTTTCATGGTACCACCAAAATCACCTTCATGAGTTTACCGCTCACGTTACAGTCAGTTAACTTGTTTATTTGGTAGCCGAAAATCCCCTCCAGATTATTCTTCTATAACGTACTACTTTGCAGTTTTCATCGCCACATAGATTATCTTAGTCATCACCTATTTAGATTCACAAGTCATGTTGGAACAAAAGGTGATGCTTTGGAACTCGATTTACCTCCTGGCATCCAATATGTGTATGCTGTACTTTCTAAGAGCATTTACAATAGTTTGGAAAAATGACTTGCTATCCTTATTTAATTGGGAAAAGAAGAAAAAAC
Organism: Coix lacryma-jobi var. lacryma-jobi; assembly: GCA_009763385.1. NCBI lineage: Eukaryota > Viridiplantae > Streptophyta > Magnoliopsida > Poales > Poaceae > Coix > Coix lacryma-jobi. The sequence continues at coordinate 3,502,640 of CM019826.1, forward strand.
GTTCTCTAACAGATTGGTATATGACTTGCTAAATTTTTCCAAGTTGGAATCGGAGGCCATTTATTTGCTATATTTACTAAATCAGCTTCACTTGTTATCCGGCGTTTCTATGTTATTTTTACCAAGTTGGAATCCGCCGCCATTTCTCCCGCGCCTACTTTTCTATGTTATTTTTACCAAACTATTGGAGATACATGAAAAATTATTTGCCAAAAAAATTAGCAAATTGCTAAATGACAACTTTTCCTAAGTCATTTTTTCCAAACAATTAGAGATGATGTTACTTTGTTCATAATCCTTCTTTGTGATGAAATAAGCAGCTGTAATTCCCATGTCTGTCCGGTTTGGAATTGCTACAAACTCACAAACCAACTCTGTTTGAGTTTCTGAAACAGCCCTTTTGTTTTCTGCAGAGTTTGTGGAAGCATGGAGGAACCTTCACATTCTATATTTGTACGTCGTCCAACCGTTGACACTGTCGATATGTATGAAGTGCACACCGTGTACTTGTGCAAACCTTGTAATTTTTACTTGCCTGGTAGTGGGAAATAAATTGAAGCTCCTCTCCCCACCTTGCTTTAAGAATTTCAATGTGCCTTCTAGACTCTATTTATTCCAATAATATGTGTTCATATGTTGTTCCTGGTTTCAATAATTTCTTTGTCCTGGAACTTGAACGTTGTGAATGGTTGACCGCCGAGGATTGCCTCCTTTGCAACTTAGTTGACCGGAAGATTTGCACAACGGAAAGCCACAGCATGTCAAGCATTAGATGACGAGAGTGCCTTCACCATGTCAGTGTCATGCTTGATGTACTATTTAGGCTTGTTTCAAAGTAAAGAAAAGTTGACATGAATTTTGATAAAGGGCATTTCCATCCAAGTTGCTTGCAAATTTGGACCAGAAGATCCTCTCCAACGAGATGGACAGAGACTCTTCAATACACAAGTTGGTTGTGCTGTTTTCAAATCAGTTTGGTGCTACTACTACCTATTTTGGGAATTCAAACCTGCTGGAGGCTTCAGCCGCTTTTTGATAATTTTATTTGGTGGAGGTTCTGTTTTGTTAGGGCACCTCCAACAATTGGCTTTTAAGCTAGCTCTAAGCATTTTTAATATTTTAATAGAGGAGAGAGGAAAGCTAGAGCTAAGCTCTTACACACATTTCAAAGTTACGTAAGATTGTTATGTGGGGGTCATTCATATTAAAAGTTATATACTAAAAGCTAGTACTGTTGAAGAAGTTAGCTTGGAGCTAGCAGCTGGCTCTAACTATTGCGGGTGCCCTTAGCAATCAAATCAAACTCTGCTTCACCTTATTAATTTGCGGGTGCCCTTAGCAATCAAATCAAACTCTGCTTCACCTTATTAGGGCACGTTTAGATTCTAAATTTTTACAAGATTCTCCATCACATCGAATCTTTAGACGTATGCATAGAGTATTAAATGTAGGTAAAAATTATAACTAATTGCACAGTTTGTCTGTAAATGTCGAGATGAATCTTTTGAGTCTAGTTGGTCCATGTTTAGACAAAGTTTATCAAATAACAACGAAAGTGCTACAGTAATTTTACGCCAAAATTCCTACCAACTAAACACCCCTTAATCAAGCGATGCCTCATCCCACAGCGGGGCGGGGTGGGCCGTGGGCGAGGAAGAGCGACTCGACAGGTGTGCCAACGGGACAGAAGAGGGGCAACTCTCAAAAGACTCCGTCCAGATTAAAAAAAAAAATCCAAAATAGAAAAAGTCTCTTGCCCCCGCGGCCGTGCCGAGCCGGCATCCCCTTCCGTCCCCCCAGAGCAGCGATCGCGACGGCCCGAGCCGGCAAGGGTGACCGGCGGCTGACCGCCGCCGCGGCAGACGAGTCCCATGGGTGACAACAAGTCTCCGCTGAGCCTGAGCCCGATGGGCGGGCGCGACAGGGACCGGGAGCTCCTCATCCCGGTCTCCGGCGGCGGCTCGGCGCCCGGCGACGGGGTCGAGGACGGCGAGAGGGCCTCCTCCGCTTCCGCGGCGCTCTCTTCCTCCGGTCGCGAGGTACGTCCCCGCCCCCGCCCTCGCCCCCCTGACTCCCCTCCCTACTCGATTGCATAGTTTTGCTTGTTTTTTTCTCTTGCCCCCTTTTATTCAATTACTGTTCGGTTAGTTTACGATTTATGTTATTTTCGTTGTTTTAAACTCAGCTTCATCTTGTATTCTTGTTGACTGTTATGTTTGTTAACGGCATGAACCGAGTAGCAGTTTATGTACTAGAAAATGCTTCTAATGTTTCTAATGTCCCATTTGTGTCTTGTGGGCAAATGGTATAGTACTGGATGGTGCATAGCTTCGATGTAGCCATGTATCTTATTTGATTAGCTTAAAAATGGAACGCTGAGAAGACTGTGACCGTTGTTTTTCTGCGATGGCACACCTTTGATTTACCAGTAGAACAAAATGGTGTTCAAAGTATTTTTGATTCTGAATTTCTATGGAATGTCTAAACTTGTTTGGATGTTGCGGTTTTAAGAAACTCTAGTATCAAGAAAACCACAAAGTTGATTGCATCCAAACACTCTATGGGACTATAAAACCAAAGTATTTAATAAAACCATAGTATTTTTCTAAAACTCCAAAAATACTTTATATCCAAACAGGGCCTAAAGCGCTTAGGACGCTGAGTTGCAGTTTGGAATGACTATTACTTGACAACAACTGAAATACATTTTTTTTTCTTGCTCCTACTCTTACGGTTTTCCTTTTCCTATCTGATACTTGCCTTGCTGAAACTGAGAAAGCATGTTCTGAGTTCAAGCTAGAACAGCTCATGTTGGTTTTTTTTCCTCATCCCCTTTTTTTTCCTTGAAATGCAGGCTTTCCATAAGGTCGTCCGCAGTTGGGCTTCAAAGAAGTTCATGACTGGATGGTAAAGAGTCTCGCGAAATTATTCTTTCTTCCCCTCTTGATTACTGCCTAGCATTTAGCAAAGTAATTGGTAATTCTTAGTAGCTAATTCTAGGTTTTATTTCCAAGGTTTTGTCATGTATAGCCTGGTTGTCGGGGATATGTCCATGGCTTAGTAGCCAGTAGTCACTTAAAAGGCCAAATTCCTTCGTGCAGTACTATATGGTTGCTGTGCTAACGTCCATTCCCCTTTACACATCAAGAAGTCATTTAGGTAGGTGATACAATATATCAATAGGGTTATCTAATTGGTAGTTACTAGGAACAATTGGATGCTTGTTTATTTGGTTCTTGGTTCTGTTCTTTTCAGTAGTGGTAATAATAATAATAATAATAATAAAAGATAAATAACCTTGTATAGATCATGAGAAATATCAGGTGCATGGACTTACGGTTGGGATGAAGGATTTACATGTTGTCACTTGACTGTTACCCCCTTTGTGATAACCCAAACATTCAAAATATAGCCATATGGGAACATAAATTTAGATTTTAGAAGATATACTCCATAATGTTCCAACAGTAGGATTACCATAAAGTCCTAATCACAAGGAGTTTCCTCAGTCCTTTTTGTTCAGTTAATTTCAGTCCTTTCTCCTGATTCCTGAAGTGACACTCTGGGGTGTATATGAACCATGATAAGCGATGACTGTGACTTTATGCATCATTTCTATGCAATTTGCAATGATGCTACATGAATTTATCTTTCCATGTGCCTGCCACATATACTAAGATGTTTTTTTTCTGTTGTCATTTTATGTGCCGGTATTCTCCAGTGTAATTCTCTTCCCCATAGCAATAACATTCTACATCACCTGGTGGTTCATTCATTTTGTTGATGGATTCTTCTCTCCAATCTATGCTCAACTGGGAATCAACATATTCGGTATGTGAACTAACTTATTTTTTGTATTGAAATATCATAATCTAGGACAATTGATACTCCGTTTGTTCAAAGTTATGGTTCACTTTGGCTTTGTCCTAAGTCAAACTTCTCCAAGTTTGACAAGTTTATAGAAAAACTACCGACATATACAACATCGAATTCTCCATGAAATATGTTTTGGTAATGCATATATTGAACCCATAGATGTTACTATGTTTTTTCTACGATTAAAATTAGAAAAGTTTGACTTAGGATAAAAGTAAAGTGAACTATAACTTGGAACAGAGGGATTATTATGTAATATTGTAATGATTTCCTTTCATTAAGAAAAAAGGGACCACTTTCATTCTTCATTTAGTTCGGTATACACCATGGGATTAGATTATCAGTTCTTTCAGAAATCTGGGAAAGTAAGCAAAATTATTGTTGTATGATAGCTTGTCATCAGTGAGAAGAACATTTATTGCTTATCCAGCTTAAGTTTTCAGTTTGCACTCTGATGATTCTGCAGGTCTTGGCTTCGTCACATCTGTTACTTTCATATTTTTGATCGGAGTCTTTATGTCATCTTGGGTGGGGGCATCTGTCCTTAGTCTTGGCGAGTGGATTATTAAGCGCATGCCTCTTGTTCGTCATATCTACAATGCATCGAAGCAAATTAGTGCTGCAATATCACCAGGTAATATCAATTATCAAGCTGGTCAATCGAATTTGCTGTGGCGCTGAATAAACTATTGTTGCTTTTTGCAGATCAGAACAAACAGGCATTCAAGGAAGTGGTCATCATAAGGCATCCTCGTGTTGGAGAATATGCATTTGGTTTCATCACATCGTCAGTATCCCTCCAGGTTTGCTCCAAACGTCTACTTTAGCTTTTCATGCTAATGTTGTTTGTTCTATGCTTCTTACTGTTGTGCGAGTAATTCAAGCAAGTTTTATTTCTTATGGTTGAAACTTAAATGTTGTGACATGTGGATGTGGGTAAAGCTGGCGATCTCACTGTTTCAGTTGTTGCACGAGAAGAATTATATGATGACATGGGTTTTTTGGCTGTACTAATGTCATTTCTGATGTTAGTGCATGGTTTTTGTCTCGGCTTCAATTCTGTTATTATGTTGCAGAGTTATTCTGGCCAAGAAGATCTTTACTGCGTCTATGTCCCAACGAACCATCTTTACATTGGTGATATCTTCATGGTGAACTCAAAGGATGTCATAAGGCCAAATCTTTCTGTGCGTGAAGGCATTGGTAAATTCTTACTCTCTTCCATTTCAGCACACTTTGATATTCTGCTTCAAGAAACATGTATGGTTACTCCAGCAAAAAGAAACTTTACGTATTTGTGCGCATGGTTTGCAGAAATTGTTGTATCTGGTGGTATGTCAATGCCCCAAATTCTGTCAACCCTCGACCCGCAGATGATCCTCGGGGACAGAACCGGACCAAGCAGAAGCTGAAGCTGTTAGGATCTCTTCATGTAACTTTTCTACTGGTTGCTAGTAATATTTTCATACAGGCTACCACGAGTGCGGCAAACTAGACTCCGAGCACAAGTATCTGTATATTGAGTAGATGTAGGTGACTCACATGGTTTGATTGTTTGCTGGACTCTGTACTATGGTTTGTACTTTGTACTTCACCATATGCAAGAAAGAAGCATCTCATCCCTGTCTGTGATATCCAACTATTGTAACATTCCTATCCACTGTGTGGTCCTTGACTCTGTTGAAGTGCCGCTTTGCTTGCAGCTGATCTGAGTATCTGACGACGTTGAATTGGGTTCTCGACTTGTGGATCGTTGATCTGAGTATCTGACGACGTTGAATTGAGTATCTGAGCATTCTTTTCCTCGATCTATCTGCGGAACCGACTTATTGTGCATCGTTGGAGACTTATATTTTTTTTCCGTGAAATTGTGATGCTCTTATATATGTGCCCAATTTCTTCGGGTGTCATGTGAGAGTAGCAATATCCTCGCGGTGCCATCTGTGTGAAATTTCAGACTCCTTTGCGTTAGCTGATTTTCATGCATTGCTATTCTTTAGAGGATGTCGAAGATGCTAATTCTATTAGACTTGTATCTTATATACATCTCAGTTCACTTGTTTGGATACATTTGTATACATCTCAATCCACGTATGTTAAAGTAGATTGAGGTAGAAATTAAACTAAGTTTTGTCCTGATTCACTCCAACATAAGTGGGTTGACGTAAATATGAGTGTTTTTTTTCCACAAAACAGTAACAAATGCAAATTGACACTGTGCATCTCAGAGCGTCTTTAACAGTTTGAAAACTCATTCTCAATCTTGTTTTTTTGGTAAAAAAAAAAACTCACTTTGTCCGTTCTTCTAACGGACAATTTATCTCTGTTTGGAATCCATGCAAAAAGCAGCGGAAATTTTGTTTTAAGTTCTTGTTTGGTTGTAAATAAATACGTCTCAATCTATATAGGTTGGAAGAGATTGAGGTATAATTTAGTTCAGGTTGCACTCCAATTCACTATAGCTCATGTGGATTGAGGTGCATTTATGTGCAGCCAAACAAAATTTAAAGATTTTATAGATGGAAGCTAGTGTGCTGAGATGGCCAACCATTGCGATATGTTATTTGTTACGTGGTCGGCGGCTCTTTAAGTACATGAGGCAATATCGTGTATGTTTTTAAGAATAAATAATAGGGAACTGTAGTAGAAATTTTTTGTATTTAGTGATTCTTTGAAAAGTTGCAACTCACCGTTGGATACGCTCTAAACTTGCTCTATAAAACATTATTTAAACAAAAAAAATTTTGCATCTTTTTATTTTGTGTGTACTCTAGAGGAACTAAACATGTTCTTCATCTTTAACTAGCGAGAAATTTAAAAGAGAGGATGACAACATTTAGAGTCGAAGGGTACTTTTCATCAAAATCTCTATTTCTAGAAAAGATATAGAGAAATTATTGGAGTTACTCTAAAGATCCAAACAGGTAGGCTAAAGGATGGGCTAATTTTTAGGCATCACCCTAACTAATTATTAGTACCTCCTCAAAGTTCAAACCCAGTTAGCTTGCCTGCCTCTCTCTCTCTCTCTCTCCTTGTTTGCAGTTGCAGACGACACAGATGGCGTTAGGGCAAGTCCAACGTCGGTCGCCTCCTCCCAACTCTTTGCACAGTCGCGGGCCGCCTTGGCCTCGTCTTCAACACCAACCTCCTCCTCCGCTCTTTTGTTGTGGCATGACTCGCCTTAGGGGGTGTTTGGTTTTCACCCCCTAGAGTTTAGCCACTAAAGTTTAGTAGGGGTGACTGGAATTATAGTGTTAAAAATAACTTTTAGTGGAGGTGTTTGGAACTTTAGTGACTAAAAGTGACTAAACTTTAGTGGCTAAACTCTAGGGGGTGGGAACCAAACACCCCCTTAGCCTTGTCTCCACCATAATCGCGCCCCACCTTACTAGCATCGTCTCAAAGGAGTTAGAGTTGCTACCACCAAATGACCATGGCATAAGTGTCGTGCATGATGAGGGGCCAATGGCGGTGGACGCCGGTCCTTCAATCCGACCACTCAACGTCTTGACCCTCCGCACACGGTTGTGGTCTACCTCGCACGTAGAGAAATTAGCTTAGGATACAAATAGATATGGGCTAACAACTATTTAACTACCCTTTAGTGATGGAACCCCCCTTCACTGTCGCTTTGGTTGTGGCGGTTCAAAATCCGCCAGTGAAGGGGGGGTTTGAACCGCCAGTGATCCTCTTTCCTGTAGTAGTGCGATAGCTAACAACTAGTTAACTAAATTCATCTAATGTGTAAGCAAGCTAGCACCTTGTTATGGAATCCATATTGGTGCAAAGTTCAAGGTGCTTCTTCTATTCAATCTTTGGTTCTTCTCTCTTTCTAGCACGCCAAAAATTTACTTTGTATTTCTACACATTCGATGCAAAATCTGTCACTAGCTCAAAACAATTTCTAGCTAGAAAACACTCCTCCAGCCCTACAGGGTATTGCACCTCTTTGTCACTTTCTCTCGTATCTTCGCACCCTCTAAATCACAACGTTAGAGGTAGGTACTCATAACAGCCTCGTATGTATGAAATCTGCATACTTTTTATCTTTATCTGCAGACTTGAAAACTTGAAATCTGCAGACTTTTGATAAGCGTAAGAGAACACCCACGCATGAGACATGCGGGCCTGAGTTAGTATTTTGGGCCTGGGCCCAAATTGCGGAAACGCGTTGTTTCCCGAGTGAAAGTTGGGCCTAGATTCTTTGAGGGACGGCTGAGATTGGCTGGACCCAGAGAATCCAAGAACCAGAAGCCCCGCCGCCCCCGTAAAACCCTAGGGCGCAAGGGCCCTCTAGGCCTCTATATAACAAACGCCCTCGCGAGCTCTATCTCACACGCCGCCGCCGCCTCCGCCTCTCCCCTGGAGCATCTCCTTCTCTCTGGTTCCTCCACGCACCATGCCCTTCCATTCTAGAATTTGGATCTGGCTATGGGCGCTTGCGCGATTTGCTTCTCTCGTTGTTTCTCTTCAATCGGGTTTTGATTTTTCTTGTTGGGGATTCGAGTTGCTTCTCTGACTGGGCGATCTGAGCTGCTGCTTTGGTTGAGGACGATGAAGATTGTATCTATTGGTCTCGTTCGTCGTAACTGGCATCTGTTTGCCTTGCCGACCATCCTGATATATCACCACCCATATTCCGAGTCCGCTGCCAACAATCATCAGTCTCCCTATCAATATTTTCATTTTCTTTTAGATTTTGGATCTTGATCTGTTGTCGTGTTTTTTTTTCTGGCCAATGATTAGATTAAAAAAATAGACAAGCATATGTCCGAATCCATGTATGTGGATAAGCCTAATCTTCTCTATGAGGTCGACCGCATCTTTTAGGTTTGCCGGTATCTTTTTTTTTCTTTTGTTTTCTTCTGACGATTTTGATTTGGTCTGAGGCCAAAGATGAAATCTGTGGTTGTTGTATCTGTATGACATCTGATTACAAAACCATTACTGCCTTCCTTCTGAGGCCTCTGTTTATTTGGATCTTTTGTATTTGTGTGTACTTCCGTCAGCCTGTTTTGCAACCTGAGTGATTTGGTGCTTTTTTTTGCAAGGTCGGGTGATGAGTTTAAGTGCATAGTTCATATGATCAACCCTCGTGGTTTTGATTACCTTGAACAATTAGTCTTTCGCTCCTATCTGACGACCTTGTCAAAGCCCAATCACTTGCTCTTTACTGTGTTGTCAAATCGGTCTTTTGTTTTCTGATGTGGTGACATTCTCTTTTTTGACTGCCGTGAACTACAAGCTCAGAATGATCCAGCTGCCCCACCGAACGTCGGCTTGCAGCTACGCTCCCGGCGTCCCATCTCCGCTCGTCCATAGTTTCTACTGGTAGTTGTAGTTTTCATGATCTCGATTGGATCCTGATTTACGAATGTATTTTTCATGATCTCGGTTGTATCCTGGTTTCGGAGTCGACGTGCTTTGATTGGTATGCACATGTAAAGAGGCCCCGAGTTTTGATCCTGAATACTCGGGCTCCTAACCTTGGTGTGCGAGATTTATACAAGGTGATTCACGATTCTATGAGAGCGCAGAATTTATGCTCTCTCTGGTTTGCCGCACATCTTTGTTAACCAAATTTCTATGTGGCGTTTGCTTAGTTCCCTGTAAAGCCTGAGTTACTAATGTTTTTCATTGTCAAATCTACCAACGTTGTCACGACGAGTTATGTTTTTCGTTGTCAAATTTACCTTGTCACGACGAGGTTATAATGCATGCAGCAGACGAAGCCACATCATTTAACAGAGTTATACTGCGTACTGCTCGGAAGAACGAAATGTACTTTCAGGAGGCTTTAAAGGGGAGGTTGGAGATACTGCTTTGTCCAATATATTGGGCCTGTTTGGATGGAAGCCTTGGCTTCCTGATAAAAAGTGTTGCATGAGAGTTGACTGAAAATTCAATAGGACTGTCCGGGCAACTTACCGTGTGTTTGGTTTTGGTTTGAGAATGATGTGGAATGGGTTGGACCTAACCTAGATTTTTGGGTTGGGTTCGACCCATTTCGTGTTTGGTTTGAGGGTTGGGGTTATTCCAGATTTTTGTTTGGTTTGAGGGATCATACGGGTGACGAATAGCATAGTAAAGTCCATCAGTTACTTAGAACGTGGGACCCAGCTATCAGTGACTTGCTTCTTCAACCTCTCGTTGTGAACCACCGCTCTACCAGCCCTGCTTTGCCCTAATGGCCGACCGCCCTGCCCTTCCGTCGCCCAGCACCATCCTGGCGGCGCGCCCTGCACCGCGTCGCCCAACTTCGTCCCAGCGGTCGATGTGCCTGTCGGGCCCGCTCGCCGTGCAGCTCTGGCATCTCGGCGGTCTGCCATGCTTCGCCGCTGTGCCCTGCTGCTCTGCCCCGCCATGCTTCGCCGCCGTCTAGCTCTGGCATCTCGGCGGCCTACTCCGACCTGGCGCCCCGCCGCCACCTAGCTCCGGCATCCAGCGCCCCGCCCCGTCCCGCCCTGCTCCGCGCACCACCGGCGACCGAGCCCCCGCCTCGACGGCCACACCGCCCTGGCCAACGCACTGCCCAGCTCCATTTGGGAAGAAACGAAAGAAGAGGAAGAAACGGAAGTAGATGACATGCAACTGGGTTGGCTTGGTCCCTCCGATTTGGTGGTACATGGGGAACCCGCATCTAGTGAGCATATTCGCTACTGGGTTGAACCCAATTCCACAACTCCCCAAACCAAACAGCAGGTGACGTGGGTTCAACCCGGAATATCCCTCAAACCAAACATATGGTTAGAGAATGATCCATTTGGTTAGAAGCCTGTTCCTGAGAAAACTAATAAAAATATACAATATATTTTATGTTCAAGGTAGCTTTAAATTTAATAGCATATTGAAATCATACAAAAACATCGATATAACTAATAAACAATAAAAAATGACCATACATTTTTAAGGCATGTGTAGCCTTGGCTTGCCTGATAAAAAGTGTTGTATGAGAGTTGCCTGGCTGGCAAGTTAGAGAATGATCCAACAAAAATATCGATATAACTAATAAACAATAAAAAATAACCATACATTTTTAAGGCATATGAAGCCTTGGCTTGCCTAATAAAAAGTGTTATGAGAGTTGCACGAGAGTTGCCTGAAGATTCAATAGAATTTGCCTGGCTAGGTAAGTTAGAGAATGATCCATTTGGTTGGAAGCTTGTGCCTGAGAAAGCTATTAAAAAGATACAATATATTTTATGTTCAACGTAGCTTTAAATTTAATAGCATATTGAAATCATACAAAAACATTGATATAACTAATAAACAATAAAAAATAACCATACATTTTTAATAACAATATAATTTAAAACACAAATAAGTCTACCGGCTCATTCTTGACTACTATACTATATTTTTAAATGAAAGTAGTTGTCTGTGTTTATTAATGAGGTTATTTCTTTTGAAAGCTGAGAAAAAAAAGCAATGCATGGAAAAATATATATAAGAAGAAAATAACTTTATAAGTACACAATACTAATACCAATTTCACCGTGAGCTAGTTAGAGCAAGTGAAGGGAGGGAAAAAAACAAAAATACACAGTAGATCAATAGTACTGCTCTTGATGACATGAGTTTGGTTCTCTTTTATCTAACCAGACCTCTTCATCATGTGATTACAGAGCCAGGCACTTGTGTCGGAGCCTAGGCGCTCAAATTTGAAATTTGGTTGCCTGGTGCTCGCTGCACTTGCCTGGGCCAGTCAGCTACTCAGGTCTGCAACCAAACGCGTATCAGGCAGAATCCAGGCAACCATTCGTCCAGGCAAATGAAGTCCATGTTCCTATCCAAACAAGCCAGGGCTCCTTGGCTGAAGTCAAAACGAACAGGGATGTGGAGATGCTGCTTTGCCCAATTTTAAAGTTGAGGATCGAATTGAGTCAGATGAAAGGGGAGGTGCAAATTTTTACGGAGAATATCCGGATGAAAATTTATGGGATAAAAAAGCTATGGTTTAATAAATGAATGAAATTGGATTAGTTGATATTGTTCTTTGGCGTAGTTTTTTTTGCCCTTTGGTTATTTTGTATGTTTTGATCGTTGGCATGATTTGTTGGGGCTATTGTATTCTTGCCCCTACTTTAACGTCCCTACTCTTGGTTTGTAAAAGCGGAGCTTAGGTTTGCTTGTATTCCACGAACAACAGGTAATGATGTCAAATGGGCTAAACGAGGACAAGTTTGTCTATGTAAAATTGCTCCTACTTATCAAAATATATTATGATTTTACTCCTATTTTCTAAATTTATTATGATTTTATTGCTATTTTTTTTTAAAAAAAATCAGAATCATTGCACAACCTGTTGTTACATATGATTCCACACAACATATACCTGTTTTTTTTTTGAAAAAATGATAGCATCATTGCACAACCTGTTATGATTCCACACTAAACAAATATAGATAGATAATATCACATCAGATAAAAGTGTTGCAAAAGTATCCATGCAGCACTAAGTGCTATCCAACGTACTAGTCCAACAAAAGCAGTAGCTAATAGTGAGATATTGCATGTTCAGTATCATACATCACATTCATGCATCTATTCCAAACCATGCAGCCAACCTCCCCTCCTCGTCTTCCTCCTCCCTCTTCTTTCTGTTCCTTCTGTTACAGGTTCTACACTTGCACTTCTTTCTCTTTCATTTCATCTTCCCCTTTCCCTTCCACTTGACTTGAATGGAGAAAAATTGTTCAGTAAACAAGTTAACTAAATAACCATGAGTAAAGAAGAAAAAAAATCTATAAATTAGCATGAATCACATTGATGCTTGTGAAGATGATTCATTTTGAGAAGATGAGCGGTTACTCTTTTGACTAGCAGTTGGACCTCCTGGGCAATGCTTGGCTATATGGCCTAGTTCATTACATTCAGAACATGGTCTCCTTTTCTTGCTAGTGGTGGCCTCATCATAGGACTTGATCCTAGAATTTCCTTCTCAGTTTAGGCTTCTTGATTTTATAGCCCAAATCAACATGTGGCCAATTATCTTTGGATGTCATTGGATTGAAAGAACATGCATATGCCTTTTTTAACCGATCCACAGAGAAGTATTCATGCACGAAGTCATCCATTCGTACCTCTCTACTAATCTTAGAAATGAAAGCTAAAGCATGCGTGCAGGGCTTTCCAGTTACTTGCCAACCCCTAGAAGTACATGTTTTTTCTCCTAGGTTGATTGCGTAGCTGAATCTGTTCACAGTTACTTCAGCTGTTCTAGCCTCACATATCAATACATCATGGTCCTTGATACTCTTGGCTTTAGCATTTAGAGCATTAGTCACAGCTGGAATGATTGTGCCTGATATATTACTACCAATCTTGCCTCCTAAATAAATTTCTCAATGATCATTTGTCTTATCTTATCATGCATATCCACAATTTGAAAATTCTTGGTTTTGGACACCCAACTATTAAAGCTTTCTGTTGACACCAGATTTTCGCACGCACGAGAGAATGTCAAGAGGGCCCAACCAGCAGTAAGAGGAGCATTCGGTAAACGATCGAGCGGTCGGCTAATCTTCGAGTTTTCGGCAAATGCCTGTGCAGTTGGTTGTTTTGCGAAAAACAGTGACTCCATTCGAGAAGTAAAGATGGCTTGCACGAGAAAATACGTGACGATGGAGGATGCTGAGAAGAATAGGAATAGTATTTGTATCTTTCCAAAATTCATTGTATAAGTCGTGATCGTTTGGGACTCACGTTTCGTCCAGGGTATAAATATAAGCCCTCTACCATTGTAAAAAGGGTTCACAACCACATCAATACAAACCGGCCCCGTGCCATCTTCGAGTCCCTAAGTCGTGTCGTCGAGTTCTTCGAGAGGAAACATCGATCTGTCGACCTCTGTAAGTACCGGCAACCTTGTTATCATGTCTAGTATCATGCGGTGGATTTAGATATGATGCAAGTAGTCTCGTATGTTAAGCTTAGTATCGTGCGGCGGATTTAAGCTTATGACGGGAAGTTTTTGCTTGTGCCTTGTATCGTGCGGCGGATTAAGACATGAGTAAAAATATTTATCGGCTCCATTAGATTTGGCAGATCTAGTAGATTCATTAAGTTATCATGTGTTATGTGTTTTTATTTATTTAATTCCTGTAACACTCTTTTGCCCAATCTAGATTGATTTCTATTCGGCCTTGTTTCACAAGTTTACTTATGCTTTGCTAATCATAAGATCATGATGGCCGGATCAGTTTTCAATCTAGGTTGTTACATGTTGTGGGTTCATACATGTCGATCATGTTTATACTTTGATAGAACTGGGTGTCGTGCGGCAGATACAGGTTTTAGATTAGTTTGATCATGTTTGCTTGTATGTTTTCTTCCTCATGGACCCCAACTCGGCTAGTTTGCCGATTTTGGTCAAGCTTACACGAGTAATGAGCTCTTATAGATATGTACAGATATATGCATGCTTTTAGCTTGTTATAATTAGATTGTATCATGTGGTGGATTGATCTAATTATAAGAAGTGGTATAGACTTATAGCAAGTGGTATCATGCGGTGGATTAGCTTTGCTTAAGTTTATGCTTGACGGGTTTTTGAAGACTAAACGTGCGGCAGATTAGTTGGATTGGCCTATGCATGTATTATTTGGATAGATCTATTCTTGCAAGTTGCCTATTTATAATATCTTTGATTCGTTCAAGCATGTCTTTCTTTTGCATTCAACAGTTAATATGCTTCACACACTCTGTTCTCATACTTGCCGAATAGCTTTGTAAACATGCTCTGACAGACAGCTTCTGTAGCTGTGTGCCGTCGCGATTGGCTTTCGAAGCCGTACATATGGAACTGCCTGGTTTTACCCAGCACGTTCCAGAGGTATTCTCATGTTTTATCCCATGTTGGTTTTCAGGTCAAACCGACTGGCACGTCTCCGGATTCAGCACACTCCGGGCACCCGATTGAAGCTAGCCTCGTTCGGCTTGCTGTGTGTCTTGGCGCAAGGTGTCACTTTTTGCGTCAACACACTTTTTGGCACGCTCGGTGGGACCACTTCGTTTCAAGAATGCCTGAAACTGAGAACAACCCAATTGATGGAAACGAAGGAAAATTGGGACAAGGCTTCATGTCGGCTGATAAATTAGAAGAAGTAAATATTAGTGATGGAATTGAAGCAAGGCCGATATATATCAGTGTAAATTTGGATCTAGAATATAGACTGGAATTGATAAATCTTTTAAAGGAGTTCAAAGATTGTTTTGCATGGGATTACACAGAGATGCCTGGGTTAGATCGCTCTATTGTTGAGCATCGACTTCCGATCAAACCTGGGTATCGTCCTTACAAACAACCTCCTCGGAAGATTTTCAAGGAAGAAGTACTAGCCGATGTAAAGAAAGAGGTCGAGAGATTATTGAAAGCAAATTTCATTTGGCCGTGTAGATATGCAGAGTGGATCTCAAACATAGTTCCGGTGTACAAGAAGAATGGAAAGATGAGGGTCTGCATTGATTTTAGGGATCTCAATAAAGCTACTCCAATGGATAGTTACCCGATGCTGGTTGCCGAATTGCTTATTGATGCAACGGCTGGTTACGAAGTCATCAGCTTTATGGACGGTAACGCTGGATACAACCAGATCTTTATGGCAATAGAAGACGTTTCAAAAACAGCTTTTAGATGCCCTGGTCATATCGGCCTGTTTGAATGGGTTGTTATGACATTCGGGTTGAAAAATGCCGGTGCAACTTATCAACGAGCCATGAATTACATTTTTCATGAACTAATCGGCAAGATCGTGGAAATTTATATTGATGATGTGGTTGTGAAGTCCAGAGATCACGAAGGGCATTTGGCTGATTTAAGGAAAACTTTGGAGTGCACAAGAAAGCATGGTTTGAGAATGAATCCAAACAAATGTGCTTTTGGAGTTTCGGCAGGAGAATTTTTAGGGTTTCTGATCCATAAAGGAGGAATTGAAGTAGGAAAGAAAAGCATGGAGGCAATAGACCAAGTTGTCCCTCCAACCAACCTCACAGAGTTGCAGTCGTTGCTTGGCAAGATTAATTTTATAAGGAGATTCATATCTGGCTTATCCGAGAGAGTTTTGCCTTTTTCTCCATTGCTGAAGCTTAAGAAAGATCAAAAAGTTCATATGGGGTGACGTGCAACAGAAAGCTTTTAATGAAATTAAAGAATATATGAAAGCACCACCAGTATTAATACCTCCTCAGTTTGGTAAGCCTTTCAAATTGTATGTGGCAGCTGATGGGCTGACAATAGGATCGGCTCTTATGCAAGAATTTGAAGGGAAAGAAAGAGTAATAGCCTACCTTAGCCGAAAACTGTTAGATCCAGAAACGAGATATTCAGCCACGAAGAAGCTTTGTTTGTGTGTGTATTACTCATGCACCAAGTTTCGACATTACTTGTTGGATGCCGAATGCAAAATAATTTCTGAATTTGACGTAATAAAACATATGCTGTCAATGCCTATTCTAAACGGTAGAATCGACAAGTGGATTTTAGCATTGTCAGAATTTGATCTGAGATACGAGTCGGAAAAAGCAGTGAAAGGTCAAGTTATTGCCAATTTTGTTACTCATCATCGTGATCCTTCTGCTGACATAGTGAATATTGCACCTTGGACATTGTTTTTTGATGGCTCATCTTGCAGCAAGGGTGGTGGTGTTGGTATTTTCTTGATTTCTCCACGAGGATTAACTTTCAAGTATGCTATCCCCATTAGGTCTTATGTTACCAACAACCAAGCAGAATATGAAGCTTTGCTCAGAGGACTTCGGCTTCTTGTGGAAATAAAAGCTATTGCTGTCGAAATCTTTGGGTATTCTGAGTTAGTCATCAACCAGTTGATTGGTCAATATGAATGTAAAAGTGACATATTGAGAGAATATTATGAAGAATGTCAAGAGCTTTTGAAATGTTTTCGGATAGCAACTTTACATCATATCCCTAGGGGGCATAATGAAGAAGCAAATAAATTGGCTCAAGTTGCTTCAGGATATCGGGAGGATCAAGAAGTTCTTGCTTTGGATGGAGGTCATATGGTTGATGATTGGAGGAAAGAAATTACCGAATACTTAAAAAATCCATCACAGAAGGTTTCTCGAAAGATCAGATATAAAGCTATCAAGTTTGCACTTCTTGACGGTCAGTTGTACTATAGATCCATAGATGGGGTGCTCCTGAAGTGTCTAAGCCAAGAAGAAGCCAAGAAGCTGATGTATGAGGTACATGAAGGATTATGTGGCGCACATCAATCGGCCTACCGAATGAAATGGATAATGAGAAGGACCGGTTATTTTTGGCCGACTATGCTCGAGGATTGTTTTGAATATTATAAGGGATGTCAAGATTGTCAAAGATTCGGGAATGTTCAGAGAGTTCCAACATCGGCCATGAATCCAATTATCAAGTCGTGGCCATTTAGAGGATGGGCTATAGATTTGATTGGTCAAATTCATCCTCCTTCCAGTAAAGGACACAAATTCATACTATTGGCTACAGACTACTTTACTAAATGGGTTGAGGCTGTGCCTTTGAAGAATGTTACATCAGAGAACATGATCAATTTTGTCAAAGAGCATATAATTCACATGTTCGGGATTCCTCAAACTATGACTACGGATCAAGGGACCCAGTTTACATCAACCGAATTTTGTGATTTTGCTGAAGAAATGAGGATCAAGCTATGTAATTCTTCTCCTTATTACGCGCAAGCCAATGGTCAAGCCAAAGCATCAAATAAGATTATGATTAAGATTATCTAGAAGAAGATTGACGAGAAACCGAAAAATGGCATTCGGTTTTAAGTGAAGCATTATGGGCTTACCGAATGGCATGTCATGGATCTACTCAAGTATCTCCCTACGAGTTGGTTTATGGACATTGTGTTGTGTTACCCTGGGAGTTACAATTGAGTTCAAGGCGAGTTATGTTGCAGAATGAGTTAAGAAAAGAAGATTATGAGAGTTTAGTGATGAACGAACTAGAAGATCTGCACCTGGTTCGTCTCAAGGCATTGGAAAGTATAGAGAAGAATAAATTGCGTGTTGCCAGGTATTACAATAAAAAGGTCAAGGAAAAACACTTTGAAGAGGGAGATTTAGTTTGGAAGGTTGTGTTGCCTATCGGAGCAAAGGACAAAGCATTCGGCAAATGGTCTCCAAATTGGGAAGGTCCTTTTCGAGTAATAAGGCACGTGCCTGGCAACACATATATTTTGAAGACTTTGCTGGGAGAAGAGTTTTCTAGAGCGATTAATGGAAGATTTCTTAAGAAGTTTCACCCCAGCATGGAGATTGGTACATGAGAATCATATGCAGTAAGATAGCCGATGAGGAACATCGCCTTTAGCAGAAAAAATGTGTGAACAGCCGACATGACATATGTCGCCTTTAGAGCAAAAAATATCAGCTTAATCTAATGAAGATGATATCATACGAGGATTTTGCTTTCCGTAATTCGGGAGACGGGAGTCACGGACAAGCATTTTACGGATGCAGATGTTTTACAAAAGGCTCCTAAGTACAGACTACTCATCAAATAACCTGTTCAAGACAGATTGAGCGTCAGAAGCCTGGGCGAGCATGGTCGCATGATCTTCATAATTTTCCAGGAGATCTTCGATATCCTCTGGAAGCTCACCGCCATGGAAGCCAGTCGGCATGGCGGAGAAGTCCTCGTGTGTCTGGGTGGACATCGCCGCCAGCCCCAAGGCGACGCCATGGTGTACGCCATGAATGACAACTTGATCGACACAGCCGACTGCATCATCAAGGCGCGCCTCCACGATTTCCCCCTGGGCGTTCACCTTGTCGGCCACCCTGGTTCCTGCAATCTTCAGGCGCTCAACCTCTGCTGATAATGCTGAACGAAAAGGGAATACATCAGACAAACGAGTCCGATTAGAGAAAAATAGGAATCAAGTGGAGATTTTTTCTAACCGGAGATTGCATCGCAGAATTGTTTCCGCTGATCCTCCCAATCAAGTTGGTCGATGCCATACTGTTTGGAGACCTCGCTCAACTCCTTTCGGGCCTTGTCCCGTTCCTCCTTGAAGCGGCAGGCGTCACGGTGGTTCCACCGGTCGGAGTAATAGGAATCTGAAGAAGAATCTGAAGAGTCAGAGGATTTGGAAGACCCGGATGATGGAGTTCCAGGTTGGGGAAGGAGATGGCCTTGGCTGCTGGAGATGAATCTTATCCTAAAAGTAAGAGGAGAATCGAAATCGAAACAATGGACGGACAGGGGAATAGAGATTGCAAGGGGGCAAGATAGCCGATTCTTACCCATGGTGCCAGCGTTGCGGTGCTTGGCTGCCCTCCGCTTCTCCTTCAGCAGGTCGCTTGCCGCGGTCATCGCCGTTCGCCATTGCTACAGGATTGGGGTTTTTTTTTCTTTCGAGTTGAGCCAACAAGGGGAAGCGAGGAGATGGAGGCGAAGATGAGTAACTGCAAGTGCTAGTCAAGGTTGCAGAAGGGGATTCGTTTATAAGCCGGAAAAGGAGCCGTGGCGGAGTCTACAGAGTAGTGGGATAGGAATGCCAAATGACGGAGTAGGGTTTTCATTCGGATGGGCCTTGTTCTGAGTTGGGCCAGGCTCGGTTAAGCCAAATACTACTCGGTTATCTTCTTAGTTCTTTAAATTGGAGTTCATTTCGGCTGTCGGAAAAACAAGGACAATCGGCTATATCTCATCACAGGAAAACTGAAGAAGAAAAGCTGACTGCGTTCTCAGATAAGTAAAGGTGTGGGAACATGAAGGAAGTTTTACAAAAGGCGAAGTACATTACACTTGGTTTGTTGCAGGATCAATGTTTACTCATGCAAAAACTGATTGATTGTCTTTATGGCCTCGGTTCTGATTCGGCTGACAGTATCAAGTACCTTTTTATCTTCATCTTCGGATTTTTGGATTCTGGATAATTTAGCCTTGATTTGTTGATCTTCTTTGAGAGCCGAAGTTATCTTCAACGAGCCTGCTTCTATGTCCCTCGGCAGATCAGCCATATGAGCCCTGTGAGATTGGATTTTATTATTCAGGGTGGCCAACTGGGCTTCTAACCTACTCTTGTCTTCCTCCATGACTTTTAGTTCAGACTCCAAAGTTGCCAGGGAATTTTTTGCGATTTGAACATTGGAATGCAAATCTTTAAGCTTCAGCTTCTTTGAAGACCTGTCATTCTGTAGGGCAGCCTTGGATGATGTGTTTTTAGTTGCTTTCCTTACCATTCCGACAAAGTTGTCGAGACAAGCTGCAGATTCCAAGTGGGTCAGAAGAGTGGAAGGAATATCTTCGTCAATAAGCTCGAGAATATCTCTTATCTGATCTGCGTCTTGAACTAGATTGACAACGTCCTTGTTTAGCAGAGTAATTATTTCTCTCAGCCGAGCCTGGTTTTCTGTTGATAAAGTATGTTGGGAAGTATTTTCTTCACCTTTTTCAATGATATAATCTTCGGCAGGGAAAGAGTAACTCGTGGTCGGCTCTTTAGTATTTTTCTGAAGGAAGAGAAAGCAGTTAGCCGACTAAGTATGTTTGGTGAAAGCAATGTAATTCAAAGACAAAGCTTTGCCTGCTAGGTTGATTGATCATCAGAAGACACGACGCCTTGGCTTGCTCGAGGACTTTGTTGAATATTCAGAGGAGGCGGGCTTGGAGTATGATCGGGAGATGGCTCTGCTTCCAGTTCTTTTAGAATTTCATCTGTTTCAAGTAATGGCATGAGCGTATGACGACAGAAAGGAGGATGACCGAATGTATTACCTATAGTCCCATCGGTTTCTTCATTTCTTAAACCTTTGGGAGTTTTGGGGTCTTCGGTCTCGTTTTGGATATTTTTTGTGGAAGCTTCAGGAAATAGTTCGGCAGTTGCTGAAGAACTGCTTGATTTCAGGACCTTGACCTGTGACTGCAGCAAGTGACGAAATGTAGATTTGATCAGATTTATTGTCGAATAGAGTTGCTTGGCATTAAACGGGAAATTCATACCTTGGGAGATGGTTTAGCCTTTTTGGTCCTTGTTTTCTTAGACGAGGAGACATTCTCAGGTGCCTTTCTCTTATTCTCTCCTTTTGAAGACATGATGGTTGAAGTTGCAGGGGTCTTCATGAAGTTGTTCAAGCTTGGGGCATTGAAACCAAGAGCAGGATTGGGTCCAGCCTGGTAATATTGGATTACTCTGGCAGGAGGTGTAGGCTCAGGATCCTGTGTATGGCCGAGTGTTAGATAGGGATTGAATTCAAGAATGGAAAATGACAGGAGTAATGAGATTACCTCACTGTCAGAAGCAAAGTCGGGTTGCAAGTTTTGACACAAAGGGTGAACTGGCACGTTGAAGAGATGAGTACGCCATTCTTCCCACCAGGAATTGAAGAAAGGATGGGTAATATCTACTATCCCAAATGGAGATGGTTCATATGTTGGCAGCTCCTGTAACACCTCTGGTGTTTAACTGTAATTAACCTGACATGTCATCATCATTAGTCATTAATCATCCTTGTCTTGCATTTATGTTTGCTTAGTACTTGTGTAGCAATCTCGTTTCAAAAACCCTAAAAGCCCAAATCTTCCTATAAGGGCAAAAATGGTAATTTCACCTCTGTGCCTAGCTTTGTGTAATTCTTGTTCAGTTGGATGTCTTGAAGTTTTGTTGTGTTGGCCAAAGTTCAAAAATCAAAATCAGATTTCAAATCCCTTTTCAAAACCCTGATTTCCAAACCCTGGATTTTATCCCTCTTTTTGTAATTCAAAAATTATTCAAAATTTGAGGTTGGTCCAAAAAGCAAAGTTGTAGATCTGGCCAAGAGAAACAACTTTGGTATTTACAAATTTTCAAGTTTCTGTACAAAGTTTGAAGTAAATCCAAATTCATTCAAATTCCAGTTTTTGTCCCCTTTTCAGTTTTCAAAATTTATTTAAAAACTATTGAGTTTCAGAAAAAGGGTATATTAGCAAAGTTGTAGGTTTTGATAAAAGGAACAACTTTCATATTTGCAGATTTCCAACTTTCAATGTAAAATCAAAAGTAATTTTGAAATTATTCAAATCCTAAAAATGTCCCCTTTTCTGATTTCGTATTTAATTCAAAAAACTGTTTGGAATTTGAAAATATTTTTTTTGGCAAAGTTGTAGATCTCTTTTTTCTGAACAACTTTGGTGTTTTGAGTTTTTGCTGCTCAGTTCAAGTTTTGAGAGTAATTTGTGAAATACAGAAAGTCAAACCCTAGACCTAGCCCTGTTCATCCCCTACCTCTAGCCGGCACAGAGCAGGAGGGGGCCCCGGCCATGGCCGCGCGCCAGCGCCGCTTGCGCCACGCGCGCCTGGCAGCCGCACGCCCGCCCCCGACTTGTCGCCTGCGCCCGCGCCATCATGCCGCACCCGCACGCGCAAACGCTGACCTCCGCCCCCGTCCCCTACAGTGCCCAGGGCGTCGCCGCCGCGTGGCCGTCACCGGCGAGCCTTCGCCCAGGCCCTGGGTGCACGCCCGTCCTCCCGTCGGCTTGCAATCGAGTGCGCACGCCTCGTCCGAGCTCATCCACACCATCCCGTGCTCTCTACCGTCCCCGACCGTGCCTATAAAAGGGACCGCCGGAGTCCGAGCTCCGCACTCACCCCGCCACCGTGGCCAGCCCACTCCGAAGCTCCCGCCGCTCAACCAACTAGCCCAGCAGCTCCGTCTTGAGCTCGTGAAGCTTCCCAGCCCCTCAATTTCACCTCCCCCGCCTCCAATCACCCGGCGTAACCCCATCTTCCCAAACTCCGACGAAACACCGGTGAACTCGGGTTCGTCAAATACTACCTCTCCGGCCACGATCATCTTCCCCTGACCCCTGTGTCAGCTTCCTTGGCTCCGCGCGACTCTAACCAGGCCCTTGCGGTCTCGTGTGTTGCGCAGGATCGCCGGATCGCCGGAGTGCCGCCGCGGTCGTCTCCTTCCTCGAGCCTCACCCTCGAGCACGTGTCGAGCCTCACCCTCGAGCCTGTGTCGAGCCTCACCCTCGAGCACGTTCCCGAGCCACACCCTCGAGCACGCCTGCGAACCGCGCTCCCTCGAAGCAGCCGAGCCCTGCCTCCGACCCGTGGTAAGCACCCGAAGCCTCCGGTCTCTGCTTCCACTCCGCTTCGCCCGAGCCTCCCAGCCAGGTCTCGAGCACACGTTCTCCGCTTCGCCCGAGCCAGGCCTCGGCGAACACATGCTTTCCGTCTCGCCCGAGCCTCCCAGTCAGGCCTCGGATGGACGCTTGCTTTCCGTTTCGCCCGAGCCTCCCGGCCAGGCCTCGGACGAAATGCTTGTTTCCGTCTCGCCCGAGCCTACGAGCCAGGTCTCGGACGGCCGAGTGTTTCCGCCTCGCCCGAGCCCTGCTGTCCGCCTCGCAGCGATTCGCCCGAGCCCTTGCGAGGAAGGAGCAGAGCGCTCTTTTCTTTTTCCTTTTTGAAAGAGTGTGAATAGTGTTCTATTTTCTTTTTTTTGTGTGAATTAATCTGTTGTTCCTTAAATCCTGATAAAATTATGGTATGCTCCATGCACTGTGTAGTATTTTATAAAAATATGAAACTTGACTTTTCTGCAAGAATTCGAAAATGTAAAATCCCTCTTTAAATTAATAAATGGATAGTTTCGGATTTTTAGAAAATTATTTATAACTCCAAAAATCATGAGATAAATTTTTGTGAGCTTCCTATGCCATGTTTAGTCTCTGGTGAAATTTTGAAGTCTTTTGGAACAAGTTGATTTTTGAGCATTTATCTTTAATTGTTAAATAGTGCCTTTGTTAATTAATGTCTGATTTTATTTGAGCACCTTAATGAACTCCAAAAATTATGAAATTTATTTTGCCATCTATCTACACCATAATGAACTTATGTGATTAATTTGGTAATTTTTGGAGCAACTTCATAAAATGACCTTTTTAAATAATTAAGGAAAATAGAAAAAGTGATTAGGGTTCATGTTGTATGCCCTGTTTTGCATTGTTCATGCTAGCATACTCATGTGCATGCATCATTGCATTCGTATAGTCACCGAAGAAGGAGTCAAGATCGAGGCAGCCGCCGACGAACCTGTCCCTGAGGCTACCCCGAGTTCCGACAACTGCCCTGCCGCCCTCGAGCCTGCCCTCTTTGCTCTTCAAGGCAAGCCCCGGTGCATTTAACCCTTTCCTTGAATTTATAAAATGATTAAATTATTGCATTAGGTTTATAGGAGTTGTGTGCTATCCTAATTGATGCACTATCCACCTTGACCACTGATACACCTGATACCTGCTGTTCAAAAGTATTTGAAAAATGCTTAGCAATGCTTATTGAATTAGACTTTGCAATAAAATGCCAATTTCAAAAGTGTGATCACTTAAGGAATGTTTATGGGATTTTGGTCTTACTCCCCGGCTGTTGGCTAGGTATCTGATCCGTACCTAGTCAATAGCGAGGAGAGGTTGTCCGCGCGTACGGTGCCGTCATGTTGTAGTCCGGGACTCAACAGTTGACACCGACCGGGACAGGGTTGAAAAACTGACAGGACTATTACGCTTGGGTGAGATATGACCAAGGTATAGTTCTGGCTGGAAAAATTAGGGACCATCCGTATGGGGGGCTGCTGGTCAAGACTTGCAACTATTCACATACTACGGAAAGCTCTGGCTCCGAGGAATCCTTTATTGGACCGACAACCGCGCACTGGGAGTGGAGAGATGGCGGAAGTAGCATGTACCCACGTGGTCGTCGTACCTGGAAAGGAGTGGTGTACTGTACTTCCGGGTGGCGTAGGACCGAGTCCAATCTTGGAGGAATCGTGGTAGACGAGTTGGCATATGCAAGCTTGGGTGCTACATATGCAGTGTGGATAGGGATCCTCAGCTGAGTATTATTTATCCGGATTAACGTTGCTCCTCGGTTATGGAGACTTGGTCACTGACTGTCAACGGAGAGTGGTTCTCAACTAGGAATGTTTTGAAATGTAAAATGAATCATGAACGATGAAGAATTGAGGAATACTGAATCTTTCAAAATAAAATAAGGTTTACAAAAATGCTTTTCTGCAAAATACTTGATCTTGCTTAAGCCTTACCTTGACTACCCTAAGCCTCTCATTCCTGAGTCTTCTCCCTTTTTCTTTAGTCGGGTAAGTCTTGTTGAGTATCCCAGTACTCAGGGTTTGTTACCCATGCTGCAGGTATGACAGAGTCCCCGATGTGTCTCGCACCCTGCTGCGTGACCATCGTCCAGGAAGAGGCCGATGAGGCCGAAGAATAGTTGTACACCCACGGGCTGGGTGATTATAAGTATCTTTGCTGTTCTCCACTATGTTGCCTATGTCTATTTCTATTATCAAGAACTTGGTTTGTAATAACTGCACCTTAATTTCTATTTGGAACCCTGCTTTGTAAAACTAATGTTATTTAAGTCTTCCGCTCTTTATTACGATGTTATTTATAAAAGTATGCAATGCTGTAACCGAATTGTGAGATGATCCTGCGGACATTGGGCACTGATGTAGCCCGGTGGCGAACAGGTCTTAATCACATGGAACATGGGTTCGGCTGTCAGAGGTTGACAGGGACACGTGGGCCATGAGATTAGGGCCGTTCCGTCACAGAGTGGTATCGGAGCATCTCACTTTAACGTTGCAGTGTTCGTTTTTGCGAAAACTTCAAAAGACCTTTTTAGTCCAAACAAACTAAACTTGACTATTTTGAGTCCAAATTGCTTCTCTCATCTTGTCTCTCATATGGCAACACTAGCTAGTGGAACAACATGTTTTAAGCCCTATGTACCTTATTTATTTATTGCATTGCTTTGTTCCGTAGGAACGATTCATGCATCATGTCATAATCACTTAAGTTAACTTCCTCTCTAAGTTCGTTGGGGTAGTATGCCTTTACCTGTTCTTGCTAGCCTTTCTCATCCATCTTCTCTTATCCAGACATGGCCCGTATCAAGCTGACTGCCCGCAAGTCGACTGGACCGCATGGTGTGCCACGCCACCAGCTGGCACCACGCGCTGGGGAGGAGACTGGAGAATCTTCCAACGGTCGTCGCTTTCCCCGCCGCACCCGTAAGAACCTGAAGGAGGAAATCAAGGATCTGAAGGCTGAGCTGAAGAACTTGGAGCATGACTTCTACCACTCACGCCTGGAGTTTTATGAGGCACGAGCTTCCCTGGAGCAGGCCAATCGGAATACGGTTCGCGCTATCGAGCAGCGCAATGATGCTTGGACCCGCGAGGACGTTACCAGAGCCCAGCTCCACGGACTGCAGCAGTACACAGCTCAGATTGAACAGTTCAATGATATGCTTCATGAGAAAGTGCATCAGCTGTATGATCAACTCCACCCCTTGGTACCCCCGGTTATGAGACCTGCGACGAGTAGTGGAAGAACCCGATGTGGAACAACAGGCCAGACGGTGTACGAAGAAATTGAACCTTCTGAGACGTCCACGCTGAAGACAGACGCGGACGGAGGAGGAGCCTGAGCACATCCTCGAAGAAGACGACGACGAAGACATGAATCATCATCGACGACGACTGAGGACTCGTATGGTCCCTTTACATCTGCTTGACCCTAAAACCTTAGTCGAGGTTTTGGTCTGTAGTCTTTCTGTTGCCCAATTCTGGCATGTATCTTTCTTCTTTCTGTTCCGCAGTCTTTTCCCTTGATCGATATCTGTCCTCATCTGTAAGTCACCTTATCAAGTCATCAGTCTTTTGTATCAGAAGAAGCTATCATTCTGTTGTTTTTCCAAACCCTTCTATGATGCTAGTTCCAATTTGCTTAACAATGCCTATGAACACTCGCAACTGGAGCTGGAGGTTCTAATGATGCCCACCTCCCAAAACCCGTCCACCTTTCCCTCAGCCCACCCTACGTCAATGCATTGGCACGCCTTGGCCGCCGCTGCCAACCGTAATGTCTTCAAAACCAGGACAGCAGAACTTTCAACGGTTTCGCCACAACCTCCACCAAGAGACCACGATGTGGGATTCACCGAACTCGTCCACCTTCTCACCAGCCCACGAACCCCTCGAAGCTGTGATTGTCCCGCACCATGGACCGAAGTTTTGGTCTTAATCAACTTCCGATTCCCGAAGCCACGGTTCGCTTCACCATGCAAATCCTTCGTGGTCCGCCAAGTGCTTGTACGCCAACCTGTTGGCTGGCCCCGCCAGAAGGTCATCGTTGACCTGGGAAAGTTTCCCCTCACTGCCTTCCGTGCTCATCACATCCCTTCCGGATTAATGACGATGAAGCGTGATCAGTTCCTGGCTCGCCCAACTTTAAGAAAAACCCCTCCACAGTCATGCGTATGTGGGTCAATTCAATCATCTCACAGCATATGATGCCTCAGAGTTTTCCAACACAGCTTAGAAGAAGAGGGATTGCTTCCTCAGAGGACTGCAAGCACCAAAGATCCGAGAGCTTGCCATAACCTAGGACTGTGTCTTATCACGATGTTGTGACTCGGCTGTTGCTTTGAAGAAAGCAATCGCCAGCACCAGAAAAGAAGAATAAGAGAAGCAGGGTCAGCACTTCTCTGGCGGTCACAAACGCCAGAGAATCATCTATCACCCCATGCCACCACCAATCGTCTAACCTTACCCCAAACCAGCAGTTGGTCGTCCGTCCGCTGCCACCACCCATAATTCCAACCATCAGGGGGCCACCCACCGAACGCCCAGTGGTTCGATCACCACTTCCCAAACCCCTACAAACCATCCCTCCCACTGCGGCCAGCTTGGTCAGGTCTCGTAGTACCCAAGCCAAGCAGGTATGCTCAAGACTGCTCAAAATCCGGAGATCTCAGCAGGCAGCAGCACCCGTGCACCGCACAGCATGCTAGAAGGGCAATATTGTCAATAAGCACGGGCAAGTCCTACTACAAAATCTACTACCAACTCTACTACAAACCGCTGTCAGCGATTACCAGAAGGGATCCCGTCTGATCGGTAGTTTTCCTGTTGCCAATTCACCCTGGCAGTTGTGTTGGTTTGATTCTGGTGCATCGCATTCCTTCATCAGTCCGTCTTTTTGTGTCATCAAGCCATGGCAATATCAATTGAAGATTAAAGAAGTTTCTGCATATTTTCGCCTGGAGGGCATATAAGTACTAAGGAAGTGGTTCGCAGTATAACCAGTAAGGTTGAGGAACATGTAGTTTCCCACCACCATGATAGTGCTTCATGATCAGGAGATAGATGTCATCCTAGGCATGAATTGGATGTGTCAGTATAAAGCCATGATCGCCATCTTGAATAGAGTATGTGAGAGTGGATATTCCTAACAGTACCGGCAAAACTCCTTCTCCCAACTTCCAATGCCTCAAAAAACCAGCAGCCACTCAAATAAATACCGCCTATGTTCTGGAAACCCGGGACATCCCCGTGGTTTGTGAATTCCCTGATGTTTTTTCCTGAGGATTTGCCTGGTCTGGCCTCCTGACCGTGACGTTGAGTTTGCCATAGAGCTAAAGCCTGGGACTGCTCCTATATCCCGCAGAGCTTATCGAATGCCTCTCAGAGAGTTGGCAGAACTAAAAATCCAATTACAAGATTTGTTGGACAAGGGTTTCATTCGCCCAAGCTCGTCTCCTTGGGGCTGTCCTGCAATCTTTTGTAAAGAAGAAAGACAAGACTCTCAGAATGTGCATTGATTATCGCCCACTCAATGAGGTCACCATCAAAAATAAATATCCCTTGCCTCGTATTGATCTTCTCTTGACCAGTTAGCTGGAGCCAAAGTATTCTCCAAGATCGATCTCAGATCTGGCTACCACCAAATAAAGATTCGTCCTGAAGATATTCCTACAAAACAGCTTTCACCACCAGATACGGCACTATATGAGTACTTGGTCATGTCCTTCGGTTTGACCAATGCCCCTGCTCATTTCATGTACCTCATGAAACTCTGTGTTCATGCCAGAGCTTGATAAATTCGTGGTCGTGTTCATTGACGACATCCTTGTCTACTCAAAAACCCCTGAAGTATCACGCCGAACATCTTCGTATCGTTCTATCCCGTCTCAGAGAACGTCAGCTGTATGCCAAGTTCAGTAAATGTGAGTTCTGGTTAGATCAGATACAGTTTCTTGGTCATGTCCTTTCCGCTGAAGGTGTGTCAGTTGACCCTGGTAAAGTGGCAGACATTCTGGATTGGAAGCCACCTACCACTGTTCATCAAGTCCGCAGCTTTATGGGAATGGCAGGATATTATCATCGATTCATCCCAGATTTCTCAAGAATCGCCAAGCCTATCACTGAGTTAGTAAAGAATTCTGTGAAGTTTGTCTGGTCACCAGCCTGTGAGCAAGCCTTTCAAACTCTGAAGAAACTATTAACTACATCACCAGTGCTAGCACAGCCGAACATCGAGAAGCCCTTTGATGTCTACTGTGATGCATCTGGTACTGGTTTGGGCTGTGTTTTGATGCAAGAAGGTCGAGTGATCGCATATGCCTCCCGACAGCTTAAGCGACATGAAGAGAATTACCCAACTCATGATCTCGAGTTAGCAGCAGTATTGCATGCCTTGAAGATCTGGCGTCATTATTTGTTGGGCAGTACCTGTAATGTGTACACTGATCACAAAAGCCTGAAGTATATCTTCACTCAAGAGGAACTGAATATGAGGTAGAGAAGATGGCTGAGTTAATTAAGGACTATGATCTTGAAGTGCATTACCATCCGGGGTAAGGCGAATGTGGTTGCCGATGCACTCAGTCGCAAGTCAGTATTGCAACTGTCTGATTATGAAACCCTATGATTCTTCTTTGTGTTATGAGCTGGAAAAGTTGAATATTGAAATGATTCCACAAGGAACTCTGAATATATCAGAATAGAAACCCCTATCAGAGAGCAGATCATCGCTGCACAAAAAGATAACCCTGGAATCAAACACATCATCGAAAAGGTCCAATCCGGAAAGGCTGATTGTTTCAGGATTGATGATGCAGGAGTAGTATGGTTTAAGAATCGGTTAGTAGTTCCTAAAGTGTCTGAGTTAAGAAGTTAATCCTTGATGAAGCACACTTGACTAGATTCTCCATCCACCCCGGCAGCAACAAGATGCACCAGGATTTGAAGCAGCAATTCTGGTGGACAAAGATGAAGATTGAGATCGCCCAGTATGTCGCTCAGTGCGATACCTGCCAGAAAGTCAAAGCCGTGCACATGAAGCCCGGAGGAGGAATTGCAACCTTTACCTGTACCTGCTTGGAAATGGGACGATATCAGTATGGACTTTATCAATGGTCTACCCAAGACATCAAGAGGTTTTGATTCCATATGGGTGATCGTGGATCGCCTCACTAAGCAAGCTCACTTCCTGCCAGTGAAGACCAGTTACACCGTCCCCACTTATGCCACTTTGTACAAGGACAACATAGTGAAACTCCATGGCATACCCAAGAGCATTATCTCTGATCTGGGTACCCAGTTTATCGCAAAGTTTTGGAAAGCGTTCCATACCTCACTTGGAACCAAGCTCTTGCATAGTACGGCATATCATCCGCAAACCGATGGACAAACTGAGCGAGTCAACAAGTGTTAGAGGATATGTGAGAGCATGTGTGCTCACCTTCGCAGATACTTGGGATGACGTTTGCCCTTGGCAGAGTTCTCATATAATAACAGTTACCAAGAGAGCATCAAAATGGCACCCTTTGAAGCACTGTAACGGCCGCCGTTGTCGTACACCTCTCAATTGGTCTGAACCCGGAGAAAGGGAATTCTTTGGAGTTGACCTAGTAAAAGATATGGAAGAGAAAGTCAAGCATATCCAAGAGAACATGAAGATTGCACAGTCTCGACAGAAAAGTTATGCTGACAGGAGACGTCGACCTCTGCAGTTCGAGATCGGGGATTATGTGTATCTGAAGGGTCTCGCCCACCGAAGGAGTCACTCGTTTTGGAGTCAAAGGAAAGCTAGCACCCCCGCTACATTGGTCCGTTTGAGATTCTGGATCGTTGAGGCAAGGTCGCTTACAAGCTGAGTTTGCCCGATCATCTTTCAGCAGTTCATAATGTGTTTCATGTCTCCCAACTCAAGAAGTGCCTCCGAGTACCTGAACATGTGGTTGAAGTTGAAGGCGTTGAGCTAGAACCAGATCTGTCATACACTGAGTATCCAGTTCGCGTGTTGGATCACAAGGATCGTGTTACCCGAAGAAACCACCACAAGATGGTACAAGATCCAGTGGAACCAGCACTCTGAAGAAGAAGCCACCTGGGAATCCGAAGACTTCTTAGCAAAGAACTATCCCGACTTTCTCGAATCTCTGTAGATGTAAGGTTTTGCCTTTTCCTTCTTAAGACGTGGAATCTCGGGGCGAGATTTCTTTTAGGGGAGAAGGCTGTAACACCTCTGGTGTTTAACTGTAATTAACCTGACATGTCATCATAATTAGTCATTAATCATCCTTGCCTTGCATTTATGTTTGCTTAGTACTTGTGTAGCAATCTCGTTTCAAAAACCCTAAAAGCCCAAATCTTCCTATAAGGGCAAAAATGGTAATTTCACCTCTGTGCCTAGCTTTGTGTAATTCTTGTTCAGTTGGATGTCTTGAAGTTTTGTTGTGTTGGCCAAAGTTCAAAAATCAAAATCAGATTTCAAATCCCTTTTCAAAACCCTGATTTCCAACCCTGGATTTTATCCCTCTTTTTGTAATTCAAAAATTATTCAAAATTTGAGGTTGGTCCAAAAAGCAAAGTTGTAGATCTGGCCAGAGAAACAACTTTGGTATTTACAAATTTTTAAGTTTCTGTACAAAGTTTGAAGTAAATCCAAATTCATTCAAATTCCAGTTTTGTCCCCTTTTCAGTTTTCAAAATTTATTTAAAAACTATTGAGTTTCAGAAAAAGTGTATATTAGCAAAGTTGTAGGTTTTGATAAAAGGAACAACTTTCATATTTGCAGATTTCCAACTTTCAATGTAAAATCAAAAGTAATTTTGAAATTATTCAAATCCTAAAAATGTCCCCTTTTCTGATTTCGTATTTAATTCAAAAAATGTTTGCAATTTGAAATATTCTTTTTGGCAAAGTTGTAGATCTCTTTTTTCTGAACAACTTTGGTGTTTTGAGTTTTTGCTGCTCAGTTCAAGTTTTGAGAGTAATTTGCGAAATACAGAAAGTCAAACCCTAGACCTAGCCCTGTTCATCCCCTACCTCTAGCCGGCACAGAGCAGGAGGGGGCCCCGGCCATGGCCGCGCGCCAGCGCCGCTTGCGCCACGCGCGCCTGGCAGCCGCACGCCCGCCCCCGACTTGTCGCCTGCGCCCGCGCCATCATGCCGCCACCCGCACGCGCAAACGCTGACCTCCGCCCCCGTCCCCTACAGTGCCCAGGGCGTCGCCGCCGCGTGGCCGTCACCGGCGAGCCTTCGCCCAGGCCCTGGGTGCACGCCCGTCCTCCCGCCGGCTTGCAATCGAGTGCGCACGCCTCGTCCGAGCTCATCCACACCATCCCGTGCTCTCTACCGTCCCCGACCGTGCCTATAAAAGGGACCGCCGGAGTCCGAGCTCCGCACTCGCCCCGCCACCGTGGCCAGCCCACTCCGAAGCTCCCGCCGCTCAACCAACTAGCCCAGCAGCTCCATCTTGAGCTCGTGAAGCTTCCCAGCCCCTCAATTTCACCTCCCCCGCCTCCAATCGCCCGGCGTAACCCCATCTTCCCAAACTCCGACGAAACACCGGTGAACTCGGGTTCGTCAAATACTACCTCTCCGGCCACGATCATCTTCCCCTGACCCCTGTGTCAGCTTCCTTGGCTCCGCGCGACTCTAACCAGGCCCTTGCGGTCTCGTGTGTTGCGTAGGATCGCCGGATCGCCGGAGTGCCGCCGCGGTCGTCTCCTTCCTCGAGCCTCACCCTCGAGCACGTGTCGAGCCTCACCCTCGAGCACGTGTCGAGCCTCACCCTCGAGCCTCACCCTTGAGCACGTGTCGAGCCTCACCCTCGAGCCTCACCCTCGAGCACGTTCCCGAGCCACACCCTCGAGCACGCCTGCGAACCGCGCTCCCTCGAAGCAGCCGAGCCCTGCCTCCGACCCGTGGTAAGCACCCGAAGCCTCCGGTCTCTGCTTCCACTCCGCTTCGCCCGAGCCTCCCAGCCAGGTCTCGAGCACACGTTCTCCGCTTCGCCCGAGCCAGGCCTCGGCGAACACATGCTTTCCGTCTCGCCCGAGCCTCCCAGTCAGGCCTCGGACGGACGCTTGCTTTCCGTTTCGCCCGAGCCTCCCGGCCAGGCCTCGGACGAAATGCTTGTTTCCGTCTCGCCCGAGCCTACGAGCCAGGTCTCGGACGACCGAGTGTTTCCGCCTCGCCCGAGCCCTGCTGTCCGCCTCGCAGCGATTCGCCCGAGCCCCTGCGAGGAAGGAGCAGAGCGCTCTTTTCTTTTTCCTTTTTGAAAGAGTGTGAATAGTGTTCTATTTTCTTTTTTTTGTGTGAATTAATCTGTTGTTCCTTAAATCCTGATAAAATTATGGTATGCTCCATGCACTGTGTAGTATTTTATAAAAATATGAAACTTGACTTTTCTGCAAGAATTCGAAAATGTAAAATCCCTCTTTAAATTAATAAATGGATAGTTTCGGATTTTTAGAAAATTATTTATAACTCCAAAAATCATGAGATAAATTTTTGTGAGCTTCCTATGCCATGTTTAGTCTCTGGTGAAATTTTGAAGTCTTTTGGAACAAGTTGACTTTTGAGCATTTATCTTTAATTGTTAAATAGTGCCTTTGTTAATTAATGTCTGATTTTATTTGAGCACCTTAATGAACTCCAAAAATTATGAAATTTATTTTGCCATCTATCTACACCATAATGAACTTATGTGATTAATTTGGTAATTTTTGGAGCAACTTCATAAAATGACCTTTTTAAATAATTAAGGAAAATAGAAAAAGTGATTAGGGTTCATGTTGTATGCCCTGTTTTGCATTGTTCATGCTAGCATACTCATGTGCATGCATCATTGCATTCGTATAGTCACCGAAGAAGGAGTCAAGATCGAGGCAGCCGCCGACGAACCTGTCCCTGAGGCTACCCCGAGTTCCGACAACTGCCCTGCCGCCCTCGAGCCTGCCCTCTTTGCTCTTCAAGGCAAGCCCCGGTGCATTTAACCCTTTCCTTGAATTTATAAAATGATTTCCTTAAATGCTTTTGAGTTAAATTATTGCATTAGGTTTATAGGAGTTGTGTGCTATCCTAATTGATGCACTATCCACCTTGACCACTGATACACCTGATACCTGCTGTTCAAAAGTATTTGAAAAATGCTTAGCAATGCTTATTGAATTAGACTTTGCAATAAAATGCCAATTTCAAAAGTGTGATCACTTAAGGAATGTTTATGGGATTTTGGTCTTACTCCCCGGCTGTTGGCTAGGTATCTGATCCGTACCTAGTCAATAGCGAGGAGAGGTTGTCCGCGCGTACGGTGCCGTCATGTTGTAGTCCGGGACTCAACAGTTGACACCGACCGGGACAGGGTTGAAAAACTGACAGGACTATTACGCTTGGGTGAGATATGACCAAGGTATAGTTCTGGCTGGAAAAATTAGGGACCATCCGTATGGGGGCCTGCTGGTCAAGACTTGCAACTATTCACATACTACGGAAAGCTCTGGCTCCGAGGAATCCTTTATTGGACCGACAACCGCGCACTGGGAGTGGAGAGATGGCGGAAGTAGCATGTACCCACGTGGTCGTCGTACCTGGAAAGGAGTGGTGTACTGTACTTCCGGGTGGCGTAGGACAGAGTCCAATCTTGGAGGAATCGTGGTAGACGAGTTGGCATATGCAAGCTTGGGTGCTACATATGCAGTGTGGATAGGGATCCTCAGCTGAGTATTATTTATCCGGATTAACGTTGCTCCTCGGTTATGGAGACTTGGTCACTGACTGTCAACGGAGAGTGGTTCTCAACTAGGAATGTTTTGAAATGTAAAATGAATCATGAACGATGAAGAATTGAGGAATACTGAATCTTTCAAAATAAAATAAGGTTTACAAAAATGCTTTTCTGCAAAATACTTGATCTTGCTTAAGCCTTACCTTGACTACCCTAAGCCTCTCATTCCTGAGTCTTCTCCCTTTTTCTTTAGTCGGGTAAGTCTTGTTGAGTATCCCAGTACTCAGGGTTTGTTACCCATGCTGCAGGTATGACAGAGTCCCCGATGTGTCTCGCACCCTGCTGCGTGACCATCGTCCAGGAAGAGGCCGATGAGGCCGAAGAATAGTTGTACACCCACGGGCTGGGTGATTATAAGTATCTTTGCTGTTCTCCACTATGTTGCCTATGTCTATTTCTATTATCAAGAACTTGGTTTGTAATAACTGCACCTTAATTTCTATTTGGAACCCTGCTTTGTAAAACTAATATTATTTAAGTCTTCCGCTCTTTATTCCGATGTTATTTGTAAAAGTATGCAATGCTGTAACCGAATTGTGAGATGATCCTGCGGACATTGGGCACTGATGTAGCCCGGTGGCGAACAGGTCTTAATCACATGGAACATGGGTTCGGCTGTCAGAGGTTGACAGGGACACGTGGGCCATGAGATTAGGGCCGTTCCGTCACAGCTCCCATCCCAATTCAAAGACTTTTTTGGCCACTATCCCCTCTGTAATTACTTCTCTAGGTCTTATTATTGTTGAGAAGAAGAGCCTGGGGGGCAATTGACCGCATCCTAATTGTCTGGCCACCATGTTTGGATAATAGAATTCGTAGGTGGACTGCACTAATCTTCCATGGTGAAATTCGGCTGGCAGAACGCAGGGTTTGATGAAAGAATTGAAGATGTCAGTAGACGTTTTGTCTGCACAGCCGAATTCATAGTTAAACTTGCAAGGAAAAGTCAGGTCTTCGTTCTCTCTGCAAGGAAGAATAGCTTGAAGAGATGACCAATGTCCATGTCGATGATGATGGATGATGCGCTTCTCCATAAGTTTGGCAAGCTTTGACTCTTGCTGTTTTACCTTCGGCATAATTAACTGAAGGGAAACTCAAGTTAAGAAGGCTCACAAACACTATCTGATGCATATATAGTTGAAGCCACATCTGAATCAACCACCAGGGACCATTCACACAAGAAATTTCTCTGCCCGTGTGCATCTGGAGAGTGATCTGATGCATCATGTGATAGACAGAACCCAAGAGGTATTTGCCTAGTGGAATTTGAGCACCTGCAGATAAATCTTCAGCCATCACCATATGGTTCAGGGTGGGTTCATTGGATCTGCCACAGAAGATGAATCTACATAACCACATATTCATGAAGGCTTTCAGTTCTTTGTCAGAGACAGTATTGGACGACTCCATATAAGACTGAATATATTTAGCCCATCCACATCCAGAACTAACGGCTCTCTGATTGCTTTTGTTCTTGTATTTGTGAGGATATACTGGTAGTGTTACATTCAGACCGGTCATCATGAAGACGTCAGCCAAAGTAATAGTCATCATACCGTGGCCAAAGATGAAAGCATTGATAGCATTGGACCAGAAATGGGAAGCTGCTACCAGAAGAGGATCGTTTCTGGGTGTTTCTAATAAAGATAATTGTAGACAGTGGCCAATGTCTTGATTTTCCCAGTGAATGCTGCTTTTTTCAAACATCCTCCGGTACCAATTTCGCCATCCAACAATTGGGAGAAAAGGCCAGTTCTTGAAGGT
The DNA here is from genome assembly GCA_009763385.1 of Coix lacryma-jobi var. lacryma-jobi. Taxonomy (NCBI): domain Eukaryota; kingdom Viridiplantae; phylum Streptophyta; class Magnoliopsida; order Poales; family Poaceae; genus Coix; species Coix lacryma-jobi. Next base: position 3,539,167 of record CM019826.1, read on the forward strand.
GTTCGGCCAGTGACTTGGTGAAGTAATTCCAGATTTGAAGGGAATTCTTTGGGTTTCCTTCTCGATAATCTCCGTTGGATCGGGATTTCCCATTGGACCAAGGAGATAGGAGTCAGGATTGGCAGCATAAGGAATCAGGATTTGGTCCTTATATTCCTTCAAGAAATAGCAGATGGAGGAAGAAAATAAACCGAAAGAAGGAGCTAGCAAGAGATTACTGAATATGTGAAATTTACCTCTGGGATCTTGTCTTGGGTCGCCATCAAGGGTTCGAAGTGAAATCGGTTGCGCAAAGGTTTGAATTTCTCGAGCGGCGGCTACAGTGCTTAGAAGCGAAAACCTAGGAGAAGGAAGAAGCTTGCAGACAATTTCGGAATAAAAATCGACTTTTATCCCGAAATTGAGGGGGCATGTGTTGACACCAGATTTTCGCACGCACGAGAGAATGTCAAGAGGGCCCAACCAGCAGTAAGAGGAGCATTCGGTAAACGATCGAGCGGTCGGCTAATCTTCGAGTTTTCGGCAAATGCCTGTGCAGTTGGTTGTTTTGCGAAAAACAGTGACTCCATTCGAGAAGTAAAGATGGCCTGCACGAGAAAATACGTGACGATGGAGGATGCTGAGAAGAATAGGAATAGTATTTGTATCTTTCCAAAATTCATTGTATAAGTCGTGATCGTTTGGGACTCGCGTTTCGTCCAGGGTATAAATATAAGCCCTCGACCATTGTAAAAAGGGTTCACAACCACATCAATACAAACCGGCCCCGTGCCATCTTCGAGTCCCTAAGTCGTGTCGTCGAGTTCTTCGAGAGGAAACATCGATTTGTCGACCTCCGTAAATACCGGCAACCTTGTTATCATGTCTAGTATCATGCGGTGGATTTAGATATGATGCAAGTAGTCTCGTATGTTAAGCTTAGTATCGTGCGGCGGATTTAAGCTTATGACGGGAAGTTTTTGCTTGTGCCTTGTATCGTACGGCGGATTAAGACATGAGTAAAAATATTTATCGGCTCCATTAGATTTGGCAGATCTAGTAGATTCATTAAGTTATCATGTGTTATGTGTTTTTATTTATTTAATTCCTGTAACACTCTTTTGCCCAATCTAGATTGATTTCTATTTGGCCTTGTTTCACAAGTTTACTTGTGCTTTGCTAATCATAAGATCATGATGGCCGGATCAGTTTTCAATCTAGGTTGTTACATGTTGTGGGTTCATACATGTCGATCATGTTTATACTTTGATAGAACTGGGTGTCGTGCGGCAGATACAGGTTTTAGATTAGTTTGATCATGTTTGCTTGTATGTTTCCTTCCTCATGGACCCCAACTCGGCTAGTTTTCCGATTTTGGTCAAGCTTACACGAGTAATGAGCTCTTATAGATATGTACAGATATATGCATGCTTTTAGCTTGTTATAATTAGATTGTATCATGCGGTGGATTGATCTAATTATAAGAAGTGGTATAGACTTATAGCAAGTGGTATCATGCGGTGGATTAGCTTTGCATAAGTTTATGCTTGACGGGTTTTTGAAGACTAAACGTGCGGCAGATTAGTTGGATTGGCCTATGCATGTATTATTTGGATAGATCTATTCTTGCAAGTTGCCTGTTTATAATATCTTTGATTCGTTCAAGCATGTCTTTCTTTTGCATTCGGCAGTTAATATGCTTCACACACTCTGTTCTCATACTTGCCGAATAGCTTTGTAAACATGCTCTAACAGACAGCTTCTGTAGCTGTGTGCCGTCGCGATTGGCTTTCGAAGCCGTACATATGGAACTGTCTGGTTTTACCCAGCACGTTCCAGAGGTATTCTCACGTTTTATCCCTTGTTGGTTTTCAGGTCAAACCGACTGGCACGTCTCCGGATTCAGCACACTCCGGGCACCCGATTGAAGCTAGCCTCGTTTGGCTTGCTGTGTGTCTTGGCGCAAGGTGTCACTTTTTGCGTCAACACTTTCAGAGAGGTTGTTAATGTAATCTACCTTGCATTTTCCCCCCAAATTTGCTTCTACTCCATACATATAGATGGTTGTCATCCAACCAGGATAGTGCACTAGGATCCTTCTCCTCTACTTTTCGCATGAAGTACTTGAACTTGTCATTTGTGAAGCTCTTGGCAGCTGCCCACATATTCTTACCATAAAGCTCAACACTGTAACCATTCTTCTTCATGTTCTTCCACAAGTGCCTCATGCATTCTCTATGTTCCACTTTTGGGTACACATCATCTATAGCGACCTTAATTCCTTTGCCCGCAACTGTACTAATGACCAAGCCTGTAGGAGTACCAATAGCTTTCTCTAAGTTATTCACAAACCAAGTTAATCTTTCCTTAGACTCAGCCTCAATCACACCATAAGCCACTGGAAATAAACAGTTCTGACCATCCACTGCAACAGCTGCTGCTAACTGACCCCTTCCGCTTACAGTCAAGTGTGTTGCATCCATGGCAATGTAAGGTCTACATCCTTGCAAGAACCCATCAATGCAAGGTTTAAGAGCAACAAAGAACCTACTAAAACACAAATCACCATTGTCATCTTTTTCAATGTCTATGTCAATGACACTGCTCAGCTTGATAAGTTGGTAGCAAGTTATAACTATCGGCCAACTTCCCATATATGATGTCAATTGCTCTTTCCTTGCCTCTGAAAACTCTATCATATGGAACTTCTATCGAGTACTTCTTCTTGAGCCTATCTTGCAACTCCTTTGGTCTCATTTCAGGGTCTTCCCGCAACAAATCAACAACTCGTTCAGCTACCCATTTATTGGAGGCCATTGTTTCACCACAATTGTTGAATGAACCACAAGTATGCTTTGGACCACTAGTCTTTATCTGCAATACAAAAACAACAAGAAAAAACATTTTATTAGTAAATTGCTGCACACTAATACTTAATATTTGATGTTGAATGACATAAAAAATGAAATGACCTTACAACCAATGTACTTTTTACTTGTAGATACAAAAAAGTACATTGGTTGTACTTTTAGGACAAGAGCAGATTTAGAGCCATATGCAAGAGAGCAGATTATGCCATTTACAACCCTGATCTGCTCTCTTGCATATGGCTCTAAATCTGCTCTTGTCCTTTTTCACAATCTCAAAAGCATGATCATTCAAGATGGCATAATGTGTGACTGCAGACTTGCACTGATCCACGTCTGAGAACACCACATTTACATCAATACATGGATTTTCAACATCATATGAGAAGGGTGGAGGGTCATATTCATCATCATCAACAACAACTTCAGCATCGGGATTAAACTCAAGGTCAGAGCAATCATCACAAGAATCAGAGGATGCAGCCAAGTCACTATCATAACTGCTATCACTTGCTGCCACAAGTGAATCAGTGTCAGAATATATGCCCTCATCATGTGCGCCTTTTGCTTTGGATTTGGTGGCTCTCTCTTTTGTGTTTCTGGATGTGGCTCTCTCAACAATGTATGTCTCATTGGTGGGCACTCTATTCCTTACAGATGGGTGACACCTAGGTTTTGTTGGTGAAAACTGTAATGGACCCTCAAAATCAATAATTTGGGCATTACTATACACCTCTCCCTTATCTTTATTCAGTTCAAACCACTCAAGCAAATGCTCATCAGTTTTAATCTCAATAGAAGTCCCTCTAGAAATTTCATCCAATGCACGCCACAAAGTTATGTACTGTTTTGAACCCCACATGTATTACTCAGCTATGAAATTAACTAGCTGCAGCAGGTTGAAAGGATCAAGATGCCCAAGAGGGGGGGTGAATTGGGCTTTTCTAAAACTTCTTGCAAGAATTAAAACCTATCAAGCTCCAATTAACCCCCTAGTGCCTAGAAGTGTGTTTGACTACAATCAACCGCACAAAAGACTATCGCTAAACCATTTCTACTCTAGCATGGCAATTCAACTTATGAAAGAACAACAAGTAAATGCGGAATTGAATTGCTCAAAGGTAAATGCGTAGTAAAGAGAGTAGAGATGACACGACGATCTTTTTGCCGAGGTATCGAGGTGTTGGCACACCCCCTAGTCCTCGTTGGAGCACCCGCGCAAGGGTATCGCTCCCCCTTGATCCGCGCAAGGATCAAGTGCTCACTACGAGCTGATTCTTCACCACTCCGGCCCGGTGAATCGCTCGCTACCGGTCACAACTTGGCTTGGGTCATCCATAATGCCTCCGGATGATCACCAAGCTCTCCGAATACAAAGACCTATGCTACTCTAAGTACGGCCAAAGAGAAAACACAGACCTATGCTACTCTAAGTGTCCTTCAACACCAAATGACACTTAGAACTAGCCTATCACCGTCTTCGTCGTCCATCCTTTGAAAACCAAACGAAATCCATCAATAAGAGGACATGAATACCATAGTGCCCTCACGATCATCATTACCATGACCTAACTCAACTGTTTCTGCAACACACACGTTAGTCATAGTAATTTGTCGTTGTCATCCAATCACCGAAACCCACTGGGGGCCTAGATGCTCACACAGGTCAAAGCTATGCATGTCAACAACTTGAGTAGGCAATGTGCTACCCTGTCGCCATATTTTTGGTTCCCCATCAATCAAACTGAAAAATGACAGAACTCTAACAACAAGGCTCATATCCATGTGATTTGGCCTACAATTCACATCATCGAATACACAGTCAACTAAATCGCTCTCCAAGAAGAAACAAATTGAGGACAAATTCTTCCTATAAATTGATACTAAGTCATAAGCTCCAAATCTTACTTAGTCTCTTCACCAACGACACACAAATCCATCTCACTGGGTTTCCCTTTCGGTCCTCGCATGACCGCCTGCGCGCCGCGCCACACGGGGCCGTCTGGACGACTGTAGTGCACGGGGACGCTCGACACGGGTTGCCTCCCCGGCCGCTTTGCACTCCCAGGCCGGCTGTGCGCCGCGTCGCACGGGTCCGCTTGGCCGGCCGCCCGCACAGGGCGGCCTGGCCGGCTGCGCCGCACGGAGCCGCCTGACCGGCCGCACCGCACGGAGGCCTGGCCGGTCGCGCCGCCTAGAGACGCCTGGCCGGTCGTGCCGCACGGAGCCGCCTGGCCGACTGCGCCGCACAGGGCTGCCTGGTCGGCCGCGCTGCACGGGGACGCCCGTCCGTCGGTGCTTGTCGGGCCGACTTCGTCCACTTGGTGGCCACCTGAGGCTCTAGGGTTACGGGAGAGAATGGAGAATGGGAGAACGAGAGAAAGGATACTGGAGAAGGAGGATACGGGAGAGAATGGAGAAGGGAAAGAATGAATGGATAAGGGGTATTATTGTCCTTTCGTCTTAATGTGAAGGGTTTTGTTGTTTGTTATTTTTTTATTAACAACTAACAGAGTTAAAAAAATATGGGTAAACTGAGGCTTAGTAGTTACAGAGGAGGGGTAAAATCACAACGATGACTAAAACGAGGATAAAATCACAGCTAAGCATCAAAGTAGGGGCAAGAACACAATATTCCGTATTTTTTTCCCGTCTCATAAGTTGAGATGGGCCTAAGTTTGGGTATTTGAAAAAGGACCTTTTTCATTAGGTCTTCGTTGAATATATGGGCCTACCTTTTTTTTAGCCCATTCAATTTGAGTTTGAATATGTAGCTATCAAGCCCATCAACTGAGGAATACTTCAATTGTATTATTTGTGTTTTATTATTACCCCGTTCCATTTACCCATTAAAAAACACACAGCCCATATAAGTACGTATACGCTACGTATTTGAACTCGCGCGACGTTCTCCAATTCGCAAACGTACGTGTGTCTCGGAAAGAGGGTAAAGTAAAATATTCCGGTGGACGGGCAGTTGAGCTGCACCGATGGCAGTGGTTGAGCTGTGTTCGTCTCTCGCTGCCTTCTGCTGTTCCTCCCTCCGATCGATCTGAAACGCCCAACGCTTCTCACCTTCCGTCGCCTTCCCTCTCACACGCGCCAGCCCGCCAGTCACAGCTACCACGCAGCTGCACGGGTGCACCCACCTGCCGTGACCTATATATCCCGCCGCGCAGCTCCATGTCACGTGACCTCGCCGCCGGCGCGCTGTGTTCACGTACGGACATCCCGCGCTGTCCGTCGTCGATGGAAAACTCGCCGCTCCTTGGAGGCATTTGCCAGCAACATCCAAACACTCAGCTGGCGACGGCGACCGGTACGTGCCTTGCCCCGCTGCCGCCGCCGCCGCCGCCGGTAGCCGCGCCGCAGCTGGAGCAGCAGCATTTGTGCAGCGACGCGACGTCGTCGCTCGTCCCGGGCGCTGCGGCGATGATGAGTTGCCCGTCTGCTGTCATCGACTGGGCGTCACTGCTTCTCCCGCGCGCGCCGGTGCCGTTGCACGTCGGGACGACGCCGCAGCAGCAGCTGCTGGCGGCGGCGGGCGCGAGCGAAGTCGAGAGCGGTGGTACTAGTAGCGCTGTGACGACGGTGGCCGGGAGCAGTGCTAGTGCGGCGACGGCGGGGGCGGTGGAGGGAGATGAGAAGAAAGGGAGGAAGGGCGGCGGCGGGAGGGGGAAGAAGAAGGCGAGCCGGCCGCGGTTCGCGTTCCAGACGCGGAGCGAGACCGACGTTCTCGACGACGGCTACCGGTGGCGCAAGTACGGGCAGAAGGCCGTCAAGAACAGCGAATTTCCAAGGTCTCTCTCTCTCGATCGATCTATTTTGTTCGTCTCTGTCCATTGCTCGATCGTCATGCTCATGCATGTCGATCGGGCCGGGATCGTATATATCGATGCATGCATGGAAATATAAAAATAATGCAACGTGTGCATGCATGCAGGAGCTACTACCGGTGCACGCACCACACGTGTGACGTGAAGAAGCAGGTGCAGCGGCTGGCCAAGGACACGGCCATCGTGGTGACCACGTACGAGGGCGTGCACAATCACCCGTGCGAGAAGCTCATGGAGGCGCTCAGCCCCATCCTCAAGCAGCTCCAGCTCCTCTCGCAGCTCCAGTCTTGCACTAATCAACTCCTCTGAAGATATATATATTCACCATCTCATCACTGATATCGATCTGACACACACGGCGTACAGCCTCTAGCCTGCTGGGCCATCAGCATGAGCTAATTAATGGGGATTTACTTCTAAGTGTACAAAACAAACTGTTAATGATCGATCGGCATTGGTAACGAAAGGAACTAGTACCGCCTTATCCTTAAATTACACAGTAATAAGTATATATATATATGTAGCTGATCTTATATAGATGCAGATCTCTCTACGTGATTCATGCATATATAAATGTGTGTGGTAGGTACTAATAATGATACAGCAGAAATGTATGTGTGGGCGGATCAGCGTCCTTGTAATCAAGCTGTAATTTACTGCTTTAATCTCTCCGGCTATTGGATATACACTACAGCAGAATCAGACTGCAGCACTCGACAAAGAGCCTTTTGCACTCGGCGAAGGCTTCGCCGAGTGCCACACTCGGCAAAGAGCACTAGGCAAAGAAAATATCGGCAAATGGCTCTTTGCCGAGTGCCAAATATCGGGCACTCGGCGAAGGTTTTGTTTTGCACTCGGCAAAGAGCCTTTTGCACTCGGCGAAGGCTTCGCCGAGTGCCACACTCGGCAAAGAGCACTAGGCAAAGAAAATGTCGGCAAATGACTCTTTGCCGAGTGCCAAATATCGGGCACTCGGCGAAGGTTTTGCTTTGACACTCGGCGAAGGTTTTGCCGAGTGCTGACATATTTGGCACTCGGCAAAAAAAAAACAAAAAAAATCCAAAAAATAGAGAAAAACTTTTATTAAATCGGGGGAGGGGCCCAATAGGCAGTGCCCACCCATCTCCCTCGAAATTGCAAGTCAAAGTATTTAATTTTCTCTCACGCAGTCAGCAAGATTCGAACTCACGACCTCTCGTTCGCGCGGAGCCTCCTCTACCACTGCACTACACATATACGTTCCATCTCCGTTTCGGTTACTCAAACTGAGTGTAACTTGCTTATTTGAGGCCCTAAACGAATTCAAATAAAAAAGTTGTTAACTACAAAGTTTTCTAACCTTTTGAGATCTACAACTTTTATTTTGGTAGTTTTTCCATCTGAGGTCATTTATAAAAATTTGAATTTCAAATTTGACAATTTGAAACGTAGTTTTCGTTGACAAAATGATTTCAAATCAAAACGTTGTCAACACCAAAGTTTCATAACTTTTCGAGATCTACAACTTTCATTTTGGTCATTTCTCCATCCGAAGTATTTTGAAAAAATCAAATTTTATTTTTTTCAAATTCTAACGCAATTTTGCATAACTAGATGACTTCAAATTAAAAAGTTATCAACTACAAATTTTCATAACTTGTCAAGATATACAAAGTTTATTTTGGTTGTTTGACCATTTGTGCATTCAACATTGTGGTTCTAATATTATTCACAAACATTATATATCACTTTTGTAGTTTCATAAACTACCGAAGAGATATATAAGATTTGTGAATGAATTTATTTTAGGTTTGTCGAATGAAGAAAAACCAAAACAAAAATTGTTCATCTTGATAAGTTAAACAACTTTGTATTTAAAACCTTTTTCATTTGGATTAATTTACTACTTCAAAATGTAATTTAAAAACTGGCTTTGCCAAACACTAGGCAAAGATTTTCTTTGCCGAGTGCCAGACAAAAACACTCGGCGAAGATTTTCTTTGTCGAGCGCCAGGAAAAAGGCACTCGGCAAAGATTTGTCTTTGCCGAGTGCCTTTTTCCTGGCGCTCGACAAAGAAAATCTTCGCCGAGTGTTTTTTTTCTGGCACTCGGCAAAGAAAATCTTTGTCTAGTGTTTTTTCTTTGCCCCAAATAAAAACACTCGGCAAAGATTGATTTTCCCGTAGTGATAGCCTTTTATATTGGAAGTTCTAGGATGATGTTAAGCTTAAATACTCTTTGTAGACTAACCTCCAATCCAATAGAGCCGAAGAAAACCCACCAATCCACGAGGAGTTTTCTACATTATTTTATTTATTAAGAAATACATAGGCGGTTTTGAATTTTCAAAATACGATTTTTTTGTGTCACCAAATTCTCAATCCTAAACTCTCAAAATTACCACTTTAAAGACCCTTTGAAGCTTGTCACATGCGTTGTCAACCATATTCAAACGAGTATATTGACATGATTGCCACCGCAAAAATCCCCTATACCTCAAGTCTTTGACTAGTTTGTCCCATAAGGGTATAGAGCTCATATGTTGGCCTTTGCCCTTTGGTGGTACATCTCTGTGCTCCCATTCCTCTCTTGTCTGTGCTCCAATTCAGTGCGACATCATATATCAGCTATCACTGTGGCCATCATAAGTTCGTAATTCCTATCTCTTCTTCATCTTCCATCTTGAAGGCCATGATGCCCTTAGTATAAACATAGATTATAGACAACAGACGAGCGAATGGAGGATTTTGATTTCAATTTTACGTTGTGATTCTAGGATGCTCATGTTTTGTACCAAGATCGGTTCAATTGCTCAGTCCCATGAAAAAGACGAAGGATGAAGACAATTAATCACTTTAATATATATAAGAGACATAAGTATAAATATATAGATAGATACAAATATATTAATCATAGAGTTACTAAGGATAGAAATATAAACATATATAGATATAGACTCAATATCGAGAATATTTGGATGGACTAGTACTATTCACTCTTCTCTATGGGTGAATAGGCTAACAACTAGTCCGTCCATAACTAATGGACTAACAATTAGTATGTATGTTTGGATCCTTATGAACTAAAAATTAACTAGGCATCAGTCCTATGGATCCAAACAAGATCATAGATACACACATTACTAAACAAAGGTGGTCTTAGGGGGAGGGGGGAGCAAGAGTGGTGCGATGCCATTATATATAACTAGGCCTTGACAACCTATTCAGTAAAACAACCAACTAGAGCTTTGAGGGTAAGTGTATTTCTTTCCCCTATCAACATCGCTTGTCTTTCTCGTGGTTTCTTCAGATGCCTAGTGCATCATGCCTCAGTTAGTAGAGTGTTTGTCTCCTCGCCCAATCACCCGAGTGCAGATTGCGAAGTGCACTGATGTTGTTGTCCGCTCAAACAAACAGGATCACGAACATCTGTTGCTACTGCATTCGTTCACTAGGTTTCTTTTATTTTTGGTTATTTTTTTAGGACTTTTAGAGCAACTTTTGTTATTCGCCCTGTTAGTTTGCCATCGGTTCTCTTCTATTAATATTGTAGAAGTACTAAAAGTCATCGGTTAGGCATAGATAGAGGTGATAATGGATCATGTTTCTCATGCTTCTTTCACAATCCAACCTAGCCCATTTAATGTTAGCTCAAAATTATATAATAGTATGGTCTAATTCTTATTGAGTCCGATCCTTAAATTTGTTTGATTAAATTAGAGGCCCTTTACCACCCCTAGGCATAAGCAGGTGTATGTCTTATTTGTTTAATCATTTTATTTTGTTTATTATTAATTTATTATAGTTGTCGGGGGTCCACAAAAGGGGTACCTCCAATCAACGCGAACAAATAGGTTAAACCTATTACACCGGTAAATAACAAACCTAACTAGCCTAACCCCTTAAAGAGACCAACCCCTCGAGGCCCACAACGCTGGCCCGCCAAGCCAGGCCTCGGGCGAGCACTCCACTAAAACCTCGAGTCCTAGCATATAGGGCTCGAGCCCCCCACAGCCGAACACCGCACCTCGAGACCCCACACGGGGACCTCGAGCCTCTCTGGCACGACAGCCTATCCCTCGAGACGTTTATGCTTCCCTCGAGCGGCGCAGGCATCGGATGTCAGCCTCATACCGCGCATTTAATGTCTTCACCTACGCCAGTCACGTCCTCTGCAGCCCGACATGTACCACAGTAACCAGGGCAGAGTCAAGTCTCGTTTTCACCACAAGCATGGGCAAAAAGGCGCCAGTACAGCACTATTAGGCCATGCCCTGCACTGACGCACGCTCGAGCCCCATCCCGGAGCCTGGGTTCCCGCTGTACGCCCGGGCGTCCCGGGACTTGCCCATACTCGCGGGGGCTCGAGCCTCCCCCGTAGGCGCCACCTCGAGGCCGGCTCCGCGCCCCTCGAGCCCTAACCGCTTTCATGCCATTGGAAGACAGGTACCCCAAGATCCGGAGGGACCCCGCCGTGTCCTGTACGTGCCGGAATGGGTGTTGTACGGCTTCAGCATCGTCACGCCATCACATCCGCGCCCGGGATGGAGGCCACGCCCCAAGGACGCCTCAACAGCGACGCCCACGACGGCTCCAGTGGCCCCGAAAAAACAGGATTCCTACCCTACGCCATATCGAGCGCTGTACATATCTATCCTGTGTAAACCCTGGCCTCCTCTTGTTCTATAAAAGGGGACGCCAGGGCCCTTCGCGCGAGGAGGACAAGAGACAGGTCCGCGGTTACACAACTCCGAGACACAACACGTTAGAACGCACATACGCCCATACACCCTCACACGCGAGTTCGGACCCCGGTCCACGCTCGCCAAGCTTGTATTCGCCCCTGTACAAGCACTTAGGTGCAAGTAATACAAGAACCACCTCCCCCGCTGGACGTAGGGCCTTCTTTGCCCGAACCAGGATAAATCTTTGTGTCATCTTGCATCACCATCCAGGAAGAGAGCACACGATCATATTACTAGTTGGTGTCATACCCCCGGGTTCGAAACACCGACAGTTGGCGCGCCAGGTAGGGGCCTTCGCGTGTCCGAGTCGATTTCTCGTTGTTTCCTGGATGGCTTCGTCCCCTCCTTCGTTCTCGGCTGGTGCCGTCGTCTGGTTCGGGAGCCTCGAGTTCCTGGCCACCGGCAACGACAACGAGCTGACTCTGCTCTCCACGGAGAGCCTGAGCGGAGGGCGTGTCGCGCCACCCCGCGCGGGGGGCGTGGCGCGTCGCCCCCACCACCACGCGTCGCCACCTCGCGAGTGGCGTCGTCGTCATCATCGACGCCGGGCATGGGCGGTGCCCGCGGCGCACCCCCACTTCCCCGCGGCCGACGCAGAGTCCCCGAGGGGAAACCTGCCCAGCGCGCGACCGGAGACCTCCGGGACGCGCGCGCACTCCCCCAGTGAGTTCGCGTTCGTCACGCGCACGGACCGGGAGCCTGGCCAGAGGCCCCCGAGCCATGCTCCGTCGACACCACCAGGCCCCCTTCCGCACGGGGCGTACCGCACTCGACGCCAGCGGTTCCCATTTGGCCTCCACAACCCCGCAGCAGTTCACGCCCACCGCCCCGGCGAGCTCCGTCAGGACCGGGCGGCCGCAGAACGGGAGGAGCGTCCGGGCGTACTCCTACGAGCCACCACCGACCTGGAGATCGTCTACCCCGTGCACGTCGACCGCGGCCTCTCATGAGTCGTCGAGCCACCTCGTCGAGCCACCTTCGGGGAGTGGTACCGCGAGCTGCAGTCCCGGCACGAGCCAGGGCGGCGCGACATCAGCGGCTCCGACTCCGATGAATACGACTACCACGACCCTGACCTCTGGGACCCCACTAGGGAGTGTTTCCAGCTCGAGGGGGTCGCGGACGATGCCGAGGACGACGGCGACGATGACACCAGGCCGACGCTCAACCTCGAAGGGCCCGGAGATGTGGCTGCGGCAGGCGGGTCACGCATTCAGGGGAGGAACGAACCCCTGGCGCCGGCTGCACCATCCCAGCACAGCGACGACCGAGCGGCGCAGCTCGCGCAGCTGCGGGAGGCCATCGCCAAGGCTGAGGAGGACCGACAACGCCTGCTGCAGCTCGAGAAAACCCTAGCACAAGAACCAGCCCAGCCTCGAGGCACCGGCGTTCGTGGCCGAGCTCGAGAGGTCCACCGGCAGATCCTCGAGGACGGGGCGCCAGCACGCCCCGAGGCGCGTTTCCCGCGAGCCGGGCAGAACGTGGTGGCGGCGGCGATGCTGCTCCGTGATCTACCCGCCGTCTCCAACCCTGACGCCAGGCGCATGCTTGGAGAAATGAAGAACCTCCTCGAGACAGCCGCTGTGCAGCAGGCCGAGAGCTCGGCGTCACGACGGCGCGGAGCAGCCTCGGTGAAGCCGGCGGACACGCCCCACAACGAGCGCGAGGCATCCGTCCACCAACCTGACGCCTCTTGAGCTAGGCCAGTCCGCGAACGGATCATCGACAACCGGCCACCTCGAGACCCCAATGACGCCCGTAACGACATCAACCGACGGCGCAAGGACAAGGGGGCCCAAGAGCGCGGCTATAGCGCCCATCGAGGGGGGGCGCTACGACAGTGACGAGGACCGGCAAGTCCTCGAGCCCCCGAGCCCCAGAGTCTTCAGCCGGGCCATCCGCAGCGCAACCCTCCCCGACCGCTTCCGACCGCCGACCAACATCGTGAAGTATGACAAGGAGGTCGAGCCCAAGCTCTGGCTCTCGGACTTCCGCCTAGGCTGCCAACTGGGCGGAGCGAAGAACGACGACCGTGTGATCATACGCCAACTCCCACTTTACCTCTCGGACACCGCCCGCCGGTGGCTCGAGGGGCTCCCGCCGGATCGGATCGACGACTGGGCCGACCTAGTCAGGGTCTTCGACGGGAATTTCAAGGGGACTTGCGTGCGTCCAGGCAACCCCTGGGACCTATGGCGTTGCAGGCAGGCGGCGGACGAGCCCCTCCGCGACTTTGCTCGACAGTTCTCGAAGCAGCGCCTCGAGCTCCCCCACGTGCCTGATGAGGACGTCATCTCAGCGTTCCTCGCGGGCATGACATGCCAAGAGCTAGTTCATGAGCTAGGACGCTACCGTCCCGGGACGGTCGAGGACCTGATGGATCGTGTCACCAGCTTTGCCTCAGGCGACGAGGCAGTGGGGGCCTTCTTTGGCCGTTCCACGGACAAAGGTAAGGCGGTGACCGCGCCGGAGGGCTCGAACAAAGGCAACGACGCCAAGAACGACAACAATAACAGCAACAAAAAGAAGAAGAACAAACGCAAAGGTCAGAAGGCGAAGCGCGACGCCAATGACGACGACGACGACGAAGTGCTCGCAGGCGCCCTCGAGCCTAAGAAGCCCCGAGGCCCCCCTGACGGAGCTGTTTTCGACCAGATGCTCGAGGACCCCTGCACTTATCACAGGGGCCCTGTAAATCACAAGTTAAAGGACTGCCGACTGTTGAAAGGCTACTACTCCAAGCTCGGCGATAAGAGAGAAGACGCGCCTAAGGGCAAGGATAACAATCGGCGCGGCGGTGGGGACGCGGACGGCAACTTCCCCCCGGTGCGCGACTGCTACATGATCTACGGGGGGCCGACCGTCGGGCTCTCAGCTCGAGAAAGAAAGAAGGAGCGCCGGGAGATCTTTGCGCTCGGCCACGACGCCCCCCGGTATCTTGACTGGTCTGATGCGCCAATCACGTTTGACCATGACGACCATCCGGACCGTGTCATAAACCCGGGGGCGTACCCCCTCGTCGTCGACCCCATCATCGTCGACGTACGGTTCTCCAAGGTGTTGATGGATGGGGGCTCGAGCCTCAACATCATATACCTCGAGACCCTCGACCTCCTGGGGATTTCAGAGGGTCAGCTCCAACCCAGCGTCGGGGGATTCCACGGAGTCGTGCCAGGGAAGAAGGCCCACCCCCTCGGGCGCATCGACCTGCCGGTTTGCTTTGGCACGCCGGCTAACTTCCGCCAGGAGACGCTCACCTTCGAGGTGGTTGGATTCCAAGGGACCTACCACGCCATCATCGGCCGGCCAGGCTACGCCAAGTTCATGTCGGTTCCCAACTACACGTACTTGAAGCTCAAAATGCCGGGGCCAAAAGGGGTCATCACCGTCGACACATCCTACGAGCACGCGTACCACTGCGACGTGGAGTGCGTCGAGCGTGGGGAGGCAAACGTTCAGCTCGACTCGCTCGAGGCCCTAGCCGCCCTGGCCACCGAGGAGGCCCCTGAAGCGAAGCGCCACGCTGGCACCTTCAAGCCGGCGGAGCACACAAAGCGGATACCCGTCGACCCGACCTCGACCGATGGCAAGACGCTGGCCGTCAGTGCCAGCCTCGAGCCTAAATAGGAAGCAGTGCTCGTCGACTTTCTCTGCGCGAACATCGACATGTTTGCGTGGGGCCCCTCGGACATGCTGGGCATACCGAGGGAAGTCGCCGAGCACGCCTTGGAAATCCGGGCCGGGTCCAGACCGGTGAAGCAACGTCTGCGCCGCTTCGACGAGGAGAAGCGCAGGATTATCGGCGAGGAGGTGCACAAGCTTTTGGCGGCCGGGTTCATCAAGGAGGTATTTCACCCAGAGTGGCTAGCTAACCCTGTATTAGTTAGGAAAAAGAATGGAAAATGCGGATGTGTGTAGACTACATTGGTCTGAATAAAGCATGTCCAAAAGTTCCATTTCCTTTACCTAGAATTGATCAGATTGTCGATTCCACTGCTGGGTGCGAAGTGCTTTCGTTCCTTGATGCGTATTCCGGCTACCACCAAATTAAGATGAAAAAATCCGACGAACTCGCAACCTCTTTTATTACGCCATTTGGTATGTATCGCTACGTTACGATGCCCTTCGGCCTACGAAACGCCGGGGCAACGTACCAACAATGTATGCAGCACATCTTTGGCGAGCACATAGGCAAGACAGTCGAGGCCTACGTCGATGACATCGTGGTTAAAACCAAGAAAGTCGGGAACCTCATCAGCGACCTCGAGACCACGTTCGGGTGCCTCCGGGCCAAGAATGTGAAGCTCAACCCCGAGAAGTGTGTCTTTGGTGTGCCTCGAGGCATGCTACTTGGCTACATTGTCTCACAATGGGGGATCGAGGCAAACCCTAAAAAAATCTCAGCAGTCACGAGGATGGGCCCGATTCGAGACCTCAAGGGTGTGCAGAAAGTGACAGGCTGCCTAGCCGCTCTCAGCAGATTCATCTCGAGGCTAGGGGAAAAAGCGCTACCCCTCTACCGCCTGCTAAAGAAGACGGAACACTTTGCGTGGACTGCCGAAGCCGAGGAGGCCTTAACCAAGTTGAAGGGGTTGCTGACTTCGGCACCAATTCTCGTGCCACCGCGACCAGCCCAGGTTAGCGATTCCCCCGAGCCTCTCCTCCTCTATGTGGCCGCAACCACTCAGGTGGTCAGCGCGGTCATAGTCGTCGAGAGGCACGAGGAGGGCCATGCGTTGCCGGTCCAACGGCCGGTGTACTTCACCAGTGAGGTGCTCTCCGAGGCCAAGATCCGGTACCCGCACATCCAGAAGCTGCTCTACGGCATCATCATCACGAGGCGCAAGCTCCAGCACTACTTCCTCGCTCATCCTGTAACGGTGGTGTCGTCCTTCCCCCTCGGTGAGATCATCAACAATCGGGAGGCCACGGGGCGCATCGCCAAGTGGTCCGCCGAACTAATGAGGGAGACCATCACCTACGCCCCGCGAAAGGCCATCAAGTCGCAAGCATTGGCGGACTTCGTTGCTGAATGGACCGACACTCAGCTCCCGCCGGCGCAGATTCAAGCCGAGCTCTGGACCATGTACTTCGATGGATCCCTCACGAAGACGGGGGCAGGCGCAGGCCTGCTCTTCATCTCACCCCTCGGAGTCCACATGCGCTACCTGCTACGCTTGCACTTTCCCGCCTCCAACAACGTCGCCGAGTACGAGGCCCTCGTCAATGGGCTGCGCATCGCCCTCGAGCTCGGGGTCCGACGCCTCGACGCCCGAGGAGACTCGCAGCTCGTCATCAACCAGGTTATGAAGGCTTCAAGCTGCATCGATCCCAAGATGGAGGCATACTGCGGGGAGGTGCGCAAGCTAGAAGATAAGTTTTACGGCCTCGAGCTCAACCACATAGCTCAAAAGTACAACGAGGCCGCAGACGAGCTGGCAAAGTTGGCGTCCACGCGCGGCACGGTTCCACCAGACGTCTTCTCGAGGGACGTTTTCGAGCCATCCGTCAAAATCGACCCGGGGGCTGGCCCCTCGACGCCACCCCTCGAGCTAGACACGGGGGCTCGACTTTCAACGCCACCCCTCGGGAATGACCCCTCGACATCCGCTGAGGCGATGCAGGTCGACGCACCCGCCTCTTCTTCACCACAACCCCTCGACTGGCGCACGCCCTACCTCGACTACCTGACGCAAGGCGCGCTACCGGAAGACAAGACGGAGGCCCGACGCGTCGCTCGAAGGGCCAAGACCTACGTCATCTACGGCGACGAACGGGAGTTGTACCGTCGAAGCCCATCAGGAATCCTTCAACGCTGCATCCCCCTTGAGGAGGGACGCAGGCTCCTCGACGACCTGCACTCGGGGGCTTGCGGCCACCACGCAGCACCAAGGACCCTGGTCGGGAACGCCTTCCGTCAAGGCTTCTATTGGTCGACCACCATTGGAGACGCCAAGCGCTTGGTCCGGGCATGCCATGGGTGTCAATTCTACGCCAAGCAGACGCACCAACCCGCACATGCCCTGCAGATGATCCCAATTACTTGGCCATTCGCCGTTTGGGGGCTCGACCTCGTAGGTCCCCTCAAAAAGACAAGTGGAGGGCACTCACACGTGCTCGTGGCCATCGACAAGTTCACCAAGTGAATCGAGGCTAAGCCGATAGGCGACGCCACCTCCGAGAAGGCTGTCGAGTTCATCGCCAACATCATGTACCGGTTTGGGGTGCCTAACGTCATCATCACCGACAATGGCACCCAATTCATGGGCAAAAAGTTCACCAACTTTTGCGATGACAACAACATTCGCGTGACCTGGGCCTCGGTCGCATACCCTTAATGCAACGGGCAGGTCGAGCGCGCCAACGGCATAATACTCCATGGGCTGAAGCCGAGGCTGTTCAAGACTCTCAAAAATTTCGGAAAGGGGTGGGCCGCAGAGCTCCCCTCGGTGCTGTGGGGCCTCAGGACTACGCCGAGTCGAGCCACTGGGTTCACTCCGTTTTTCCTAACCTACGGCGCCCAGGCTGTCTTGCCTACGGACCTCGAATACGGCTCCCCTTGACTTCGAGCCTACAACGAGCAAACCAACGATGAAAGGCTCGCCAACGCCAAGGACCAGCTCGAGGAGGCCCGAGACGTGGCGCTCATCAACTCCGCGCGCTACCAGCAAACGCTTCGACGCTACCACGACAAGCACGTGCGCAAGAGGGACCTGGCGGTGGGGGACCTCGTGCTTCGACGGCTGCAAGATAATCGAGGGCGCCACAAGCTTACCCCTCCATGGGAGGGCCCATACACCGTAGCTGAAGTGCTCAAGCCAGGAATGTACAAGCTTTACGACGATCAAGGCAGGATCCTGGCGAACGCGTGGAACATATCTCAGCTACATCGCTTCTACCCTTAAAGGCCTCGAGACCTCATTCATTTTTGTTGCTTTGTACAAACACGCCCAAGATGAATGAACAAACTCGTGCATGGTCTTTCATTTTGCTTAAGCATCTTAAGGTAGCCTTGACCCTGCTTTGCTCAGGGTCGAGCCTCCCTCGGGGGCTGACAAGGGGGTAACCGCCCCCCAGACTCCGGAAAAAATGCACGTTTTCTTTTCAAAATTTCGACCCTCGTCTCGACTCGTGCCTCGAGTGAGCTAGCGACGCCTAAATCCTAAAAATACCTCGAACCTCTAAAGGTCGGGAGGCGTCGACGTAGACGGCCACCTACGCCCCCGGGCTACGGTGCCCTACCTACGCCTCCCCTCGAGGGGCTCGCGACGTATCGAAGGAACACAGACTAAGTTAGCAGAAACTCGAGCTTGCAACAAAGAGAAGTGGTCAAACGCATTTGAAAAGAAAACGACTCCTTTAAACAAACAAGTTGTATATACGTACGGGTCTCGACGGACCCTCATCCATGTCATAAAATTCTTATAGGGGCCTCGACGCCCAAATTTGGCACGCAGGCCCTAATCTTCGTCGGTGTGGTACTCCTCCCCGAGGTCTTCCACGGCGGGCTCAGCCTCAACACCCGAGCTAGAAGGAGGAGGGCCCTCGACACCGCTGCTGGCGTCAGGAGGCAGCACGTCCTCCTCGAAGATCTTCGCGAGCGACGTCCCCGGCCTCTCCATCTTCTCCAAAATTTTGTCGACACGGCGGTTGTTCCACTCCTCGTCCTTCCCCTCGATCTCGATGAAGCCGTTGGCGACAACGTGGACCAGGAAGCGGAAGCCGGAGCGGACAACCATGAGCGTCTGCTTTACGCCATGATGGAGAGCTTGCCGGACACGGTCCCGCGTGGCTGCGTCGAGGAAGCACAAGGCGTCGACCAAGGCGTCGCCTCGGGCCACCGCACCTTCTGCCGCAGCCACTGGAGGAGCACCCCACATGGGGCCGAGCCGGTCGAGGGAGGTGCGAGCCCGCTCCGCCACCATCGTCTCGTCTTGGAGTTGGTCCAAGAGAGCCTGGTTCGTCCCGCGGAGCTCCTCGACCGTCTTCTCGACCCCTGCACAACGAACGAGGAAGAGTGAGACTGCGGCGTAACAAAAAACTTCGAGACCCGAACAAGGACAAGGTGTAAACCTCACCATCGCAATGTTGGCCCAGTGCGGCGAGGTCGTTGGTAAGGCCCTCAGCGCGCTGCTCGAGCCTGCGCTTCTCGGCCAGCATGAGGAGCCTCTCGGACCTAAGCTCCTCGATCAGCCTGCCCGCCTCCACGAGGGCCAGATCCTTTCGGATCACCTCCTGCCGCGCCGCCCCCTCGGCAGCTCGGGCGGTGGCGACACCACTCTCGGCGTCTTCGGCCTCCTTCTTCGCCACCTCCGCTGCAGACCGAGCGGCGGCGGCATCGCATTGAGCAACCTCGGCCTCTTTTCTCGTCGCCTCCGCTGCGGTTCGGGCGGTGGCAGCCTCGCCACGGGCGTCAGCGGCCTCCTGCTTCGCCGCCTCGGCTTCAGCCCGGGCGGAGGTGGCCTCGCCACGGGCGTCAGCGGCCTCCTGCTTCGCCGCCTCGGCTTCAGCCCGGGCGGAGGTGGCCTCGCTTCGGGCGTCCGCGGCCTCCTTCCTCGACGCCTCGAGAGCGGCGACGGCCTCCTCCTTGGATCGAGCGACCTCACCTCGAGCCGCCCGGACCTCCGCCTCCGCCTCGTTGAGCCGGCTCGCCATTTGGGCGTTCCGGCTCAGCTCAGCGCGGAGATCTTGAAGCTCCGCCTCAGCCCTCGCGAGGGCGGCCGACACCTGTGCGGACCGGCCCGCCTCCTCGGAGCAAGACCGCACCGCCTCCGCCATAAGCTCGGCCACCTCCCGGAAGATAGACCGCACCTCGCGCGGGGCCCCCCGCTGGGCCGGTTGCTCGACGGGGACTATGGCAAGGGGCGGGCTTGGCGCGTCGAGAAACGGCCATACTGGTCGGTCAAGCTCGATTTCGGGTAGATCCTCCTCCGCCCCGAGCTGCCCCAGCTGCGGACCGCCGCCCGATGACACGGGCCCCGGCTCCCTCCGTCCCTCCGGCGCCTTGTCAGCGCTAGCCGGCGCCTCGGGCGCCTCCACCATCATCGGGCCCGCGGCGAGGGGCGGCCCCTGCTCCAGCTCGTTCAGGAGGTCCTCCACCGTCGGCTCCTCCTCCGCCAACGCCTCTCCCCCCTTTCCCGCCTCCGCAGCCTGGCTCGTGTCGGTCGGGGCCTCGAGAGGCGCAGTCTCCTCGGCCCCAGACACCGGCGGGGCCGTGCTCGCCCCAGACGCTTCCCCCGGAACAGCCGCCGTGGTGGGGGGAAGGGTGGCGCTCCCAACTGGCGCCGTCACGGGAGGAGGAGGAGGGGGGGAGGCAGCGCCTCAATGGGCATGTGTAACACCTATGGTGATTAATATGTAATTAACCTGACATGTCATCATCTTTAGTCATTAATCTTTCTTGCCATGCATTTATGTTTGCCTAATGCTTGTTTTGCATTTACCTTTTTCTGAGGTGACTTGTGTAGTGATCTTTTTTTCAAAAACCCTAAAGGCCCAAATCTTCCTTTAAGGGCAAAATGGTAATTTCATCTCTGTGTCTAGCTTTGTGTAAATCTTGTTCAGTTGAGTGTCTTGATGTTTTGTTGTGTTGATCAAAGTTAAAAATCAGAAATAGAATTTAAATTCCTTTTGAAAAACCCTGATTTCCAAACCCTAGTTTTTACCCCTCTTTTATTAATTTAAAAACTATTCAAAATCTGAGGTTGGTCCTTTTAGCAAAGTTGTAGATTTTGTCAAAAGGAACAACTTTGGTATTTGCAGATTTTCAAGTTTCAATACAAAATCAGAAGTAATTTCAAATTCCTTCAAACTTCAATTTTGTCCCTTTTTCGGTTTTCAAAATTATCTCAAAAACTTTTGAGTTTCAGAAAAAGTTTGTATTGGCAAAGTTGTAGATCTCAAAATTTTAAGCAACTTTGGTGTTTTGAGTTTTCTTTGCGTAGTTCAAGTTTTGGGAGTAATTTCAAAATTTCAGAAAAGGGAAGTTTTGCTTTAAATATCGTCACTGTGCACGAGCTTTAAAGCCAGGGGGCCTCGGCCACCGGCAAGGCCGCCGCGCCGCGCGCGAGCCTCGCCGCCCATTCCGAGCCCGGCTGACCCGCGCCCGTGCCGCGCGCGGCCAAGCGCTGGCGCTCGTTTTTCCTCTCGGCCCCTACCTCCGCCCACGCTGAGTCCGCCTCGCCGAGCCCGGCTGACCCGTTCCGTGTCGCCCGAGGCCACAGCTAGCGCGCTCGACCTCCCCGAGCTCCTACCTACTGCCGCCTCGCCATCCCCTACCCTACCCTCCTCCTTCCCCTACGGCCGCGGACAGCGGGCAGCTGCCGGCCGCCGGCAAGCCGCCGCGCCGCGCGCGAGCTCCCGCCCATGCCGAGCCGCCCTACCTTGCTCCCTACCCCCGTTAATGCTGAGCGAACGCTCCTCACCCCTCGCCCGGACCTCCCCCGCTCCATCCCGCGGCTATAAAAAGCCGCCGAACTCCGCCATTGCCGCCACCACGGCACCCCGAACCCTCAGACCGCCCTAGCGCCCGCCGAGCCCTCCACCGCCTTCGCCTTGAGCTGCTCCACCTTCCCGAGCAACCAATTTCACCCCTCCGTCCCTCCTTTCGCCGGCGCGAGCGATTCTTCCCCAACTCCGGCATACGGCCGCGTTTCAGCTAAGCGAGAAATTCGCCGCCGTGAGTTTTCCTCTTTTCCCTCCGACCCCTGCCCTCTCTTCCTCACCTCCGTGCGCTCCTAACCGCACCTCGGTGATCCCTTTCGGTGGACAGAGCCGTCGGACGCCGCTCGCCGTTAGAGAGCTCCGCCGAAGCACCGCCAACGTCGAGCTCCCTCCTCCGACCGTGCACCGCCTCGCCGAGCCTCCCTCCCGACTCACGGTGAGCCCGTGAATCTTTCCCCACCCTCGGTTTTCCCAGCGCGAGCCCCGAGCGGCCGGTCCGCCGTCCGCCTCGCCTGCGTTTCGCCCAAGCCTTCCGTCTCGCCCGAGCCTCCAAGCCAGGCCTCGGACGAAGCGAACGTTTTCCGTCTCGCCCGAGCCTCCAAGCCAGGCCTCGGACGAAGCGATCGTTTCCGTCTCGCCCGAGCCCGTTTCGCCCGAGCCTTGCGAGGAAAGAGCACAGTGCTCTTTTTCCTTTTTGGAAGGATGTGAATAGTGTTCCTTTTTCTTCTTTTTATGTGATTTTCTGTGTTGCTCCAAAAATTCTGAAAATTTGATGGTAGACTCTTTATACGATGTAGTATTTTAGAAAAATATGAAACTTGGACTTTGTGCAAAAGTTTGAAAATGAAAAATCTCCCTTTTAATTAAGAAATGAACGGTTTTAGATTTTTAGAAAATCATGTGTAGCTCCAAAAATCATGAGATAAATTTTATGTGCTAATTATGTCATGTTTAGTCTCTGGTGAAATTTTGAGGCCTTTTGGAGCAAGTTGATTTTTGGGTATTTATTTAAATTGTTAAATAGCGCCTTTTGTTAATTAAATATTTGATTTTTGTTAAGCACCTTAATGACCTCCAAAAATTATGAAATTTGTTTTGACATCTATTTATACCATAATGAACCTCTGAGATTAATTGGGTAAATTTTGGAGCAACTGCATAAAATGACCTTTTTAAATAATTAGAAAAAAATAGAAAATCAAGTAGAGTTCATGTTGTATGCCCTGTCGTGTGACTTTTGGGATTGTTTGCTGTTCATAGACCCCCACCCCTTTGGTCTATGATGTTTGTGATGCCATGCTTGTTTTGGGTTTAGGTCGGATAAATGATGCTTAATAGGTTGATTAATTTTGCTTAGAGATCAAGATAAGTAACTTTGTGTCTATTCTAGAAGTTAATTACACGATAGAAAGTTGCACTCTAGAATCAGTGGTTTTGTCTTGTGCTGTATTGTTCATGTCAGCATCCTCATAAGCATACATCATTGCATCTGTATAGTCGAAGCAGCCGCTGACGAACCTACCCCCGAGGCGACCCCGAGCTCCGACACCTGCACTACCGACCCTGAGCCCGTCCTTTTTGCTCTTCAAGGCAAGCCCCGGTGCATCTTAACCCTTCCTTGTTTTCACAAAAGTTTACTTAAATGCTTTTGAGTTAAAACTACTGCATTAGGTTATAGAAGTTGTGTGATGACCTATTACCTGCACTATTTACCTCCACCAGAAAATCCACCTGTCCTGTTTAAAAACTATTTGCAAAATGCTTAGCGATGCTATACAATAGATTTGCAATAAAATGCCAATTTCAAAAGTGTGATCACTTAAAGAATTTTGATGGGAATTTGGCTTTACTCCCTGCCTGTTGGCTAAGTATCTGATCCGTACCTAGTCAACAACGAGGAGAGGTTGTCCGAGCGTACGGTGCCGTCATGTTGTAGTCCGGGACTCAACAGTTGACACCGACCGGGACAGGGTTGAAAAACCGACAGAACCTGTACTCTGGGGTTAGAGTCCCGAGGTGCTTGTCGCTGGCGGAAAAATTTAGGGACCATCCGTATGGGGGCCTGCTGGCCAAGACTTGCAACTATTCACATACTCCGGAAAAGCTCTGGCTCCGAGGAATCCTTTATTGGACCGACAACCGCGCACTGGGAGTGGAGAGATGGCGGAAGTAGCATGTACCCACGTGGTCGTCGTACCTGGATAGGAGTGGTGTACTGTACTTCCGGGTGGCGTAGGACCGGGCCCAATCTTGGAGGAATCGTGGAAGACGAGTTGGCATATGCAAGCTTGGGTGCTACATATGCAGTGTGGATAGGGATCCTCAGCTGAGTATTATTTATCCGGATTAACGTTGCTCCTCGGTTATGGAGACTTGGTCACTGACTGTCAACGGAGAGTGGTTCTCAACTAGGTATGTTTTTGAAAGGTAAAATGAATCATGGACAATGGAGAATTGAGAAATACTGGAATCTTTCCAAAAAAAATAAAACAATGATTTCAAAATGCTTTTTCTGCAAAATACTTGATCTTGCTTAAGCCTTACCTTGACTACCTAAGCCTCTCATTCCTGAGTCTTCTCCCTTTTTTCTTTAGTCGGGTAAGTCTTGTTGAGTACCCCCGTACTCAGGGTTTGTTACCCATGCTGCAGGTATGACTGAGTCCTCGGTGTGTCTTGCGCCCTGTTGCATGACCATCGTCCAGGAGGAGGCCGATAAGGCCGAAGAGTAAAGTGTACACCCTCGGGCTGGGTGTTTGCAAGTATCTCATTTTGTTGTACTCCGCTACGTTGCCTATTTTCTATCTCCCGAACTTGGTTTGTAATAATTGCACCTTTAATTTTATCTGGAACCTCGGTTTGTAAAACTAATGTTATTTAAGTCTTCCGCTCTG
This sequence comes from Coix lacryma-jobi var. lacryma-jobi, assembly GCA_009763385.1. Lineage (NCBI taxonomy): Eukaryota > Viridiplantae > Streptophyta > Magnoliopsida > Poales > Poaceae > Coix > Coix lacryma-jobi. The sequence goes on from CM019826.1 coordinate 3,563,906, forward strand.
TATTCCAATGTTATTTGTAAAAGTATCCAATGCTGTAACCGAATTGTGAGATGATCCTGCGGACGATGGGCGCTGATGCAGCCCAGTGACGAACAGTCTTAATCACACGGAACATCAGTTCGGCTGTCAGTGGATGACAGGGACCGGTGGGCCACGGGATTAGGGTCGTTCCGCCACAGCATGGTAGTGGCGGGCTCGATGCCGTGAGCTGTGGCCCCTGCAACACGAGATGACAGTGATGTCAGAACCGGGAGGAATACCTCGACCCCTGCGGTCGATGGCGACGGCCTCACCAAAATTCGCGACGATCATCTGGCCACCTCGAGCCATGGCAGCTCGAGCCTTCTCCAGCCAAGCGGCTTCTCTAGCGGAGGAGGGTGCCATACCTCGAGGTGCTTGTGCCTCGACGGGGCTCGAGGTCTTCGCCCGCTTGGACGCAGCGAGGTCCACCTCCTGGTAGGAGCGCTTCCCCCTGAGAAACCAGAGATGGCATGCATCATCAAAAGGAAAGAGGTCAAGCCTCGCTACCGACGAGGTCCAAGAAAATTACTCACCCAAAGCGGCGGCTGGGCTTCTTCCCGGAATCGCCGGACCCACTCAGGGGCTTCGAGCCCACCCCGCGGCTCGAGCCCAGCGCCTGGGCCGTCTCCACAGGGCTGGGATGGGGGGAGGGCTCCCGACGCCTCCCGTGGCTCGACCTCAAGGGAGATCCCTCCTTCCACCCCACGTCGCGGGAGGGCGACCGCACCTCCCTCGTGCTGTCATCGTGGCGCCCGCCTCGGCGCGGGCTCCGGGACTTGCTCCGGCGCTCGCGCTGGCGGTCGCGCCCTCCCGCATCCGCTTCTGTGTCCCGGCGGCGGTGCGGCGACGGACTCCGGGGACGCTCACGCCCCTGGTCACGAGACACCCGGGGGCTCCCTCCCCGACGCTCGTGATGGTGCGGGCTCGACGCCTCCTCCTGACGCCCGCCCCTCCGCGGGCTCGACCCTGACCTAGATGGCTCGCGGCGGTCGGACCCGGAGCCTCTCCCGACGTGGTCACTGCCCCTCGAGGCTCAGCCCTTCTCGAGACCTCCCGCCTGGGCTGACGCGGGGGCGGCCTCCGTCGGTGCTGTGGCAGAGGCGCTCCGGGTTCAAGGCTTCCTCACGACCGGAGGCACGTCCAGCGCAGAGCTCGACGGACCTCGGGCCCCCGACGAGGCAGGGATCGGCGCCGCCTTCCGCGGCTGCGTCCTGCGCGGTCCCTTCGCCGGGGGACCTCCAGTGTACCCTCCTGCACAGAGGAGCGGTCAGCCCTGTCATCGACGACCCCCGCGCGCCTCAGGCGCGCATCCATCCCCTCGTCGTCGCTCTCCTCCTCATCATCGCTCTCCTCCTCCGAGCTCGAGGAGCTCAGCTCGGGGGACCCGTCTCCAGGCTGACGGTTGCGACGAGCCTTCGCCAGTCTCTGCTCCCGAGCCAAGCGACGCAAGTTTTTGTTTTTCTCTTTCTTCTTCCTGGCATCCTTGCTCTCCTTGTCTTTCTGAGCAGAGAGGCGCCTCACCTGAGTATCTGCGGCGTCCTCCCTCACCGGGGGCCTCGACGCGCGACAAGTAAACGCCCCCTGAAAAAAGAAGAAGCGTGACGAGACAAACCACAAGAAGGATGCAAAAGGTTCGAAGGAGGAGAAAGTGGGAGGAGGCTCGGGACAGCTCAGCTCGAGGGAGGCTTACCAGGTCGAGACACCCCTCGTCGGGTGCCATGGCGACCAGGTCGGTGTACTCAGGGATGAATGGCCCCTGGATCGTGATTGACACCCGGGGGACGCCCTCGTTTCGGGACAGCCTCTCCTCGGCCATCCTCGATCGATTAAGCGCCTCGAGCTGGGCCTTCGGCCCCATCTCGTGCATAAGAAGGGGGCGGTCCGCCAGCGGGAGAACTCTTCGCTGGTGGAACGCCCAAATGACCGCTTGCACGATCAACTTCTTCTCATCCACCAGCGTCTTCATCATCTTCATCAGCGGGGCCAGGTGGCGTTGCCTGTCCGCCGCGACGCCCCAGGTCCACTTCTCCGGGCGTTGAGTGAGGACCCTGCCGGTGTACTGCGGAAAGAGACCACCTTCATTCCGCAGATAGAACCAATGGTCGTCCCACCCGGCCTGGTTGGTGGAAAGCTTGTATCGCAGGTATTCGCGGGGGACATTGGCCGACGAGGTCCCAGCCCTCGCAGTGATGGCGAGGGAGCCCATGCGCACGGGCCGCCTCCCGCTGGGCTTTAGGGACTTGATGAAGAGCTCGCCCCGGAAGAGATGGACGAACATCTCCCAGTGCGGCTCCATCTTCAGGTACCCCTCGCACACCGCGGCGAATATGGCGGCGTGCGAGATGGAGTTGGGGGAGAAGTGTTGCAGCTCCACCTCGAAGTGGTGGGCCAGCCCCCGCATGAAGCGGCTCGGTGGGACGCCGAGCCCCATACGGTGGTAGCGCGCGAAGCTCACCACGTACCCCTCCGGCGGGTGCAGCTCCCGGTGCTCCGCCGACGGGATAACCCACCACGCGGGTCCCTCCTCCGGGTTGGGGCGCAGAAGCCCCTGGGCCACCAACGAGTCCATCTCGCTCCGCGTCACCTTCGACGGGCTCCAATCTTCGGCCGGCAGCACTTGTGTCTGGGCGGCCATGGCGGTGGCGCGGCGCGGACCCAAGCAGCGGACGGGCAGCCGAAAAATCCCCAATCGACTAGCTCGAAGGAGAGGGCGCGTGAAGGCTACGGCGGCGGTGAAGTCAAAGGCAAAGTAAAGGGTTCCTTCTCCCCTCTTTCGATATTTATAAGGGGAAACCGCGACCGGCGGGGTCTCCCACGACGTAAAAAGGTAACCGCATGCATTTAATGCGCCCACCTAACCGCGTCTCGAGCCGGATGCAGGGTACACGCGGCAGCTCTCCATTCGCTCCACTACCCGGGCCCGCCACGACCGTCGCTCCGGCTTCGCGTCCGCCGCCCTCCCCGACGGTTTCCGCCTAAAAAGGCGCGCCCAACGGGCAGAAGGATTCCCAGACGACGGAGGCTTCTTCACGAAGGTAAAAACGGGCCCCGGCCCTAAGCCTCGAAGCAGCGAAGGCTGGCCCTCGAAGAGGGTTCGACAGCCGGCTTCGAGCACCCGAGTCAGGGACACCAAGGGGCGCCACTCGTGGCATCACTCGAGGGCCAAGCCCTCGAGGCCCCTCACGTGTATCCAAGGCAGGGAGCACGACGTGCAGTGAGATCCCCTCGAAGGGAGGCATCGAGCCACCAGGCCCTATCGAATGGACCCGGCACTCCTGCAGACTGAGCACCCATGCTTTATGAGATCGCCTCTGGGCTACAGTCGACCCCTATCGAACGGGGCACGAGGTCTCACTTGGATTCCCCGTTACCAGCTCGCCGGGAACCTCGATACTTGCCCGCTTGTGGTAGTACGAGGCATCCCCCCTCGCATCCGATCGAAAGGACTCGCGGGATGACAAGCCAGGGCAACCGGCGTGCCGGACAGCTCGAAGAGCCGGCCGGCCGGTTCAGCCTGGCACCCCTCGACGAAAGAGGGTCTAAAAAACTCGGGGGCTCAACACTCCCGGACCTAAAAAATGCAACTAAAACTCGCAAAAAGCCCACGAGGGAGTTTTAACCACTCCCCCGTGGCCTCGGGGGCTACACCCGCGGGTGTCGGTCGCACGACACCCACGGAATCAAAACGACCAAACCCTCGAGACCAGTTAGCTAACCTTCGAGTTCCCAGTCGGGAGCCCCTGCTCGAGTGCAAGCACTCGAACAAGGGCTCGGGGGCTACTGTCGGGGGTCCACAAAAGGGGTACCCCCAATCAACGCGAACAAATAGGTTAAACCTATTACACCGGTAAATAACAAACCTAACTAGCCTAACCCCTTAAAGAGACCAACCCCTCGAGGCCCACAACGCTGGCCCGCCAAGCCAGGCCTCGGGCGAGCACTCCACTAAAACCTCGAGTCCTAGCATATAGGGCTCGAGCCCCCCACAGCCGAACACCGCACCTCGAGACCCCACGCGGGGACCTCGAGCCTCTCTGGCACGGCAGCCTATCCCTCGAGACGCTTATGCTTCCCTCGAGCGGCGCAGGCATCGGATGCCAGCCCCATACCGCGCATTTAATGTCTTCACCTACGCCAGTCACGTCCTCTGCAGCCCGACATGTACCACAGTAACCAGGGCAGAGTCAAGTCTCGTTTTCACCACAAGCATGGGCAAAAAGGCGCCAGTACAGCACTGTTAGGCCATGCCCTGCACTGACGCACGCTCGAGCCCCATCCCGGAGCCTGGGTTCCCGCTGTACGCCCGGGCGTCCCGGGACTTGCCCATACTCGCGGGGGCTCGAGCCCCCCCCCCCCGTAGGCGCCACCTCGAGGCCGGCTCCGCGCCCCTCGAGCCCTAACCGCTTTCATGCTATTGGAAGACAGGTACCCCAAGATCCGGAGGGACCCCGCCGTGTCCTGTACGTGCCGGAATGGGTGTTGTACGGCTTCAGCATCGTCACGCCATCACATCCGCGCCCAGGATGGAGGCCACGCCCCAAGGACGCCTCAACAGCGACGCCCACGACGGCTCCAGTGGCCCGACAAAACAGGATTCCTACCCTACGCCATATCGAGCGCTGTACATATCTATCCTGTGTAAACTCTGGCCTCCTCTTGTTCTATAAAAGGGGACGCCAGGGCCCTTCGCGCGAGGAGGACAAGAGACAGGTCCGCGGTTACACAACTCCGAGACACAACACGTTAGAACGCACATACGCCCATACACCCTCACACGCGAGTCCGGACCCCGGTCCACGCTCGCCAAGCTTGTATTCGCCCCTGTACAAGCACTTAGGTGCAAGTAATACAAGAACCACCTCCCCCGCTGGACGTATGGCCTTCTTTGCCCGAACCAGGATAAATCGTTGTGTCATCTTGCATCACCATCCAGGAAGAGAGCACGCGATCATATTACTAGTTGGTGTCATACCCCCCGGGTTCGAAACACCGACAATAGTGATAGACTATAATTTTTTTTAACTTTATATGTCAGATGGTGGCTAAAAGTATTTATAGGACACTAAAAATAGTTTAATAGAAAGCTTTCTACAACATTTAAGGGGTATTTTGAAACTTATCAATTGGTTTATCAGCCGCTCTGTAGCTTATTTTCTGTCACAGAACATTATTGAAATAGTCGAAATCAGTTATAAATAAGTTTAAGTGAATATGAACCATAGATTTCCTAGAAAACTATATAGAAGTTTCATGGGAATCAAAACGAAGAAACCAAAAACAAATCCAACGTTTCGAAGGAGGCCTAAAATTGTAGAGACGGCCTTGTTACTCCCAGCGATAGGCTGCGGCCCATAAAGGAAAACGAGCTTACTTCAGGAGCGTACATATGAATAATGTCATAATACAAATCAGGATGGAATTCCATCACAATGAATTAAATACTACATGCGCAGACTGTAGAATGGGTCAAAAAGTGTGGAACCAAAGTGCATCGCAATGCTTAGGGTTCGTTTGGCAGATCTGTCTTCTCCGATTCTCTGGTGAAATCATTCTATGACTGAAAATGATTCTATTTGATTTTTTAACATAATCTCTAAAAATCAGGATGAAGAATTATCTCATAGAATCAGGTGAAACTATTTTTTTCAGCTCTCAACAAAGAATCATTTCTTACTGAAAAATGCGTTTGACAGCTAGAGAGTGATTCTCAACTCTGTGGAGCGCTGTCAAACGCACCTTTAATGATTAGGGGCAGACACTGTCATATATGAACTATAGTTTGGTTATCTTTTTCGATTCGTATGAAGCTGAATTCTTAAAATTCCTTGCCAAATTGCAAACGTGTCATTAATCCATGAATGACAATATAACTAAAGTTCATATTAGCAAAAAAAAATTGGATTCATTACTAAATAGGAGAACATATTATTTACTGAGGGTGTGTTTAGTTGGAAGAATTTTGGATGTAAAGTTCATGTAGCAATTTCGTTGTTATTTGACAAACTTTGTCTAAATATGGACCAACTAGACTCAAAAGATTCGTCTCGACATTTACAAACAAACTGTGCAATTAGTTATTTTTTTACCTACATTTAATACTACATGCATGTGTCTAAAGATTCAGTGTGATAAGAAATTTTGTAAATATTTAGGATCTAAACATGCCCTGACTCAAAGCTTTGGTTCATGATAAAGAGAATTAAAAGATACCAACCTCATATACTGCTTCAATCGTGGCATCGGGCGTCAGGGCCATGCTCCAGCTCGCCGGTGCCACGCCTCACCCTCCGACTGCCTGTCGCCCCGGCCATGGCGACGTCACTCATCATCGACGGCAGCCGCCACCGCCAGGCGCCAGCGGTGGTCCGGCCTCCTGCAGCAGGGCAGGTGCCGGACTGCCGGCTACCGGCTACCGCGTAGGGCTCCTTTGGGTGCTAAGAAAAGAAATGCATGTGGCCACCAATCCTCAGGAGAATTTGTTCCCTGCAGATGTCACTCCGTCCCCGTCAGGTGTGAGGATTCCGATGACCATTAGGAACCTACAGTACAGATTAAAATCCTGGCCAGCTAAAAAAAGCAAATAATTCAGAAAAAAACAGAGAATTCAGAAACGTTGTTGTCATCCACAATAAACAACTGACATGGGCAGTTTTTTTCTAGTATATTCATACATGCATCCATTAAATTACAATCATCGACTAATTCGAAGAGCATAATTCAAAGTGCTCCAAGTTAATTAACTCGTACATGTAACATAACACTCCAAATATAAGAAAGTTGTAAAATTACAATATCAGCTCACAATAGAACAGAACATAATCAAAATCAAAGAATCTGAATTATTATATGTCCTTGCTTTGACATCCAAGCCTTCTTGAGTATCCTGCAAAACTGTAGCGCATAACTCAAGGTGGTTCAACAAAGCTTGTGAAGAAGTCAATCATAGACAACATGAGCAACTAATATCACTTTCACGACGGTATATCTGAGAATTTATAATTGGTTGGTTCCAATAATTTGCAAGTATCGGCTAGATATAGAGTACTACTCAGAATTTGCAATCAAAAACTGTTAGTACAAGCCTACAATTAGAAACAAGTGCTCTGTTTCCAATGACAAACAACACCAATAAGATGAACAACTACAGATTGTGTTTTGAGAAAACATGAAACAGTCAGACAATATAGGCATGCAACATCTCAAAAAAGGAAAAAGATGCAGGCATGCAGCATGTGTTTTTTGAAAGTCAAACACTGAACTAAAACTACTACTCTTGTCCATGCATAGCTGGTTAAGAACATAGGAAGAAAAAATGGAAGTACATGAACTACTAACATTATTAGTAGGACTTGGAATCTAGACAGAATAAAAAGCTATCTGAACACACATGCTAGTAGCTTCAGATCAAACAAGGATTTAAACTAATAAATAAACTATCAACCATGGAATAGATACATAAGTAAAAGCATGTAGGCAATGATTTCTCAAAGGTAGATGCTGCACATTCATCAACATCTCTGAAATGGATTACACACTGCAAATCTGATGTGGTGTCACTGAACATTGGAGCAGCACCTACATACTGTTGTGTTGTTCCTGCAAAAAACAGACATGCATGCACATAATTGAATAAATATGCCAGCTAAAAACACAATTGCTTAGGAGCTCCAGAAAATTGAAAAGACAAGTTGCTGCTGTACTGAAACTCAAACACAATGCAGGAAAAGTCGTGAGGCAGTATATTTTTCTCTCTGAACTTTCAATGCAGGAAAATGGAAAAGACAAGTTGCTGCTCCATAAAATATGTCATGAGTACTTTATATTTTTCTCTCTGAACTGAAAACAAGAACTAGATCACAGGTAGCGGTATTGATTTATCGAACTCGTGAAGCAGAAAAGGCTGGAACACGATGCAATTGAATGCAGCATCCATGGGCAAGAAGCCAAGAACCATGACCTAGCTAGTTCATTCATCCATCCATCCATTCGATTGAAGTGAAGACTAAAGACGAGCAGATCTATTAATAGATCATCACTAAATGTTATTTGTTGGGTATCCCTTTGAAGGCACTCACATCCAGAGATAAGATGCTCTGGTCCAGTACAAATTTATCACAACTAAAACTGCTCCAGTCCCCAAATCTATTAATAGATTAGCACTAATAAGAAGGAAAAAATAAGCATGGCACAAATAAATGTGAAGGCTCATCACAGAGAATCCTAAAGCACATGAGAGCATACAACTACTCGAAGCAATGACAATAATAAAAGAATATATCACATACTGCAAAATAAAAGAAACTGAATCCAGTGTATCTACATCAAAATATTCACATATACAGATATAGGAGTATGATGTGCTATTGACGGAAACACGCTCTAATAGAAACAAATTGAAAGAATTGCACTCAATAAGAAACATATAGATAAAAAAGCACCAGTTGTGGCAAGAACCACCAGATCACCACACAACTTTATGAACACCCAGCAGATCTAAAAGAAAACGGAGAACAAGAGGAGGAGGCGTCCAACCTGTAGGTGGAGACCACGCACGAGGTGGCTGCCCGAGGATGTAGGGCAGCAGCTCAACAAGGGTGGCAGCTGGTGGATTGGGGACGGAGCAGCGACTGGTGGCGTTCAAACCCTAGGCTCCATAGCGGTGCTCCACGAGAGGACGAAAAGAACAGATGGCCTGTGAATGGAGGGAGCAGAGATGAGGGGAACACGAAGAGTAGGAGAGGCATAGAGCTCGAACCCTAGCCGTCGCCATGGGACCTTGCGAGGCAGATGAGAAGACGGCGCCTCGCGAAAGAAGAGGACGGGAAAAGAGAAACACGAGTTCTGAGGAGTTTTTCTCTTCCCCCATGGATCGACGAGGATAGGGCCGAAAAGGCGCGTGCTATTTTAGCCCGTGCAGTATCCAAATGGGCACCGGGGATGCGGAGGAGAGCTTAGGCACGGGCCTTATTTTTGCCGCGGATTGGGCGGGGATCCCCGCAGGTATCTACGTATCAAAAGGAGCCCGTAGTCTATTGGACTCGGAACGCGGCAATTGCAGTTGGGCCGGCCCAACAAAAACCAATAACTAATAAGAGAGGGGCAGGGCCCAAAGCCTCAGACTTTCAGCTTTCTTTCTTCCCCGCAAAGAAAGAACGCAATAGTAGTTCTCGCGAGAGAGAGAGAGAGAGAGAGAGAGAGGCGGAGTTGCGGTCTTGCGGAGAGCATCGATGATGCAGAGCAGCAGCATGAAGAGGGAGATCAGCGAGACCCACGACACCCTCCGCTTCGGCATCAACGCCGGCGTCAAGGCCGACCTTGCGCCGCCGCACCCGCTCCAGTCCACCATCCAATCGGTAAGGACCCTGGACCCGTCGCTCTCGTCCGTTTGCCTTTGTCCGTGCCTTCGAACCCTAACGCTGAGCCTGGGACCCGTGTTGCGCGCGCCCCGCGCAGGAGACCAAGTTCTGGGCGGACAAGAAGAAGTTCGGGACAGATGCCATATACGGATCCGCCCTCAACATCCGCAAGGATCTCGATGCCCAAATTCTCTCCAGGTTCTTCACCTCCCCCTTTGCGTTTCTTACTGGAAAAATAAATTATCCTTCCATCAATACGTTTGAATTCGAGTTAGGAAGTAGTTAGCGTTGATGGGAGCATTAAAAAAATGCCCATCTGGCTACTGAAATTGACAGTGCCGAGGCAACTTTAGGTGAATTCCTGAAGCTTCGTTACCTTCCTCATAATATACATACTAGGAATGTTAGCGCACTTCACCCATGTCTATTGGCATCGGAATAAAATTGATTTGATTACGTGCATCGTAGAAAGGTGTTGAACAGTCAGTATTACCTAGTTAAGGTTGGGTAGCTTGAGAATAAAGTTGTGTCAATGTGTGTATTGTATGGAGCTGTTCTGATGTTAATTGCATATTTGGTACCCCGTACTTCGGTATTAGTATAGCAGTAAGTAGATTCAAACAGGTCACAATATAGCAGTATTTTTGAATAGCTTCATTTTGTGTGCGGGGTTTTCTGTTATAGTCTTAGTATCGTATGCGTCACTTTCTCACTGATAAAATACGCACATTGCTGGGACAACATTTGGTTGATATTCACTATAAAATGGGTCCCTGAATGTCTAGACCTTTCTATGCTTCGATGTGCAATCATATGTTGCAATTCAGCAATTGTTTGTGTTTATTCATCTGGTTCGTCTAAGTTCTCACACCAACTGTGAACGGATAATAGAGGGAGACAACTAAGCAAATAGGGGTGCACTTTTTATTTTGTTTATCTCCATCCTTCAACATCTTAGTACATTTAGCTTAAATTGCTTTCTTGCTGATTACCCAGTTTAGCTCTCTTGATGCATTGCTGATGGATATGTTGTGATGCCAGGTTCCAAAGGCCCCCTGGTGCTTTGCCATCATCTCTGCTTGGATATGAGGCATTGACAGGTTCCCTAGATGATTTTGGATTTGAAGATTATCTTAACAGTAAGACATTCTATCATTTGTTATTGATAAGTCATTTTCCTTCTCTATCACTTGTATAAGCATTTTTGCAATAGTTTATGACCACCTTAATATTCTTAGCCAGAGAGTGCTGCTGTTTTCATCATCTTAACCTTCTATAATTCACACTAATTTTGTTGTACTCATGAAGACCCTTTGAAGTAAAACTAATTTATCCGGATTAAAAGTTAGGAGTTCCTGTAAATCAGTAGTAGTAAATTTACCAAACCAATCATATAGTTGTTGGATGAACTTGGAGTCTTCGAGAGGTTATCTGTGGTAATTTAAGTTGGAGAGGTTATCAGTTCAAATTGTTTTACTTGATTTAATGTATGTATATGTACTAGGAAAAAGTGTTACATGCTTTGTGACACAGTATGACCTGAGCTTGTCTCTCATAGCTACAAGCCTACAATAACTTTCTTAGGTGTTAGGATCGGTATCTTTGATAAGTGATGAAATCTCGTGTTTCATTTGTCAGTGGTCATTGGTGCTTACTGCTTAGTATTTTATCTATTGGTCAGACATTTCACATTCACAGTTAAAGTATAGCACTGAACTTCCCCCCCCCCCCCCCCCTTTGTAGTATCTGGGTATTTTTCTATGAGCTTTTTACCTATATGGCCTCGGAAAAAAAATACTCTTTCTTGTATGGCCTTTTTTCTTTTGAACTTATTTCTATGACCCTGAAACAAACTTTCATTTCTTCTATGGCCTTCCGTGCATTTTCGCCACTTGACGGTGTTAGTTCAAGGGTAAAAAGACCGTTTTGCCCCTGACATAAAAAAATTACAATTTTTTTGTTTGTTGTATATTTAGAGAAATATTAAAAAAATAAATTTATATGTAACAATATTTATTTTATGTGAAATATTGTCATGTGTGAATTTATTTATTTAATATTAATCCAAATTTACAAAAAATAAATAAAACTCTGCAATTTTTTTATACCAGGGGTAAAACGGTCTTTTTACCCTTGCCGTCAAGTAGCAAAAACGGACGGAAGGTCGTAGAAGAAATAAAAGTTCGTTTCAGGGCTATAGAGGTAAGTTCAAATAAAAAAAGGTCATACAAGGAAGAGTCATTATTTCTAAGGCCATGTAGGTAAAAAGCTCAATTGCCACAATGTCTGAGTTCATGCTCAAAACATGAGTTGTGCTAATTTCCCTTTTATTGATGGCTTGCAGTGCCTCAAGATTCTGACAGTTTTCGTCAACCTGACATGCACCATGGAATGGAGGTTCGCCTTGGTTTGTCCAAGGGACCTATCTGCCCTAGCTTCAATTGAGGCAGTGAATGTAGTTCTGCTGCACGTTCATCTCTCAGTCCAGTACTTTGGTCAATAGACCATATTAAGATGGTGAAATATGAAAACTGGTAGCTTGCACCTGTTTAGTGTTATGTTTCAATCAACACCGAATTCAATATTTGTGATTTGTCCAGTTTGAACTTTGACACCTTTTTTCTGGTTTCCTTGCACCTGTGAGCCCATGAAAGTGACCAAATTTATGTATGTTTGATGATGTGGGCTGTCCACAGTTTGAACTTTGTCCATGTTTGTTCTCTAGGGCATGATGGTTTTATTTTGGGGGCACAAATAGAACACATTAAGCATGCAGTCGTTTCCTTGACGTATCTCGGTATCAATCTTCAATATCGCTCTCTGCCGGAAATGGAGTCCATTAGCAGCTGCATAAGCAGTGTCTTTCTTTACCACAAACGGATTTTAGCGACAGCAGCATATTTGCCCAGATCAGTGTTAGTAATTTTAATCTTCATTTTAATCTAAACCCATATCAGTGATAGTAATTTTTAGAATATAATTGCAGTTCTATTTTAAAGTGTGATGTGATAAATTCAAGCCCAGTCAATAGGCCGATGGGCTATAAGAAAGGTCCATAGCAACCACCTCAACAATACGGCCCGACTAGAGGATGAACTGATGAAGCCCAGGTAGATGATGCGCATAGAAGAGGAGTGGGGGCCCACTCGCGCAGCGTCGCCACTGCCGAACCATCCCTCTGTTTGCCACCCGCCGCCGCCCTCACCGGCGAGCCCTTTCTCATATAGATTGCCGCCGCCGCCGCCGCCGCCTGGCAGGAAGGTAATCCATCCACCGCTTTCTCTTCCCTCTGTTCCTCTCTTTCAGCATGGGTTCAGCCTCGCCGTACTCGCGGTGCAAATCTCACCTCCGGCGCTGCACCTTCCCCGTGGCTGTGAGACTGGAGTTTGGGGGATTTTGTAGGTTTATACTCGCAACGAAATCCATTGCCGGCGCGAGCCCCAGCAGCACCCGCCGACAACGCACCCTAAGCCGCTGACCGTTGAGTCCTGATTGTCGACGCTTGCACGCGCGCGCGACGAGCTCCGTGTTGAATCCTGTGAGGTTCTTCCTGTTGGATCCTAGTCATCTTTGATTTCCTGCGACCTAGGGCCGCGTAAAATCATCAGTTCAACCATACCTGTTCTGCTGTGACAAAATCCCGAGCCCAGTAAACACTTCTTTAGGAGCTGTTAACAAGGATTCAGGGCTGTTTTGCCCCCGCGCGCGGAAGAAGACGCGCCCGCGCCCGCTGAGAGCTGTTCTGTAGTTTCGGTCCACAAATATTAGGCCCAGCAACGGGACTAGGGCACCTGCTGCTGCTCGCCTGCTCCTCGCACCCGCACACGGCGCACGCACGGGAGTCCGCTCGTGTCTTGTCCGCCGCCTCCGCGCCACGCCACCACCCAGCCGCCGGACGGCCAGAGCGGCGGTGGCATCCTCGTCGCGAAGAGCGGCAGCTGGCAGCCACGTCTCCCTTCTCCCTCCGAGTGTGGCCCTTCCTCAATCCCTCTGGAGTCCGGACTGGTATTTCTTCGTCACTCTCTGGTGGGAGAACACCAATCTACGCATAAATAGAATCTCTTTCTCTAATCCATTTGTAGTTATAGTCTTGTACTCCCTCCATCTCAAATTATAAGGCATTCCAAGAATCTTGGAGAGTCAAAGTTTTTCAACTTTGACTAAAATTATAGAGAGAAATATAAAGACTTACAACATCAAATATGTATATTATAAAAATATAGCTAATGAGGTATCTAATTGCACTTAGTTGGTATCTTAAATATTATTATCTTATTATATAAATTTGGTCAAAGTTAAAAAACTTTGACTCTCCAAGATTCTTGGAATGCCTTATAATTTGGGATGGATGGAGGCTCCCAAATTATAAGGCATTCCAAGAATCTTGGAGAGTCAAAGTTTTTTAACTTTGACCAAAATTCTAAAGAGAAACATAAAGATTTATGACATCAAATATGTATATTATGAAAATATAACTAATGAAGAATCTAATTGTACTTAGTTGATATCATAAATATTATTATCTTATTATATAAATTTGGTCAAAGTTAAAAAATTTTGACTCTCCAAGATTCTTGGAATGCCTTATAATTTGGGATGGAGGGAGTAGTAGACTTGTATGTCATATTTAATTGTGTTGAAAATTGAAAGTGCAATCATGAATCAAAAAATTACTAGAATTGAATTCCTGTTTGAAGAAGTTGTCTAAACTATCTAGTAGCAGTACTTGTGGTACTGTACTGTTACATTCAAATTAGAAATGTATGCTCAATATTTAATCTTTGTTTTTTGTCCTTTTTTAATTTACATTTTCATCTTATCCACATCCGCGTGTAATGTTCTTAACAATCATATTACATTATGAAACATGTAGTACAATCATCGTATCAACTAGAAAATTATTCTTTGTTGGGTAGTTTCAGCCGCCGGGTAAAGGCCCTACTCTTGATCAAACCCTGGTTCCACAACTGTGTCTCTCAGTGGTTACAAACAGAGAATGTTTTACTTTATTAATTGCACTTGTTTCTAGTGTACTTGCCCAAAAACTATTCGTCACCCGACATAGTCCTGATTGTAGGAATGATGTGGGAACAATATTTTCTGCTTGCCGTTTAACCGTGTAAGCTTTTAGAGAGGAGATCCGTCACTTGTTGGCTTACGTATCTCCACCCGACTAAGCAAGCCTTCCTGCAGGTCGCTACTGCCGTTACAATTTTAACATATCTTGCTATTTATTTATTAAAAAAATAGTGAAACATATCTTTGTATGAGCTTTCTTTGTTGGGGGGAATGACGTCTTCACATATCCGTCCTTGTGCTACATAGTTGATGATGTGGAAGTAGTATTTCTATGTGTGCTGCCACATCCCTCTATCCCCAATAACCTTTTGTACCATCGGTAGTATGAATTGGTGGAAGCATCGGTAGATTAAAATTGGTGGAAATACTGGTAGGGTGAATTTGTGGAAGCACATTGTTTGTGACTGCAGGAACTGAAACATTTGCTCTTTTTTAGAACTGCCTCTGTGATCTGTGAATCATCTATTTGAACAAGTACGCAAAATATGTTGATGTTGATGGTCAAATTAATTTGATATGTGAGTGCAAGTTGTATGCAGTGGCCAGCACATGTCTTGCCTCTGGTACCAGAGTATGCTTCATTTGACATATGTATTTGGATTTCAAGATTTGAATTCACAGCACAGCCTTCCCTTTGAAATCTATGTACGACTTTAAATTAGTTAGATAGTATTGTTTCTGTTTAATTTTGGGCTGATAGCTGTACTAAGAGCTTGCATTTCGCTAAAGGGTATTTTAAAAATTATCACTTGAATAACCCTTGAATTATTGTTGTTGACATATACTACTTCCAATTCCAATTGAACTTGTGTTCCTGTGTAGCAATTAAAACATTGTAGAAACAATCTTCTGACAGGGTTCACTTGTATACGATCCTTATTTAGGAATAAATGTAAGCGAGATCCTATGCATAGTCTGAACTCACATTGGATTAGTTCATACTGAATTCCAACGTTTTCCCCATCTTTTCCTTGATGTTGCAGATATAGAGCAAAGTGTGTTGTGTGAGACTACCAAAACCTGAAAATGAACAAGGGAAAGATTTTTAAGCTAGCTAAGGGATTCAGAGGAAGGGCGAAAAATTGCATAAGGATAGCAAGGGAGAGGGTGGAAAAGGCACTGCAGTATTCATACAGGGATCGACGCAACAAGAAGAGAGACATGCGATCTCTTTGGATTGAACGCATCAATGCTGGTACACGCCTCCATGGGGTATGTATCACTTACTTTTGAGGCCCATTTTGTAGTCTTAACCAAATGTTTCTTGCATGGTTATGCTAAACCAAACAATTCTCAGAAAACACCAGCTTTGTTCATCTGCCAGAGCTTTGAATCGTTCCAAATTTAAACACCACCGTGCCCATGCTTATTATACTTTCTTAATTGTTTGTCCAGGTGAACTATGGCAATTTCATGCACGGATTAATGAAGGAGAATATCCAGCTCAACAGGAAGGTACTCTCAGAGCTGTCAATGCACGAACCATACAGCTTCAAGGCTCTTGTTGACGTATCTCGCAGTGCATTTCCCGGCAACAGGCCTGTTCCTGCTAAGGAAGGGCTAGCAAGCATTATGTAAACGTTTCCTTACCAATAATTAAACTTGATGGTTACATCCACATCTGAAAGTAGCCTTTCTACTTGTAACTTAACGAGGAGCTTGTCACGGGCATTGCACGTGTTGTTATTCCCCTGTTTTTTTCCCGGCTGGTGAGCTGTTGGGACAGTCCATCTATGATCTATCTAATCGCATGTTTTGTACCTGATGTCCCTACTTTTTAGTTTTCTGAAGAACGTGTTCCATTTGCTCTTGAAAGCTTTTAGCAGACTCAGCTGCGCATTACGTTTTGTGCTTTCATGATGGGGCTTAGGCCCCCTTTGGTTGGACTTTTCAACCTGCTTTTGCTTTTGCAAAAGCCAAAAGCTAATCAAAGGGGTAAAAAGCCACAACTGCTTTTTTACCCAAAAGCAGCTTTTGCTGTAGTACAAATGCAAAAGCACCTCTCCTCCTGCTTTCACTGGCTTTTGGGTCTAGAAATTACCCACCTGCCACTTGTTATGAAAGAAAACGAACTTGTTATGAAAGAAAACGATTCGTTCTTTTTTTCATCCGCCTCCTTTCTCCCATTCGCGAGCGCGACCCGACCCCGACCATGGCGCACGGCCAGAACTCCTCCCATGGCGTAGCTCCTCCGACCCATGGCGTGGCCGGCCCCGGTAGGCTCCGTGGCCCACCCAGACGGGCGGCGCGGCTGGCCGCGGCCCTCCCAGGCGAGCAGGTGCGGTCGGCCTCGGCGGGCGGCGCTCCCTCCTCCCATGGCGAGGTCGGCCCCGGCGGGCGGCGCTCCCTCCTCCCATGGCGCGGCCGGTCCCGACGGGCGGCGCGGCCCTTCCAGGCGAGCGGCGCGGCCAGCCCCGGCGGGTGGCGCTCCCTCCTCCCATGGCGTGGCCGCCCCCGCGGGGCGGCGCGGCCCTCCCAGGCGAGCCGGCCAGCCCCAGCCCCAGTCCCGATCTCCCCCGCCCCTTTCCTCTCCTGTGACGTGAACACGACCTCCCTGCGAGAGGAAGAAGATTCGTGTGTATGACATGTGGGGTCCAGATGGAAGTGATACTAGCTTTTCTAAAAGCCACAGCTATCGAACCAAACAAGCTTCTACTTATCCCACAGCTGCTTTCTCACAGCAGCTTTTGCAAAAGTCACAGCCCACAGCAGCTTTTGCAAAAGCCACAGCCCAACCAAACAGGGCCTTAGCTTCTGGGAAGAGGCCAGAGTAAGTAACCACTCATTTTCATGCTCATGGAAAAAGTATGTGGTCTGATACTGCAGACCGCAGCCTCAGAGTAGGTATTTTCCTTCTGAAATCGTGGCATCATCACATCTCTTAAAAATCCGGTGCGTGGGCTGCCTCATCGTCTTCCAGAAGAATCGTAGTACCCCTTTTGAAGTCGCGGCGGCATCATCACATCTCTTGCGCCATTTTAAGGTACCCCTATGGCCCTACTACCATGGAAGGTTTTGCGCGTTCACATAATATACATACATTTAATATCATGCAAAACCTTTTGTATGCAGCAAGGGATCACATTTCTTCTAGCTTACAAACTCTCTGTTTGTTAGAATCAGCCACAATAATAAGTCCTGTCGAACAACCCTGGTTATTATAGTTACCTCTTCTTGATATAAAGCTTTGTCTTTTTCGATCATATATATCATTTCTAAATTTACAAGGTTTCAAAGGACCCTCCACCATGTTTTCATTTGTTTCTTTAGTATATGTCAAATTAAATATTCCCTCTGTCCCAATCATAAGATATTCCAACTTTCTTAGAGAGTCAAATAATATTAAATTTGACTAAATTTATAGAATACAATAGTACTCCCTCCATCCCAAATTATAAGGCATTCCAAGAATCTTGGAAATTCAAAGTTTTTCAACTTTGACCAAAATTATAGAGAGAAATATAAAGACTTACAACATCAAATATGTATATTATAAAAATATAGCTAATGAGGTATCTAATTGCACTTAGTTGGTATCTTAAATATTTTTATTATGTTATTATATAAATTTGGTCAAAGTTGAAAAACTTTGACTCTCCAAGATTCTTGGAATGCCTTATAATTTGGGATGGAGGGAGTAACATTTATGATACTAAATAAATATTATTAATTTTTTATTAATTATATTTTTATAGTATACATATTTGATGTTATAATTTTTATAATTTTTTCTATAATTTTAGTTAAAACTTGAGTCTTCAAAAAATTGGAATGACTAATTTAGAATAGAGTGAGTACGTTATTACATTTAGAATGTGTTTGGTTGTACCGTCTAGCGGCGGCTCCAATTCATCCACTAGAACAGGCAGGGACTCCAGTTCAAGTCATCGATGTCGATCGCGGCCAGGTCACGGCCTAGGATCCATGCTAGCGGAGGAGGTGAACCAAACACACCTGCGGTCTGGTCCGTCTCCGTCACGTCACGTGGGACCGGGAAGCTCTCATCTCATCTGAGTGAGCTTCGCGTGTGAGACCAATCAATCTATAGTCATCACTCATCACTGGTGTTAGGTAGGTCGATGACCATCTCAGATGGGCCAAATGAAAAAGAACGAAAAAAGAGAGTCTTCGATCTCTCGATAATCATCTCGTTGTCTTTGTCTACCGGCGTGGTCGCGTGGACGATCCGTCAGTCGTTCGATCGGGGGGGCCGGCTTCTACCGTACCCCGTTTGTACGTGAGCTGCATGCAAGAAGAAATCTGCCACTGACAGCACATGGTGCCTGAAGCTGGTCACCGTCTGAAGTCTGAACGAGTGGATACGACGACGGGGCAATGCAATGGCACTGGTAGGCCGGCCAGCGGTGCCGTCGTAGCACTCATCATGCCAGCCATGGTCCAAACAGCTTAACTGCAGCCTAGGACAGACAGGGCCGGCTCGAGACGTTTTCGGGGCACCTCGCTACACGCTAGTACTCACTCCGTGGCAGAATAAATATATTTCTAGAGTTGTCTTAAGTCAAACTTTTAAACTTTGACCATATTTTTAGAATAATACATCAAGATTTAGGATATCAAATTAGTATCATTAGATACATCATAAAATATATTTTCATAATATGTTCTTTATATATCATAGATATTTTTACTCTTTTGTATAAAGTTGGTCAAAGTTTAAAAGGTTTGACCGACACGGATTTTAAGAATCGATTTATTCAGAGACGAAGCGAATTCGTACTATGCACCTGGAAAAAGCTAAAAAGGAAAGTTCTACGTAATGTGGTACGAAAACTGACACCAATAAAGAGACAGAGATGACCGTCTTCCGTTGCCACTCAATCGGAACTTGGAAGTTCTACAAATGGCTAAGAAGGAAAAACCAAATTACTAGTAAAACCGAATGCGATGGGAAGGAAGAGACGTCCCTCCAGACTCTAGTGATTCTGAAGAAGGAAGGGATCTAAACCTATCTTGATATAAACTACCGTAGTTGGTAAACGGACGGTACAAATGACTCGGTGGCTGCACAGTTTGTTGAGGTCTTCTTTCTCTTCAGGCCAGACCAGTCTCAATGGTCATTTCATAAAGGTGTCATGCACATTAAATGATAGAACACATCAGCAAATAGAGAATTTTTTGCATGAAACAGTGATGAGAGAGAGGGAAAACGTTTCACCGGCCTGAAACGTTTGGGCACCGTAACCAATGTCTTGGAAACTGGATGAAACTCGCGTTGAGTGGGGAAATTTCATCCCGTCGATCCGGTGTGGCCGACTCCAGATGCTCGCGCTCGCCCTCGATCCTTCCTGCCTTCTTCATTGAACCCGCGCGCCCCTGCCTGCTTGCTCCCAAATCCATCTCGATCGACTCCCTCCACTTCCGCCCATTGTTGCGTGAAAGCACAAGCAGCCCCGATTGGCTCCAACGTTGATGGATCCAACGACCCAGAGCTCCGGGTAGCACAAATCAGGTAGAGGAGGGACCAGAAGCGGGGGCCGCTGGGTCGGCATGGAGACCGCGTCCTCGCTTGCGCTTGCGCCGTCGCCTCCTCTAGCTTCGTTCGTCACCAGTGCCGCCGCCGCCGCAAGGAGATCCAACTTCAACTGTGCCGGCGAGGTCCAACTTCAACTGTGCCCAGTGAAGATCTTAAATATTGCTTTCATTAGTTTAAGGAATGAATTTGCAGTTGCTTAGATTTGTTGATCTTCATTTTAGTAGGCCTGTTAAAACAATGAGAATTTTAACTGCTGCTCCGGCAATGGTCCTTTCAAATGATGAAAATTCTAGTTGTTGCGCCTGCAAAATTATGAGAATTCTAGGATGAGAAATTTAGGATTGGAATAGCAGTCTATTGCCTTCATGGATGAGAAATTCTAGCTGCTGCTCTTGCAAAATCATGAGAATTCTGAAGTAACACAATTATTTGTCGTTTGTGTAGGGTGCACTTGTCGTTTCATTTTGGTCATCCTCAACTATTATCGTTTCTCCAGGATACTTCAGAGTTCAGAGTGATACGGTGAGAATTTATCTTCAGCGAGAGGCTGAGAGCATGTGTCATGTGGAACCTGATGCTATTGCATTCGAGGACATGTGTGAATCCTTGCCTGTATATGCTATCTTTAGTTAATCTCAGATATAGAAGTGCTTCCTGGCACCAGATTTGTGAAGCTGTGACTGCTTGTATCTATGAAGTTGTGATTGCGGAGCATTTCAATTTGACAGTTTATTCAGTGACCACGACTCTTTCATTGAGTCAACTGCGCTATCAGAGCATTTCAGTCTATAACATACAAAGTAGTTGGTCTACAGCTTTATCTTGACATAGTTGATCGCAACACAATATAGGAATTAAATGTTGCAGCTAACCTTTGAAACAGTAAAATGAAATTCTCCATTGAGAGAACCAGTTTCATTCACAGCTACCAATGCTACCATGTCTTGGAAACAGTGGGATGAAATCTCCCATTGAGACTGGCCTAGCCCATCAAGCTGTGCTCCTACATGCATGGCTACATGCATGGAGTAATATATTAGGAGACCTAAGTGTTAGAAATTCAGA
The DNA here is from genome assembly GCA_009763385.1 of Coix lacryma-jobi var. lacryma-jobi. Taxonomy (NCBI): domain Eukaryota; kingdom Viridiplantae; phylum Streptophyta; class Magnoliopsida; order Poales; family Poaceae; genus Coix; species Coix lacryma-jobi. Next base: position 3,584,921 of record CM019826.1, read on the forward strand.
AATAAATTTAGAGCCATCACAACTAACAAAAAGATGTTTATTTTGGCTCTATCTAATTTAATTTGTATATATTCAACACGATATTCTTGTAGATACTTCCTTATCTTTGTCCGAATGAGCATACTTACGGATTACTCTATATGCCTAATTCCTCTACTTTCATTAGTTTAAGGAATGAATTTGCAGTTGCTTAGATTTGTTGAGCTATCTATTTGACATGAAAGTAGATATTATTGTCGATTCATGCATGGCCTTGAGTTAGTTTTCGATAATTAACAATAGAAGAAGTGGATAATTTAGAAGCATATATTAAAAAAAATACTTAGCTAGGGATACACACAATTCTGTATAACAAAGATTGTAGATGATTTAGACACGGATTTAGGGGTCATTTTCTGTTATTTTTAAGGGGTTGCTTTGGATTATTTTTTTGACAAGGGCATTGGTGATGTCCACCTCGGTTATTTTTAGTAACGACGCCGAAGGATACTTATAGTAAATGAAAATGTATGAAGTATAGGTGGACAATTTATATTAAGTTTACGGTGAAATTTTATGTTATTTTCATAGTGGAGAGTTGAATAATTTAGATATAGATTTATGAGTTACTTTATAGTTCATCGAATTGATGATGGAGTTTTTATCGAATCGATGATCTTTTTTATCATTATTACGAGAATTCCAATGATTAACGAGGATAGTTCAAGAGAAGCCTCCAACTAGTTTTTTTTTTTTGGCGACTCTCCTCCAACTAGTGTTGGTAAGCTATTTTTGTACATGCGCATGTATCGGTACCAACTCAAACACATGAGCTAGGTGATTTGTTCAGAAAGCTTTAATGATGATCACTAACCAAAGGGTAGCAAACTAATTCCAACTTCGTACTTTTTGTTGGGGTTATTGTAACATTTTTTTAATCATGGACAGCTGCAGTACGTATCAACAATCTATCGTGAACATGCACGCATGCTAGATCATGGGCGAACCAACTGTCATAATTCGGGATTTTTCAAGCGGATACCTCAAGACTTTTTTACCCAGAGGTCTTCTTCCCGTGGCAAAGTCAGATTTGGAACATGGTTGTGGTTGTGACAAGCTAGGTCAACTAGAAAATTTACTTTTTTCCCCCAGCCAATTTTTTGTTTGTTTTATATATGATGATGATTAGTAGACGGCCAATCATTTCGATTAGTCGCGCGCGCTCATGCCACTGAGAACATCCCCTCCTCCGTTTCTGTTTCTATATCGTATCAGAAAGCTGGCACCCAAATAATCAAATCAGAGCAAATTAAACTAAACCATACGGGGTGTGAGTTGGTTATAGGCGACTTGCTGACTTGGTCATGGAGCTGAAAGGTGTTCTTGTTCTCAGTTCTCCACTAGCTGCCACGACGCACACGCACCGCTCGATCGGTTACATTTTCCGCGCCTTCTTCTCATCTTCTGATTCCGAAGCACGGGCATTGACACAGAACTGATCCATTGACCGAGCTCTCGCCTAGCAGCTCATTGCTGAGTTCTTCAGGTAGGTTAGTTAAGAAGCGTTCGCGATGGTGGTGTACGAACGAGATCTTCTATTCGAGGCACGTATATAAACCCGGCCTTCTGCTGATGAGCTGGCTAATCATTGGGCGTTCGTTGCGTATTGCTAAGCATCAAATGGGCGCGCAGGGCAGATCATTGGGTTTGGGTGCATCACAACTCAACTTTGTAATCTCATTTTAGAATGTTTTTTTTAACCTTTTTATTTCCAAATTGGATAGAGAAAAAAGAAAACGTCTCTTCCTTAAAAATGTTGCTTGCCAAATGGCACTGTGCCGTCCCCCGGCAACAACAAACAGAATAATGTGGAAGGAAACAAGTGCGGTTTGACATAGTAGGAGTACTACTATAATTAATATCTAATTAAATGATAATCCACGGCAGCAGGTGGCGGATTATCCGCAGTGTCCACCGCTTGCAGGACACGCATTCCCCTGTCCTGCTGCTGTCTCGCTGCAAAGCTTATATCCAACTCATCCACTGGCTATGCCATTTGCCATATACAGTAGTCAGCTGCTGCCTGTTGATCCGAGCTTCAGATCAATGATGTTGTCTGTCACCAAAGAGCTCGCGCACGCCTCGACGACGAGCTGCAGCTGCCGTGCATGCCGAGCAACAATCGCCTGCCCAGTGCCCACCCGCCCCCCGCGGCCCCGCCCCCCTCAGAACAGAAAACCTGCCGTCGTGGGCGGCGACGCACCAAGGAAAGTGCCGTGCGCGCCCGCGCCCGCGCCCGCGCGGCCACACGGCACGGCACATGCGACCGCCGGGCGGGCTCATGCTGGCGATATCTTCTTCCGCTGGGAAGAGCGCACCAGTGCACCACAGCACCAGGAGGTTGCAGGGCCGGCACTATCCGCCCCCGCGATCTCACCCGTCACATTAGGTGCGCCCACCCGGACGGACAGACACGTCGCCCGGCCCCGCGCGCGCGCGCGGGGCTGCCTTGCCTGCACGCGGCGCGCGTAGGATGGCGCCCGCGCCGCGAACGAACGAACGAAGCGAACGGTCAGGTACTGGTGTTGGTACTAGCGGTGGGTGGCTTTCCGTATCGGTGGGACTGCGAACGCGACAACTCACCGTGCACGACTGACGACTGCACGTACGCGGCCACGCAGAGGTTTAGAGTTGACGGGCGAAAAGGGCAGGTTCATCACTCTATGGCAGGGCAAAGGAAAGGAAAGGAAAGACGTGAGCACTGTCGCAATCGTAACGCACATCCGGGCGGCGAGCGCAGCGGCTGGAGGCGGCCAGGTACAAGTGTCTCGCCCGGCGCACGCATGCCCACGCGCTAGAGGAGGAGATTCTGCCGTGCCAGATCATCGCAGGCCCAGCACCAGGAGCCAGCCATGGCAACTGCCAACTGGCCTGCGGTGGTTACAGGTCAATTCCACTCTTCCCAATCGGATCGCTCCCATACTCCCCATTCCATCATTCCCATTCCATCTATGGTCTGGTCGGTCGGCGGCTCGGCTCGGCGCTCTTTCTTCCGGCCCTCCACCACCACTGCACGGCTCCGTTTTTTCTTTGCCCAGCTCTGGAGTTCGTCACGTCATCACGCAACTTCTGCATGCAAATGTGCCTGCCTATTTTTTTTTTGATGACCCACTTGCAAATATCTATTCCCTCAATCCCTGAATAAATCAATTTTTAGAATCCGTGCCAGTCAAATTTTTTAAAGTTTGATCAACTTTATGGAAAAGAGAAAGAACATCTATAATATAAAATGAATATATTATGAAAATATATTCTATGATGTATCTAGTGATATTAATTTGATACAGTAAATCTTGACAATTTTTTCTAAAAATTCGGTCAAAGTTTAAATTTTTTAACTTAGGATAACTCTAGAAATCTATTTATTCAGAGACGATGAGAGTAGTTGGAAGGTGAAAAGTTTTTGGTGGAATGTTAGGCCAATTTCAATGAAAGTTTCATGTAGTTTTATGGACATTAAATACGTTGATGTAACACTATATTGATGGAGAGAAAAATGACGAGAGTATCATGGAAATAGAGATAGTTTCATGTAGATGAAACTCTTCTGCACTTTTTTCAAAATATAAATATGTTAAAAACTACATGAAACTAGCACTAAGGATAACCTTAAATTAAGTATTCTGTAAAAAAAATTGTAATATAATTTTATTAAGACTAATTAATTCGTCATTAGCACATGTTTACTGTAACACAACATTGTTAAATCATGGCCTAATTAGATTTAAAAAATTGTCTCGTAAAGTTATATTTAATACTTCACAAGTGTGTACATTTAATGTGATAAGTAAAATTAGGATGAGAACTAAACACTCATAGTACTACCACATTCAATTTGACATGTAAATTTTTTTCACCTGCCAATTAAACACCCCAAAATCATGGAAATTTTCACCGGCAACTGGCAACTGCGAACGCGTACAGATCATCACACTTCAAACCGGGCAGTAAATTATTTGAGCCCCGGCCGCGGCGCCGCGGCAGCAACTCTTTTTACGTTGGGGCGGGGCGGCGTCGCGTCGGCTAGCCTTTGCCTGTCCCGGATAAATTGCTAGCCCTGTCTCCCCTGTCGTCCTCCACTCCGCTCGGCCCCGCCGCCCCGGCTCCGCTTGTCCACGGCACGAGCAGTCGAGCACGAGGGTGCCGCCTTTCTTTCTCCACGCACACACGCGCGCGCAGTCGAGGAGAGAGAAAAAGGAGGGGGTGAAGGGTGACTACGAGCTACCGCGTTTTAGGTCGCGCCGGCTTGGACTGTTGCGTGAGCTATATCTTTCTCGTTCGCTCGCTCCCAAATCGTCAAAGGGAGTTTGGTGGTGGTGCCTGCATTGCTTCAAGCAGCGGCCGGGAGGTGAGGCGAGGACAGCGGGGGGAGTAAGTGGTCCGATGCGAGGAGGAGGAGGGCCGGGCGTCGGCACGCCGGGGCGCCCGCGATGGGGCTCCGGCGCCACGACGCCGCGGTCGCTGAGCACGGGCTCCTCGCCGCGCGGCTCCGACCGGAGCTCCGACGACGGGGAGGAGCTCGTCGAGGTCACGCTGGACCTCCTCGAGGACGACAACATTGTGCTGCGGAGCGTCGAGCCTGCTGCGGGCGCGGCGGCGGCGGTGGCGGCACCGCCCCGCGGCCACCCGGACCCGACCCCGTCGTCGTCCGCGGCGCCGTCGCGCTCGCGCTCGCCCGCGATGCGCCGGACCTCCTCGCACCGCCTGCTGCAGTTCTCGCAGGAGCTCAAGGCCACCGCCACCCGCGCCAAGCAGTTCTCGCAGGACCTCACCAAGCGCTTCACGCGCACCCAGAGCCGCGCCAACCTCGCGGCGGGGGAGCCGCCGCCGCCCGGTGCCGCGCCGCCGCCCTCGGGCATCGACGCCGCGCTCGAGGCCCGCGCACAGCGCCGCCGCCGCGCGCAGCTCGACCGCACCAAGTCCGGCGCGCAGCGCGCGATCCGCGGCCTCCGCTTCATCAGCAGCGGCAACAAGGCCAGCAACGCCTGGATCGAGGTCCAGGCCAACTTCGACCGCCTCGCGCGCGACGGCTACCTCTCCCGCGCCGACTTCCCCAAATGCATAGGTCCACTTCACTACCCTCCCCCCTTTCCTTTCCAGAAACCCCAGGCTTCTTCGAGTGATTAGTTCCTAACCGCATTGGAGTTCTGGATGCAGGGATGACGGAGTCACAGGAGTTCGCGATGGAGCTCTTCGACACGCTGAGCCGCCGCCGGCAGATGCAGGTGGACAAAATCAACAAGGATGAGCTCCGCGAGATCTGGCAGCAGATCACAGACAACAGCTTCGACTCGCGCCTCCAGATCTTCTTCGACATGTAACCCCTGCAATCTGAGAACTGCTATCAAATTAACGCACACCCGTTGTTCAGCTTTATTAAGTGTCTTCGTTTTTTTGGCTATAATATATATCATTTTAATCAGGGTGGATAAGAACGCAGACGGCCATATCACGGAGGCCGAGGTGAAAGAGGTATTCCTTGTCGCAGTGCTTGGTGTTTCACTTGCGATTTTTTTTGCTCTCCCTTTGGGGATATTTTCGTACAATTATTTGGGGTCTTTTGATAACTGGTCTGTCCATTTCCATGCCTCTGTAGTTATGTACTTGTTTTTTTTTTGTTGCCTTACAAGTTTGTGTTCCTGGATTTACGCATAAGGATGATTACGTACTTGGTAGCTTGGAGAAACATTGCCGACTAATCGAGGCATCATCCCGGCGAAATTGGCGGAGAAAGCATCCCCACCACCGGCCGGTCTCCACACATCATTATTTTAGCAATCGATATTGTTTTGTTCTAGAACGTGGGTGGGGTGTTTCGTAAATTTACTATTGATGGAGATGGAACTGACCTACAGGAGGCTGGAGGCCTGAAAGCAATAGTTGGTGGGGGCATTTCTGTCATGCTTCCTAATTAGTACTCTAATCTGCTCAAACAATGCGTGGAAAGGCAGAAGCTTTTGGATCAGAGCTTAATTTGTTTATTAACTAAGGTCATCCTGGAAAGGGCCAGGATAGGTTGTTTGTTTGGGTTACTTTTTCTGATGTGTGAGAACTGAAAAGTATGGTTCGCGATCAGTTGATTGAAAAACACCTTTGTTTTGTTTCCAGATCATCATGCTGAGTGCTTCAGCTAATAAATTGTCGAGGCTTAAGGAACAAGCTGAGGAGTATGCAGCCTTGATCATGGAGGAACTTGATCCTGAAGGGCTTGGTTACATTGAGGTAAACATAGCATGTCGTTTTATCCCATACTGTGTATGATCTGACACAAATAATTGATTCCGTGATACTCTTATATTGTATGATCCCAAGGTGTTTGCTGTTTAGGAGAAATAACTTGACTAGAAAATGCTGAATTATTGAGTAGAGTGACAAAAATAGAGTTTTGACTGGATGAATTTGGGCTTGTAATAAATTGATACTGCCCGGCTGCGTTAACTTGTTTTAACCCAGCAACATAACAGGGTTGATCAGTTCACCAGCTTTTTTATTTGGTGAAAACTGAAAGCGAAAGTTAACCAACTTTTTTTATTGAAAGAATCCCATTCCTGGGTCAGTATCTGAAGGAAGATTTTGTTTTCTTGCTCCTGCCTAGTCAAGCCCTTCCACTGATCTCCTCCAACTTTCTTACATACTAATCTTGGTCATCCTTGCTTCCCTTCTGTACATTTACTTAACAAACCAGAATGCAGCGGTTTGTGACCATAACCATCTAGCTCATGTTTGGTCTGGAAAGAAGTCTCTTATTTTATTATTTCTCCTATTGCTTGCTCCTCTGTACTTTTTGGAGTTCTATCTCCATTTTTTTAACTGTGCAGTTGAGTTTCTTTCTATGATAAAAGGAGATGGGGCACCTGCAGCCGTTCTTTCGTAAAATGTAACTACCTGACTTCATCTAAGGAGATTCTGTAATCTTTATATCTGAAGACCATCGGTTCACTTGAGGTTGCATCTTGTAGCAAAACTGCAAAAGTAGGTTGCATCTTGTAGCAAAACTGCAAAAGTATTTTAGCTCTAGCCAGCACATTGTGGGAGTATATTGTAACTAAAACATCTATGTTGTCAGCACTCATATTACACGAGGGATCCTAGCCATGGCAGCTTAAATTGTTTCCTAACTACTGTAAAATCAGATGAGGACACTAAGCTCCTGCTGTGGGGACCAAAAATCTACAGGCCACTCTCATCAACATGATATTTAAATAATCTGAATTCTTGATAAAAATCTCTATATTTAAATAACCAGCTGTATGGAGAAACTTGCATCCATACTCTACTTTTACTCTTCAGCAAGGCAGAGCACAAAGTATGATGATTGTTTTCAGTTGATATAAGATTGTGTTTCATATCTAATGTATTTTTTTTAGTGAAAAAAGGAATCCTATCAAGAAGATAAAAATTATCATCCGCACTGAATCTTAGACTTAGTGTTTTTTTTTTGGTTGCAAATGAAGCATTCTGGTAGGGATGAAAACGGTAAGAAGCGCTACTATAATATAGAAACAAAAGGGGTCAGTATGAGATTTTCCCATTTTTATCAAAATGGCTATTGAAAAAGGTAAAAAAACCGGCTGTGCTAAAATCATGAAACAACAACTTGTTTTGATAAAATGTAAACAGTATCATAATATGGAAAACAATATTGGTCACTATGAGATTTTCCTCTACCGCTTTCAACCCTCGCAGGGCATCTGCTTCCTCCATGTAGTCCCGAATGGCTGCATTTGTCAAATGCAAGACTAGGTGTCTAGAACTTCTTGAAGGACAACAATCTAACAGTTGCTGCCAATAGTTCTATTAGGTGTCTAGTACTAATTATATTTTGTTGAACAAAGTAACACATTTTTTATTTTCAGATAATCCTATGCAGTATTTCTATTTTTGTATTTGTGTAAGTTCAGTCCTCAGTCTGAGAATCAAGTTCATGTCCCACCTTTTCATGGAATTATTGCTTGCATGTTCTACAAGATTGTGGCATGTATGGTGGGCTCATATGGGAGCCATGTGCGCCACCAGATGCAATTATAATCTTGAGGGGACCACCTGCAGTCTGGTGGAGTGTTTGACTTTTGTCCCTTAGATTGACATGTTTGATTTGTTAAGGTATAATAGTTAGGGGTATCAGTGTAATCTCCTAATCTAGGGTTTCCCTCCTATGTCCCTACGTACTCTATATATTGTCTCCCTTTGGGCCTTAATAGTATCAATCCAGTTCAATCTCCTTTCATTTGTAACATGGTTAACCTGCTTCTTTTTCTCCTGAGAAGTGTAATTAATGATTCTCAGGAGATGACACTATGAAGTATTATTGTTAATTCCACTTAGGTGCCATCATATTTTATGTGCTAATAAATGAAATTACTGTAAGCATAGAATCATTCATAGAGTTAGTTATCAAATATCTAATCGTTATGCTGAATCTGAAGCTATACCTATGCAATTGGGCAGTTACACTTATCTGCAGTCAACAAGGATATTTTTGCTTTTCCTTTTGTCTAGGGAGATCCTCACCACACAATATTCTAAAAGGTTTTTGTAGTTTTGCTCTTTAATTTCTGTACTAAATTATCATATGCACCACATTTTAAATGCACTATGTTTACATGTACGCCTACACATGTTAATGACCTGTTGGTTGAAACCTGGAGAACAAATATCTTTGAAAAATGCTCTATACTTATTTTTTCCCAATTTGGTCTGATGTTAGAGATGTAAAGTGCAATTATGTGACGTTGAATAAAAATGCTTTTAATTGTGATTGCAGCTTTGGCAACTGGAGACACTGCTACTGCAAAAGGATACCTATGTGAACTACAGCCAGGCCTTGAGCTACACAAGCCAGGCACTAAGCCAGAACCTTGCTGGTCTAAGGAAAAGAAGTCCAATCCGAAAAATTAGCAGCACATTGAACTACTATCTGGAGGACAACTGGAAACGTCTCTGGGTGCTTGCAGTGTGGATTGGAATAATGGCTGGATTGTTCATTTGGAAGTTCATTCAGTACCGTAACCGTTATGTCTTTGATGTTATGGGCTACTGTGTCACAACTGCGAAAGGTGCTGCAGAGACTCTCAAACTGAACATGGCACTTATTCTCTTGCCAGTATGCCGCAACACTATCACCTGGCTGCGGAATACGAAAGCTGCACGAGCATTGCCGTTCGATGACAATATAAACTTCCACAAGGTTAGCCCTAGAATTAAATTAGTTCTTTATTGCCCCTTCAAAATGGGGGCTGAAGAGTCGTGGTACAGCTTTAGGGTTTACCAACGGTTGTGTGTTTGTGAGATACGTTACACATTTTCATCATCTTTACTTCGTTTCTATAGCACATGCTGGTTGTTCTGAATTCATGTGAATGTGGTTTGAGAAAATTGGTTAAATGAATTGTCCCTTCCATTGCATGGTTGAAAATAGACTTAGGGGCTATACCTATTAGATATACAGCTCCATTGATGGGTTGTTCCTCCATGCATTTTGTTTGAAAGCTTTATGTTAATGTTCCTGTTAAGGTATAATAGCTAGGAGACTACACTAACACCCCTAGCTATTATACCTTAACAGTTCCTACAGTCAGGACATAGTCTAGATTGTGTCAACCCTATTAAACAGTAATTTTTTTCGCCTTTGCGGTAGATCATATTCACCCAATATTGTTCTTGATCAGCACACAAGGTAGCCAGTGTTTTGCCTTCCTCTTGGCTTCAGCTAACACAGAACATGATTTTGCTGATGGAAATATATTCATGCCTGATATTCAGTTAAAAGGAGGTACCGATAAGCTAAAACTATTTGATTATACATGTGCTGATCATAGCAATTTAGTTAAAAGTAAAAGCCAGGCAGTGCCATGTCAAGGCAACTCATGGCTGACCTTTTCTTATTGTTTGTGAATGTAACAAAAATTAATCATAAGCATAATGAGGGCATTAGTGGTGCCTGATAAGGGGTTTTTTCATATAATAAGGACATACATGTGACATGTGATTCAGCCAGACCAAGAATATAACTAAAAGAACAATTTTTCTTTTTCTTGTTTTGTAATGGCAGACTATTGCAGCAGCAATTGTGGTTGGTGTTGTTCTTCATGCAGGGAACCACCTTGTATGTGATTTTCCACGGCTCATTAGATCATCAGAGATGAAGTATGCTCCGCTGGGCAAATACTTTGGGGAAAATAAACCAACATATCTAGCTCTGGTAAAAGGAGTGGAGGGCATAACAGGGGTAATCATGGTTGTGTGCATGCTTATCGCTTTTACTCTAGCAACAAGGTGGTTCCGCCGTAGCCTGGTGAAGCTTCCAAGGCCATTTGACAAACTAACTGGCTTCAATGCATTCTGGTACTCCCATCATTTGTTCATCATTGTGTACATAGCACTTGTTATTCATGGAGAGTGTCTATACCTTATCCACGTCTGGTACAAAAAGACGGTGAGATAATCTTCTTTTTTTATTCTGTCTACTCTATGGACCTCAGTAACTTTTTAAGTATCTAATATCCTTTTGTTTTGTACAGACATGGATGTATCTTGCTGTTCCTGTTGGTCTGTATGTAGGGGAGAGGACTCTGAGGTTTTTCAGATCGGGCAGTTATTCTGTCCGGTTATTGAAGGTAACATTCACATACTTAGAAATCTGAGTATCAAATTTGTTTACAGTTCTCTGACGGTCTGACCCATGGTTCTTTTGCAGGTGGCTATATATCCTGGTAATGTTTTGACATTGCAGATGTCTAAACCTCCCACATTCCGTTACAAGAGCGGGCAGTATATGTTTGTTCAATGCCCTGCAGTTTCACCTTTTGAATGGTGTGTGGATCTTCTTTGCAACTAAACTCGAGCTAGCTCACAAAACCATGTTTCTGGAGTCTGGACACTAGAATATGTAGTTAAACACTTGTTTCTTCTTTCAGGCATCCTTTCTCAATTACTTCTGCACCTGGGGATGACTATTTAAGCATTCATGTTCGACAACTTGGTGACTGGACACGGGAGCTCAAGCGGGTATTCTCAGCAGCTTGTGAGCCACCGGTAGGTGGGAAAAGTGGCCTTCTTCGAGCAGACGAGACAACTAAGAAAGCGTATGTTAATCCCCCATATGCATCGCAACAATTAATAATATGTTTTTTTTCCTATTTGGGGCTTCATGTTTTTTTTTTTGGGAAATGCAGGTTACCAAAACTTCTGATTGATGGACCATACGGTTCTCCTGCACAGGACTACAGCAAGTATGATGTTTTACTACTTGTTGGATTAGGAATTGGCGCCACACCTTTTATTAGCATACTGAAAGACCTGCTCAATAATATCATCAAAATGGAGGAAGAGGAAGTAAGTGATGTTTTTCATGTCTCCAACTGGTCTATTATATTATATAATTATAATTATAAAAAACCAAAAACTGGCCTCTTCTATCTATTATATAAAAAACCAAAAACTGGCCTCTTATTTTCAGTTTTGTGATCTATGAATTAACAATGATTGTAATTCCTGTTTTCTTTGTGTTTAGTTAGTCATCTTTTCGAGCATTTTTCCTCATTAATACCAGTCTAGATCAGTAATTAGTTTATTCACGTAAAATTTGCAGGAAGCTTCAAGCGATCTTTACCCACCAATTGGTCGCAGCAAGGCACATGTTGATCTTGACACCCTTATGAGGATTACTTCAAAACCAAAGAGAGTGCTGAAGACAACAAATGCTTACTTTTATTGGGTGACACGTGAACAAGGGTCTTTTGATTGGTTTAAAGGGGTCATGAATGAAATTGCTGAACTAGATCAGAGGGTATGTATCATCAAGCTGTTATCTTTTACAAATCATGCTATTTGGTTTTTCCTTCGCAAATTTATTCTTACAGATGCTCCTGTTCAATACTAGAATATCATTGAGATGCACAACTATCTCACAAGTGTTTACGAGGAAGGGGATGCCCGGTCAGCACTCATTACGATGCTACAAGCTCTCAACCATGCCAAGAATGGTGTTGATATAGTTTCTGGAACTAAAGTAAGTTCCAGCGCTCCAATATGCATCACACCCTAAAGTGTTAAAACTTCATTGTAGTACAGGTTAAGAAAATATGTGGAATAACTTGTCATGTTTTGTACCAAATGATATGCTGTTCTTTTTTGTTTCTTTTTTTTGCTTACCCAACTCGCTTGGCAGGAAAAAGCTTTTTTTTTGTTGTACTGATATGCTGTTTTTGCAGGTGCGGACACATTTTGCAAGGCCAAATTTTAAGAAGGTCCTATCTAAGATAGCTACCAAACATCCATATGCGAAGATAGGTCAGATACTTTTCATATTACTGATATAGTTGAAAGCTACCTTTTATCCTTTTTAGCTGTGAATATCTTTCAGGAATTTTGTTTTACTCCTTTATAAAACCTGAACTAGGTCATGCATATAACTAAAGCAAGAAACATCCTAGATCTCAGTAAAAGTAGGTGGTTATTATGAACTTAATGGGCAGACATGGGTAAGGAATTGAAAGCCTCCTTGCAGAAACAAGGACTTTTGGAAGTCTATACTTTTGTTTTTGGCTAATTTTGGGCCCGTACAGTTCAGACCATGGGAAAGCTGCCTGCCCAGGCAGCAAACCCAGGTGTCCAGGGCCTGTTTGGTGGCTGGAAAATGCTGCCTGGTCCAGGCAAGCTTCCCAGGGCCACGATCTGTTGCCTGCCAGGCCTCCAACCTAACAAGTCCCTAATTTTAAGCACCTAGGGTGGGATGGTGCTGCCTGGCCAGGGCAACCAAGCAGGTCCATATCCCAAAAAAGAAACATCTAGGGTAAACAATGTCCACTTCTGGCCAAATCAGTAATCTTGGTCCCATCTGTGATCTGATCACTTTAAGATGGTAATTGTTGTGTTACTGTATACAGGAGTGTTCTACTGTGGGGCTCCAGTTCTGGCACAGGAACTAAGCAAACTCTGTTATGAATTCAATGGCAAGTCTACGACAAAATTCGAATTCCGCAAGGAGCATTTCTGACATATAACAAGGTGAATACAAAATAGGGGAACGAGGGGAGAAGATATGTTGTGTGCAAGTCACTTCTGCTTTAACACGTTGCTTTCTTCGCAATGCGTTGGAAAGAGCAATGGATTCTGCACATGGTGTTGTATCACCACAGCTTGCTCCACACTTGTGATACTACCCCCAGTTACAACTGTGCTATCTATTGCTTGAGATACTAAAATACAATAAGATCTTATAGAAAGGGAAATGGGGGTCTGCTGGTACAATACACAAGGTTTCCATCAATGGTTGAACAGCACATACCCCCAGGTGGAGTAGCAAGGGAATCTCTCCCATGGAATCCATAACCATAAATTGTGATTATAAGCAGCGTGATGTAGGACATATAGAATGAAGGCCAGGATGTCACAAGGCTATAACTGTATATTTGCATGCAGCTGAGTGGCTGACTGAGACCACAAGTTTGATCTAACTTTGTACTTATACACAGGGATGAAAAGCAGGAAAAAGTATAGTTGATTTTTGTAAGTAGTGTAGGTTGGTAGTGACTAAGCCCAGATTGCGGGGCTCAAGTTTCATTAAGCTTGTTTCGTTGCCTTGTCGAGTGAAGTTGCAATTTTTGAAGATATGGCTGACTGATGTATTAATGTATATCTTTAGTGAAGCCCCTGATTTTTAAATCTATGCCGTTGTCTAGATGTTGATATGGAAAGGATAAAATGTGGAAAATGATATCCATGTATTCCTGTGCTAGCTGCTAATTTGGCGGCAGATTGGGTTAGTCTGGCCTTCGTGTCAAAATCCCGCGCCACGTGAATGTGTCAGTGATTAACTAGAAAGACCGACGCTGTTGCGTGGATCACTAGTCACAACTCTCCAATTTTGATATTTGAATCTTTGAACTTGTAGACGGTGTCATTCAAATTTATAGAAAATATTAGCAATATTTGTATTTCTAAATCAGTTTATGATTATAAAGTTAGATTCAACGACCTATAATGATACTTTGTACATAAATATTAACACTATTTGGTCAAAGCCTAAGTATTTTATTGTATTATACCATGTTGAGATAAAGCCTATTTGGACCAATGTTGGCATTTACGGAAAGTTCAGTCACACCGCCATACAGGTCTATGAATTCAAATATCAAAAGTCAAGAATTAGTAACTCAAGTGATGCCATCATACAAGTTTGGGGCTCAAATATCAAAGAGTTAGAGACCCCTGATTACCGCCGTATAAATTTAGAAATCATTTGTGAATCATGCGTTTATCTAAACATGTTATTGTCGGAATTCCTGTGCTTTTCACTAATTGGTGATGTTGGCGCAGGTACTACGTATTTGAAAAGGAGAAAACGACTTGCAATTTAAGGTGAACATACAATTTAAATCTATAAACATACAATAATATTTTGGGACCCTAAACAGTTTTAAATCAAAAACTTTTTAACTACAAAGTTGTAGATCACATCGAAGACTACAATTTTGATATAAAGTTTGTCTTCATTCGAATTTATATGAAAATGTTATGAATTATTTGTTGATATAAAATTTTTAAATTGTCATGTTTAGATCTAGATGAGACTCAAAATAAAGTTTAGGGACCAGTATGACACAACCGACTAAGTTTGATGACTTAAATGAATAATTTGTAAGTTTATGGACCGAGATGACATAACCGAACAAGTTTAGGGACCAGTATAACACTACCGAACAAATTTGAGGACCTAGACGGTCGATTTACGAGTTTATAGACCAAGATGAGACAACAACATAAGTTTAGGGACCGATGATGAACTTTACTTTTTTTTTTAAGTGAACGTGGCCGTAGAGAGTCCTCTACCATTTTGTCGTTTTCACACGCGTCGCACAAGAGGCATTATTCTAACTGGACTAGCAGATACGGTATACGGAGTACAACTGTACAAGTGAACGACATCCGAGGGGCAGTTTGCCGTCTAAGAGAAGCCTTAGTGCTGTCTTCCCCCACCCCTCTTCGTCCCCAACTCTCCCCACCGCCACCCACGCCGGCCACCTGCCCCTCTCCCCGGCGTCCTCGCCGGCGGTATGGGCAGGCGAGCCGGCCCCCTCTCCCTCCTCTTCATCCTCTCCTTCCTTTTTATTTTCGTTTTTCTTCTCCTTTTTTCTTCAATAATGCCACGGCCGGGCACCGGCGTGGATTAGAGACGGGGCCAGATCCCGGCTCCTCCCCCGCCTGGTTCCCGCTCGGCCGCACGCCGCCACACGCCCACGTGCTCGAGGTCGGGCCGTCGTCTCCATCATGCACGCGGCGCGAGTGATCCGGTTGCCTGCAACCGGATCCATGTGGGCTCGCCTTGGATCTGGCCGACTCAGGGGCAGCGGTTGCGGGAGCAGCAGTTCTCCACCCGCATCGTCTTCTTCGTTGACGGCGTCCCCATCGTCAGCCAGGGGCAGCCGAGGAGGCCACAGCAGCAGGGCGCGGTCCTCGTCAAGTACGGCGACGTGCTCGTCGCTCCCAGGGCTGTCGTGCCGCTGCAGGCCGCGGAGCAATCCGTGCTGGACGGGACGCAGAGGGGCGGTCCCGCCGCCGTCCTGCTGTCCGCCGCGACAGTCAACGCGCGTGCGGGCCACGAGAGCAGGGCCCAGATTGCGGCCCCCGTCGCCGGCGCCGGCGCCGGCGCCAACGTCACCGAGTCCGAGCTCGCGGGGGCCTTCCACGTCGTCACCAAGTCCATCGGCGGGCACACAGCGGCGAAGATGGTGACCCCGGCGCCTGTGGTGTTGGCGGACCCGCCGGGCGCGCTGGAGAAGGATACCGTCTCGATCAGCCGCGCGCTGCTGGCCGTGGTCGCGATGGCGGGGGACAGGCCGGTGGACCTCAGCTTCACGGCGGCCATCGTCCGTGCTCGCCTCCGTCGAGCCCTCGCTCCCGTTGCCCTCCTCCGGGCTCGCCAGACCGCATCACCTCCACCCGCTCTACTTTCCTTTCGGGTTTGTGGATTCAGGCATATGCATCCCAAACGGGTTAGCGGGTTGCGGCCGTCCCGCTTCCGTTTCAACTGCGGGCTTCGGGTCCAGCTTGCATCCCTCGGAGCTCTATGTGATCGCCAGTGCTTCGACTTTGCTACTTTAACGACACACCTATCCCCTACTACAACGGAATCCATTTTCAGACTTCGACGAACTATCTGCATCGATTCCCTGCCAAAAGTATTCTGAGCCCGGTGTCGCGTCTTATATATCTACGGCTCGGTTTTCAACCTCTGCAGCCTCGGTGCTTGCGAGGCCCTCGATGGTCTGTGCTTCCATTAACCGACGAGATCGTCGTGTTCCTTTTGGGGCACGTTATGGACTCATCGCCTCTTTTGGATCTATCGAGTGTAGATCTCTTTTTTAAAATTCCTTGTTCGGTTTCGGCTCCGGGGATAGAATATCCAAAAGTAGAATTTCTTATCCTGACGTTCAGTGCTGCATTTTCTGTAATTGGGTTTTCCAAACCCAACCTCATGTACTCTGATGCATAATATAATATATAATTTTCTTGTAAAAAAAAACTGTACAAGTGAATACTCCCAGACTGCGTGCGCTCGCCAGTCGGCACAGACACCGCGTGGGCCAGTCGAGTTTACCGTGATGACTGATGAGAGACAGAGACACGGTGGTTCTGTGCCCGGGCCTCGGCGTCGGCCACCTCCAGCCGATGGTGGAGCTGAGCAAGCTCTTCCTGCGGCGCGGCCTCGCCGTGACCGTCGTCGTCGTCGATGGACGCCACGTCCGCGGTCGCGCGCGCCGCCGAGACCAACCCGTCGGTCCACTTCCACGTGCCGCCGCCGAGCAGAGCCGGGGCCAGGAGCCGCCGCGTGATCCTTTCGCTCTCCTCAGCCGCGCGAACGCGCGGCTCCGCGACTACCTCCGCTCCTCCGCCTCCGTGCGCGCGCTTCGTCCTCGACATGTTCTGCGTGGACGCGCTCGACGTCGCCGCGGAGATCGGCGTGCCGGCGTACATCTTCTACACCTCCGCCGCCAGCAGCCTCGCCGTCAGCCTGCACATGCCGCACAAGCACAAGCAGGCCAAGGTGAACGCCAGCTTCGGGGACATCGGCGGCGCGCCGCTCTGCTTTCCGGGCGTTCCCCCGTTCAGACCCACGGAGCTTCCCGAGGCAGCCCGCAGCCCTCGACCGGGACAACCTGGTGTACAGGAAGTTCCTGCGCGCGTTCGAGCGGCTCCCGGCATGCCGGGGCATGCTCGTCAACACGTTCGAGTAGCTGGAGCCCAGGGCGGTGGCCGCGCTCAGGGACGGCGCGTGCCGGCGTGCGTCCCGGGCCGTCCCACGCCGCCGGTCTACTGCGTCGGGCCGCTGGTCTCGGGAGGCGTGGAGGCCAAGAACAAGAAGCACGAGTGCGTTGCGTGGCTGGACGCGCAGCCGGAGAAGAGCGTCGTGTTCCTCTGCTTCGGGAGCATGGGCTCGTTCCCCAAGAGGCAGCTCGAGGCGCGATCGGCACCGGGCTCGAGATGTGCGGGCAGAGGTTCCTGTGGCCTGTGGGTGCTACGGAGCCCGCGGTCCGACGGCGGTGATCGTCAGCTAGCTGAACGTGACCTCGGCGAGCTCCTGCCGGAGGGGTTCTTGGAGAGGACCAAGGCCCGGGGACTGGTGGCCCAAGTCATGGGCGCCGCAGGAGGACGTGACAGCTGCAGGCGTGCCGCTGCTGTGCTGGCCGCTGGCCCGCTGTACGCGGAGCAGAGGCTGAACAAGGTGTTCATGGTGGAGGAGGCGAGGGTTGGGGTGGAGATAGCAGGGTATGACAGGGAGGTGGTCACCGCGGAGGAGGTGGAAGCGAAGGTCAGGTGGGTGATGAACTCAGAGGACGGACGTGCACTCCGTGAGCGAGCAATGGCGGCGAAGGAGAAGGCCCTGGAGGCTCTGCAGCAAGGTGGCACGTCGCACAACGCTTTGCTCGAGCTTTTGGCGGATTTGGGTTCCGATGAATGTGCAATGCAACACACTAGAGAGTGAAATTATACACGTAGCAGATGTAATTTCAAATCCAAGATCAATGAATTCCTAATGCACCAATCCAAGGTCGTTGAATTTCTGCTATAGATTAGATTTAATTTGATATGTTTGTTCCATTCATGTTATGTGCATGTATCATATAAAAAATTGATTTACTAAAATATCGAGCAACACATTTTATTCTATTTCCCAAATAAAATACAAATTTTGGTTTGAAGAATAAAATTAAATCTAATTGTGAAAACAAAGTTCAAAAAATGGGAATTTTTTAAAACTCCAATAATTTAAATGAATTAAAGAGTTAATTGACTAAAAAAATATTTAAATTTGAGCTTCAAATAGATTTACAAACACATTTTTTTAAAAAAACCTTGTTTTTCAGTTTTGGTAGAAATTCATTTTAAACCAGACCCATGTCATTTCTTTCTTTTGTTTTACTAGGTGAGTGCCCGTGCGTTGCGACGGAAGTATGAATAAAAACATAAAATTACATAGTTCATTAATGCAACGCTAATATAAAATGGTATCACATCTAAAATTCATGTATACTTAAGGATAAATCAAGTCCTACTGATTACATAATCAATGTTGAGGACCTTATAAAAATGCTAAGGAATGAACAAATAACGTTGACCAAATATCAATGCACTAATGGAACCAACATTGATTAATTGTAAGTCATCCAGCCATAAAAGATGATCCAGAAGATTTTCTATGGCTGATCCAGAAGATTTTCAAGTTTAAGATGAGGCATCTAGACTTTTTGCAGTTGAATGATGGAGTTGGATGAAGTTGTAGCGGGAAGTATCCTGCATATAAGTTGGTTCTTAATTCTTAAAGCTAAAGTAATGTTGACTATCTTGAAAAAATATGTATCGCCCGTGAGATATTACCTTTTTTACATAGTTAGAACCTCTTTGTATACGATATTCTTCGTGAATATATCCTTTGTTGTTTTCTTCTCCCCCTTACCTTTACTGATGTCCTTCTCAGCAGGCGGCACAGCCAAGATCCTAATATTCGATCTTGCTGTGGCTCTTGACAACGCCACATACAATTGGCCATGTGAGAACACTGGTTCTGGTAAGTATACCCCCACGTTAGGAATAGTTTGCCCCTGTGCCTTGTTAACGGTCATTGCGAAGCTGAGCCGAATAGGGAACTGCTTCCGCTTAAATTGGAAAGGGAACATCTCATCATCTGACGGGCACAAGGGTATGCGAGGTAGAAAAACCCGTTTTCCAGCGTGCTGTCCCAACACAATTTCTGCGTCTATAGTATTCTTTTGGAATCCACATATGATAAGTTTGGTACCATTACAAAGTCCGTTCGCAGGGTCAATATTCCTAAGCAATATGACCGGGCAACCAATCTTTAGCTTCAACACATGTGGAGGTAGACCGTTGGGTGTCAAAGTGTTAAGGAATTCCTCAGGGTAGTAGTTGTGTGGATCGTCCACCGCGCAGTCAAAGCTATGGTACACCATCTCATCTCCATGGAAACGGCCTATCATCTTCATATTGATCATATCAACCCAGTCGTTCCTTGTAGATAATATCGCTCGAGAGGTGATGTAATCTCTGCTTGACATATTTGCATTGAGGTTAGGGAATATGCAATCAATCAGAACATCAAGATCACTATCTTTCCCGATGTGTGGTACACATATATCATGCGGAATACGTATTTCATCATCACCATTCGCCTCTTCAGAACCTCCACCGACACGCAACAGGTAATTTGCAAACCACAAGTCGCTCTTTGCCCTCATGTTACGCACCAGTTTTAGATGTCGCATGGAATCCCAAAGGTACGACATCTGTAGCGAGGCACCGACAACCTGAGCCCTAGATCCTCTTCGAACAACGGGAAGAACCTGTCTAAAATCTCCACCAAACACTATGGTCTTCCCTCCGAATGGTAGCTCAGGTCGATCCATTATATCACGGAGACTGTTGTCCAGCGCCCCCACAGCTTGTCTTTTTGTCATGCTAGCCTCATCCCAAATAATGAGAGACGATGCTCGAAGCAACTTGGCAGTACCACTCTGTTTAGTAAAGCTGCAGAAGGCTCCATTATCGATGGTCAGGGGAATCTTGAAGCGCGAGTGGGCGGTTCTGCCACCAGGCATTATTGAGGCCGCAACACCAGATGTAGCTGTTGCCACAACAATCTTTTTTTGGCTGCGTATGGTAGCGAGAAGAGCTTTGTAAAGATAGGTCTTCCCAGTACCACCAGGACCATCCACAAAGAAGAGACCGCCGTGTTCGGTATCAATCGAAGACATAATCTCATCGTAAGCGGCCCGCTACTCCTCATTAAGGGTGTCTGACAGAGCCACATCATCCTCGTTAGCCTCAATGCTAGCCTCCTCAAAAATCTCTCTAGGAACATCACAAGAGGCATCATATGTGTCATCAATATCAGGAAGTGGGTACATCTTTATATCCTTTTGCATTGATTGTAGCAATTTTCGAATATCTATGAGGACCATCTGCTCCACCATGAAGTTGGATTGATTATTGCGCCTGTAATCCTCTGACATTGCCTCCTTATGTTTCTCCCACAGTCCAAACACATTGTTGGGCTCACAAAATACCAATATTGTTGCAAAGAGTCTTCGCAATGCATATGGCATCATCCACCCGGTTGCCTCAGAAAGACTCTCATCCAACGTGTTGTCCTCTTCAATTAGGCCTCTTCTTTCTACGGCTTCACGGAAGGTCGGTAGTAGTACGTCGTCAACGGTTCTTAGACACTCAAAGGAGGTTGCACCTGCCACATGGTTGAGGAGAACCCTAAGATAGTAACTCTCACTCTCTGATGGATTAGCAGACACGATTCTTCCAATCTGTCGTATTGTTTTATCACGTACCCTTTTTTGCCAAAATTTCCCTTGTGCTTGCCATGTATAAAACTCTGGAAAATCTCGATACAATATACCTCGGGCTCTTTCATCTGTTCTATTCATCTCAAAGTATGCTGTAAGCATTGACTTTTCAACACCTGGACGATCAAGCACTCGTTGAACCCCGTCGCGCTGGTGAAATGACACCATGTGCATGTTTGGAAGATGGAGTTGTAAGGACAAAACAGCAGGGTACCTATCACTCAGATCAAAACCATATATCCTCCATAAGGCTTCTGGAGGGGTTACCCATCTAGCATCTCTATACTGCTTGATCTCATCCACGTTCCCTGCACTGTCCTCCTTGTCAGCCTCTCTCATAGCCACAGACGCACGGTCATGACCCTTATAGATGTACTTAAATAAATACTTGACTGCCTTGATGCTCCCGCATGCCTCAACATTGATGTGGCAGTTGAATAGACGAAGGAGATACGGGTTGTAAGGCACGACCCATCTATTGTCAAGCTCATGGCCACAAACCTTTTCCTTTCGTCCATCTTCACGTCTTCTATAAACTGGGTATGAATCCTTGCCCTGTATAGTGACGTCACAGAAAGGTCGAGGGTAACGGTTCTTGCATGAATCACGGCCCTTTGTGCACGGGCAATCGCGATTAAGCACTCCGCAAGGGCCATGCATCATATGTTTGGTAACCATACTGTACAATATTGGGTACTTCTTATTCGGGAGCTCAGCTGAGATGAGGAGATCATACTGCTCTGGACACGTGATCTTGTACTTCCTGTCCATAATTAGCAAAAAATGTGCGTGCGGTAGACCCCTCTTTTGGAATTCTACAACATACACATGTGCCCGAACCTTTCCAAGAATATCCTTTTTTAGTAGCCTATCCTTTAGCTCTTCTAGTTTTGCTTTGAAGACTCGAACAACGAGATCCGGACGATCCTGTGGCGTCTGACCAGGGTAGAGTTCACGTTTGATCTCATCCCAGTTTGGGTTACATGTCATAGTAAGGAAGATGTCTGGTTTACCAAACCTCCGTACCAGAGCCATGGCGTCCATGTATCGACGCCTCATGTCACGTGGGCCTCCAATAAATGATGAAGGCATCACTGTCCGCTTTCCAACAGCTTCTGCTCTACCTTCACCAGCGTGCAGGCTATCCACCAATCCTTGGTACAAGTCAGCTCTAATTTCCGTCTGATGATTGCGTATATAATCTAATCGAGAGCTCTCAATCTTTATATATGTGTCAACAGTAAACTGCTGGAACAAACGCTTGCCATAAAGTATGGGGTTAAATATTCCTGGACGCATTTGAAATTTGTAGCAATAGTAGTCACGCACAGACACACATAGTCTACCAGGGGAGTCTACAAAAAGATAGCCACAAATTAGAGTTGTTTGTAGTATAACTGGCACATGTATGTGAAGTATTAAATAAGAGAATAACAAACCTGTTTCTTCTTCTGACCCACTACGAGCCTTCTGTAGGGCTCGATACGTGATGACTTCTTCCATACTAACTCCTCTTTTTGGAATATCCATGTGCCACCCAAGCTCACCTCTAGGGAAGAATAAAGGGTATGAAAGAGCATCGTAACATCCATGATATGAGCGGATACCGTGTCTGCTTCTATCTTTGCCATGCAGGACCACACTATTCTGGAACTGACCAAGGAGTTCGCTTCCCTCGATCCAAACAGCAGCCACCTCTGAAGCCAATGGCACATTGTATGTTCTCTGGTCCAGCCTCTGGTCAAGGTTTAGTGTAACATGATAGTCCTCGAGGTGTTCAGACTGGCCTACACTCCTAAGGTGTTTTGAGTATGGGTTGTCACGAAGGATGGCCACAAGCCTCTCAATAACTTCCTTGTCCTTTTGGGCCTTCTCTTTACGACATCGTTGATATCGATGTTCAAGGGTTGGATCATCGTCGTAAAAGTAAAGCTCAAGATGTCTTTGCTCCTTACCATCTTCTTTGCCAAATGACCTTATATTGTGATAGATCTGAACGTGTGCACGGAAGGTGTATATGCCACTATTTTTCGCACTTGCAGTAGCGCTATCGAGGCGACAATATAGAGAAGTGAAAGAGAAATGACCATTGAAAAACCTAATTCCATTACAAAAGTGCCTAGCATCTGCGTCATTACTTGACCAAAGCCTCATAAGCTCATCAGGTACGTTTGGTTCATTGAGCTCGACCTTTCCACTACGACAACAGAACCCAAGTGATTCATGCTCAAACCTTTTTGCATTGCAGTGCTCGCAATTTGCGACAGGTTTTAACATATGAGTATCTTTAGGCATGTTACTATACACCTTTTCATATTGATCAGGTACTTCAGGGATAGAAGTCGTGTCATCCTCAAGGTCATTGTCATGGACATCATCATCGTCTTCCTCATCTGAAATGATATTTAAGCCCCAATAGTTTAGATCAAGCAGTGGAAGATTCTATTTCAATTTGGCAATTCACACAAATACCTTGCCCAGCAAACAAGTATCCCTCATCCTCTTTCTGATCCTCTTCAAATATATCTCCCTCATCATCATCTATGACCACCAAATATATGTGAGTTAGTAGAAATTACGAGTAAAAATAAATAAAGAAGTTCAAATAGTTTATAGAATGCCATAAAAAAGCATAAATTACCACTGTCATCAAATAGTGGTGTTGTTGATGCATCTGATGCAGGCTGAAGGTTAGGTCCTGTCCTTTCTGATAAACATATAATGACCTTGGTTGAATTAGGTATATTATGATATATAATACATGTCACCTAAATGGGATAATGAGGCATCAATAGTTACTGTTGTTGATTAGGATTGATTGAGGCAAGGTTGTGTTATCATTCAAGTGTTCTTCAACCATGCATTCATAATCATCAAACAATGGTGGTGTCGGTGTGGCTGATGTAGCCTGAATGTTGGATCCTGCATTCTCTGTTAAATTTGGAATGGCCATGGCTCAATTAGTTATAATATGGTATATAGATCACCTAAGGGCTCCTTTGGGTACCACGATCCACGGGTGGATCCCTGGCTAACTCGCGTGGGGGAGAAGTCCCGTGTCTTTGCTGCCCCGCCAAATCATGATGCCCTTTTGGATACACCACAACCCAGTTTAACCCCGTGTTTTTCAGCCCTATCCCCGTCGATCCCTGGGGCGCAGAAAAAACTCCTTCGCACTCGTGATTCTCTTTCCCCGGTGTCGTCCATGTACACACGCCCGTGCTCGGAGGCACTTGCCGGGTGGCCGCCGGTGTTGCAGGGAGGCACTTGCAAGAAATTTGGCCTCTGCGCGGATTATGTCACCGGAGTGGGAGGGGATGACATGTGCAGGCTCAAAATCTCCTTTGGTTTTAAAACCCACGTGCATTTGTCCCCCTGGCATCCAAAGGAGCCCTAAACGGGATAATGAGGCATCAATACTTGAGGGTTTTACCTGTATGCCATCGTGAAAAATGGCCCCAACCCCCAGGTCTCTGAAAGATCAAAGCGAACCTGTATATCCAATCTCATTTTGGTTTTGTCTCACATGCCACTCCGTCCGGATTTCTGTTAGATTTCGCCGTTTGGGCGCACTGACAGGTGGGTCCGAGCTGAAAAAAGACGCAAAATACCCCCCTCTCTCTCTCTCCTTGAGAACATCGTTGATGTTTTCAGCAAGGATCACCCCGCCGGCGCCGCGGGCCTAAGGCCTGAGCGCTGCCCCGGTCTCCTCGCACAGCAGCACGACGTTTTGCCGCTGCTCGGCGTAGAGCGGCCACGCCACCATGGGCACCCCGCTCACCACGCTCTCCAGCACCGAGTTCCAGCTGCAGTGCGTGAGCTCGCCATGGTGGCGCGGTATGCGAGCACCCTGGCCTGCGGCGCCCACGACGGCCCGCCGCCTTGGTCCTCTCCACGAAGCCGGCGGGGAGGCAGCGCAGCGGGTCGTCCCTGCCCCGGGACGCGTCGTAGTAGCTCTCCCCGGGGTTGTCGTCGCCGCCGCCGTCGTCGGTGGCGGTGGGGCTCCTCACCACACACAGGAACCATGCGCCGGACAGCTCCAGCCCGCGCGCCAGCTCGCGCGTCTGCGCCGTGGACAGCGCGCCACCGCTGCCGAACGACACGAATAGCACCGACCGCTCCGGCTGCGCGTCCAGCCACTCGACGCAGCTGGTGGCGTCGCCGTCGCCATCGTCGGCGGTCGTCGCCCGCCGCGTGATGGGCCCGACCGGGTACACCGGCGGGCGCCACGGCTCGGGCATCCGGAGCACGGCCGCGGCGCCTGGCTCGGCGGCATCGAACGTGTTCACCAGTATGCCGGCCGCGTCGCGGTACCTCTCGCCGTGGTGCACCATCCAGCGGCACGCGTCGCTGGCGCGGTCCTGGAGCGGCTGCAGGACGTCGGCGCCGGGCACCGGCACGCAGCCGGGGAGCTTGACGCCGGGCTCCGGCATGTCGCGGAACTCCCCGCCACCGCCAGCGAGCTCCGCGTCGAGGCGCGGGAGGTGGAGCATGAGCGAGAGCATGAGGAGGTTGGACGGGAAGAAGAGGTAGCTGGGCACCCCAGCGTCGCGCGCCGCCCGCAGCGTGTCAGCGCCGAAAAGGTCGGCGACGAACGCGACGAGGTTGCCGTTGCTGCCCGCCGTCGACGTGGACCTGAGTTCCGCCAGCACAGCCGTGAGCGCCGGGACGGACCGTCGCGCCTCGACGGAGAGCAGCGTCTCGATGGCGGAGCCCGCGGGGAGGTCGTCCAGCGGGACGGGCGGGAGCGACGCGGCGCCCATGGCCGGCGGCAGCGACGCCAGGAACGCGCGCTGCGCGGCGGAGTCGGAGCTGGCATAGGTGAGGACCGTGGCCGTGAAGCCGTGCGCCTGGTGCAGACGTCGCGCCAGCTCGGCCAGCGGCGCCACGTGGCCCATCCCCGGCGACGAGAGCAGCGCGACGTGGGGCGGCGCCGCGACCGTGGCGACGTTGGTCTTGGTCTTGGTCTCGCCGTCGTCGCACATCGCCGCGGCCCGCGGGGGCAGTAGTAGATGAGGTGTGTGACGAGCTGGTTAGTTTGCTAATGAGGGAGAGAGAGGGAGAGAGGGGGGTATTTTGGTCTTTTCCGGCTCGGACCCACCTGCCAGTGCGCCCAAACGGCGAAATCTAACAGAAATCCGGACGAAGTGGCATGTGAGACAAAACCAAAATTAGATTGGATACACAGGTTCGCTTTGATCTTTCAGGGACCTGAGGGTTGGGGCCATTTTTCGCGATGGCATGCAGGTAAAACCCTCTCAATACTTACTGTTGCTGGTCACAACTGATTGAGGCAAGAGTGTGTTAACATCTACTTGGTCTTCAGCCATGCAGTCACCATCTATTGTAGATGCCCTAGTATTTGAACCAATGCGACGCTCAAACATCGTGTTACGACGGGTTAATAATGCAAGTTTTGTCGAGACGAAAAATGTGATCTTTGTGTCATATGGCTAGAAAGTAACTCATCACATCCTTCATCATCGATCTCCTCGTGAAGTGAAGGAATATAAAGAGGTGTTCCACTGGGGGACTCTGGGATAATCCAATCACTGGGTTTTGTTGTAGTTCCATGAACTCCAGATGCGCCCGTAGTTGGCCACACAATCTCAGGAATATATAACGGGTTCTCCATGGCAATAGACTCTGGGTGCAAGGTGTGCTTTTGAACCTCCCTTCGCCTTTTATTACCCGCTACTTTGATCTCCTTTCGCCCTGGTGCTCTATAACTCTTTCTTTGTCGTTCACGTATAACCTCTCTCTCTTCTGATGTCATATTTATGTACCGTTCCCTAAAGTACTGTTGACGGGGTTTATCAAAAGTAGTAGTAGGGGTAGCACAATCATGACTTAGATTGATGTTCACACAGTCTTTTGTACATGCTGTTTGAGTCAAGTCAATGAAGCTACTATTATTTAAGCTCATCGTCGAATATTCACCTACATAAACAATATTGTTCTTTATTATGAGATGTCACCATACTCTAAGACAACACCATATATATATTTATTAATTATACTACATGTGTTCTCCTTACCAATTCGCACAGGTTGGTATGACGGGTTACTATAGAGCCAATCATTATTCTCGGCATCAACTGTGTTTTCAATGTTGGTTGCAACATCACCATCTACAAACAAGTTGCATGCTATTTTAGATTATTAATATTAAACACACGAGCAATATAGGTAGCGTGACATAATAACGCGAAGAAAGTCACCTTTAGGTAGTTTATGGTTATTACAATTGGCCTTTCTCTTATGGTACGCTTCACGTCGCTTTCTATTAACTTCGCTTCGTTGTTCTTCAGTCATTGTCGCACGACGCTCCGCAAGCCGTGCTCTATCCCTTTGCCTTTTATGTTCCCGAGGATTAGAGACTTGTGTATGCAGATTAGATCCACTTTGATCACCGGCTTTTTAGAGACACACTTTATATCATTAATTATCATATGTTAAAAAATTTATATAAGTATACACACTGGCATCAATATTTACCTTCATTGATCTGGTTTGTCAAGTCTATCAATGGCATGCGGCAGCTGTGATTTTCATCCGGCTCCATGTAGGAAATAGGTCTAAAAATACATGGAGAGTTATAGGAACAATGGTCTTCTAAAATATGATCGTTTTACTGTTGTAAATGACAATCTGTAAAATCTAAGCTGTTAAAAATCTTTCATGCTAGCGAGAATACCAAAATGACGACATATATATTCACAAAGATGTCCCACCTACTGAACTCATGCGTATAAAAATGAACGTATTAGCAAGCTTATCAAACGTACTATGATTTATTATCTCTCACATAACACTGTTGAATCAACTGAAATTTAAGCTGAAATAAGTTCAAGCGAACAAATTTTAGGAAGTGCAAGCAAGTAGTATTATAGATCGCTAACCAAACAGTGTAGTCGGAAACATGCATGACTCAAAGGAGTAATTAACTACAATAAAAAAAGCAAATGACATTTGTCGGACATGAACAGTGGTTGACGAAGACCTATAACTTACTCTGAAACACAAGTTTGAATAGCACTATAAAATCCTCAATGACTGCAAGACGAGTATTGGATGCTGGTTCACAATCTGCCCATTTGTCTCGAAGAATCCAAATCATGCCATATTGCTTTGCAAATACTCATTAAGCTGCAACCAAATACTCATGTCATATTGGTTTCCAGAATTATTCAATTTAGGTGATAAAAGCACCCTTGGTAAAAGAAATAGGAATCTTAATGAAAAGAATTCTTCACTTAGTGCCATTAGGGGAAGATCTTAAATGTAATGACCAAAACTTCCAAAGAAATGCAAATTCAGAACTTGAACAGAAGCATATTCATGATATGTACAGCTAGTGGAGAGTTGTTTCAGGCTTTCAGTGCCAAAACTCATAGAGCCAAAGGGTGCAGATGACAGAATGGATGAGAAGGCATATGCAGAGAGGTAGATATCCAAAACAGACAAAAACCTCTTCTGGCAATATCATGCTGAAAGCACAATCATTTCTGGCAATCATGCTGAAAAGCACAATCATTTATGGCAATCATGCTGAAAAGCACAATCATTTGGAAAGCAGTCATAGGCCTTTAGAAAAGATCAGCAAGGAAGTTTTTTATTTGTTAACATGAATCAGGTAGATATATCAAATGTTAGAAACATGTAATATTACTGAACATAAGTAAATTTACGATTGATGCTCCTCACTCATGGATTTGAACGTATTCATCAGATCCAAAGCAAACACAAGAATTACTAAATATAAGCCAATCTGTTAACCTATATGAATATGTAAAATGAATCATTGATCCTTGATCTTACTGAATTTTTTTAGTGCCCAATAAACAACAGAGGCAACATATACCAGATGATAAACAATGGAGGCAACATACCACAAACCAAAATGAATTCTACCTGTGACCCATCCTTAGGCATGCCAGCTGTGACGGGTCCCAACAAAGCACACTTTTTCCCATAAATTATCAGGTAACTGGTTGGTTGGAAATCGACATGCATATAGTAGTGACAATCTGGCAAAATAAAATTACGTAGATCCTATGTTGGGATCTAGCTTTAGGTAACGATCCAGTGGTTCTTATTGATGGTAAACTATGCTGTAATCAAGGAGTCAAACATATCCAAGCATAGCATCCGCAACCATGTCAATTAGCAATTTTAAGATAAAAGGAGTAAACTAACCAACCTTGGTCTGCCTCAAAACCATACGAACTTAAACTGTGCCAGATGCTTTTATTTATAGAGCGAACCATTTTGCTACATAAAGGGAATTTCATAATTTCGTCAAAGGTTGCATCGTCTTTTCCTAAAACCATTTACACAAAGAGGCCAGACTAAGGAAAAAAGAAATACACAGTAAGGCAGATTGCATCGTCTTTTCCTAAAACCATTATATATAGGAATGTTTAGGAATTGCTGACCTGCATGAAGGTGAGAAATGCATCGCACGTTGTGTCTCTCTAAAATTTAGGACCTCCCTTCTTCCCCAGAATTTCTGCATGAGATATGAAAATAAAAACACATCCTGTAAAATAATTCCAAATGTCAGATACAAAAATTCCAAATGTCAGATACAAATACTCAGCGTTGATGGCGTCCATTCCTTGAAACAATTATCATAGGAATGGAGGCCACCAACTAAAAGACTGCATGAATTTATAATTATGAGTCTATAGAAAGAGTTCTCTGACTTTAGGGATATCTTGTTTTGTAAATTTGACAGAGAGACCATGCATTTATCCCCTTTTATCGCATAACAAGGTTTTTTTTAAGCCAGGTTAGTCTAGAAGAGTCAACAAAATGCTATTTTGATAATGCTAATAAGTCCAATCCCTAATCTTATTTTATTGGGGTCATATTGTCATTATTATTAGGGAAGACACATCGAACTTATAACAGGTTGCTGCATTGGGAGATCATTTTAGTCATTAAAGATCATATTCGATCACAACGGAAGTAAAATAAGCTGAAAATGTATCAATCAACAACCACAATATTAATATCCGATGGCTCCCTACCAAACAAATTGGCAGCTCCGGGGAGAAAAAACAGAGATCGGCTCTTACATTTGGATTGCAACAAATTCCTCTTGCATTTGCATCAAGGATATAAAACACACTTTTGCAGAAACCTTATTCCATTCAGAGTGCTCCATGATAACAAGAACATAGGGAAAAAATATTTTGAGTATTTATACGATTACCAGCAGATTAAAACAAGAGAATATCTATTATTTTGTCATATTTAAATCTGCATAGTGTGGGAGGCACTAAGGGATAGGTTGTAATTCTAGAATGGCTTAGGTATATATAATGTCGATGGTAAGACTTAGTGCTAGAGGTTTAATAATACCGTAACATATCATTGGACGCATCCTTGTGCACCTCAAAGATAGCATGTTGTACAATAATTTTATTAGTCCAAATATCAATAAGGGAAAATTCAAGCATACTCATTACATCTCGCCATTGCTAACGTTATTATTTATGTAAAAATTCAATGCTTGAGCAAAAATGGAAAAACAAATAATTTCACCAACAAAGATGAACATCATCTATGAGGCAGCGGCGGTGATGGCGGGTCGGGACGGCGGCTAGATCTCGACAAGTTCCTGTAGCCGGACGGGGCGGAGCGGAGCTGATGTCACGTCGAATAGAAGGGACTGGGAGACGCCGCAATTGAAACACACAGGCACGTAGCAAGGGCGATTGGCGAGGGCTTGTACCTGGATCACGACGGCAAGGGCAACTGTGCGGGCACGCAGGTGTGACGGCGAATGCGGAGAACGATGGGGCGCTTCAGTTCGTCGAGATCGATGCAGCTCTTCCGTTCGGCGAGGGAGATGAGGCAATTGCGACGGCGAGGGAGAGGGCGAGGGCGAGGGCGACGGCGAGGGAGAGGGAGAGGGCGAGGGCGATGGCGACGACGCGTCTGCGAGGGCGAGGGCGAAGATGGGGCGTGTTGCCGACTGCGGCGGCGATGGCGAGGGAGAGTGCCAGGGTGTGAGAGCGAGAAGACCAATTGTGGAAGGAGAGATCGTGGGTTGATTAGTGGAAAGCATGATTCGTGGAAACATGATTCGCGGAAGTCTGGTTTAAATTGCCGGGCGGACTTATCGCATGTGGTATATTAAATTGCCGGATGGACTCGTCGCAAGACAGTTTTGGTGTAGCCTGTGATAGGACAAATTGTCGGCCGGACTTATCTGGGTTTAAGTTGAGTTTTAAGTTCAAGAGAGCTCACAGAAAAGTGATAAAAAAGAAAAAAAATGCACGAACTCCTTTTTATCTCCTCACACAGGTGTTTCCATCCTTATCCATCCATCCACATCACCACACAACTGTGGCTTCGGTGACCCCAGCGGCGAGCTCCCGTTCCACGAGATGAGCAGTGTCTCCACCAAAGTATGGCTGCAGCCGCGCTCAGAAACTACTCGCCCGCGCCGCCGCTTAGGACCAGCTCGTCGGTGCCGCCCGGAGCTCAAGGACGGACGATGCTCCGCCGTGTCGCTCGGAGCTCGAGGACAGATGACGCCGTCGTCCGGGGCGCCTCCTCCACGCCCATCCCTTGTCCGGTTGCGCTGCCCAGCCCTGAGCTCGCCGCCGTCGCGCTATGGCGGATCCAGCTCCGAGGAAGGTGCGGCCACGTGCTCGAGAAATACGGTGGTCGAGACGGATAAGAGACGATGTTGGCTAGGGCTTGAGCTCGCGCCACCCCTGGAGCTCGTCGTGTCGACGCCAGTCGAGGTCGCCTCGGGCCGCTCCCCCTCCTGGCCTCCTTAGCTCTTGGCGTTATTCCGTTCGGAGCATCTCGATAATGCACCAGTCTCCCGCTGTTGTTTGCCCCTTTCCTCCAAGCACTGCTTCTCCAGGAGATCCAAGTGCTCGAGAAGGTAAGCCCCAAGCCTCTTCTACTCTCTGATCTGATTAGCAGCAACAGCCTGCATCTTGGCTCTTCACGAATGCTTAGTTCTCATGGTCAAATACCAATAGGCCGAAATGCCCTGAGGAAGAAGGTAAGATCTGTGCATTTAGGCTACATGTGTGATGTGTGTGTTGACAGACTTAGATTTGTAGGAATGTTTGTGCACCAATAGAATAAGGACATGGTCCCCATTCCCTAATATATGTGTGTGCTTCCTTTTTGAGTTCATGCAACTTGCTAATATGCAATTTTTACTTTCGACCATTTATGACAATCCCTGACTGAACTTTTAATCTTTTGTATTCTTGACATTTGTACTGTAATTTTTTATTTGTTAGTTGGGGCGCAATAGATGGGATTTGAAAGCCTGTTTTTTTAATGACATGTCATATTGTTTGCCAAGTAGGGCTACTGCGCTGATGTTATTTCTCTTGTGAAATGTATTCATGCTTAAAATCATATAAACACATGAAGGATAAGTCTGTTCCTTACATTTTCATCAAAGAAATTAATTTGTGTAACCCTGCATAAAGTATTC
Source organism: Coix lacryma-jobi var. lacryma-jobi (assembly GCA_009763385.1). Taxonomy (NCBI): domain Eukaryota; kingdom Viridiplantae; phylum Streptophyta; class Magnoliopsida; order Poales; family Poaceae; genus Coix; species Coix lacryma-jobi. The sequence goes on from CM019826.1 coordinate 3,617,315, forward strand.
TATTTCTTGCTTGTTGTGTCCATGAGGTGAGGACCAAGGGCCATCTTCTTTCTTTCTTTGTTCGTGTGTAGTGTAGATATAGTTCGCATCATGTTGTTTCTCAGAAAAGATCATGCAGTTGGCTACCACGACAAATAAGGGTGACTCCTCGTCAACATGTCCAATGCCCAACATCTTTGCTTTCACTCATTCACATTTTTTGATTCTGAAACAAAGGCTCTCATAAGGAACATTGTTGTGGACAGAAAATTATTGTTATAATCCGTAAGTCACTTTAGACGGGCATGACTTGAGGAAAGAGTAGAGTCTGAATATGAGATATCACATACCTGTAGGAGACAGAGTATTTTTCTGAATATGTTTGCAATAGTAAGCAGATTCTTTTCCTTTGTATGCAACCTTAGTGAATGCTTTTGAATTGATTTCATTAAACCATGTACTGAATATAGAGAATCTGTTTGAAACAAAGTTTAGATCTCAAATGTAGTTTTGTTGTTTATATTACCAAAACCAGATATTTAAATTTTATTGCTTGCATGTTGATTACTTTATATCCTATAACATCTTTACTCAAAAGAGCTTATGGAAATGTTGTTATTGATCAGTCTGGAACCAAAAGAGGTAAAACTAAGAGGATCTGAGATTCAAAACATGAATTTGGTTTGGGTGTTTGTGCAGGAAGATGCTAAAAATAGTTATGTAGCTTTCATAGTTAATGCACTCTCTGCATAGAAACTGATGTCTTTTAAAAAATATGGTCAGGTATCTAGCGCACTGCTATTGCACATATGTCCCAATCCTGCTAGAGAAGCAAGCTGAACCAGTTAGAGAACAAATAGTTGGATACATTTCTGTTTCTAATGTTCAATATACCGCCAATCAAAAAATTGGTATATATTTCTGTTGCTAATGTTCAAGAATATTTATTTTCTTTCTTTTTAATTTTCCCAATTAGGGAACATATGGTTGGATAATTTTCCTTTCAGGTTAGGCTCATGAACCAAGGTCGTATTATTTGAGACTATTAAAAAGAGGAAAAGCTGATGAATTCTAAACTCAGGTAATTAATTGGCTATTTAGTACTGTGATAATAATGTTTACGTGCTTCTATTACTTATGCCCATATACAAATCCGAAATACTTGCGGCAATGTAAAGTTGCAATTCCCTGCACCTATTTGCTACCTAGTGCCATGGCTTTTGTGCAATTGAGTTTAATTTTTTTTCCATGTTTATATTGTGTTAGATTTGCATGGGTGATTTGGGTAGACACACTATATTTTGATATGTTGTGTAGTGATGTGCTCAGGTTCATAAAATCTGTGCAAATGATGAAAGTGGACAAGGAATTAAGAGAGCACAATCACACGTAGGGGGTGGAGGCTTGCTAACCAGACTCAAGATGGATTTTTTTTTTCTCGAACAAGACTCAAGATGAACATGAGATAAAATCTACTTGCTTAAAAAGCACATATGACATCCAGTCCGTGGTTTATATGCATATAATTTAACCAAAAATGACGATTTGTTTGTTCCGTGCATTCTCTCTTTGTCTGTTGATTCCCGTTGTGGTGTGAATGAAGGCGCAAGAAGCTATATGTAACAATTTCTATAAGCAACAAATTCTGATCAGAATCGATCAGAACCCAGCCCGTTATATTAATGATGTTTTTTTTCTTGTCATGTACAAAATCGATCAGAACCAGACCAGATTCAGATTGACATGTGAAGTACCTGGGAGACGACACCCTTGTTGCAATTGATGAATCCAGCATGCCTCCAGGAAGCAGGACAGATCGACGTTGGGCGTTAGGGCGAGCCATGCCTCATCCTCGAAGATGAGCAATGATGCTGCAAAGTGCGTGGAGGTTGTAAATCGCGGGCAGCGATGATGCGTTGGGGTGGCTGGAGTTGACGTGCGGCGGCGGCCCTGCTAGCAGATGCTCCTGGCACTGGCGAGATAGGTTAGAGTCTGGTGGTATGTAGGGGCTGTTTGGTTCCTAGCCACAACCTGCCACAACTAATCTTAGGCAAAGTGTGGCAACCAAAATGGTGGCCACACTTTTCTTGACTAAGGGAATCTTGCCATACTTTTTCTACTCTATGACATGTGGAGCCCAGAAAAACCTTGCCTAAAGTTAGTCATCAACCAAACACTTGCCAATCTGGTCCAAGTTGCCTAAGATGAAGTGTGGCAAAGTGTGGCTAGCAACCAAACATGGGCAACTTGTGATATGGCAAGGGCGTTGCGTGATTGGCCCGATTTTTCAGGGATGGGTGGGTATCCTGATTTCAGGGATTGATGGGATCGTGGTCAAATACTGAGCCCGGAGGACCACCTGGCGGCGTGAATACCGGAGGATCGTGGTCAAATACCGAGGGAGCGCGCGTTGGGGGCGTGAAAAAATATTACCGGGTGTTGGTGTCGCCGTAGTGTTGGTGTAGCTGTGTGGACGGAATCCTTATGAAAGGCAGTTAATCCTTATGAAAGGCAGTTTTGGTGTAGCCGGGTGTTGGTGTCGCAAAGCAGTTTTGTTTTGGTGTAGCCTGTGAAAGGAATACTTATAAATATTTTAGTTGTAGAGATAGAGATTTTCAGCCCAAATCCCTCTCCACGTTGGGACCAATCTGACCGAGCCCAGCACTCCCACCGTCACGCCCACCTCCCTCCTTGCTGGGCCTTGGGCCGCCTCTCCTTTATGTGTCCCTGACAGTCAGGGCCCACCTGTTAGGCCCGTGCCAAATCTCTAGCCGCACAACTCTTTCCTGACTGACATTGCTGAGCCAATCTCGCGCCCCATTCCACCATGGACCTGGCTTCTCCTCTCACTCAGTGCGCATTCAAGCTTGCAGTAACTCTTCCTGCCTTGTATCTCAGTCTCCCTTTTCTACCCCCAATGAGAAAAAACGGTCATTTTATAGATTTTGTAGCTATAATGATTCCTTGGACCTAACCTTGTGATTTTTTCTCTCAAATCATTGACTCTCACTCTTCAAATAAAGGGAGAAGACCTCTCGTCCCTTAGTTTAATATTTATTTTCTTATTAGGGGTAGGACTTTCTCATTTGTTGGCAAAATCCCTAAACACCTTTTGTATCTCCCCCAATAAGGGGCCGACTATTCGGGAATGGAGATAAAAATCAATCCACGTGATGCATTGTTACACACATTACTCAATTATTTAAGCTGGGAATAGTTTCGTGTCATGGATCCTAGACAACCAAACAAAGCCCTAACTAGTTTTTGAGGGTTGGACTTTTCTCCTACCAAAGATGCTCTAAATATCCACCCCCATCAATTGCCTGTTTCGCCCACTTCTACTTCTTTAACCCGACCTCCATTAATGGTCATAACCGAAGCTTCATCATCGGCCACTCTCCCTCGCGTCCGCTAATAAGGAGCCCATCCCCATCCACTCCACCACCATCACCGAGCTCCTCTCCTTCACGTGCCCTAGGCGATGGTAGTCGTCATCATTGCTGACCCGAATCGACCTTTTAACTACACACAGAAGCCATATCTACCCTTGGTGAGTATGACGCGCCCCAGAGCTATCCCTTAGCATGCATCTACAGCTACTTCGGCATCTCACAAGTTCGCTGGAGTGCACCATAGCGGATTGCCGCATCTCATCAATGTCTACCAACCTGGAGTTGATGTCGGCCCCCTCACCAAGATCTCCATTGGCAGGCTTAGCGCCATGCTCTCCCTCCTCTACTGTTCACCGAAGACCTCAAGTTGCCGGGGCTCTATTGCGGCAACTATCCAGTTAGCACAAATTTGCATGCTACCCTTTGTCGTTTTTTGAGAAACTATCCACCTTTATCTATGCCTTGTGATAATTTCATTCTACCCCTTGAAGTCTAGCCTGAATTACAAATAGACCCAAAACAAAATATATTTATAAAGAAATGAACCTTCAACAGAGTCATTGCAGCTTCAACATACAAAGAAAACAAAAGTGGGTAATTAGTAGAACTGACACATATATTGTGTGTTCAGTAATGCTTATAACTACCTATACCACAACAAACTGAATGCACATGACCTTAGTAGCCAAGTTCATGGAACACAGGGAACATGGTACGTGGTACGGTATTTTCAGAAATTGTGGAACAGAAGGAGTATACAACTTGAACCTGTTCCTTCAAGTACCGGAACGCGTACAAATTTTGCATGGAACGTGTAGGGGACGTGTTGGTTGCTGCATGTATAGGAGCCTTGGTTGGCTTCCCTGATTTCTTTACTCCATTCGTTTTATTTTTGTTTTATTGGGCCATTGGATGACAACCATCCTCCATTCGTTTTATTTTTGTTTTATTGGGCCATTGGATGACAACCATCCATCAATTACTAGCTGTAAGGCCAATCTCAATGGTGAGTTTCATTTTCGTCTTTTCAAGACTGTCATGTCATATGAAATAAAATGAAACTTGAATGAAACTCTCCATTGAGAGTGAGAGTTTCATTCTAAAGTTTCATAGGCATTAAATTCCATGACTTATAGAGAGTTGGTATTCGTGTCAAGAGAGTTTCATTTCTTCTCTCTCTTTTTAAATATAATGACATGTCATTAAAAACGCCTATGTGGCAGCATAATTAATGCAAATGAAACCCAAATAAAACCCCGGCCCATTGAGATTGACAAAAGGCCCATTCCACGGTACAGGGCTCCAAACCGCCGCCGCCGTCCACGCACAGGAATCAGGCGAATCGCGTACGTGATCGCTAGTCGCGTTTCAGCTTCGGTTGGGACGCCATCCCCGCATGTTTCCGTTCCGCGAATCGGAACGAGGTTCCCGGTAGGTGGAACGTACTCACGTTCCGGTTCCCAGGCTGCGACAGAATTACTGCTGCTATTGAAAGGTACCTGGAACGTACTCATGTTCCCGTTCCTTCGGCACAGAATTACTGTCACCAAGTAAGACTCTTCATACTCTAAATCCATCATCTAAAAAAATATTCCGTTATGTTCATCAAGATTCTCTCCTCTATATCACTTTCTTCCGCACTCATTGAATTTTTTTTTATTAATAACCCAATTAAATAAAATATTTTAAAAACAACACTGTCCAATTTTTTTTTCAAAACTAACCCTTTTGCCGCGCCATCCAGCATGGCGCGGCAAAAGTCCCCACGGCGTAATTTGCCACGCCAGGCGGGATGGCGCGGCTAGTGGATTTGCCGCGCCAGCCCGCCTGGCGCGGCATGGCGCGGCAAATCCCCCTCCCATCCCCAACAGTTTTGCAAATTTTGGTTCGTAAAAATTGGTTCCTAAAAATTGGATTTTTATGAACCAAAATTTGACAGTGTTGTTTTTTATGAACCAAAATTTGCAAAACTGTTGGGGATGGGAGGGGGTTTTGCCGCGCCAGGCGGGCTGGCGCGGCAAATCCACTAGCCGCGCCATCCCGCCTGGCGCGGCAAATTACACCGTGGGGACTTTTGCCGCGCCATGCTGGATGACGCGGCAAAAGGGTTAGTTTTGAAAAAAAAAATTGGACAGTGTTGTTTTTAAAATATTTTATTTAATTGGGTTATTAATAAAAAAAAATTCCACTCATTCATCCTCTATATCTCTACTCTATAATAATGAGTTCTACATGTTTGTGAATAAATTTTATTTAAATATATTCATGTGAAATCTTGTTTTGAATTTTTTTTAAAAATGAATTTAATGGTGTAATCGGAATTTAATTTGATTTTTTTGTTCGTAAGTTATAACGTTTTTTAGTTAGTTGGACAACTGGAGCCCGCCGCTGATTCCACTGTACGTGTGGTGCATGCTCGCCCTTCTCTCGTTTTCTCTCCAGCGCTGTATTTAGCGGATGAGCGGACGTCCTCGGCGATAACGAACGCGTTAGCGTATCGCGGTGCAGCGCTTTCACTTCCTGCAGGACCGTTTACAGGAACACACTGTGGTCAGTCTAAAAGCACATTGAGGTCTGTGACAGCGAAATTCTCGCCATGGCGCAGGAGACCTATGTCTATGTCTCTTGGGGCCTGTTTGGAACGCAGGAATTTCACAGAAATCGCGCAGGAATTTCACAGGAATCAGTTCAATTTCACAGGAAAAACGCAGAAAACTGGGTAAAATTCGTGTTCCAAACATGGCCTTAGATCCAGCATGTGCGAACGCTTAGCATATCCCTGCGATTAGCCACGCGATAGGAGGCAGTTGTGCACCGAGTTGTGTTCGCTGTCATGCACTCTGGGCCTGGGATCGGAGCTGAGAGATGCAGAACAGGCAGCGTCGACAGCGCTGTAGTATAGCGGGCCGGTGCTGGCGGTGCCAAGTGCCATGGATCTCCTACTCCTAGTAGAGAAACAGAAATCGGTACGGTGGTGGTACTGGGCTTGTGGCCAATTTTTGAAAGGTACTTAGGTACAAAGTGTTTTGTGGGTTCAACATAATTGAATATGAAAATAATTTCTTTAATGTCATCGAGTTTTTGCTAAGTTTATTGATCAAGACTATGTAAAATCCTATAAACATGCCTCACAAGTATTATAAAATATTGATAAGAGACACAATGAATTTATTGAACAGAGAATTGTTTCAAGAGACGCATCGAAGACTGTAAAATCAAATGTGCCAATCAGTATCAATGTACTGTATGTAATTGCAATTGCAATGGTAATAATGCTTTCAAGTTTAAAGTGAATAATCTGGGAAAAAGTTGACCAAACACTGTACGGCTATACACCCCTTTGAAACAGCTGCGAAAATCCTGCGCGGAACTTGGGAACCAACCATGTGTCCACGGATTGAAACCCATTTGCTCTTGCCCAAGTGGATTGGAAAGTGCAAAGCCGCAAAGGCTCTCTCCGCCGCGGGGCGCGGCATATAACACCCAGTCACGCGAACGCAAGCGCGCCAGCTGCCCAAAAGCTAAAACCCTAGGCCTAGGCCATTGGGGGCTGTATCCGCCATGGCCGCCGCGGGCCGTACGGACACGGACCCGGCTTCGACGGGGATGGGCGACGGGGAGCACCACGAGACGGACAGGTTGAGGGTCACATCAACGGAGGCCTCCATTTTCGACATGCTGCGATTCGTTGCCTTGCGTTGCGACCCTCAAGTTTCGCTCCGGGTCCTGGGTGAGTGGGTTCTAGCAAAGGTGAGAAGCCGAATTTCCGCTTAGATGATAGAATTTTTGTGCGCACCGCGGATGGTTGATGGTTCTGGGTTTGCTTTACTTTCGATCGGATTTTGTCATGATGCTTTCGTAAAGATTGGTTTACGCTGGTATTTCTTGACCCATCAGCGACCCAATTTGAACGTTATGTTTCAGTAACAGGCCACCACCAGTTTTGGCATATATTGGGAGTTTTTTTTGGGAAACTATATCTGTTGGATAATTTTAGGTATAGACAAAAAATTCCCTTTCAGGCATATGATTGTGCTATATACTGCTATTGAAGTCTTTCCTTTTTCGTGCATATATGGGCCCGTTTGAATCATTTGGGATTATGAGAATTTGGATAGTTTTTTTTTTGGGAAACTATATCTGTTAGATAATTTTAGGTATAGAGAAAAATTTCCCTTCCAGGCATATGATTGTGCTATACTGCTGCTATTGAAGTCTTACCTTTTCGTGCATATATATGGGCCCGTCCGAATCATTTGGAATTATGAGAATTTGGATAAAAAAAAATCTCTGCATCCATCCAAAGGGCACCATAGTAGTAAGATATATAAGATGATTAGTGCGCCCTTATTACAAAACTGTTTTCTTCTATTAATTGCAAGCTTGGGATCTTGAGTTCCTTTATTTACTGGTTAGTTTTTTTTGTTTTCCCTCAGATTCTGGGGCAAGACCCGAGAAGGATTTATATTGGAATTCATGGTATGGTGGCTCGAACTTACGCTGACAAATTGATGGACTACCTTGTGGAATCTAATCTGTCCATTGGAGTTACTGACATGAGGTATGCATATCTACCATGCTAGTCCAAGGAAGATTATTCTGTCATCCCCGTTAAGTTATGTTAGAAATTTGCGTCTCATGCATCTTCTTTTAGGTAATTATTGGGGCTGGGAATCTCTTTCTGCTGAAGCATATTATAATTTCTTATAGGTGTTGACATGCATATATAAGTAGGGCCAAAATGTTGAGAGTTTGCCTTGCCCTTTATGTAAAGATAGATACCTAATAACTAGTTGTATCCCTGTGTTCATGTGCATGTTAATGATGCCCTAGTGCTAAGAAGATGGAAGGTATAGAATCGCCACTACCATTATATGTGACCATGATAGAGACTAGTGTTAGAAGATGGAATGTGTAGTGCCATCACTATCATTACTCAAGATGTAATTATATAACTCATTTTGTATGAACACTATATAATGAGAAGACAAAGGCTTTATACGGCAAAATTTTGAGTTCAACTCCCTGTTATTTATAATCATGTAACACATACCCATTTTGTCCCTCCACTTAAAACTCGACCTTGGGGTGGGGTGGGGGGGGGGGGGCTAAGACAGCCCCCCTGGGCATTGCATTGAGAAGAGGACCTGAAGAATGCTACTCAAGGCAGCTAACCAACTCAGCTAGAGGCCCTTACGCTTGTCTTATATTGCTGTGAGCGAGCTTATTCTTAACTAATTGTGTCGCCTTCTCTTTACTACAGCAAAGTACTTATAAAACTATGGAACAACACTTCTGGGGGAAAGAACTCTTGTATATGTCTTGTTTAAGCATTACTGCATTAGTTCTGCCATCCAGCTAAGTTCTTCAATTTCTGGCAGGAACCTCAAGCAGGTTGGTGCACCTTGCATTATCTTATCAGGGAAGTCTGTATACTTTTTGAACATTAAATCTGGAACGTATACTGGTGCTGCTCGAAGTCTTGTAATGGTATGCGTGAATTTATATTATATGTTTTGTGCTTTAACTTTTTAGCTTCTGAATTGAAGAAATATTTAGTATAGTTTGTGAACTTATCACTGTTTAGCTGTAATGTAATAAACCTCATTTCGATGCAGGAGAGACCATATGAAAGTGAAGACTTATACCATGCAGATCTCACAATAAACAGGTATTACGTCAATTTGCTTGTCGTTAATGCTGATTTGATTCCAACCACAGTAACATTTAACTTATTTACAGCTTAGTGTATAACATAAACGATTCTGTAGTACAGGATCTCACTGGCAGAGGTAAATTGGCAACACCTTTATATCACAACTTACTGGTTCCTATAATATGGTAATCTTTTAAGAAATTTCCTTTCTTCAATGTCATTTTTCTTCTAAAGGTTTCAACGACATAAAAAATCGCCTGGTTACTACAACGTCACCACAGCCTTTGGCATCCTTTTTAAAAGATCCTCTTAGAGTTCTTCGATCAATCCGCTTTGGTATGCTCTACATCCTGCTATACTATTGTTGTAGAAAAGTGACCTCTGAGAAATATGAAAATTCTTGAAAACTAATAACAATTCCATTTTGTTATACTTACATACAGCGTCTCAGTTAAACTTCACGTTGGATGAGGAATTAATGAGTGCAGGAGCCAATGCCAGGGTGGGATGTGAACTTGCCTCTAACATCTTTAGAAAACAAGTTAATCGTGAGGTTTGATTCTTTTCTAGTTCTTATCAGTGTTTCTTATTGTTTCCTTTTTTTCTTGTTGCATTTGATGTAGGTCATTATGTATTTTTTTTGGATCCAAAGAAAACTCATTGTCATAATATTTTCGATTTGTATTGTATGCAGGTTAGCCTGATGCTTGCTAGTAAACATCCTATCAAGGCGATGAGGTATATTGAAGAAATGGGACTTTTTAATTCTGTATTCAGACTTCCGGACAACAGCGACCCTCCAATTGATGACCACTGTGCTCGGTTTGTGGCTATCTGTCTTGTATCTAAAAGTTCTGTAATTTGTAGTTACTAAAGTTGATGTTTGATGAACTTTCTCAGGTCCTGTATTGCGACACTAGAGGAACTTTGTAAGCTTTTGGATTCCATTGGGAATTCAATTTTCAGTGGAAATATTGATCAAAGGGTGCAGGTGAAAATTCACTTTGTCTGATGATAAATATTTGATTTTAAATTATGTTCTATTATCTTTGATAACATTTACCTGTAATATCTTTCAGGCTGAGCACCGACTCATCTGCATGTTTGCTGCCTTGTTCCTGATACTAAGTGAGACAGTATATGTGGATCAAAATAATGAAAAGGTATTATTTACATGTTTTAGCTAGCTATGGAAAACAATCATGCATCTAAGTTTTGGATGGTTTTATGTTTTAGGGAATTTTTTGAGTATATCGACTATGCAGTGAATCAATTTCGTATCATCTTTGAACAATGAGTTATTTCTAATATGCAGGCTTCAGTAGCTTCTTTCATCCTAAGTGGTATTCAGCATATATCTGGAGACGAACTGAATTCTGGCCCTTTAAAACCTGTGACTAGGAATACTGTTTTGGAATCGGTATATTTATTGCAATCTTCATCTATATAGTAACTTTTTTCAGTTTTAAAGCTATACTGAGACATTTATCTTATGATGTAATGTACTTAGGTTGATTTGATACATAAAAGCTGTGAACCTTTTGCTGAGCTATTTGCTTTGATTGAGTCAAACGATGGCCTGGATATGATTAAAGCCAGACTGCAAGACAAGTTTGAAGAGATATCAAGCAGCTCGGTCAAAAGAATTTTTGCTGGTTAGATGATCTTACCTCCTAATTCCATTTTTTAATGTTCAAACATATTCAGAAGCAGAACAATTAAGTAAATTTGTGTCATAAAAATTTACTATGCAGGACGACTCCTCAAAGAAGTTAAAGAATTTTGGCGGATTTGCTTGTTACTTTCTATAATCCTTAATGCCAAACCTGTGAGCTGTCAGGATATATCCCAACAGAAAAGGGATATCTATATAAGAACAGAAAAGGCCATAGTTGACCTAGGTGATTTCCTTTATTCACTGATCGTACTTTTAGAGTATGCCTAAATCTTACTTTAAGTCTCTACAGGAGTCGAGAACATATGGAAAATTGGTCCACTCCTTGATAAAAAATCACTCACACGCCATCTGGACCTGCAACCAAATGATCCGAAGATTAATGAATGGGTAATGTCTATTGACAACATATCCTTTTCTTGTTTACTATTCTACTGTTTATATAGACTAATGCTTATCTGATTGGTCCCTTCTTGCAGCAAGAAAGACTTGTTATGTGGCAAATTGTCAATACAGCTGGAACAGAAAAGGAATTTATTGATTGGATGAAGCAGTTCAATCGTCAACTGAAGGAACCATTCATGTAAGTTGCATACAAATCTAGAATCTTTTTTCGTTCTATGTCCTTGGTCAAGACTGTTGATATCAATGTTTTGCATTGGGACAAATAGCCACATGTTTTGCATTGGGACAAATAGCCACAAGGGAACACAATTGTTTTGTTTTGGTTACAGATAAACCATTCCCAGCTCTCAGTTGATTTAGACTGTACAAAATTCTCTGTCTGCACAATTTGGGATTCCATCCATGCAGGGTTTAAGTCTAGATAGATTCCTCTATAGCATACCTTGCCCTAGCTAACTTTGTGTCAATGTCAATTGTACTATCAGATATAGTCCTTGTTACCTCTTAACTAAAACTGTATAGGGATCTGTTGCTGTCATTCTGTTGGGACCGCTGTTAATTCCCCTGAGGAAGTAATCGTGGGAGGTTGGAGGACGGGGAGAAGGTTCACGACGGCGGCGAGCTCTCGATGCCGTCCTGCTGATCGGTGGTGAGAAGGGGGAAGGGGAGAGAACACAGGGCAGTGAGCGGGAGAGATTGAATCTCAATCCCCAGCTAATCTTCATTAACCAAATGTTCAGAGTACATATAGGACTGCTAACCGACTTGCATGCAAATTCTAACAAATCTGAGACAGACTTATTCCAAACTAAGTGATCCTAAGCCCTGGGAATCGGGCTAATCTGGGCGTGGTGACCATGCGCGCTGCGCCGTCCTCAGCCATGCGCCCTCCTTCTCTGATACACTTGGCCCACCATAACATCTCTCCCTCCGTCGACAAACAGCTCGCCCTCGAGCTGAAGGTCGGGGTGCGCAGCACGGACATCCTCGAGCTTCTCCCAGGTAGCGTCTTCGTCAGGCAGGCCAGCCCAGCGAACTAGCACGAACCAGGCGCCCCTGCGGAGTTGGGCGCGCAGCACCTGGTCTGGAACGTCGAGGATGCGCCCATGACGTAGTGGTGGAAGGGCGAGCGTCGTCGCCGGCGGTGTACCATGATAGGGCTTGAGCACACCGACGTGAAACACATCGTGAATGCGGGCGTGTTTCGGGAGCTGCAGACGATACGCGACGTCGCCCACACGTTCCAGCACACGATAGGGGCCCGCATACTTGGGACTCAGCTTGCTCCGGCGTCCAGGCAGCAGTGTCTGCGCTGGGCGATGGAGGAGGCGCAAAAGAACCCAATCTCCGATGGCGAACTCCAGAGCGCGGTGGTGCGCATCATAGTAGCGCTTGGCGTAGGCTTGAGCTTGGAGAAGACGGTCCCAGACATCGGCGAGGAAGGTGTCACGGTCTTGCATAAGGGTATCTACCACCGCCGTGCGGGCTGTGGCCGGCTTGTAGGGCAGCAGTGCCGGTGGTGAGCGCCCGTAGACCACCTAGAAGGGCGTGGTGCGCAGCGCTGAGTGGAAGGCCGTGTTGTAGCAGTATTCGGCCCATGACAGCCATTCTAGCCAAGCACGCGGGCGGTCATCGGTGATGCAGCGGAGATACATCGCAATCGTCTTGTTGACGGCTTCTGATTGACCGTCCGTCTGGGGATGGAAAGCGGTGCTCATCCGAAGTTGGACGCCGGCCAATTTGAAGAGGTCGCGCCATACGTTCCCGGTGAAGATGGGGTCCCGGTCACTGGCGATGGACGCCGGAAACCCGTGTAGTCGAACAATGTCGCTGAAAAATGCGCGGGCGACGGAGGACGCCGAGTATGGGTGGCCGAGCGCAATGAAGTGGGCATACTTCGAAAAGCGGTTGACCACCGTGAGGATGACGCTCTTGTCGTTCACCTTCGGAAGGCCTTCGACAAAATCCATGGAAATGTCAGACCAAACCTGGGAGGGCACGTCGAGTGGTTGGAGCAGGCCGGCGGGATGTAGAGCTTCGGTCTTGTTGCGCTGGCAGGTTGTGCATGAGCGCACGAACTCGCGCACCAGCCGCCGGTTGTGGTCGAGCGCGAAGGTGAGGCGGAGGCGCTGCAGCGTCCGCTCAGCCACCTCGTGCCCGGCTGTGTGGGCGAGCTGCAGAACCGCAGCCAGCACACGCGAGGCAGGAGGAATGTAGACGCGCGCGCCCCTGAGGATCAGCCCATCCTCGACTTGCCAGGGTGCGCCCCGTGTCGCGGTGATGGAGTCCCGTAGCTCCCGGAGTTGGTCGTTCTCCTGTAGTTCAGCTCGCAGGTCGGCGTAGAGGTCGAACGTCGGTGCCGAGACCGTGGCCAACGTGGCCGGCCCTTCCAGCCGTCGGGACAACGCGCCCGCGACTGTGTTGAGGCGGCTCGGCCGGTATTCTACAGAGAAATCAAAGCCGAAAAGTTTGCTAATCCATTGGTGCTGGGGCACCGTGGACAAGCGTTGGTTGAGGATGTACTTGAGGGCGTAGTGGTCTGTCCGAATGATGAAGCGACGACCCTAGAGATAGGGACGCCAATGGCGGACCGCCTGCACGAGCCCGATCAACTCATGCTCGTAGGCGGCAATCTTCAAGTGGCGCGCGGCGAACGACTTGCTGTAGAACACCAAGGGCCCAACGCCTTGATGGAGAACCGCGCCAAACCCACTGTCGGAGGCGTCGCAGTTGACGATGAAGGGCTTCCCAAAGTCCGGCAGATGGAGTACCGGCGCTGTAGACAGCGCCTCTTTGAGGGCTGTGAACGCCGCGGTGGCCACCTCGGACCACAAGAAGGCCTCCTTGCGTAGCAGCTTGGTGAGTGGCGCTGCCAACGTGCCGAAGTCCTTGATGAAGCACCGATAATAGCTGGCGAGGCCGAGGAAGCCACGGAGTGCCCTGGCAGAAGTCGGTTGGGGCCATGATGCTACGGACTCCACCTTGTCCCCATCCATGGCCACACTCGCTGCCGAAATCACATGGCCAAGGTAGGCCATTGACTCGGTGGCGAACACACACTTGAACGCTTGACGTGGAGGTTGTTGACGCGCAGGATGTCGAAGACGACACAAAGGTGTTGAAGGTGCTCGGACCATGATGCACTGTAGATTAGTGTGTCGTCAAAGAATACCAGCACACACTTACGGAGTAGCGGCTGTAGCACCGTGTTCATGAGGCTCTGGAACGTCGCCGGGGCATTTGTGAGTCCAAACGGCATCACGAGGAACTCAAAATGCCCGTGGTGGGTGAGGAAGGCTGTTTTGTGCACGTCGTCGGGGTGGACGCGTACTTGGTGATAGCCGGCACACAGGTCCAATTTAGTGAAGAAGCGGGCGCAGTGGAGTTCGTCGATGAGTTCTTCAATGACCGGGATAGGAAACTTATCCTTCACGGTCTGCTCATTCAGCGCCCTGTTGTCGACACAGAAGCGCCATGTAGTGTCCTGCTTCTTGGCGAGAAGAACCGGCGCGGAGAAGGGTGATGTTGTTGGCCAGATGACGTCTTGTTCCAGCATCTGCGCGCACTACCGCTCTAACTCGTCTTTTTGGAGTTGAGGGTAGCGATAGGGGCGCACGGCCACCGGCGCCGTGTTTGGCAGGAGGTGTATCCGGTGATCACAGTCATGGGCCGGCGGCAGCCCTGTCGGCGGAGCGAAGAGGACGGCGAAGGTGTCGAGGAGGCGGTCGAGGAGGGTCGTCTCGGTGGTGCGAGTGCAGTGCAGCCGGCCGGTGGGCGATATGTCCCAGCGCGTGGAGCCGATGCCCTTCCAGAGCACACATTTGCCATGGTGCCAGAAGGACATACACAAGTCTTCGAAGTACCACAGAATAGGGCCCAAGGTGCGAAGGAATTTGACAGCGAGGACCATGTCATAGCAGTCCAAGGGAATTGCATAGCAGTCGACGCTGAAGTGTTCGTCGCCAATCCGCACCGCGACGTCGCGCGCCTGGCCTCGGCAGGCCACACGGTCACCGTTCGCCACCACCATGTGCACGCTGTGGCTGTCATGGAAGTGGAGGCTGAGGCGCTGAGACGCGGCGCAGCTAACGAAGTTGGTGGTCGAGCTGGAGTCCAGGAGCGCTTTGAGCTCGTGATTGCCGATGGTGACGTGGACTTGCATGGTACTGTCCGTCTGGATGCCAGCGATGGCGTGGAGCGAGATGAGTGGTGGCAACTCATCAGAAGTCGGGGCCTCTTCGTCTGGAAGCTGGGGTTCAGTGTCATTGAAGTCTGTGACCTCCAGATAGAAGAGGCCCTGGCACTTGTGCCCCCGGACATACTGTTCGTCGCAATTGTAGCAAAGTCCCTGCCGGCGACGCTCTGCCATCTCCGTGGGCGAGAGCCGGCGGAACGACCGGGGTGGCGCCTCCAGAGCGAGCGACGCGGGTTGGTTCGGGGCGGGAAGTGCCAGAGGACGCGCGCCCTGCCGAACTGCACGCTGAGGTGGTGCGCCGTGGACCACGCCGTTGCAGCGCTCGTAAGCGCACGCCAACACCATCGCTCGGTGGAGATCGGTGGGTCCTTGGAGTTCAACGTCAGTGCGGATGGGTTTGGGCAAGCCGCCCGTGAACAGGTTGGCCTGCTGCAGCGGCGAGAGGGGCCTGACGTGGGCGAGTTTGACCTGGAAGGTCTCCTGATAGTCGGCAACAGACCCATGGAAAGGCAGGCGAGCAAGGGTTGCCAGATGGTTGGTGCCCAGGGCCGGCCCGAAGTGTTGGATGCAGAGGACTTTGAAGTTGGACCAGGGGATGGCTGCAATGTCGCTGGCGTCGCGCTTCAGGGAGAAGTACCACTGTTGGGCAACACCATTCATGTGAAAGGAGGCGAGCCAAACCTTGTCCGCCTCGGCAATGCGCTGCGCCCGGAAGAATTGGTCGCATTTGCTCAGCTAGGGAAGCGGGTCTTCCTTCCCATTGAACGTCGGGAAGGACAACTTTTGGAATCGAGGGACCCCCAGCACCTCGGGGTTGGTTTCATACGGCGCCGGCTGATGTCCAGACGCAATGAGGCCCGGAATCGGCGACGTTCCGGCACCCGGAAGGATTGGAATCGGGGAGGGGGAATGTGGGAAAGGAATCTGGGTGATGGGGAGGGGGGTGGTGGAGCTGACAAGCGGCGCCGTGGATGCAGCCTGGTGGCCGGCGGTGGAGTGGGTAATCACCGAAGTGGTGACAGGAGCAGATGGAAGTGGCATGCCGTAGATGGCAGAGGCTGGAGGCGGCCCGAAGACCGAGCCGCCGCTGGGTGATGGGGACCGACGCCCTTCCATGGCAGAGAGGCAGGTGGCAAAGTTCCCCATCTGCCGCTGTAGACCGTATACGGCGGCAATCAGCGTCTCCATTGGTGAGGAAGTGGAGGGCGATTGGGTGGATGGTGGTTGGGTGGATGTTGGGGCTGGTGGCTGGGAGGAGGCGGCGGAGGGTACCGGCAGCGGCGTGGTGCTGGTGGGAATACCAGAGGCGGAGATGGAGGCGGGGGCGGAGGTCGACATGGCGCCTGATCCCGATACCAGATTGTTGGGGCCGCTGTTAATTCCCCGGAGGAAGTAATCGTGGGAGGTTGGAGGACGGGGAGAAGGTTCACGACGGCGGCGAGCTCTCGACGCCGTCCTGCTGATCGGTGGTGAGAAGGGGGAAAGGGAGAGAACATAGGGCAGTGAGCGGGAGAGATTGAATCTCAATCTCCAGCTAATCTTCATTAACCAAATGTTCAGAGTACATATAGGACTGCTAACCGACTTGCATGCAAATTCTAACAAATCTGAGACAGACTTATTCCAAACTAAGTGATCCTAAGCCCTGGAAATCGGGCTAATCTGGGTGCGGTGATCATGCGCGCTGTGCCGTCCTCAGCCATGCGCCCTCCTTCTATGATACACTTGGCCCACCATAACACATTCACTTGCTAAATATCGTTTCTATTGCCATTTTCTTGCCTGCTACAACCTCCACATCATATTTATGTGGCAATGTTTGTTCAAATTTCCTGCAAAAAAGTTTTGGAATTTGGGCCAGGCTCCTAAAGTCATTTCTTTACTTGGTCGCGTACCCTGGGCCCTGGCAGCATTGGATAAAGGCATCACCCAGCTTTAGAAAGCCATAGTTGAGAGTTCAGTTACAAACCTAATGAAATGAAACTGTGCCACTTTGGCAAGTCAGCTTTATAATCGTAAACTCGTGATCGTGACGCTAAAAAGAACACCTGACAAACACAAAAAACTTCCATATGACCATGCAACAAACTTAGACACTGTTAAACAAGAATAGAAAATAGAAAAACAGCTTATGCTCGCTTATTCAGCTCCCAAGTTTTATTTTTGAGTGTGCTCACCAACCAGTCCTGTGTTTGGTCCTCCAATTTTAACAAAGCGCTGGAACTGTTTGTAGAATAAATATGATACTGTTTCTCACTTTCTGTTTGGTGTCATGTTTAAATCTGATACTGTTAGGTAGCAACTGCCATTGGAAGTCTACAAACCTTTTTGTAATGTAGCGTGTGGAATTCTTCCAGTCTGTCTGTGTGATGTAAACCCCTGAACATGTTCTGTCCTATCCTAATGCAACATGCTGGACAAGGGTGCAATCCCTGAAATGCTAAAGTGGATTTTAACAGAGCGCTCCATTTCTGTGCTAAGATAACAGTATAGGTGGCATCAGTGGGGGGGGGGGGGGGGGGGGGTGAGAAATCTACTTTTTAGAGAAGTTAACATGCTGCAGTCCAATTGTCTTATATTAAGTTGAACCATGCAACTACATTTCTTCCTCATTCCTGTGATAGTATTCTTGTGATTAGTTCTTTTTTATGTCAAAGTAGTATAACCATCCTATATAGCATAACAACTGGAATATATTTTAACATGTACTAGTATATGTATTTAAATCGATATATATTTAAAATTGCAGTGTAACATTGATGGATCACTTCAATAAAGCTAGGGTAAAGATCAATGAAAATGAAAATCAACTTCTTAAGAAGGTAGCTATTTTGAGCAACATGTCTGCTGTGAAAATGAAAGATGATTGCTGTCGAACTGTAACTAATTGGATTGAGTTGGTAAATGGAGAACATGTTGCAAATCGAAGTTGGGATGGAAAGTTTACTTTGGATAGCTTTGGAATTGACAAGAACCGAATTTATATTATTGATATTCCTCAATTCCAAGCCACCTCCAATGCCAGACAGAATGATTCTCGTCAACTTGCCTTTTGGTTGGGTGCGCTTTTAGTTTTGGACGGAGAGTTGCCAGCTTATCTTAGCCATTTGATTGATGTATTGAAGAATGCACCGAGGGGTCCATTGACGGAGTCCATGAAATTGGCTTATGAAAGTCATTTTTCATTACTACCTTCAGAAAACAGAATAGCTTTGACATATCTAATAAAGCTGAAGATAGATGGTCTAAGCAGCAAGGAAAAGCGTGATTTTATGGAAATACTGAACACATGCAAATATAAAGAAGGGTGGTTGAAAAGTTTGAAGAAAATTCCTATATTTAAGGAGATAATTGAAGGAGGTAAAGATAAGGATTGTTTAATGTACAATGAGCAAGATGGATATGCTTTATTCAAGTTGCTGCGTCATTATTTTACACACGCACCAGATCATTCGGAGGTATCACTCGTAGACTTTGTTTTTCACACTTTTCTTTAGGAAAAGAACATGATGAAATTTTTCTTCTTATATTAGGAAACAGGCATGGCTCTACTGAAAAACAACAGTGTACTTGACCTTACGGCCTGGAAGTATTTGGGTAACTTTGCTGCAGAGGTTGTCTTTAATCTGATAAATAATGATGCAGATATCAAGAGAGAGTATGTCCTAAACTTTCTAAGGTCTTATTTTGCAGTTATTTTTTGTGCTTTATAATAACAGTTTTGTTTGGTATTCCTGGCAGAGCAAAGTGCTCTCAGCTGCGTTAGGGCATCAGTCTCCATCCTCTTTCTGGTAAGACAGTGCTTTTGGGATCGAGTTTTTGTACTTTCCTTCTGATTTTTCAGAGTCTGGAAAGCGGCTCAATATATTGTTGTTTGTTGTTGAGTGGCCTTGGTAAATAAAAAAATGAGTTATCATATTTCTTTTTGTTGGGTCTCAGGATCCTGTAATTATGTAGCCCGATCATGTAAGTTTTTGTCGTTACATTTTTTATGGTGAAAGGAGTGCATGAGATTCTGACAGTTTTGTTTGGTATTTCTGGCAGAGTAGATCACCGGTCCTCCTCCTCCATTCTGGTAAGATAGGAACCTTTTCACTTTTTGTACTTTCTTTCTGTTCTTTTAAGAGTCTGGACAGTGGCTCAATGTATTGTTGTTCGTTGTTGAGCTGTTTTGGTAAATAAAAAAGTACTTATATTTCTTTCTGTCTGGTCTCAGGATCCACGGAAGCTTGATCACGAAAGTTTTTGTCCTTACATTTCTGAAGGACAAAGCAGTGCATGACAGCATGAGATTGCTGATATAGATGCCCGCTGATGTTTGACGTGCCAAGTTGTGTGGATCTTGCATGATAGCTTGGCTTTTTCAATTTTGATAGTTGTCGTCACCAGCTGTTAACATTCTCTTGCCCGTGAATCCCTGATGATCTGGACCGATATTTATATAGCACATTGCATGTACTTTTGAGGCAAACACTGGTGGCTGGGGTTACCCCCGTACTGATTACTGGAGTTGTGTAGTAGTCTTGTGGATGTAGTAGTCTTGTAGTTTGCGGTAGATTAAGACACGATATTTTTGCTTCCCTGCGATAACAAATCGTGGATAGTTTATTACGTCTCATGGCCAACCGTTCCTCTTTTTTTTGAAAATAAAGACAACTTTATTACGTCTCATGTTGATATTGAAGGTCACAAACCGTCAAAAAAAAAAAAAACTTTGGGAGGGGATCAATTCAAACACAGGATTGATCCGGGTCCCATAACAAACAAAAGAAATGCACAGGTGTAGGGATGATAATAGATCATAGTGCTTATGCTTCTTTCATAATCCAATTTGATCCTATCAAACTTTAGCTTACAATTATATAGTATTATGACCCGATTCTTATTGAGTCTGATTCTTAAATTTGCTATGCTAAATTAGAGGACCCTTTAGACTTTACTGCCCTTAACTAGGTGTCTAGGAGAAATTTAGCTTCTCTAAATAGAGTACCTTCAACTGAAAGATCATATTAAGAAGATTTGAGGGCCTTTACTAGAACCATAGAATCCTATTCAAGCTGAATTTGCATCATTCTTTGATATGCTGCCGCGGTGATAACCATCAAATAGGCATATGCTTCTGCACATAGAGCATCATGTACATTCTCTAGATTTCCTGCGCCAGCCAGAATCACGCATCCTTCATGATCCCTCCCAACAAAGCCACATGCTCCCTCCTTTCTATTCTGGATAGAGTAAAGTCCATCGCCGATCCTTAAACTTTAGTGTTGTGTTATCCCGGTACCTAAACTCGCAAATCGACCATTTAAATCTTCAAACTTGTACGCTTGTATCAACCTATTTCTTGAAGTTCCAGATTATATGTTTAGGTCATTAAATTAGTTCAGTTGTGTCACCCCGGTGTCCCTAAACTTGGTTTGAGTCTCATGTGAGTTAAAATAGGATGATCTAAAAAATTATATTAAAAAATAATTTATAACTTTTAAATTTTAATATGAATCCAAATGAAGACAACCTTTTATATTAAAATTGTAGCCATTGATGTGATCTACAATATTGTAGTTGAATTATTTTGAACTAAAACTATTTAGGGTCCTAAAACTTTGTTGTATGTTTATAGATTTTGAAATTTAAAATTTAAAATTAAATTTTTGCATATTAAATAACTTCAAATAAAAAACCTTTTATCTATAAAGTTATAAAGTTATAGATTGTATCGAGAACTATAACTTTTATCTAAACCATGTCAATATCCAAGATTATTTGATAATTTTAAATTTTAAATTTCAAAATCAATAATCATAAAATAATATTTTGGGATCTAAACAGTTTTAATTCAAAAAAAATTCGACTACAAAGGTATAGAACGCGTCAAGAGCTACAATTTTAATATAAAGTTTGACTTCATTCGAGTTTATATGAAAAAATTATAAATTATTTTTTAATATAAAATTTTTAAATCACTTTGTTAGGATCCAGATGAGACTCAAACCAAGTTTAATGAATGAGATGACACAATTGAACAAATTTGATGATCTAAACGGTTTAGGGACCGGGAATGTGAGCTACAATTCTAAAAGGAATGTGATTTGTATGCTTACAAACCAGTATGACATAACCGAACAAGTTTAAGGACCGGAAAGAGACAACCGAACAAGTTTTAGCTAGGATCTAAACGGTTGATTTGCGAGTTTAGAGACCAGAATAATATAAGGGTACAAATTTAGGGACCGATGATGAGCTTTACCCTTCTAGATAAAAGAACCATCAAAATTAATTTTCACATATTCCGAGTTTAGCAGACACTAGTGTACCTTTTCTATCATTGGTTTTGAACGCATCTTGGCCCCTAGTGGGTTTCGGTGATTGGATGAAACACAAGATTACTGTGACTAATGTGTGTTTTGCAGAAACAAGGATGAGTTAGGTCACGGTAATGGCGACGATACAGGCATACAGAGTTCATGTCCCCTGGCGATGGAAAACGTTTCGGTTTTCAAAGGACGGACGACGAAAACGGTGGTAGGCTAGGCTAAGTGTCACATGGTGTTGGAGGACACTTAGGTAGTCTTAGGTTTTTGTTTTTCCTTTGGCCATACTATAAAGGGGAGCGTGAATCAGTAGCTTGACCTAGATGAGTCTATTGAGGTAGGTGTGATGCACACTTGTTATTTCATAGCCCTAGGTAGCTCAGAGAGAGCCCTTATGTCGTGAGGATGAAAAGTCGTTAAGGCAGCATCACGATCCGAAGTCGTTTCAGCCTTGAAATGGGCATCAGACGCTGGCATTAGTGGCATCGGACGCGCGTCCACTGTGAATGCATCTTGGTCCATAGTGGGTTTCGGTGATTGGATAAAACACAAGATTACTGTGACTAACGTGTGTTTTGCAGAAACAGGGATGGGTTAGGTCACGGTAATAGCGACGATACAGGCATATGGAGTTCATGTCCCCTGGCGATGGAAATCGTTTCGGTTTTTAAAGGACGGATGATGAAGATGGTGGTAGACTAGGCTAAGTGTCATATGGTGTTGGAGGACACTTAGGTAGTTTTAGGTCTTTGTTTTTCCTTTGGCCGTACTATAAAGGGGAGTGTGAATCAGTAGCTTGACCTAGATGAGTCTATTGAGGTAGGTGTGGTGCACACTTGTTATTTCATAGCCCTAGGTAGCTTAGAGAGATGCCTTATGTCGCGAGGATGAAAAGTCATTAAGGCAGCGTCGCGATCCGAGTGAGTTTTGCCTGTAAAAAATGCATCAGACGCTGGCCTGGTGGGCATCGGACGCGCGTCCGATGCTCACTAGACTTGAGAGTGATGGCGTGGTGGCATCAGACGCTCCGATGTTGTCACATCGGACGCGCCTGTGCCACTGTTCCAGAGAGGGTGCCCTGAGGGGCACATCGGACGCTAGCATCGGACGCTGAGGGCCAGCGTCCGGTGTCCATGCAGAGAGGTTTCAGATAGGGCAAAATCGCATCGGACGCGTCCTTTGCGAGGGCATCGGACGCTGCCCAGCGTCCGATGCTCCTTTAAAATGTTTGACAGGTTGTACAGTTGACCGTTGGTCGAGGTCATCGGAGCGTCCGATGCCTGGCATCGGAGCGTCCGATGTCTGGCATCAGAGCATCAGAGCGTCCGATGTCCCCGCAGAAAGACCTGTTCAGTGCTCTATTGGGTGGACGGTTGGGGGGAGTATTTATACTCTTCCCCCTCCTCCATTAGAGTGTTCTTGCCACTTTCCTCTGCTGAGAAACACATAGTGAGTGTGAGAAAGAGCAAGATCCCTAGTGAGGTTGAGAGAATAGCTAATTGAGAGAATTAGTGATCTCCTAGTAAGAATTGAGTAGCAAGTGTGCATCCATCCATCTCTTTGGCCTTGTCTTGGTCAAGTGAGAGTTCTAGCTTGTTACTCTTGGTGATCGGCATCACCTAGACGGCTTGGTGGTGATCGGAGAGCTTGGTGATCATCCGGAGGCATTGTGGATGACCCAAGCCAAGTTGTGACCGGTAGCGAGCGATTCACCGGGCTGGAGTGGCGAAGAATCAGCTCGTAGTGAGCACTTGATCCTTGCGTGGATCAAGGGGGAGTGATACACTTGCGCGGGTGCTCCAACGAGGACTAGGGGTGTGTGCCGACACCTCGATACCTCGGCAAAAAGATCGTCGTGTCATCTCTACTCTCTTTACTTACGCATTTATATTTGAGCAATTCAATTCTGCAATTTACTTATTGTCCATCTATATTTGAATTGCCATGGTAGAGTAGAAATGTCATAGTGTTGATCTTTTGTGCGGTTGATTCTAGAGAAACACACTTCTAGGCACTAGAGGGTTAATTGGGCTTGTTAGGATTTAATTATTGCAAAAAGTTTTAGAAAAGCCCAATTCACCCCCTCTTGGGCATCTTGATCCTTTCAATTGGTATCAGAGCCTCGTGCTCTCGATTTAGGCTTAACCGCCTAGAGTTAAGATGCCCGGAGGTGATGGACCACCTC
Organism: Coix lacryma-jobi var. lacryma-jobi; assembly: GCA_009763385.1. NCBI lineage: Eukaryota > Viridiplantae > Streptophyta > Magnoliopsida > Poales > Poaceae > Coix > Coix lacryma-jobi. Next base: position 3,641,113 of record CM019826.1, read on the forward strand.
CCATGTTTGAGGGAGATGACTTTCCATATTGGAAAATCCGTATGGAGTCGTACCTAGAAGCGGTTGATGTAAAATGCCGCGAAGCCGCGATCTCTGGTTTTGCCAAAGCCCAAGGAGGGCACAAGCCTTACTCCTAATGAGGAGGAAAATGGGAAATGGAATACAAAAGCCAAAAACGTCCTTTTTAGAGGCATTTGCAAGGATGTGTTTAACCGCGTCCGGAACCACAAAATGCCCATGATCTATGGGAAAACATTTGTGCGCTCCATGAGGGAACCAAGAGTGAGCGTGAGGAGCACTATCATTTAGTTATGCAAAAACTTCATTCATTTGATATGCATGCTAATGAAAATGCAAATGAAATGTACTCACGCTTGAATGTTCTTGTAGAAGAACTCAATGGACTTGGCCTCACACAAATGCAACCATCCGATGTTGTGAGGAAGATTCTTTGTGTCCTTCCAATTGAGAAGTATGGACACATTGTGACCGTGCTACATCAAAGTGATCTTTCCACCGCTACACCAACTCAAATCTTGGGAAAGATCAATGCGCATGAGATGTACATGCACATCACACCAAGTGGTGGTTCCTCCACCGACAAGAAGAAGGACTTGACCTTCAAAGCTAGCCATGACAAGAAGGGCAAGTCCAAGGCAATTGAGATGCATCATGAAAGCTCAAGTGATGAAGAAGATGACACTAACATTGCTCTCATGGTGAGAAGGACCACAAAGATGTTGAAGAAGCTTCACAAGAATGGAGTCAACTTTGACTCAAGAAATAAGAAATTCTTCACAAGTAGCAAGAGAAGGCCAATCTCCGAGATGGATTGCTACAATTGCAGTGAACTTGGCCATCTTGCTCACCAATGCACCAAGCCCAAGAAAGACAACTACAAGAACAAGAACAAGGGCAAGAAATATGACTCATCAAGCGAAGATGAGAAGAAGAGTGAGAAGCCCTACAAGAAGGATGGCAAGAAGAAGAAGAAGCAATACCACAAGAAAGGTGGCAAAGCTTACATTGTTGGTGATTGGCTCACCGACATTGACTCCTCCGGTGGCTCATCCAATGAAGATAGTGATGATGAGAAGGAGAAGGTGGCTGCTCTAGTGATTGGGACTTCCACTCCACCACCACCACCGATGCCATCATCCACTACACACCTATGCCTCATGGGCAAGGGTGACCGGAAGGTACAAAGTGATGATGAATCTAGTGACGATGAGAGTGATGGAGAATTCAAAGCTCCCACTTATGATGAACTCGTTGATTTGCTAAACAACTATTCTAGAATCATAAGAAAGACTAGAGCTAAAAATGAGAAGCTTGTTGATGAAAATGAATCTCTTGTTGAAAAGTATGATCATGCTATACATGCTAGTAATGAGCAACAAAATGAACTTGCTACTATGTCATCATCTATCAAGGAGCTCAAGTCTTCTAACAAAGAGCTCAAAGCTAAAAATGAAAAACTTAATAAGATGCATAGTACCCTTAACTCTAGCTATGCTTTGCCTAAGGAACAATATACTCAAGTTAAGGTAGATCATGATACACTTGTTGTAGCTTATGATATACTTTCTCATGAGACACATGATGCCCCTAACCTTTTTGTTAAGTGTGACATAGCAACATCTTGTGAGGACTTGGTTAGTGAGCATGATGAGCAAAGAGCTAGTGGCAAGGGCAAGAAAGTGGTTGTGGCCGATCACTATGATGACTATTTCAAGATCAAGAATGAGAATGCTAAGCTCAAGATTGATCTCGAGAAGCTATCAACCACCAAGCAAGTTGTTATCCAAACTCATGATGATGACTATAGCATGACACTTGAGCTAGACATGCTAAAAGAAGAAAACAAGAGATTGAAGATGAAGAGGGATTACAAGTTGACACCATCCCAATTGGAACTCCAACAAGAAAATGACAAGCTCAAGAAAGAGAAGGAGCACCTTGCCACCGGGTTGAAGAAATTCACCAAGGGTCAATGTCTTCAAAGTGAGCTACTCATGAACACCGTAATGAAGACCAATAGAAATGGTATTGGCTTTCTTGAAGAAAAGATGAAGCAACGCAAGAGCATCACAAAAGCCAAAGAAGAAGAAGATGGGAAGATGTTTTGAGTGTGGAAAGGAAGGACACTTTGCCCACAATTGTGAAGAGCCTAAACCCACACCCTTGCCCAAGTATGCTAGGCCCTTTGCTTTCAATGCTCACTACATGCTTAGACAAGATTCTAGTGGCAAGATGAAAGTTATGTTCATGGGGCCTCCAAACAAGAATAGGCCAAAGCAAATTTGGGTTGCTAAGTCCTTAGTAGAGAAGGTTAAGGGGCCTCAACAAGTTTGGGTCCCTAAAGCTCAAGCTTGATTTCTTGTTTGTGTAAGTGAACTACAAGACCGGTGGATCTCATTGGGTGATTGATAGTGGTTGCACACAACATATGACCGGTGATCCCCGGATGTTCACCTCACTAGAAGAGAATGTCAATGATCAAGAAAAGATTACATTTGGTGACAACTCTAAGGACAATGTGAAGGGTTTGGACAAAGTGGCAATATCAAATGATCATACCATCTCAAATGTGCTTCTAGTTGCTTCATTGAGCTTCAACTTGCTATCCGTTGGGCAACTATGTGATCTTGGCTTTCAATGTTTGTTCACTGACAAAGAAGTGGTTGTGACCAAGAAAGATGATACACAAGTGATATTCAAAGGCTTTAGATACAACAATCTCTATCTAGTTGATTTCTCCTCCGAAGATGCCAACTTGAAGACATGTTTGTTCACTAAGCAATCTCTTGGTTGGCTATGGCATAGAAGATTGACACATGTTGGAATGAACACTCTCAACAAGCTATTGAAGAAGGATTTGGTTAGAGGCTTGAAAGATGTAAAATTTGAGAAGGACAAATTGTGTAGTGCATGTCAAGCCAGCAAGCAAGTTGCAAACACTCATCCAACCAAATCCTTTGCATCAACATCAAGAGAGTTAGAGCTACTTCACATGGATCTATTTGGGCCAACAACATATGCTAGCTTGGGTGGAAATCTCTATTGCCTAGTGATTGTTGATGACTATTCTAGATACACTTGGGTATTCTTTCTTCATGACAAATCCGAAGCAACCCCTTCATTCAAGAAGTTTGCCAAGAGAGCCCAAAATGAATAATTTGACTTGAAGATCAAGAGGATTAGAAGTGATAATGGAAAGGAATTTGACAACACCCATATTGAGCAATATTGTGATGAAGTTGGGATCAAGCATGAAGTCTCCGCAACCTACACACCACAACAAAATGGGGTAGTTGAGAGGAAGAACCAGACACTAATCACCGTAGCAAGAACAATGATAGATGAGTACTCTACACCAGAAAGATTTTGGGCGGAAGCAATCAACACCGCTTGCTATGCATCAAATCGGTTGTTCCCCCATCGTCTCCTTGGCAAGACCCCCTATGAGCTACTCAACAACAAGAAGTCGGATGTATCATTCTTTACAGTGTTTGGGTGCAAATGCTACATCTACAAGAAGCGCCAACACCTAGGGAAGTTTAAACACCGATGTGATATTAGTTTTCTTGTTGGTTACTCATTGAATTCCAAAGCATATCGAGTATTCAACCATGCCACCGGGATGATAGAAGAAACATATGATGTGGAATTCGATGAATCTAATGGCTCTCAAGGAGAGCATGAGAATCTTGATGATGTAGGTGATGAACCATTGAGGGAATCAATGAAGAATAGGTCGGTTGGAGCCATCAAGCCTAAAGATGATGATGATGATGTGCAAGTCATTGACAAGCCATCCTCATCAAATGTACCACAAGATGATGATAAAGATGTGAGAGAGCCATTTGAAGATACTCATATCTCCCATGATCAAATGGTGGTACAAGCTCAAGATGTTGATGCTCCTCAAGCGACCCCTCAAGTGGTTAATCAAAGGACTACTCCTCTACTACAAGCTCATCCTCAAGATCTCATCATAGGGAGTCCAACAAGGGGTGTAATGACTCGATCTCAAAAACTTGCTCTATTTATTGAACATCACTCCTTTGTGTCTCTTGTTGAGCCTACCATTGTAGATGAAGTTCTAGGTGATCCGGATTGGGTGAATGCCATGCATGAAGAATTAAACAACTTCACCCGCAACCAAGTTTGAACACTTGAAGAGCGACCTAAAGGCGCAAGAGTCATTGGAACAAAATGGGTGTTTAGAAACAAGCAAGATGATCAAGGCAAGGTTGTTAGAAACAAGGCAAGGCTAGTGGCAAAGGGGTTCTCTCAAGTTGAAGGTTTGGATTTTGGAGAGACCTTTGCACCGGTTGCAAGACTTGAAGCCATTCATATCCTCCTTGCATATGCATCACATCATGACATTAAATTATATCAAATGGATGTGAAAAGTGCATTTTTAAATGGCTTCATAAATGAACTAGTCTATGTTGATCAACCTCCCGAGTTTGAAGACCCTAGATATCCTAATCATGTTTAGGTTGTCCAAGGCGCTATATGGGCTCAAGCAAGCCCCAAGAGCATGGTACGAGCACCTCCGGGACTTCCTCATTGAGAAGGGCTTCATCATTGGGAAGGTCGACACCACACTATTCACCAAGAAGCTTGATGGAGAGATCTTCATTTGTCAAGTCTACGTTGATGATATCATCTTCGGGTCAACAAATGAAGCCTATTGCAAGGAATTTGGTGACTTGATGTCGAAGGAGTTTGAAATGTCCATGATTGGCGAGCTCACATTCTTCCTAGGCTTCCAAGTCAAGCAATTGAAGGAGGGGACTTTTATATCACAAGAGAAATACACAAAAGACCTCCTCAAGCGTTTCAACATGGATGATTGCAAGCCTATCAAAACTCCAATGCCAACAAATGGACATCTCGACCTAGATGTGGGAGGTAACCCGGTTGATCAAACTCTCTACCGTTCTATGATTGGTAGCATATTATATTTGACCGCATCTAGGCCCAACATCATGTTTAGTGTGTGCATGTGTGCTCGATTTCAAGCCGATCCTAGGGAATCACATCTCATAGCCGTGAAGAGAATCCTTAGGTACCTAAAGAACACCCTAAGCATTGGCCTTTGGTATCCCAAAGGAGCTAACTTCCAACTCGTTGGGTATTCCGATTCAGATTACGTGGGTTGCAAAGTAGATAGAAAGAGCACATCTGGAGGGTACCATTTGCTTGGGAGATCACTAGTTTCATGGAGTTCGAAAAAGCAAAATAGTGTGGCCTTGTCTACCGCCGAGGCGGAATACATAGCCACAGGTGCTTGTTGTGTACAAATTCTTTACATGAAACAAACCCTTTTAGACTATGGTGTAGTTCTAGAAAGGGTACCTTTGTTGTGTGACAATGAGAGCGCGGTTAAGCTTGCTAACAACCCAGTTCAACACTCTCGCACTAAGCACATAGATATTCGCCATCACTTTCTAAGAGACCATGTTTCAAAGAAAGACATATCCTTAGAGGGAGTTAGAACCGAAGATCAATTGGCGGATATCTTCACTAAACCTCTAGATGAGAACACCCTTTGTAGATTGCGAAGTGAGCTCAATGTGCTTGATCTAAGTAACTTTGTCAAAAGGTGAAAAGGGAGTTGTCTTTGCATTGCATTGTGTTGTTTTAGGGCCAAAACCCTAAAACAACAGGTCGCTACCTGAACGAAAGCGAACACACAGGGAGACGAATGGCAGACTCACGGTCGCGAGCCAATAGTAGAAGTAGCCACTTGAACAGTGATCCTCCTCCCCCCACCATGAGGGAGGTCGGCCTATTTATATTAATCATGCAGTCTTTACAAGTACAGAAATGTACTTCCAACTACTATTTGTTTACAAGTACTACAATGCCCTTGTAACTACTCTTTTTGATAAGGTGCCTCTGTCATCCGGAGGGTATTTCCGTACCCCAACGTCGAGGTGGCCTCATCTGCTCTCCAACCGTCGAGCAACCTCCTTCCGACAAGTGGGTCCTCCTTTGCTAGTTTTGGACTCTGGACCTGCACGAAGACATTCGGAAGCCATCACTTATGGACGAAAGTGCTTTCAAACGAAAGCGTCGTCTCTCCACCAACTTTGGAAGATGAAAGCGCTTTCGTCCGGAAGGGAAACTATCGCTTCGGTCGAAAGTGATTTCAGACGAAAGCGTCGCCTCTCCACCAACTTTGGAAGACGAAGGCGCTTTCGCCCGAAAGGGAAACTATCGCTTCGGCCGAACGTGCTTTCGGACGAAAGTGTCGTCTCTCCACCAACTTTGGAAGACGAAGGCGCTTTCGCCCGGAAGGGAGACTATCGCTGCACAACTGATTGAAACCGACTAATAGCATTGTATTTGTTCGATAACATATTCGGTTGAAAGCATCATTGCTCGAGTGACCACATTCGTTCCTGATTGTCTACCGTTCATATCGCTCGAAAGTATTCGGCTCACAGTTGCTCCCGTTCGATAAGAGATTCGTCGAAAATGCTTTTGTGCGAAAGCGGGATTCCTACAATTGGGGTATCACCCCAACAATAGCCCCTAACCATCGATTCGTGCGTTGTCGCGGGTCGACGGTGCCCTTGTTAAAGACTATACGCCCGCCCGCTAAAGGTTGGCGAAAGGTTGATTTCATATTTGCCATACCTTGAAGCGTTTTTGACGAAGCCTGATTCTATGTTATTTATTATTATTATTATTATATTACTTATATATATTATTATTATTTTAATTTTATATATTATATTTTTAAGTAATTCGCTATGTTTATCGCCCGCCCCCATTCGTTTATCGACGAGGGCCGCTAACGTATTCACCCCGAGAGTGCATTCAACGGTAGCCCCTCGGCGTGTAATGTAAAACGCTCGCCCATTCGTTTTTCGACGAGGGCCGCTAATGTATTCATCCGAGGGTGCTTTCGTCGGTAGCCCCTCAGTGCTTAGTGTAAAATGCCCACCTCCATTCGTTTTTTGACGAGGGGCGATAACGTATTCGCACGAGGGTGCTTTCGTCGGTAGCCCCCCGTCGTGTAATGTAAAACGCTCGCCCCATTCGTTTTTCGACGAGGGGCGGTAACGTATTCGTCCGAGGGTGCTTTCATCGCTAGCCCCTCGGCGTGTAATTTAAAACGCCCGCCCCATTCATTTTTCGACGAGGGGCGATAACGTATTCGGCGAGGGTGCTTTCGTCGGTAGCCCCTCGGCGTGCAATGTAAAACGCCCGCCACATTCGTTTTCGACGAGGGGCGGTAACGTATTCGCGCGAGGGTGCTTTCGTCGCTAGCCCCTCGGCGTGTAATGTAAAACACCCGCCCATTCATTTTTCGACGAGGGGCGGTAACGTATTCGTCCGAGGGTGCTTTCGTCGGTAGCACCTCGGCGTGTAATGTAAAACACCCACCCCCATTCGTGTTTCGACGAGGGGCGATAACGTATTCGCGCGAGGGTGCTTTCGTCGGTATTCCCTCGGCGTGTAATGTAAAACGCCTGCCCCATTCATTTTTCGACGAGGGGCGGTAACGTATTCGCACGAGGGTGCTTTCGTTGTAGCCCCTCGGCGTGTAATGTAAAACGCCCGCCCCATTCGTTTTTCGACGAAGGGCGGTAACATATTCGCGCGAGGATGCTTTCGTCGCTAGCCCCTCGGTGTGTAATGTAAAACGCCCGCCCCATTCATTTTTCGACGAGGGGCGGTAACGTATTCGCGCGAGGGTGCTTTCGTCGCTAGCCCCTCGGCGTGTAATGTAAAACGCCCGCCCCATTCGTTTTTCGACGAGGGGCGATAATGTATTCGCGCGAGGGTGCTTTCGTCGCTAGCCCCTCGACGTGTAATGTAAAACACCCGCCCCATTCATTTTTCGATGAGGGGTGGTAACATATTCGTCCGAGGGTGCTTTCGTCGCCAGCCCCTCGGCGTGTAATGTAAAACGCCCGCCCTCATTTGTTTTTCGACGAGGGGCGATAACGTATTCGTGCGAGGGTGCTTTCGTCGGTAGCCCCTCGCCGTGCAATGTAAAACGCCGCCCCATTCGTTTTTTGACGAGAGGCGGTAACTGTTGACACTTCTTAACGCAACCACTAGAACTAGACTATGGAGCCTAACCCCAGCAACAGCGCTAGAAGTGTCTTGGTGTTAAAACTATTGACTATTGGATAATTCCGCAAGCGCACATAATATACCGATGTAGCACTTCACCCGAGAGTATTCCAAGGTATCGTTATTTATTTTATCCCAAAGGAAAGCAAGCTAGGAAAGATGTAGAGAGAGGAAAGATAGATCCTTTAGTCTTACTATAATCTATTATCAATTAGAGAAGCAATGTTGGTAAAAGAATACAAGGGAGGATAGATAAATAAGATAAATAAGTTAAGCAAAGAGTATATGATATGAAAGATAACTTTAGTAGAGTTAGCTAGGTGGGAGAACAACGAGTGAGTATAAAGTACTCCTATGTTTCTACCTTTACTCTATGAACTTAATCCTAATTGAAAAGATGACTTAACAGGATTGACGCCTTGCTACTTGTGTGAGAGGGATAAACGAGAGAGTAAAGCGATAGAAGGTTGTTCACCTAACCCAGAACTCAAGCAGATATTTGGCTTATGGACGCCTTACCTTTTAAAAACTAGCCTGAGTTCACGTGAGGGGATCTAGGTAGCCAGGCAAAATCTGTCACCTTTTGCCCATGCGCCCCTACTGTCCGTGCAAGCCAGCGGTAGTCAAAGATAAGATGAAGTATGAGCACCACGCTCACACTTATCTACACCTTTAGCTATCGATCAAAATAGCTAAAGCCCCTATCCTAAGATAGGACGATGACACACACACAAAAAGCTATTTAAAGGAAATCAATCTAACTAAGACAACTATAGAACCAAGATAAGCACACAACAAGACTATATAAATATAGACTTGCACTAAGTAAATACTTAAATAAATATTTGGAAAGTAAATACTTAAGTAAATGCAAAGTAAAGTAAAGAAAGAATAATATATTATATAAATAAAGTCTTACAAAAGAAGGAAGATACAAGGGCTGTACCAGACTCCCAGAAGACGACTCCGGAGACCCGAGCTTCGCCCGACTCAACTCTAACTCCCACTCTAGACTAACTACTACTACTCTTGCTTGATCTCACATGAAAGTGGAGATATGTGTTGTGAGATATGTAAACAATGTGAGGTCTCCAGAATGAGAGGGTGAAGGCCACTATTTATAGTGGAGCTGGAGTAGGGGCTACTCCGGCGCCACGTCAACGATCCGTGTGCTCATCCTCTCTTCACCCTTGGATCCACCGCCATAGCAACCGACCTTGATGAATGGCTTGGATATTGTTCACGTGTGAAACATGTGCTTTGCCACCGACATGGATGAAGTTCACCATGGGGTCGGCCGACCCCCCTCTATGACATGTGGGCCTGGGGTACATCTTCTAGAAGGTGATGATGTCATCCTGATGAATAGTGCAGATGGGCCCCACCAAGAGGGGGGGGTCGGCCGACCCCCTTATGACAGGGCTGGCCCACCACCTTCTCTCCCTTGGTGACCCCACATGTCATGGAGAAAGTCTTGTGAAGTTGGTTGCATTTGGTTTTTGGTGTGGACCCATGAATCCATGTGCTTCTCATCTTGCACCATTGAGCAAAAGCACATGTTTGATCCAATGGTTGATATTGACTTGAACATGCTTCTCTTGGATCATGCCATGTCACCATGGCCGAGGTGGCTCCAAGGTGGGATCAGCCGACCCCCTTGGTGGGCCCACCTGGCCTTATTTTGTTCATTTTGCCATCTCCTACAAGTTCACAAGCTAAGAGTACAAGTGGAACTTATTAGTGATAAATATGCTCATGATATGCTATTCTTCCTTGAAACCGAGGCCTGTTGACGGTATTTTGATAAGGTAAAACATGCTATAACTTCCGTCAACAAGATCCCCCAAGCTTAACCTTTGCTCGTCCCGAGCAAACAATCAAACTTGGCCTCAGTGGATCAGTATTGTTACTATGCATCACATTTCAAGAGTTCCATGTGCACAACAAAGTTCTTCTCTTTGAATGGAAAAATTAGCTATGTAAATCACCCATATTACCTTAGTACTCTATGGGGCTTATGGCTTTTCCTTTGTCTTAGGTGGTTGAAAGATAGAACAGTTTGACTTGAGCACTAACTTTCTTGTTTTTAGCAAGTTTCATACCAGAGGTTTTGCAATATTTTTCAAAAGAAAGACTTAATGTTCCTCATATGGTTCTCTCATGTCACTCAAATGGTGTATGATTCCTCACCAAGGCATATGATAAGTGTTGCCTTCTTTATTTCATCCTACTTCTAAACAGGCTTATGTGTAGCTCAAGGTAGAGATGAAAGAAGATGACATACTTACTTGCATTTTGTTGCGAAGTCAAAGCTCGGATCCTTGAAGAGAAGTGTCATACTCCCAGATCAAGATGTGCAAGTGTGTGGTGTATGGTGGACTAGATTGCTTCTTTATTTCATAAGATCTATCTCTCTCTATATTTTTTTTCTTTTTCTCTCTTTTCTAATGAGACATGGCTAGCATTTTTTTTCATGGACTTTATTTTGCCTAGCCTTTTGAGTCTCATCTACTAAATAATTGAGAGTTTTCCTAACACTTAGAGTATGAAGCAACCTATTTGGTGGAAATGAAAGACATGTTTTTGCGTACTTCCAGTGTAGAAGCAGCATGTATATGAGGTGTGTACGTGATCTTGATCTTAGGAGCATGAAAAGTCTCTTAACAAGGGTCAACAAGACTTGACAACACTTAATACAAAGCAAATAGCCTATGTAGAAGGTTTGTAAACATGTAAAGCATATATGGCTGTGGTAGGAATTTATCACCATTGAGGAACAATTAAGATTTTGATTAATGATAAATTCTCCGGTAATCTATCATGCTTACAACAATATTATAGCAGCTCTTGTCTCACTATATCATGTCTCACAACAACTTAGACTTAGTTCTAGCACTTGCAACCCACAAAGTTTTTAGGTTCATGATGGTTTAAATGAGCTAAGTAATCCATACTTAGAGAAATACTAAGTTGTAAACTAGGCACTAGAGAAACATTAGCAAGGCAACTAGTCATCATTTCCATTGAGAAGATAGACATATATGAGACATGCACTAAGGGGAATACTAAGCAAATATTTTTGGTATTTTCCCCCTTTTTTAAATGCAATGAGAAAACTAATTGAAACGTAAATAACTTAAGATACATGACTTACCTTGGTGGGGGAGAGGATCTCCCCCAAGCTTGGTTCTTGCCTACTGTGGTGGTGGATAATGCTGGTACCACCCGGCCCAACGTCGTGCTTCTTCTTCTTGAATGGCCTGCAGGAGTTGGGCGTTTTGTTGTGCAAGAAGCAATGTCGCCTCTTGTTCGATGTTCATCGCACCCATGTTGTCGATGAGCTCGTCCATCGGCGTCCTTTGATGTTGCCTTCCTCTACCCCGTGGGCGAGGAGTGTCTTGAGAGCGAGGAGTGTCCTGTGAGCGAGGAGGCCTCCCCAAGGACCCTGAAATGTCCATAGAGGCTGCCTCATCTCCCTCCTCAACTTCTTCAGACTGATGTGAAGGTCCGCCTTGTTCCATTCGAGCAGTACGGGACGCTCTTCTTGTCCTCCTGCTAGTACCTACAACTTTTGGGGCTCTTTCCTCAGGGTCCAAATCAAAGGTTAGCGTACAAAGCGCATACAATCGAAGTCTCTCACAAGGGAGAGTGATTTCGACTGTATGGCGTGGATAAATCTATATTAGTTCACCCTTGGGACCCCTTTTGAGTACATCGCAATAAATAAATACACTTTCTTCCAAAACATCTCTCACGGTTTTAATGTACTCACAAGTTTGGAATTCTAGTGCACCCAAAGCTTCGGCTATGTGTGTGATGAATGATGTGAAGTATATGGGTTTCCTAGGTTTTATGTAGCTAAGCCAATAGTTCACTAGCATTTTAACAGGTGAAACTTTAACCTTGCTAACCATGGCATAGAGTAATTTTAGCTCATCATCACTTACCAAAGTTCCTATCGTGCCAAGGAAAAGAGTGGTGAACAGCCAGTAGTGCATGAAACGTAAGGTTGGGTTATGAATTTTGTGCGGTGAGGGATTGGAACAATCACTAGAGCTAGTAATGACATACCAGAAAATATTCTTGTCATAATGAAAAGCATGGTCTACATCAAGATGGCAAGAGTGATCTAATCCTAAAGCAGTGTTTAATGTGCTCCAAGTCAAGTCATATTCCATCCCAAACATTTGGAATGCTACCCCATCGTTATTCACTTTTAACGTGCATAAAAACTCAATGGTTAGGTTCTCTATGCCAAATTCAAGAATTTCAAAGAATCCTCCCCAACCAATGGTATTGAAAATAGCATAAAATTCTGAATCCATACCTGTTTCTTGCAAGAGGGCCAGATCAATGACACTTGTGTGTGAGAAACTACACTCGCGAAGAGTAAGGAATTTCCCCATCTCTTCGGCATTTAGCCTGAGGCCACTCTCGGTCTCCATTACTCTAGTCGGGGGAATGAAGGGTACTAGCCCACTTCTTTCCACCTCTCTCCTCTCATGAGCACTAGCATGGTGAGGTTTTTGGGAAGAACTCTCACCCTTGTTGGACTTTTTGAAACGGGAGGCAAGAGACTTCTTCATCTTACTACAAGATAAGTTACCAAGCTTCTACTACTACTATGAAATGGGAACTATTTTTGTTTTTTTTGGTTTTTGGATGGCTACTACTAAGCTAAACTTGAGAATGAACTTGCAACTAAGGAAGGAAAGGAAGAACTTGTCAGCTTGAGTTGGTCCTGGTGGTTTTGGTGTGGAGTTGAGCTCACAGTGCAATGGTATATATAAGGGGGATAAGGGCAAGTGGTGACCACCCATAGCATGGGTCGGCTGACCCCCCTCCTTGCAACTTTGAACATTGAATTACTTTGTCCAGGCAACATGTTTAAAGTGAGAAAACACATTTTTAGGATGGGCCAACACATGGGTCGGCCGACCCCCCTACATGACACTTTCAACTTTGCTTTTGCTTTAGCTAGGGGACATGTCTAAAGTGTGCAAACACATTTTCAGAATGGTGCAATATGGGGGTCGCCCGACCCCATGACATGCCCCCCTCAAGCTTTAAACTTTGTGTCATCAAGTGTCTAGTAAAGATGTGTCGGTGTTTCAACCCCGGGGGTATGACACCAACTAGTAATATGATCGCGTGTTCTCTTCCTGGATGGTGATGCAAGATGACACAAGGGTTTATCCTGGTTCGGGCAAAGAAGGCCCTACGTCCAGCGGGGGGAGGAGGTTCTTGTATTACTTGCACCTAAGTGCTTGTACAGGGGCAATACAAGCTCAACGAGCGTGGGCGAGAGTCTGGACTCGTGTGTGAGTTGTGTGGACCCGTCTCCGTGAAGGACCCTGGTGTCCTCTTTTATAGAACAAGAGGAGACCAGGGTTACACAGGAGTGACATGTACAACGCCCAATACGGCGGAGGGTTGGAATTCTGTCTTGTCGAGGTCACTGGAGCCGGCGTGGGGGTTGCTGTTGAGGCATCCTTGAAGCGTGACTTCTATCCCGGGCGCGGACGTGGAGGCGTGGCGACGTGGAGTGTAACACTCTGGTGTTAAGCAGACTAAAACCTGACATGTCATCATATGCATTAGCATTTCATTTGAGTTGATAACCCAATTTTGCATTCACTAAAAATAAGTTTTATTCTTTATGCTTGTGCTTAGTGGATAAGGAGTGTTTAAGTTTGCAACCCTAGTCTATGCTTTCTTGTTGTGAATAGTGCTTTTATGCTATATAAGGGTACTATGGTAATTTCTTATATAGTAATTGAATTTTGGACCACATCTTGGTATTATGTCTCAAAGGTGTATTTGGAACATGTTTCAAGTCACCATTGAGGTATAATTCAAATTTGGTCGGAATTCAATTAAGTAATGTAATTAATTTAAAAATCCTATTTTGTCCCCTTTTTCTTAATTCTAAATTTAAAAAGAAGTTGGGTAAACTCTAAAAAACAAAGTTGCTCCATTTTTGTTAAGGATCAACTTTGATGTATAAAGTTTTTCAAGTTCTTATTCGAAATCAAAAGTAATTGTGAAAATACCCTTTTGCCCTTTTTGTCCCCTTTTGATTTTCAAACCCTAATTCAAAATCTAAGCATATTTTGCATTTGTTGCAAAAATAAAAGATGTTCAGTATTTAATTCTGAGCATTTGATATTTTAACATATTTTCAACTTATATTCAAAAATCTGAAGTATTTTTAAGTTAACCGAAAGGGTATAAAGGAGAAGGGGGGGGATAAGTTTTCTTCCCTGTTCATGGCGGCAGGAAGCCGATATTTTGATCGCTGCTGCTCGCGCGTTGGGCGTTGATCTCTCCTGAATGAGCGCGCGACTGAGTCCATGGCAAAGTGAAGCAGCTGCTGGCACTCTCCCTTGCTCCGTGGCGCCTCCTCCTGAGCTCGCCATCGTCCGTTCGCCACCAAGGCACCGACGGGCTCCAATTCAACCCAATCCCCAAATGCACCGCCTCTGATCGTTCTCATCCAAATTGACCGCAGTGATAACTCCCTTAACTCCTTGCGCATCTCCAGAGCCCATCCCTTCGACCTCTACTGCCTCAGAGAGCTCGTGCTCGCCGTTCTTCTTCCCGCCGGGCGAAATCGCCGCCGAGCTCGACCTCGCCGTGGTCCGCTCAACTGGGCACTCCTCTACTCTCTTTGTCTCGCGTTTCTGTTTCATCTTGACCCCAGAAGTCTCATCGGCTCGATGGTTCTCTGTTTGGTGCTCAGGTCTCGCCGGAACATCGTTGTCTTCGCCGGAGCTCGCCGCCGCAAGCCACTGCTCCGTGGACTTTCCCTCTCCGCTCATCCTCCGCTTGAACCAGCTACGTAGCCAGCATCAGGGTGAGCTACTGGAGCTTCCTAGCCCCTCCGTTCTACTGCTACCGACCTAAGTACGCCGGAACAGTTCCGCCGTGATCCGGTCCGCCGCCGTGCGTGGCCAGACCTCACCGGGGCAGTAGCGTTTAGGGTTAGAGGCTCTATCGACTGCGGGTAGCTTGCCGGTGTTGGTGCTCGCGCCCGTTAGGTCTCTAATGGCCGGAGTTGACCGGCGTAAGGCTCGCCGGCGCTCGGTGCGTCGCCGTGCGCTCTGGCCAAGGTCGGGGACCTCGCAGTTGTAAAGACGACAAGTTAGAGGGTGTTGGTTGCAAAGTCCATGACTCATGTAAATAGTGTTCTGGACTGCGGGTTGTTTTCGTTTAAGCCGAAGGGCTTTTCTGCAAAAGCGCCGAGGCGCGCGGGCAGAGCCAGGCTGGGCCGTTTGTGCGCACGTTGGGCCGCGCTGGAGCGGGCCGAAAGCCCAGTTTGGGCTAGAATTGAGTTTTTCTTTTTATATCTTTATGCACAGTAGCTAAGTTTGTTATTTTTGCTATAATTATTCTATAGCTCTGTTAATTATGAAATTTTACATGTTAGATGATAGCATGTCTGTGCTAATATAAAAATTACAAAACTTGTGTTTTGAGTACCTTTGCTGTAATAATTAAATCCATGCTTTAATTAATAAATGCAACTTTGATGAATTATGTAATTTTCTGTGTGTCTCCTAAAATCATGAAATTTGACATGTGAGTTTATGTTACTGATATCTACCTTCATGTTTAATTTCAGCTCTGTTTGATAAAGTATGATTGGTTCATAAGTAAAAGGCTATTTAAAATGACTTATAAAATAAATAGAAATAGTTAATCACTTTAGATTTGTGTGATTTTTGGAAATTGTCTGACAACCAGTGGAAAATTAGCATGAATTGCTCCCTGGTTATGGATTCCTTTATGCAAATACTCTTTTGTTGCTTGTTAGTTACATAACCTTGCTTAATGAAAATAATAAAACTTGCTTAGTAATAATATATGGTTTAATAGCTGAGTTAGTTGTTTTTATATCATGAAGGAAAGTTGTACTCAAGATAGTTAAGTTTGTTTGTTTTTATCCAAAGAACATGTACCCTATCTTAATCATATCATGAGCATCTCATTGATCATGCATATGCACTTCTACGTGTAGATCTCGTTTCGGAAGAACCGGATCCACAGTGGGTTTCTTCTGAGAGTTTGGATCCTTCTAGTTTTTCTGAGTCACCGGACTTCGCTGATCACCAAGGCAAGCCCCGGACATTAACCCTATCCTTGTATTTTTATAAAGTTATTTATATCACTTGAGTTAATATGATGCATTGGGTAAATAGGAGTTGGGTGAATCCTAGTTGGTGCATTACCAACCTTGATGATTCCAACACTTAACCTTGATACCCGTTTTATGAAAATACTTAGTATGCTTAGCCATGCTTTACTACTTCATTATAGTAGGTGCTTTTAAAAATGGTTGCTATGTTATGGGAATAATGAATCTTGAGACAACATGATAAATATAGTAACTTACCTCAAGAATGGAGTCTTGTTGTAAGGTTACTCAACATAGGACCTTATCGTTGTTGGCCTGCTGTGATTGAGACCTTTGAGTACAGCCCACATGCGGTGGTAAGCCTCGTCTATAGCTATTCCGATACTTGAGAACGGCCAACCGCGTACTGGGAGTGGAGAGATGGCGGGAGTAGCGTGTACCCTCGGGGCTATGAGATAGTCGGGTTCGAGGTGTACTGTACTCTCGGGTGACGCTGGACCCGTTCTTGTATGGGAGGATCTATAGATAGGGTTGACATATGCAAGATTAAGATCTACATATGTCGTGTGGTACTGAATCCCCAGCTGGGTTTAAACGATTCGAATCGCCGTGTTTCCTCGGATATGGAGCCTCAATCCACTGACCCGCACCGTAGTAATGAATGGGATCTTTATGAGATGAGAACTAAAGATGTGGTATGCTTATGAAGGTTTGAGAATCTTTAGATAGTCATAAATTTTAATCTTGAGTTAAAACTTGAAAGTAGGGTTTTTCTTTTAGTAAGCTTTTATGCAAAAGAAATATTTTGATCTTGCTAAAGCCTTACCTTGAATCCCTATAACCTTCATTCCTGAGTCTTCTCCTCTTTTCTAGACGGTTAAGTCTTGTTGAGTACTTTTGTACTCAGGGTTCGTTAACCTTTGTTGCAGGTGAGTTTATTGATCATCCTTTTGGTGGCCAATGTTTCTTCACTCTTGTGGAGGAGAGTGATGATGACACTGATGTTTGACCTTGGGCAAGTAACCAAAAGTTGTGTGGTATATGTAATATAAAGTTCCGAACCTTTATGTATCAAATACTTCAGGGTTGTAAACTTTTAAACTTAAGTTTCAATCTATGTTATATAACCTTTCCGCTTTTACTCTGATTTATCTTATCTATAAAACTGTTGTAATACTGTGATGCTTGACGAGGGAATTCCTGAAAAGAATGTAATGTGGATGATTCGGGTTTCCCGAGGACACCCGACAGAGCTCTTGAGTCATTTGGAACTCGTGTACGCCGATCAGAAGTCTTTAGGACAATGATGGGTGCATGTGGGCCACTTAATTCTGCCACATGGAGGCCGTGCAGCGCCCATTCCGGCTCGTACAGGACGTGGCAGGTTCCCTCCGGGTCTTGGGGTACCTGTCCTCCAATAGCATGAAAGCAGTCAGGGCTCGAGGGGCGCAGGGCCGGCCTTGAGGTGGCGCCTATGGGGGGTTCGAGCCCCCGCAGGTATGGGCAAGTCCCGAAAAACCCGTCCGTACAGCGGGAATCCAGGTCTCGAGATGTGGCTCGAGTGTGCTACAGTGCAGGGTATGGCCTAATAGTGTTGTACCTGTGCCTTTTTGCCCATGCTTGTGGTAAAAACGAGATTTGACTCTGGCCCCGGTTCACTGTGGCACACGTTGTGTACCAGAGGATGTGACCGGAGTAGGTGGACGCATTAAATGCGCAGTATGGGGCTAGTATCCGATGTCTGGCGTTGCTCGAGGGAGGTGTGATGTGTCTCGAGGGATAGGTTACCGTGTTAGAGAGGCTCGAGGTCCCCACGTTGGGTCTCGAGGAACGGTGTACGGCTGTAGTGTGCTCGAGGCCTATGTGCCGGGGCTCGAGAGGTAAGCTACCATGAGGCGGTCGGTAAGGCTTTGGCGGGCCTGGGCTTCCTGGCGGTGGGCCGGCGTTGTAGGCCTCGGGGGGTTGGTTTTTTAGGGGGTTAGACTAGCTAGGTCTCTTATTAATTGGTGCTCTCAGTTTAACTTATTTGTTTTGCGTTGATTGGGGGTACCCCTTTTGTGGTCCCCCGATAGTAGCCCCCGAGCCCTTGTTCGAGTGCTAGCACTCGAGCAGGGGCTCCCTATCGGGATCTCGAGGGTTAGCTAACTGGTTATCGAGGGTTTGGTTGTTTTGAATCCGTGGGTGTCGCGCGAACGACACCCGCGGGTGTAGCCCCCGAGGTCACGGAGGAGTGGTTAGGACTCCCTCATGGGCTTTTTTGCGAGTGTGAGTGTTATTTACGTTTTTTAGGTTCGGGAGTGTCGAGCCCCCGAGTTCTTTGACCCTCTTTCATCGAGGGGTGCCAGGCTGAACCGACCGGCCGGCTCTTCGAGCTGTCCGGCACGCTAGTTGCCCTGGCTTGTCATCCCGCGAGTCCTTTCGATCGGATGCGAGGGGGGATGCCTCGTACTACCACGAGCGGGCGAGTATCGAGGTTCCCGGTGAGCTGGTAACAGGGGAATCCAAGTGAGACCTCGTGCCCCGTTCGATAGGGTCGACTAAAGCCCGGAGGCGATATCATAAAGCATGGGCGCTCGGTCTGCAGGAATGCCGGGTCCATTCGATAGGACCTGGTGGCTCGATGCCTCCCTCCGAGGGGATCTCACTGCATGTCGTGCGCCCTGCCTTGGATACACGTGAGGGGCCTCGAGGGCTTGGCCCTCGAGCGATGCTGCGAGTGGCACCCCTTGGTGTCCCTGACTCGGGTGCTCGAAGCCGGCTGTCGAACCCTCTTCGAGGGCCAGCCTTCGCTGCCTTGAGACTTGGAAGGGCCGGGGCCCGTTTTTACCTTCTTGAAGAAGCCTCCGTCGTTTGGAATCCTTCTGCCCGTTGGGCGCGCCTTTTTAGGCTGAAACCGCCAGGGAGTGGAGATCGCGGCGCCGGGGCGACAGACATGAAGTCGGAGCGGCGGTCGTGGTGGGCCCTGGTAGTGGAGCGAACGGGGAGTTGCCGCGTGTACGTGTCAACTGGCTCGAGACGTGGTTTGGTGGGCGCATTAAATGTGTGCGGTTACCTTTCCTCTGCCGTGGGAGACCCTGCCCGTTGGGGTTTTCTTTTATAAACATCGGGTGAGGGGTGAGGGACCCTTTACTTTGCCATTGCCTTCACAGCCGCCGCAGCTCCCACACGCTTTCTCCCCAAGCTAGCGATTGGTAATCTTCCCGGCCGTCCGTCCGCCGCTCAGATCCGTGTCGTCGCCGCCATGGCCGCCCAGACCCAGGTGCTGCCGCCCGAAGACTGGTGCCCGACGAAGACGTCGCAGCGCGAGCTGGAGTCGCTGGTGAACCAGGGGCTTCTCCGCCCCAACCCGCAGGAGGGGCCCGCGTGGTGGATTCTCCCATCGGCGGACCACCAGGTGCCGCACCCGCCGGAGGGGTATGTGGTGAGCTTCACGCGCTACCACCGCATGGGGCTTGGCGTTCCGCCGAGCCGCTTTATGCGGGGGTTGTGTAACACCCCGGGTGTTAAATTAATTAAAATAAATTAGAATTTAATAAAGAAATGGCCAAAACCTTAGATGGGGGAAAATTCTAACCAGATGTTTGTTGCATTCATGCCGTTGCATAATTTTTATTGAGTGAAAAAGAATTTTTGTTAAACCCGATTAGGGCGAATCAAATTTATTCTATTTAAAAGATAAATAAAAAGATTTGTAAAAAGTTTATAAAGTCAAACTCAAATTTTATTTTCAAAACCTAGGGAAAATGTTTTCAAAACTTTTCAAACTTATTTTATTTCAAACTGATTTGAAATGAATTTGCAAAAGAATTTAGAAAATAAAAGAAAAAGGAAAGAAAAGGCAAAGGGCCTCTCCCTCTCCCTCATTTTCCCTCACTTCCGGCCCACACCCCAATTTCCCTCTCCACCGGCAACCCAGCCAAACCGGCCCGGTTCCCCCTCTCCTCATCGGCCCGCCTGGCCTCTCTTTTCCCTTTCCCTCCACTCCCTCGCGGCCTCGGCCCGCTCTCTTCAGTCAGCCCACACTGAGCAGGCCTGCTCGTCCTCCCACGCCACAGCGGCCCGCACTCCCGCCCCGGCCCAACCCGCGCGCTCAGCCCAGCCGCTTGCCGCCGGCTCCACACCCATCCCTCTCGCTCACTGACCACCGAGGCCCACCCGTCAGTGACCTCCCTCTCTTCGCGAGCTCCAGCCGTCAGGCCGTCCCCAACCTCCTCTGCCCTTCGCGTGACTCAGCTCGCTAAACCCCCTCCCCGCGCTCCCCGCTGCAATCTGCATCCCGCCGCCACCTCTGTTATCCCCCGACCTACAAGTATGTGCCCCAACTCACCCCGCGCCACCTTCGAAACACCCCTCACTGAGCCCTCGCCCCACATCTAGAGCCTCAAGAGGCCCCGCCGCCGTTTTCGCCATAGGAGGGCTCTGCCGAGCTCCCTGCCGCACCGAGAAGGCCACCCCCGACCCCTCTCCGATCTCAGCTAAAGTTGACGGAGCCGCGCCGCGTCCGTGGGGCCCGTTTTCGGTGTACAACAGCACCAAGGGGCACGTCACCGAGATCGCCGGCGTAACCGCGCAGCCTCCACGGCGGACTCCCTTCCCCGTCCCCAACCGGCGTCACTGACTCCAGCTCCGACCTCGCGGTGAGCTCCGCATCCAAACCCTATCCTCCCCGTATTCTCTACGCCTCTAGGGCACCTCCCGAGTGAGCTCCGGTGGCCGCCCATGGCACACCGCCACGGACAGCGCCGCCCGGGCGCCGTCGCCGCATCTAGCACCTCTAGGCCGTCCAATTTCTTTTCGGCGGCACAGATTAGATGGAAACACCGAACCGGTATGCGCCGGTTACACAGAGGCATGGACGCAGTCCACACGCGCCGCGTCAGCGGTCCACCAGCCGCGTGGCACACAACACCACTCGCACGCCGCCACGCGTCGCCACATCGGATCCACGCCAGCAGACGCGCCGCGCTGAGTCTCTTTTGCTAAAGAGACCCTGAAATCTTCCGAAACCAACCTGCAATCCAGAGTTCCTGTGCACTGAGTCTAGGGAGATTTTCATCCTAGCCCTTGTCCTTCCTAGAAAATAAGGCGTGGTCCCCGCACCATCTCACCCGTGTTCGCCTGCGTGGCATGCCGGATGCAGTGAGGTTTCGCCACATGGCGCCACGCAGCGCAACGCCGTGTCCACGCGGACGGCTCTGGCTGTTTTGCACTTTAGCCCCTGCAGTCTTCTTGAATCAGCCCGCACTCCACCCGCATAGTAATCTGAGTCAGCCGAACATTGGCATCCTAACCCCTGCATTTTCACCTAAATGAGGCCGGGTCCAAGCGCCTTTTTATTTCTGGTTTTATTTATTTAAAATACGAAAATGAGTTCAGCTTATTTACAGAATTGCCACGCAGATTCAAAAACCCATAACTTGCTCATTTTAACTCCGTTTTGACCCATTCAACTTGCGTTAGATTCGTCTCGTCGAGCTCTACACATTAGATCTATTTACATTCTATTTTCATACTGTTGATGTACTGTTATTTATTATATTTGTTTGGGCCATGTTTGGTGTTTGATCCAGAGAGTGCGATCTACGTGGAACCTCCAGCTCAATACTGTGCCTTTGTTGATTCGACCCAGCCCGAAGGCAAGTGTCCTTGAACATCTTGCTCCTGTATTTAGTTTATTTTGAGTTAGAGTAGTTAGATCCAGTAGGTGCATGCAGTCTTAAATTAAATCCCATGATATGGTTTACTAGCATTTGATTATATTTTCCTTGTCACCTGGTTTGGGATGGTATGGGTAGAAGTCATGCTTAGCCATGCTGTCTGGGATGGGATGGTGGTTTAATAATAATCTTGATTAATGATCTATGGAACATGTGGACTGGTAATGAGTAGTATGGTGAGTAGGTAAATCCGGCAGGATGGACCGTGTGGTGGTTTTTGTGCCGTGGGACTCGGCAGCTGGTTTTGGTTTTTGGTTCTGGGCTTGTGCTAGATTATCCTGCATGGATCCCTAGGACCCGGTTCTTGAAGCCTGTAACCCGGCAAAATAGCGCAAACTATGAGACCTATATGGCTCTGGGACTGGCTAATTAATTAGTTTCCTCCAAGTTGAGGGTCCACACGGGGTTTGTTTTAGTGGCTCACGAGGGGGCCCTGGGGGTCGTAGACCTTTGTATGGGGTGAAACCTTAGAGGTACGTGTGGAACAGACTTGGAGGCGACTTTGTAAAGGCCTTGTAGTGCGACCCCGCTGTGCACCTTGGCAGTGTTTAGCGTGATGGGGAACGCATGACTCATGGGTAAAGATGTGCAAACTCTGCAGAGTAAATAAACTGATATATTAGCCGTGCTCACGGTCAAGAGCGGGCTTGGACTTCTTCGAGATTAGTTGGTGGGTTGGTTCCAGTTCGTTAGAGAAGCCTTATGTGGTTATTAGTTTCATATGACATGGGTACAGAGGCTTCTTCTACGCGGGTTACTGCTTGGTACGGGAGTGACTCACAGGCTCGGGCGCAGACCTGGTGTTATTACGGAAGGTAGTTTTCTATGTCGTGACGTATGGAACTAATACACATAGGACTCCTTGAAACGGCCTGGTTCGGGTCATCTGATGGACTTCAGGTGTGGTTTGCCTGATGGACTTCAGGTGTGGGTTTTGCTTGGTGTGACTCCAAGTGTGGTTGCTTGGTGTGACTCCAAGTGTTGGTTGCTCGGTGTGACTCCGAGTGTGGTTTGCTCGGTGCGACTCCGAGTGTGGTTACTGTTACAGATGGAGACTGTGGTTATAACCTAGTAAATAGGTGCATAGGATTAATAGGATTTAATAGGATGTGTTGCTTTAGGCGCTTGAGTCAAACAGAGTTAGCCTACCTTTGTCAATAGCCTCATAAGCATTTATTTCCTACACTTGCGGAGTACATTTCGATGTACTCACCCTTCCTCTTTGAACCCCCTGCTACCCCACCCAGACGCTGGAGTCTACGACGAGGAGCAGGAGTACCCAGAAGACGGTGGATTCGACCTCGACGACTTGCACTAGGATGGCGCAGCCCCCGGTCGACCTTCCTGTGGAGTGGCGTCCAGTTTCCGCGAGTCTACATTAGAGTTAGACCGAGAGTCTGTACTTTTCTTTTGGACCCGAGGGTCATTTTTTGTAATAATGTTCAATATATTAATAAAGCATTGTTTTGATATTTACTATGATGTGGATATATGTATGAAAAATTGATCCTGACATACATATATTGTGCTCCAATTTTGTTCTTAAAATTGGGGTGTCACAGGCTGGCTCACCACTTCGAGGTGGAGTTGCAGCACTTCTCCCCCAACTCAATCTCGCACGCCGCCATCTACGCCGCGGTGTGCGAGGGATACCTGAAGATCGAGCCCCATTGGGAGATGTTCGTCCACCTCTTCCGGGGTGAGCTCTTTCATAAGGCCGTGAAGCCGAGCGGGAGGAGGCTCGCACGCGCGGGCTCCCTCACCATCGCCACGAGGACCGGTCCCTCGTCGGCCAACGTCCCCCGTCACTACCTCCGCTACAAGCTTTCCTCCAACCAGGCGGGGTGGGACGACTACTGGTTCTACCTGCGGAACAAGGACGGGCTCCTTCCGCAGTACACCGGTAGGATCATCACCAAGCGCCCTGAGAAGTAGAGTTGGGGCGTTGTGGCGGACAGGCAGCGCCACCTGATGCCGCTGATGAATACGATGTGGTTGTTGGTGGAGGAGAAGGGGCTGACCGTCCAGGCGGTCATTTGGGCGTTCCATCAGCGGAGGGTCCTTCCTCTGGCGGACCGCCCCCTTCTCATGTACGAGATGGGGCCAAATGCCCCGCTCGAGGCGCTGAACAGGTCGAGGATGGCCGAGGAGAGGCTGCCTCGAAACGAGGGTGTCTCCCGGGTGTCGGTCACGATCCACGGGCAGTTCCACCCTGAGGAGACCAACCTGATCGCCATGGCACCCGATGCGGGGTGTCTTGACCCGGTAAGCCTTCCTCAAGCTAGGTTGTTTCGAGGCTCCCCTCCTTTCTTTTTCTTCGAACCTTGTTTATTCTCCTTGTGGTTTTTCTCATCGAGTTTCTTTTTGCAGGGGGCGTTCACATATCACGCGTCGAGGCCCCCGGTGAAGGAGGACGCCGCGGAAAGTCAGGTGAGGCGCCTCTCTGCTCAGAAAGATAAGGAGAGTAAGGATGCAAAGAAGAAGAAAGAGAAAGAGAAGAACTTGCGTCGGGTGGACCGGGATCAGAGGCTAGCGAAGGCTCATCGCAATCGGCAGCCTGGAGAGGAGTCCCCCGAGCTCAACTACACGAGCTCGGAGGAGGAGGATGACGACGAGGAGGAGAGTGATGATGAAGGGATGGATGCGCGTCTGAGGCGCGCGGGGGTCGTCGACATCAGGGCTGACTGCTCTTCTATGCAGGAGCATATCCTGGAGATCCCCCCGGTAAAGGGATCGCGCGGGACGCAGCAGCGGAAGGCCACGCCAGGCCCCGCCTCGTCGGAGGCTCAGGGCACGTCGAGCTCCGTGCCGGACGTGCCCCCTGACGTGAAGAAGCCTCGAACTCGGGGCGCCATCGCCGCAGCGCAGAAGGAGGCCACGACCGCGTCGACCCAGGTGGGGGGTCTCGAGAAGGGCCGGACCTCGAGAAGCGGTCAACACACCGGGAGGGACTCCGAGCCCGACCGCTGCAAGTCGTCGAGGGCGACATCGAGCCCGCGGAATAGCGGGCAACATGAGGGGGCGTCGAACCCCCACCATGACCGTCGAGTGGGAGCTCCTGGTCGTCTCGTGACGGGAGTCGTGAGCGATCCCGGAGCCCATCGCCGCACCACCGCCGGGAGAAGGAGGCAGACGCGGGGGGGGGGGGGGGGACCACCGGCACGAGCGCCGGAGCAGGTTCCGGAGCCCACGCAAGGAAAGGCGCCAAGAGGACCGCTCGAAGGAGACGCGTTCGTCCCCCCGGGACAAGAGACAGAAGGAGAGCTCCCCGTCGGGGTCGAGCCACGGGAAGCACTAGGAGCCTTCCCCCCATCCGAGCCACACGGAGATGGCTCGGGGGCATGGCTCGAGCCATGGGGCGGGCTCGAAGCCCCCGAGCGGGTCCGGTGACTCGGGGAAGAAGTCCCGCCGTTGCTTTGGGTAAGTAAAGTTTCTCAATTCCGTTGGTAGTGAAGCTTTTCCTTTTTACCTTTGGTGATGTGTGCCGTTTCTTATTTTTCAGGGAAAAGGGCTCCCGGCAGGAGGCAGACCCCGCGGTGTCCAAGCGGGCCAAGACCTCGAGCTCTGCTGAGGACCAAGCACCTCGAGGTATGGCTCCTTCTTCCGCTGAAATGGCCGCTTGGCTGGTGAAGGCTTGAGCAGCCATGGCTCGGGGAAGTCAGATGGCCGCCGCGGATCTTGGTGAGGCCGACACCGTCGTCCACGGGGATCGAGGCTTTTTCCTGATTCTGACGACGTTGTTCTCTTTTTCAGCAGGGACCGCGGCTCCTGGCGCCAAGCCCGCCGCCACTGCGTCCATCGCAGCACCACCACCACCTCCTCCTCCTCCTCCGGTGGAGCCTACCGAGAGGGCCACTCCTCCCCCCATCACGACGACCATCTCGGGGGGAGCACCCGAGACAGGCGCGGCTCCGTTGGCGTCTGGGGCTGAGGGGACAGCGGCCCTCGAGACCCCAGACGACGCGAGCCGGTCCGCTGGACAGGATCCCCTACCGACGGAGCCTCGCGCGCCCGCGGAGAAGGAGAAGGAGGGGGAGGCGTCGGTGGAGAAGATACCGACGGTGGAGGAGCTCCTGGACGAGCTGGAGAAGGAGCCGTCCCCGGTCAAGGGCTCAGCGCTGGAGGGGGCGCTCGAGGCACCGGCCGGGGACGACAAGACGCCGGAAGACCCAGTGAGGGAGGAGAGGCTCGAGGGGCCGGCCGGGAATGAGGCGGAGGGGACGACCGGTCCCTCGGCCGGCGCGGAGGAGAGCTTGGAGACAAGCCACCCCGTCGAGCGGTCGACTCAGCAGGGGGTTCCGCGGGAGGCACGCTCGATCTTCAAGGAGGTGACCGAGCTCGTGGCGCAGGCAGAGAGGGCCTTCGTGGAGGAGGCGGACAAGTCCGCGCGGGTGGCGGTTGCCCTCGTGAGGGCGGAGGGGGAGCTTCAGGAGCTCCGCGCTGAGCTAGGCCGGAACGAGCAGATGGCGCGCCGGCTCAGCGACGCTCAGGCGGAGACCCAGGCGGCTCGAGACGAGGCCGCCCAAGCTTAGAGGGAGACCACCACCGCTCTGTCCGCGGTGGAGGCGTCGAGGAATGAGGCTGCTGATGCCCGAAGCGAGGCCGCCACCGCCCGGTCTGCAGCGGAGGCGGCGAGGAAGGAGGTCGAGGAGGCCAAGAGCAAGGCCGCCACCGCCCTGGCTGTGGCGGAGGCAGCGCGGAAGGAGGCCCAGGAGGCCTTAACTGCCGCTCGGCAGGAGGTGATCAAGAAGGATCTGGCCCTTGCGCAGACGGGCAAGCTGGTCGAGGAGCTTAAGGGCCAAAAACTTGACGTGCTGTCCCAAAAGCATACGCTCGAGTAGCGCGTCGGGGTCCTTACCAGCGACTTTGACGCTCTGGGCGTGCACTGCCAAGGTACTGTCGTAATCTTCAGGCTTTGTTTTGCTTTGATTTCGAGATTCTTGCCACGCTGCGGGCTTACTCTTTTCTGTTTGTTGCACAGATCTGGAGAAGACAGCCGAGGAGCTCCGCGGGACGAATCAGACTCTCGTGGAGCAACTCCAGGGTGAGACCATGGTGGCGGAGCGGGCGCGCGGCACCCTCGACAGGCTCTGCTCCACGTGGGCTGTCGACCCGGTGGCCACGGCAGAGGGCGCGGTGGCTCGAGGCGACGCCCTGGTCGATGCCCTGTGCTTCTTTGACATGGCCGCGCGGGACCGCGTCAAGAGCGCTCTCCACCACGGCGTGAAGCAGGCGCTCATGGCCGTCCGTTCCGGCTTCCGCTACCCGGTCAACGTCGTCGCTAAGGGCTTCGTCGAGATCGAGGGGAAGGACGAAGAGTAGAACGATCGCCGCGTCGACAAGATCCTGAAAAAGGTGGAGAGGCCGGGTGCGGCGCTCGCAAAGCTCTTCGAGGAGGACGTGCTGCCTCCTGATGCAGACAGTGGTGTAGATGGCTCCCCTCCTCCTGGCCCGGACGTCGAGGCTGAGCCCGCAGCAAAAGATCTTGAGGAGGAGTTCCAGACTGATGAGGAATGAAGCCTGCGTGCCAAATTTGGGCGTTGAGGCCCTTGTAAAAATTCATGTCATGACTTATGGCCCGTCGAGGCCAACATATGCGTATGACTTATTTGTTTAGAGAAGCTGTTTTCTTTTCAAGTTTATTCGATCATTTCTCTTTGTCGCTAGCTCGAGTTTCTACCGGCCTGGTCTATGTTCTTTCGATACGCGTCACGAGTTCCTCGAGGGGGAGGCGTAGGTAGGGTACCGTAGCCCGGGGGCATGGGTGGCCGTCTACGTCGACGCCCCCGCCTCTTTGGAGGCTCGAGGTATCCACGGACTTAGACGTTGCTAGTACGCTCGAGATACGAATCGAGATAAGGGTCGAATTCTTGAAAAGAAAAGCGCGTTTTTTCCGGAGTCTGGGGGGGAGGTTCCCCCCTGTCAGCCCCCGAGGGAGGCTCGACCCTGAGCAAGGCAGGGTCGAGGCTACCTTAAGTTGCTAAGTAAAATGAAAGTCAGTGCACGAGTTTGTTCATTCATATTTGACGTGTTTGTACAGAGCAACAAAATGTAAAAGGCCTCGAGGCCCTTAAGGGTAGAAGCGACGTAGCTGAGATATGTTCCATGCATTCGCCAGGATCCTGCCTTGACCGTCGTAGAGCTTGTATGTTCCTGGCTTGAGCACCTCAGCTATGGTGTATGGGCCCTCCCATGGAGGGGTGAGCTTGTGGCGCCCTCGATTATCTTGCAGCCGTCGAAGCACGAGGTCCCCCACCGCCAGGTTCCTTTTGCGCACGTGCTTGTCGTGGTAGCGTCGAAGTGTTTGCTGGTAGCGCGCGGAGTTGATGAGCGCCACATCTTGAGCCTCCTCGAGCTGGTCCTTGGCGTTGGCGAGCCTCTCGTTGTTGGTTTGCTCATTGTAGGCTCGAAGTCGAGGGGAGCCGTACTCAAGGTCTGTAGGCAAGATAGCCTCGGCGCCGTAGGTTAGGAAGAATGGAGTGAACCCGGTGGCTCGACTCGGCGTAGTCCTAGGGCCCCACAGCACCGAGGGGAGCTCTGTAGCCCACCTCTTTCCAAAATTATTGAGGGTCTTGAACAGCCTCGGCTTCATCCCATGGATTATCATGCCGTTGGCGCGCTCGACCTGCCCGTTGCATTGAGGGTATACGACCGAGGCCCAGTTCACACGGATGTTGTTCTCGTCGCAGAAGTTGGTGAACTTTTTGCCTGCGAATTGTGTGCCATTGTCGGTGATGATGACGTTAGGCACCCTAAACCGGTACATGATGTCGGAGATGAACTCGACGACCTTCTCGTAGGTGGGGTTGCCTATAGGTTTAGCCTCGATCCACTTGGTGAATTTGTCGACGGCCACGAGCACATGCGTATACTTTCCATTTGTCATCTTGAGGGGACCCACGAGGTCGGGCCCCCAGACGGCAAACGGCCAAGTGATGGGGATCATCTGCAGGGCGTGCGCGGGCTGGTGCGTTTGCTTGGCGTAGAACTGACACCCTTGGCAGGCTCGAACCAGGCGCTTGGCGTCTCCAATGGCGGTTGGCCAGTAGAAGCCTTGGCGGAAGGCGTTCCCTACCAAGGTCCTTGGCGCTGCGTGATGGCCGCAAGCCCCCGAGTGCATGTCGTCGAGGAGCCTGCGCCCTTCCTCGAGGGGAATTCAGCGCTAAAGGATTCCTGATGGGCTTCGACGGTATAGCTCTCGTTCGTCGCCGTAGATGACGTAGGTCTTGGCCCTACGAGCGATGCGTCGGGCCTCCGTCTTGTCTTCTGGTAGCACGCCTTGCGTCAGGTAGTCGAGGAAGGGCGTCCGCCAGTCGAGGGGTCGTGATGAAGAAGAGGCGGGTGCGTCGATCTGCATCGCCTCAGCAGATGTCGAGGGGTCGTTCTCGAGGGGTGGCATTGAAGGTCGAGTCCCCGTGTCTGGCTCGAGGGGTGGCGTCGAGGGGCCAGCCCCCGGGCCGATTTTGACGGATGGCTCGAAAATGTCCCTCGAGAAGACATCTGGTGGGACGGTGCCGCGCGTGGATGCGAACTTAGCCAGCTCGTCTGCGGCCTCGTTGTACTTTCGTGCGATGTGGTTGAGCTCGAGGCCGTAGAACTTGTCTTCTAGCTTGCGCACTTCTCCGCAGTATGCTTCCATCTTGGGATCGATGCAGCTCGAGGCCTTCATGACTTGGTTGACGACGAGCTGCGAGTCCCCTCGAACGTCGAGGCGTCAGACCCCAAGCTCGAGGGCGATACGCAGCCCGTTGACAAGGGCCTCGTACTCAGCGACGTTGTTGGAGGCGGGGATGTGCAAGCGCAACAGGTAGCGCATGTGGACTCTGAGGGGTGAGATGAAGAGCAGGCCTGCGCCTGCCCCTGTCTTCATGAGGGACCCGTCGAAGTACATAGTCCAGAGCTCGGCTTGGATTTGTGCCAGCGGGAGCTGGGTGTCGGTCCATTCAGCAACGAAGTCCGCTAACGCTTGCGACTTGATGGCTTTTCGTGGAGCGTAGGTGATGGCCTCCCCCATCAGCTCGGCAGACCACTTGGCGATGCGCCCCATGGCCTCTCGGTTGTTGATGATCTCCCCGAGGGGAAGGACGATACCACCGTCACGGGATGAGCGAGGAAATAATGCTGGAGCTTGCGCCTCGTGATGATGATGCCGTAGAGCAGCTTCTGGACGTGTGGGTACCGGACCTTGGCCTCGGAGAGCACCTCACTGATGAAGTACACCGGCCGTTGGACTGGTAGCGCGTGACCCTCCTCGTGTCTCTCGACGACTACGACCGCGCTGACCTCCTGGGTGGTTGCGGCCACGTAGAGGAGGAGAGGCTCGGAAGGATCGTCACCTTGGGCTAGTCGTGGTGGCACGAGAATTGGCGCGGAAGTCAGCAACCCCTTCAACTTGGTTAGGGCCTCCTCGGCTTCGACGGTCCACGCAAAGCGTTCCGTTTTCTTCAGCAGGCGGTAGAGGGGTAGCGCCTTTTCCCCTAGCCTCGAGATGAACCTGCTGAGAGCGGCTAGACAGCCTGTCACTTTCTGTACGCCCTTGAGGTCTCGAATTGGGCCCATCCTCGTGACTGCTGAGATCTTTTCAGGGTTGGCCTCGATCCCCCGTTGTGAGACAATGTAGCCAAGTAGCATGCCTCAAGGTACACCAAAGACACATTTCTCGGGGTTGAGTTTCACATTCTTGGCCCGGAGGCACTCGAACATGGTCTCGAGATCGCTGATGAGGTCCCCGACTCTCTTGGTTTTAACCACGATGTCATCGACGTAGGCTTCGACGGTTTTGCCTATGTGTTCGCCAAAGACATGCTGCATACAACGCTGATATGTTGCCCCGGCGTTTCGAAGGCCGAAGGGCATTGTGACGTAGCAATACATAAAAGGCGTAATAAAAGAGGTAGCGAGCTCATCGGATTCTTTCATCTTAATCTGGTGGTAGCCGGAATACACATCGAGAAATGAAAGTACTTCACACCCCGCAGTGGAATCGACAATCTGATCAATTCTAGGTAAAGGGAATGGAACTTTTGGACATGCTTTATTCAAACCAATGTAGTCTACACACATCCGCATCTTTCCATTCTTTTTCCTAACTAGTACAGGGTTAGCTAGCCACTCCGGGTGAAATACCTCCTTGATGAATCCAGCCGCCAAAAGCTTGTGCACCTTCTCGCCGATGATCCTACGCTTCTCCTCGTCGAAGCGGCGCAGGCGTTGCTTCACCGGTCTGGACCCGGCCTGGATCTCCAGGCGTGCTCGGCGACTTCCCTCGGTATGCCTGGTATGTCCGAGGGGCTCCACGCAAACATGTCGATGTTCGCGCGGAGAAAGTCGACGGGCACTGCTTCCTATTTAGGCTCGAGGCTGGCACTGATGGCCAGCGTCTTGCCGTCGGACGAGGTCGGGTCGACGGGTATCTGCTTGGTGTGCTCTACCGGCTCGAAGGTGCCAGCGTGGCGCTTTGCTTCAGGGGCCTCGGTGGCCAGGGCAGCCAGGGCCTCGAGCGAGTCGACCTGGACGTTGGCCTCTCCACGCTCGACGCACTCCACGTCGTAGTGGTACGCGTGTTCGTAGGAGGTGTCGACGGTGATGATCCCTTTCGGCCCTGGCATCTTGAGCTTCAAGTATGTGTAGTTGGGGACCGCCATGAACTTGGCGTAGCCAGGCCTGCCTATGATGGCGTGGTAGGTCCCTTGGAACCCAACCACCTCGAAGGTGAGCGTCTCCCGGCGGAAGTTGGCCGGCGTGCCAAAGCAAACAGGTAGGTCGATGCGCCCGAGGGGGTGGGCCTTCTTTCCTGGTACGACTCCGTGGAACCCCCCGATGCTGGGTCAGAGCTGGTCCCTCGAGATCCCCAGGAGGTCGAGGGTCTTGAGGTATATGATGTTGAGGCTCGAGCCCCCGTCCATCAACACCTTGGAGAACCGTACGTCGATGATGACGGGGTCGACGACGAGGGGGTACGCCCCCGGATTTACGACATGGTCCGGATGGTCGTCACGGTCGAACGTGATCGGCACATCAGACCAGTCAAGATACCGGGGGGCGTCGTGGCAGAGTGCAAAGACGTCCCGACACTCCTTCTTTCTCTCTCGAGCTGAGAGCCCGACGGTTGGGCCCCCGTAGATCATGAAGCAGTCGCGCACCGGGGGGAAGTTGTCGTCTGCATCCCCGTCGTCACGTCGATCGTTGTCCTTGCCCTTAGGCGCGTCTTCCTTCTTGTCGCCGAGCTTGGAGTAGAAGCCCTTCATCATTCGGCAGTCCTTCAACTTGTGATTCGTGGGACCCTTGTGATAAGGGCAGGGGTCCTCGAGTATTTTGTCGAAGACAGCCCCGTCAGGTGGGCCTCGAGGCTTCTTATGATCGAGGGCGCCCACGAGCACTTCTTCATCGTCGTCATCATCGGCGTCGCGCTTCGCCTTCTGACCTTGGCCTTTGTTCTTCTTCTTTTTGTTGTTGTTGTTGCAGTTTTTGACGTTGTTGCCCTTGCTCGAGCCCTCCGGCGTGGCCACCGCCCTGCCTTTGTCCGTGGAGCGACCAAAGAAGGCCCTCACTGCCTCGTCGCCTGAGGCAAAGCTGGTGACATGATCCATCAGATCCTCGATCGTCTTGGGATGGTAGCGCCCTAGCTCGTGGACTAGCTCTTGGCATGTCGTGCCCGCGAGGAACGCTGAGATGACATCCTCATCAGGCACGTGGGGGAGCTCGAGGCGCTACTTCGAGAATCGCCGAGCGAAGTCGCGGAGGGGCTCGTCCGCTGTCTGCCTGCAACGTCGTAGATCCCAGGGGTTGCCTGGGCGCACGCAAGTCCCCTTAAAATTCCCATCGAAGACCCTGACTAAGTCGGCCCAGTCGTGGATCTGATCCGGCGGGAGCCCCTCGAGCCACCGACGGGCGGTGTCCGAGAGGTAGAGTGGAAGCTGGCGTATGATCACACGGTCGTCGCTCTTCGCCCCGCCCAGTTGGCAGCCCAGGCGGAAGTCGGAGAGCCATAGCTTGGGCTCGACCTCCCCGTCATACTTCACGATGTTGGTCGGTGGTCGAAAGCGGTCGGGGAGGGTCGAGCTGCGGATGGCCCGACTGAAGACCCTGGGGCCAGGGGGCTCGAGGGCTTGCCGATCCTCGTCACTGTCGTAGCGCCCCCCTCGATGGGCACTATAGCCACGCTCCTCGGCCCCTTTGTCCTTGCGCCGGCGGTTGATGTTGTTGCGGGCTGCATTGGGGTTTCGAGGTGGCCGGTTGTCGACGATCCGCTCCCGGACTGGCCTGGCTCGAGAGGCGTCCGACTGGTGGACGGATGTCTCACGCTCATCGCAGGGCGCGTCTGCTGGCTTCCCCAAGGCCGCTCCGCGTTGGCGCGAGGCTGAGCTCTCGGCCTGCTGCAGAGCGGCTGTCTCGAGGAGGTTCTTCATTTCCCCGAGCATGCGCCTGGCGTCAGGGTTGGAGACGGCGGGTAGATCGCGGAGCAGCATGGCGGCCGCCACCACGTTCTACCCGGCTCGCGTGAAGCGCACCTTGGGGCGTGCTGGTGCCCCATCCTTGAGGATCTGCCGGTGGACCTCTCGAGCGCGGCCACGGGCGCCGGCGCCTCGAGGCTGGGCTTGTTCCTGCACAAGAGTTTGCTCGAGCTGTAGCAGGCATTGTCGGTCCTCCTCGGCCTTGGTGATCGCCTCCCGCAGCTGCGCGAGCTGCGCCGCCCGGTCGTCGTTGTGCTGAGGTGGTGCATCCGGTGCCGGGGGTTCGCGCCTCCCCTGAACATGTGGTCCGCCCACCGCAGCCACGTCGTTGGGCTCTTCGAGGTTGAGCGCCGGCCTGGCATCGTCGTCGTCGTCGTCCTCGGCATAGTCCACGACCCCCTCGAGCTGGAAGCACTCCCTGGTGGGATCCCAGAGGTCAGGGTCGTGGTAGTCGTACTCATCGGAGTCGGAGCTGTTGATGTCGCGCCGCCCTGGCTCGTGCTGGGACTGCAGCTCGCGGTGCCACTCTCCGATGGTGGCTCGCCGGGGTGGCTCGACGACTCGTGAGAAGCCGCGGTCGACGTGCGCATGGTAGACGATCTCCAGGTTGGTGGTGGCTCGTAGGATTACGCCTGGATGTTCCTTCCGCTCTGCCGTCGCCCGGTCTTGACGGCTCTTGTCGCGGTGGTGGGCGTAGACAGCTGCGGAGTTGTTGAGGCCGAACGGGGGCCGCTGGCGTCGAGCGCGGTACACCCCGTGCGGGGGGAAGCCAGGTGGTGTCGACGGAGCACGGCTCGAGGGCCTCTGGCTAGGTTCCCGGTCCGCGCGCATGACGAACGCGAACTCGCTGGGAGAGCGCGCGCGCGCCCTAGAAGTCTCCGGCTGCGCGCCGGGTAGGTTTCTCCTTAGGGACTCTGCGCCGTCCGTGGGGAAGTGGGTGTACGCCGCGGGCACCGCCTGTTTCTGGCGACGATGGTGACGACGGCGCCGCTCACAAGGTGGCGACGCGTGGTGGTGTGGGCGACGCGCCACGCCCCCCGCACGGGGTGGCGTGACACGCCCTCCGCTCGGGCTCTCCGTGGAGAGCAGGGTCAGCTCGTTGCCGCTGCCGGTGGCCAGGAACTCGAGGCTCCCGAACCAGATGACGGCACCAGCAGAGAACGAAGGAGTGGAAGAAGCCATCTAGAAAACAACGAGAAATCGACTCCGACACGCGAAGGCCCCTACCTGGCGCGCCAACTGTCGGTGTTTCGACCCCGGGGGTATGACACCAACTAGTAATATGATCGCGTGCTCTCTTCCTGGATGGTGATGCAAGATGACACAAGGGTTTATCCTGGTTCGGGCAAAGAAGGCCCTACGTCCAGCGGGGGGAGGAGGTTCTTGTATTACTTGCACCTAAGTGCTTGTACAGGGGCAATACAAGCTCAACGAGCGTGGGCGAGAGTCTGGACTCGCGTGTGAGTTGTGTGGACCCGTCTCCGTGAAGGACCCTGGTGTCCTCTTTTATAGAACAAGAGGAGACCAGGGTTACACAGGAGTGACATGTACAACGCCCAATACGGCGGAGGGTTGGAATTCTGTCTTGTCGAGGTCACTGGAGCCGGCGTGGGGGTTGCTGTTGAGGCGTCCTTGAAGCGTGGCTTCTATCCCGGGCGCGGACGTGGCGGCGTGGCGACGTGGAGGCCGTGCAACGCCCATTCCGACTCGTACAGGACGTGGCAGGGTCTCTCCGGGTCTTGGGGTACCTGTCCTCCAATAGCATGAAAGCAGTCAGGGCTCGAGGGGCGCAGGGCCGGCCTCGAGGTGGCGCCTACGGGGGTTCGAGCCCCCGCATGTATGGGCAAGTCCTGGAAAACCCGGCCGTACAGCGGGAATCCAGGTCTCGAGATGTGGCTCGAGTGTGCTACAGTGCAGGGTATGGCCTAACAGTGCTGTACCTGTGCCTTTTTGCCCATGCTTGTGGTAAAAACGAGATTTGACTCTGGCCCCGGTTCACTGTGGCACACGTTGTGTACCATAGGATGTGACCAGAGTAGGTGGACGCATTAAATGCGCAGTATGGGGCTGGTATCCGATGTCTGGCGTTGCTCGAGGGAGGTGTGATGTGTCTCGAGGGATAGGTTACCGTGTTAGAGAGGCTCGAGGTCCCCATGTTGGGTCTCGAGGAATGGTGTACGGCTGTAGTGGGCTCGAGGCCTATGTGCCGGGGCTCGAGAGGTAAGCTACCATGAGGCGGTCGGTAAGGCTTTGGCGGGCCTGGGCTTCCTGGCGGTGGGCCGACGTTGTAGGGCTCGGGGGGTTGGTTTTTTAGGGGGTTAGACTAGCTAGGTCTCTTATTAATTGGTGCTCTCGGTTTAACTTATTTGTTTTGCGTTGATTGGGGGTACCCCTTTTGTGGTCCCCCGATAGTAGCCCCCGAGCCCTTGTTCGAGTGCTAGCACTCGAGCAGGGGCTCCCTACCGGGATCTCGAGGGTTAGCTAACTGGTTATCGAGGGTTTGGTTGTTTTGAATCCGTGGGTGTCGCGCGAACGACACCCGCGGGTGTAGCCCCCGAGGTCACGGAGGAGTGGTTAGGACTCCCTCGTGGGCTTTTTTGCGAGTGTGAGTGTTATTTACGTTTTTTAGGTTCGGGAGTGTCGAGCCCCCGAGTTCTTTGACCCTCTTTCATCGAGGGGTGCCAGGCTGAACCGACCGGCCGGCTCTTCGAGCTGTCCGGCACGCTAGTTGCCCTGGCTTGTCATCCCGCGAGTCCTTTCGATCGGATGCGAGGGGGGATGCCTCGTACTACCACGAGCGGGCGAGTATCGAGGTTCCCGATGAGCTGGTAACAGGGGAATCCAAGTGATTGGTGCTCTTATTAATTGGCCGGTTCTTGGGGTTGGTTTTCCAGGCGGGCCTGGGCTTCCTGGCGGGGACCACGTTGTAGGCGGGGCTTCTTGGCCGGTTCTCTTATTAATTGGTGCTCTAGGTTTAACTTATTTGTTTTGCGTTGATTGGGGGTACCCCTTTGTGGTCCCCCGACAAGATGTAACTATGTTTGGTCCAAAGTTGATACAAATTTCAGAGATTCCCTTGCCTAGTGTTTGGTGAAAGGGAGAAGATGAATGGCCAAAGTGGAGACATGTCTAAAGTGATTCCCATGGACCATGAGAGCACTAAGACATTCCTTTGGCTGGTTGTTGTGGTCCCATGAGCATCCAACATAAAGGGGAACATTTCATGCTTAAAGAGTAAAGCAAAGGACCTTTTCTTTTGAGATGTTGGCTTAGATGACATGTGTTGACGCTCACTAAGTGTCATATTTTTAGCATCAACAAGGTCATATAACACAGCACAAGAGCCTAAAATCAACCAAAAACCTTTTATAAACTAACGATTTCCACTTGTCCTTGAGTTTTATTTGAATGTAGGAAATTGCAGGGTTTTTGAGCAAAATGACCAAATGGACCCACCAGGGAGCAAGCCCACGTGCCTGGGCTCACTCTGGGTCGAGGAGGGGTGGCGCCCGCCACCCCTAGCTGGCGGCCACCAGGGGGGAGAAGCCCAAACTCCCCCCTGCCATGTCACTAATCCAGGGGAAGCACTCCACGCTCATTTGCAGCCGTTGCTCACCTAAGTCGGTTCATCCAAGGGCTAAGAAGCAATGTCACATAGGACCCCCTAGCTCATTTGTACTCAGACCTCACCTCATTAGTCTCACTCTCTTGTAAGTGAAGCTCTGGTGAAGGAACACTCTAGTTGAGAGACTTAGAGTGAGAGCGAGAGTGTAGAAGAAGAGAAGAGCTGGAGTTGTAATAGAGGATCTTCCAAGTCTCTGGTATAATTCCAATTCTTCCTTCATTTATCTTAGTGTTCTTCTACTTTCAACATTTACTTTAAGTTCTTTACTTATTGTTCTTGTTGAGTGCTTTCGATCATAGATAGCTTAGTATTTAGCTTATATCTAGTTTGGGTTCTTCGCTGAGTAATCAGTGCTCTAGTTTTGGACGCAAGATTAGAGTAGTATATATTAGTGTAAGCGCGGTGCTTAGACTAGTTATACCTTAGTTTGTGGCTAGCCCCCTGGATAGCTGTGGTAGCAAACAGGTGGTGACAGCCCTGGGAGCCTTGAATTCCACCACGTAGTTGGGTTAGTTCTTAAATCATAAACCTCGTTGTGCACGTCTGAGGTAAATAGTCCAGAGGGTGTGTACGGTTCGAAGAACTAGATAGAATCTTTATTGCTAAGTTAGTTGTGATCGTTAGTGTGTAGGACAACATTAATCTGTTCATCGGCCAGACCCCGCCGATTTAGGTTAGTAGTAGTTAGTCTTTCTTTTCTTTTTAGTAGTAGTAGAAACCAACCCCCCTTTCATACATCTCGATCAACCCTGCTAGAATCACTAGTTGTTCATAGCGATCCTAGTGTTAGTTCTGCCTTAGTAGCTTCCCTGTGGAAATAAATACGATACTCGGTTACTCCCGGGTGAAGTGCTACAATAGACTTATTCTGTGCGCTTGCGGAACCTACCAATAGTCAGACAAATAGTTAGTTATACTTCTTACATCAAGAAGTACCAACAAACCTTTCTGGCGCCGTTGCCGGGGATAGATTCATAGTCTACTCCCAGTGACGACGTTAGCAAGAGTCAACAAGCATTTCTGGCGCCGTTGCCGGGGAAGCAATTGGCTAGAATTAATTCTTTGTGATTTCTATTGAATTAACCCCCGTAGTTCTAGCGGGTATATATATCGTCTGTTGTTTGTGATCGTTCAAGTAGTCATGGCCGGATTCAATCTTCCGAGCGACTATCAAGAAGATCCTGAGGCCATTCTTAGGAGGGCGAGAGCTAATCTCACTCCTCCGAGGAAGAACCTGGAGCTTCGTGAGAGGAGTTCGTCGAGACAAGAATTCCAGTCAGAATTGACTGACGAACCAAGCTGCTCCAACGATCAATCAACATCGACGTCGACCAAAACACTCTGTGAGTATTCCATGCCTACTCTTGCTCACATTCCAGTGTTACCGTCTACTAGTAATGTAGATTTTGAGCTTAAGCCTCACTTAATACGTATGGCTCAAGCTATTGCATTTAATGGCAAACCTTCCGAGGATGCCAATGCTCACCTCCGAAATTTTCTGAAGATATGTAGTACAATTTCTGTGCAGGGAGTTTCGCAGGATGCCATCAGACTTCGTCTTTTTCCATTTTCATTAGTGGAAAAAGCGAAGCAGTGGTTCCTCTTCAACTCTGGACACCTGCTGACGTGGGTAAGATGCGCGGATCAATTCCTCAACAAGTTCTGCCCGATAAGTCGAACTATTGTTGTCCGTAGCAAGATTTCCAACTTTGGACAGGAAGACGAAGAAACAATCACTGAAGCTTGGGAGAGACTACAAGAGTATGTTGAATACGGTCCTCACTATGGTATGCAAGACTGGTACTTGATCCAGAGCTTCTACAATGGACTCCAGCAAGAATCTCGACAACACATTGATGCTGCCGCCGGAGGTGCATACCTCTCTCTCACTGTAGAGAAGGCAACCAAATTGATCGAGACAATGGTGGCGAATCAAGGATGGACAGAAAAACGTGCTAGAGGTATGTCTGAAATCAAGCAAGCTGATTCTGTTACCCTGCAAACTTTGATAAAGTTGCTAGAGCAAAGAATAAATGAGAAGAGAGATCGTGCTGCAAAGGAGTACTATGCCAAGCAAAGAGCCACTTCGTCAAGTGAATGTCAAGCAGAAATTAAGAAAGAGGATGCCAAATCCCTTCTTAATAATGGTGGCTACGGAGAACCTCCAATTCCAATGATCCAATAATGGAATAATAAAGGTATGCCTCAAACCTCCGTATTTAATTCTCCTATTGGAAAATTAGTTTCTAATCAAGGTAGAATTAATGATAGCATAAGTAACAAATTAATTGAACATGATAAAATATTAGAAGGAATTTATGCTAAACTGAAAGATTTTTCTGAAGCATTTAAGGAACAAATTAATTTTAATAAGAGATTAGAGCAAAAAGTAGATAACATTAAATCTCAAATTAAATACCATGAGGAGGTAAAAGCTGTAACCACGAGAGGTGGTAAATCCACTCGTGATCCCCCTCATCCTAATTTAGTTTCTTGTAGTAATGCTGCTATAAAGAAAAATATTGTTAATGTTGAAGAAGACGAACAAGAGGAGACCCCAGCTGAGCCTTCATCCAAGGTACGAACTGCTCCTCATGAATTCTATGATACACATGTATTACCTTTTCCAGATCGAAACAGAAATCCGACGGAAGACGACCAATTCAAGAAGTTCGTCGAGGTAATTCAAAAATTATATATACATGTGCCATTTATTGACGCTATGCAGGTTCCAACTTATGCAAAATATTTGAGAGACATGCTCAATAAGAAGAAACCAATTCCAAGTAGGGATGTGGTTAAATTGACCGAAGATTGCAGTGCGGTCATTTTAAATCAACTCCCAGAAAAGAAGAAGGACCCAGGAAATCCAACGATCGCATGTTCAATTGGAGAGCAGCACTTCGAGCATGCACTCTGTGATCTGGGAGCAAGCGTCAGCGTCATGCCCAAGGTAATATATGATAAATTAAATCATCATACCTTGTCCCCTACTTCTATGTGTTTGCAGCTAGCCGATCAATCGCTCCGATATCCCACGGGAATAGCAGAGAATATTCTGGTGAAAATCCGGAATCTCTTTGTCCCGGTGAATTTTGTGGTTCTGGATATTAATCCCGACCACCGGACGCCATTGATCTTGGGACGGCCATTTCTGAGCACTGCAAAAGCCACCATTGATGTAGGAGCTGGAGAAATTCAGCTCCATATCAGTGGAAAGGAGGAGAAATTCAAGTTCACACCGCGACCGGAAAAACACCCGTCATCAAAGTTCGTTGGTGCCGACAATCCACCACAACCACCGTGAAGGCGACACTAATCGGGAATCCAAGGCGGCTAACCAAGGTAAGTTAGGCTAAGGTAAGTCTTTATCCCCTCATTTAAATTTTCGTTTTTACTTAAGCAATTTAATTTTCTGCAAAGTAGATGCTTAGTATTGTGATTGGGTGGCACCTAGGGGGCTTAAGGCAGCCATAGGGGTGGCGCCCGCCACCCCATGCTGGCGCCCGCCACCCTAGGGTGCACTAGGGACACTAGCCAATCTCTAGACTATTACACCTACCTCCTAGACCCAAATAACACCAAGGGAGACCCATGACTTTGCTCATTTCAATGCAATCACTCACTTCCATGTATCCCAATGTCTCCCACTCTTGACTCCATCTTTTGGACACACCTCCACCCAAAAATTCTGGTGCACATGTGGTGGAGAGTGACAAGGAGAGCACTAGGTGAAAGGAGGGGTGAGTTGGAGTGATTTTCCACCAAGGAAGGTGGCGCCCGCCACTATTTCGTGGCGCCCGCCAGCAGGGTGAGGCTCACAGCCTCCCCCCTTCCATCCTCAGCCTATAAATGCTACCCACACCCCATGCAAGTTCTCACAACTCACTCAAACACAAAAACATCAGCCATCCTAAGCACTAGCAAAGAGTCATGGGCCCTCTCAAGAACTTCTTCA
Source organism: Coix lacryma-jobi var. lacryma-jobi (assembly GCA_009763385.1). Lineage (NCBI taxonomy): Eukaryota > Viridiplantae > Streptophyta > Magnoliopsida > Poales > Poaceae > Coix > Coix lacryma-jobi. The sequence continues at coordinate 3,682,109 of CM019826.1, forward strand.
CCGGCAAGAAGAAGAAGAGCAAGGGTGAGGGAAGTTCGTCGAGAGCAAACACCCACATTCGCTTTGCTGGGAGTGATGAAGAGAGCGCCGGGCGGGGTACTCCATCCACCGACGCAATGTCGGTGGATCGGAACTCTCCGTTCTCACACCAGGCCAGACCGACCATCCGCATCCTGAACTCTGTCAATGATATCATCTGGCAGAGTGACCGGGAACGGCAGGCCCGGAACATCCTCAGTGAGAGGGAGTTCGTCCACACCCGCCGCATTGACGACGACTTGCTACGTCGCACTGGTATGGATAGTGAGTTTCTCTACATTTCTCGAACCCTAGGATGGGAAAATGCATGGATGGTTAATGAGGAGGGAATCCTTCCCCTCACAATGGAATTTCTAGCTACCATGCAATTGTCTGCCACTCCCATAACTTTCCGGCTTCTCAATGAAGAGCACACTCTTTCGTGGGGACAGTTTAGCAAGCACTTAAATTTTGATGATTCATGCCTGCTAAACCTGGAATCTGCTTGTATGGGTTTCAATAGAAATGATTTTTGGAAAAGCATTGCTGGGAACAGAGACCCAGGCTTGCCCCGTACAAGTAATATCCACAACCCCACGCTCAGGTTTTTCCACAAATATGTTAGTATCACACTTTTTCCAAGACCTGACTTGAGACCAATTAAAAAGCCTGAAATGCTGCTGCTTTATGCTCTAGTTAACCACATAAAAGTGTCACCCGCTAAGGCCATGGCAGATTACTGGTCTAAATTTAACCAACGCACTGGAAATATTGAAATGACATCTTGGATAACTAGACTGGCCTTTAACATGGGTCTGCTGAACACCGCCATATACTCCTACATTCCTAGTGACCGAGATATTTTGACCATGGAGCATTTCTCGCAAGGACACCTCTTGCATGAGAACCAGGAGACCGGTGAGATTCACATGATCTACCAAGATTATGTGAATAAAATCGCTCTTCCTGACATGTCACTTTGGTTGGTAAATGCACCAACATTTCTTTTGGCCCTGGAAACCGAGGCGAAGCAAAACCGCAGGTTGGCCCGAGAAAATATCATGCAGGTTCCCAGGAGGAGGACGCGAGCGCAGACCCATGCAGCAGAAGAAGCTGCAAGAGCCACAGCAGCGGCACAAGAGTTTGACCCTTTCCATGCAGGGCATTATGAAGGAGCAGCGCACTATGGCCATTTGACACCCCCTGGCTCGCACCAAGCAGGAGGGTCAAATTGGCAACAACCGCAACATCCGCGGTGGGAATATGGCCAGGAGGCGTCCTTTCACTCATCCCAGTTGGGAAGTTCAACCCATTCATTTGGAGGATCCACTCGGTACACCGGCCGTGGTGATGAGTTCGTCCATAGGGGAATCTCGCCACAGGCCGCTCGCCATTCGTCCTTTCATCAGGACGAGTGGATGCGCGACATGGGATATCTTCAGCACCAAATGAGTGGACTCACCATGGATACTGCTGACATCCACCAGGACTTGAACAACTTGAACCAAGATTTCCAGGAATTCCGCTAGGAAACTGGTGGAGAACTGGGTAATATTTCTTCTCTCTTGCAGCAGAACCAGCAGAACTGGGAGGACATGTACCGTCGTCAAGGATGGATGTGACCCAACCACGCCAAAAGCCAGCTTGGGGGAGGACCCCCGTTATCGAGGTAAGTATCACTGCCATCTTTATTTTTTGTCAGTTTTATTTCAGTAATTTAAATTTTAGCTTTATCTTAGTTAATTTGCATTTAAAAAAATATTATATAATTATTAGTAGAGAATAAATAGTAATAAATGAAACGCTCTCATCGTAAGTCTTTCTAAATAAAAATGTATGCCATGCATTAGAGTTATCATGGGAAAACGTATGCTAGAACTAAACTTGAGACATGAGCATTAGACTAAGTAAAGGGGAAGTAAGTTTCTACTTTGACTTGAGCAAGTCAAGTTTGTGGAGTAATTATTTTGAAAAGAAATCTAAAACTTGCTCTAAGTACTTCTGTGGCAAAGAAAGTCCTACCAAAGCCAAATAATTTTTACTCTTAGAGTAGGAGCTTCCACTTGCTGCATGTTAGTGTTGAGCCTAGTTAGACTTTTGTTGATAGTCATGGTAGAGAAACTTGTCATATCTTTAGACCAAGGAATTCACTTGCACCCACCTATATAGTGCTATTCTTACACTGAGAATACGCACACAACATGCCTTTATTTCCATCCATTGTTAGGAATACTTCATGGCAAAATATCATGCTCCATAATGAAATCTCAGGGACATGGCTATAATCATTCAAAAAAAAGAGAGAGCAAGTGCTCTAGAAAGAAAAGAATATTCAAAAGAGCAAGTGCTCTAGAAAGAAGAGAATATCCAAAAGAGCAAATGCTCTCATTCATAGCCATGATCCCACAAAAGAGATAGAAAGGAGAAGTGCCATGAAAGTAGTAGCCACAATAAATACCACACACTTGCACATTCCTGGTCTGAACCTATGACTTGTTGCTCCTATGCTCCAATTGTCTAACCTGGCAAAATTATGCTAGCATTGCATGCTCACTTTTATCCTACCCATTAAACCCCACATAAAGTCTTAGTGAGAGGATAGTTCTTCCATTTCCACATACAAATATGAGTGATTGAGTGAGCCACAGAAGTTACTAAGCATGCTTTCTCTTGAACAAAACTTGCAAAAACTCCACATGTCTTGATTAGCAAAATAGGCAAGGGAAAGACAAACCTTCTTTCTTGCTGGTCTTTTGTTCTAATCTTGAGTGCAGGGAAGGCTACCAATTCCATGGTGATGAAAATAATATGGGCATACACAACAAAAACACCGAGTTTCCAAGATTATTTGAAGTTCATGCTTGCTCGAGGACGAGCAAGAGGTAAGCTTGGGGGAGCTTGTTGACGCTCACTAAGTGTCATATTTTTAGCATCAACAAGGTCATATAACACAGCACAAGAGCCTAAAATCAACCAAAAACCTTTTATAAACTAACGATTTCCACTTGTCCTTGAGTTTTATTTGAATGTAGGAAATTGCAGGGTTTTTGAGCAAAATGACCAAATGGACCCACCAGGGAGCAAGCCCACGTGCCTGGGCTCACTCTGGGCCGAGGAGGGGTGGCGCCCGCCACCCCTAGCTGGCGGCCGCCAGGGGGGAGAAGCCCAAACTCCCCCCCTGCCACGTCACTGATCCAGGGGAAGCACTCCACGCTCATTTGCAGCCGTTGCTCACCTAAGTCGGTTCATCCAAGGGCTAAGAAGCAATGTCACATGGATCAAGGCCTATTTGCCCATGTGACGGTTATTGGACAACCCTAACCGAACCCTAACCGACTTGGAGGACCTCCTGGATGCCGTTGATGAAGAGGCGGTGGATCCAAGGGCCAGGGAGGTGGCGGCCGCCACCTAGGGCTGGCGCCCGCCAGCCCACTCACGCCCCTGACCTATCCCTAGGTCCCTAGGCTATAAATAGGACCCCCTAGCTCATTTGTACTCAGACCTCACCTCATTAGTCTCACTCTCTTGTAAGTGAAGCTCTGGTGAAGGAACACTCTAGTTGAGAGACTTAGAGTGAGAGCGAGAGTGTAGAAGAAGAGAAGAGCTAGAGTTGTAATAGAGGATCTTCCAAGTCTCTGGTATAATTCCAATTCTTCCTTCATTTATCTTAGTGTTCTTCTACTTTCAGCATTTAATTTAAGTTCTTTACTTATTGTTCTTGTTGAATGCTTTCGATCATAGATAGCTTAGTATTTAGCTTATATCTAGTTTGGGTTCTTCGCTGAGTAATCAGTGCTCTAGTTTTGGACGCAAGATTAGAGTAGTATATATTAGTGTAAGCGCGGTGCTTAGACTAGTTATACCTTAGTTTGTGGCTAGCCCCCCGGATAGCTGTGGTAGCAAACAGGTGGTGACAGCCCTGGGAGCCTTGAATTCCACCACATAGTTGGGTTAGTTCTTAAATCATAAACCTCGTTGTGCACGTCTGAGGTAAATAGTCCAGAGGGTGTGTACGGTTCGAAGAACTAGATAGAATCTTTATTGCTAAGTTAGTTGTGATCGTTAGTGTGTAGGACAACATTAATCTGTTCATCGGCCAGACCCCGCCGATTTAGGTTAGTAGTAGTTAGTCTTTCTTTTCTTTTTAGTAGTAGTAGAAACCAACCCCCCTTTCATACATCTCGATCAACCCTGCTAGAATCACTAGTTGTTCATAGCGATCCTAGTGTTAGTTCTGCCTTAGTAGCTTCCCTGTGGAAATAAATACGATACTCGGTTACTCCCGGGTGAAGTGCTACAATAGACTTATTCTGTGCGCTTGCGGAACCTACCAATAGTCATACGAACAGTTAGTTATACTTCTTACATCAAGAAGTACCAACAAACCTTTCTGGCGCCGTTGCCGGGGATAGATTCATAGTCTACTCCCAGTGACGACGTTAGCAAGAGTCAACAAGCATTTCTGGCGCCGTTGCCGGGGAAGCAATTGGCTAGAATTAATTCTTTGTGATTTCTATTGAATTAACCCCCGTAGTTCTAGCGGGTATATATATCGTCTGTTGTTTGTGATCGTTCAAGTAGTCATGGCCGGATTCAATCTTCCGAGCGACTATCAAGAAGATCCTGAGGCCATTCTTAGGAGGGCGAGAGCTAATCTCACTCCTCCGAGGAAGAACCTGGAGCTTTGTGAGAGGAGTTCGTCGAGACAAGAATTCCAGTCAGAATTGACTGACGAACCAAGCTGCTCCAACGATCAATCAACATCGACGTCGACCAAAACACTCTGTGAGTATTCCATGCCTACTCTTGCTCACATTCCAGTGTTACCGTCTACTAGTAATGTAGATTTTGAGCTTAAACCTCACTTAATACGTATGGCTCAAGCCATTGCATTTAATGGCAAACCTTCCGAGGATGCCAATGCAAACGAACAAATATAGGAAGCAAAGGTCCCCCTAGTAAGTTGTCATACGTTACCTTGGACATGATGTTGACACCCGATCCAAGGTCGCAGAAGGCGTCGTGGAAGAGATGTGGTCCAATCTGGCAGGTGATGGTTGGCAGGCCTGGATCTTCCTTCTTGGTGACGAAGGGTGGATCAAGTAGATAGCCCCAATTTGACCGGAGCGGAGACTCACCGTACCTCGTAGTAACTAATTTAACACCCTCTATTGGATCCTCGGGTTTTCCCGGGATCTTACCTTGCTCGTAGGATGGGACAACTGCTGCTAATTGAGCTAATTGTGTTTCTAGCATTTTATTAAAGCTCAATTGATTTTTCATAGCAGAATTAAAGCTATCCATTTTCTCATTTATATTTTCAAGAGTCTTATCATTAGCCATCATCTTTTTATTAATACTATCATTTATTTTAGATTGGCCTAAGACAAGATCTCTTAAAGAAGGTTGGTTATTATAAGAATTATTGAAATTATTGCTATAACCGTTACCTTGACTTTGGTAGAAGGGGCGCGAATTCCATCCTTGTTGTTGTTGTTGGGGCCGGTACCCATTGTTGTTGTTGGTGTTGTTGATGAAGCTCACTTCCTCCTTCGTTTCGAGACAATTATTTCCCGAATGGTCATTGCCTCCGTGTCACACCCGGTTTTAAAAACAAAACCAAGCTCACCATATGTGTGCCCAGGAAGTCCACACATACAACAATAGAGTGAAAAGTATCAGAAACAATGTTATTATATAACGTAAACATAATCATATTAACACTTACATCTATCGGAGTATAGCAGATCGATTACTAATCTTTTCTTCGGGCCTCATTCTTCACCGGGACGGCTGACTAGGGGTACATACGCCTTGCACTTCATATCAACTTAAACCATGGTCCATCTTTCGAGCAGCTTCTACTAATGACTGGAGGGGTTGAGAAATAGCAAGAGTGAGCACATATCGTACTCAACAAATATAACATGGGGTTCATCAAGCTCAAAAGGCTGACACTGGTTTACTGCGATCAGCTTTTAGTTGACATAATTTTAGCATTAAGTAGCATCAAAGTATAACCATCCCAAGCTAAACGTATGATCAAGTAAACATGTATCCATTGAATAAACATATCATCATCATCATCATCATTACCATTATTTAGCAACAACTATACCATAAGAATTCTAGGCCGCTCGTAATCGTGAGCACGACTGATATATCAGTTTTACACTCTGCAGAGGTTGTACACTTTACCCGATGAGTAGTGATTCCCATTTGCCAGGGATAGCTAGTCCCATATCACACTGCCAAGGTGCATGGCTGGGTTCACCGCGAAGCCTTTCAAAGGTTCGTCTAACAAGTTAGGGCCGCTAGGTCTTAAGGCAAGGGGATGTAGAGCCCTCCTTCCAGGTGGTACAATAACACGCAGCCTATACACACGTGGACAGAAGCCGCACTATACCCGTCTCGGCAAGCGCCTTATGCGCCCTTTCGGGTAACCACTAACAAGCTAGAAAAGGTCCTCATACTGAGCTAAGGTCAGAGCCATATAACTCCCATGGTTGCATTGTATGTCCCGAGTGATCCCTTATAGTAGTTCCTAAACCATGTTGCTATAAAAGTCATATTTTAACATGTCACATATACCATTAAAACAAATTTATATGATCATAGTTTAAGTTGAGCACTAGCATAGATCTACCCAATCAGGGACGAAGCCAGGAAAAAAATTAGGAGGGGCTGAACGAAAGTTGATGATGAAATTCATGAAAAAAAATCACTTGTTCGCCTTGATACCAGGATCCTGCTGTAAACTGTGGTGTACCCTCGCCAACTAGAGTTGCGCTTAGCTCCCCTCTCTATACTGGTCCTGCTACCAACGCTCGCTTGCTTGCCGCACCTGGCTCCTTGTCCGCCCGCCTGCTGCGTAAGGCTGCTCGTCCGCTGTCCGCTGTGCTTGGCTGCATGCTCGCGGCTCACCGTGCCGTTCAGCTTCGCGGCTGGGCCTGGCTGCCTACTCACCGTGGCCCCGCTAGCCCGCCCCTGCGCGACCGCATGTAGGAGCCGTTGGTCTCGTTGTTTGCGTCACGGCGTAGTCACGTGTGCCGCCCGCTAGGAGCCGTGCGATACTGCATGAACGAGAAGCCGCCGCTGAACGCTCTATAGGGATGGGTTAGTGCGGTCGATTGGGAACTGAGAAGTTGCGATAGGGTCGTGTCTTATTGGACCTTGACTGGATAATTCTCTTTGTCTACTGAATTGCTTGCCCAATTAATAAAAGATGTCATCTTCTACTCCCAACAAATCTCAGCCTCTCCTACTATATACGTCTATAATCTTAGCCCCTCCTACCTTGTACATTTATAGCTAAAATTTCAACGAAAAACACTAAAGGTTTCACGTACTCGGCAGCGGTAGGGGGGGCTCGAGCCCCTCCCGCCCCACCGCTGCCTCCGTGCCTGTACCCAATGCATACCCAAGGTTATCAAGGTACAAGATCAAACATCTATGATAAGTCTATATATGCGTCAAGGTAGACACGTGTATATGATGATTATAGTGAATTAAGGTTATTAGGACATTAAGGAGGATCCCATGCTATACTTGCCTTGATTACTTGCTCAACTCTCACATCATCAGCTTCAGTCTTCGGTCATCCTCTTATGATCTTTAGCATACGCAAACGGTCCTCGTCTACTCGTAGCAAACATCATAAATAGACAAACATACAAGCACATGAAAAAGAGATAACTAAGAACAATACATCATACAACAGAAAACATCGTATTAAAATAAAGCTAGATGCTACAGTCGCTAGAACGCAAGAAATGTCGCTAACCAAACTATCGTTAAAGACGTCTACCGAGAGTTTTATATTATAAAAGTAAAGACTACAAGTTTGATTGATGTTAATTCAATAAAATAGTGGGATAGCTATTAATTCAGATTAGACAAATGCATTTGATTTGGAAAGAAGAGTTAAACTAGTCATATTTTAATTATAAACACTATCACATAATTTATTAAGCAAATTAAATCTATCTTTACAAAAGAAAAGAAATAAGTTTGAGCATCTAATCAACATGTGGATGGCATATTGTTAGACTAAACAAATTATAATTTAATAAAGACACATTAAAGTTGACATTAATCAAATTAATATTTAATTATAAAAGATCAAAGATTAAACTCTAAATCAATTTTACTTAGATTAGAAAACAATTAATTAAATATTAATCAGTTTTTAAGTGACATGACAAACATTAGGACTGCTACGTAGAGCTCGACGATATGAATTTAACGCAACTTGAACCGAACCAAACGGAAACACGATGATTAAACGGCAGGGATTAAGGATCTTCAACCTTGTTCAGGTCGTGGAGTGCGTTGTCTTGGTTTGGACAGAGCCTGCGAAGGTGTTGGGGCACTGCGCCTGCAGGGCCGTCATGGCCGATTGATCTGACTGAGCACCGACATCAAACGACGTTGAAACAGAGAGCGGCGAGATCTGGACTTACAAGCTGGTTCCTCCAACAACAGATCGGCAATGGTGCATCACCATTCACCAGGGCGACGGTAGTCAGACAGATGGAGGTTAGCAGATTGGCTTTGACAAATATTCAGCAGGTAAATCACGTACATGGACAGAGAGCTTGCATGGTATGCAGGCTCCATGGTTAGTGTATGTACGTGACCAGAAGGAAGAGGATTAGAAATTGGACAAGCTAATAGATAAGATAAACATGTACGGCTGCTTGTTACAATAGCACGGCGACGACGATGAACTTGAATGGATCATGGACATGGTGATGATGATCTCGGAACGAGCCGGACACCAGACTCTTGTACAGAAGCCATATATATGACAACCTTGAATGTTGCAACAGCTACATGGAGTGCAGGAAGGTAGCATGCCCAGGCGGCCACATAGAAGGGCTGCGCTAAAACACTTTGACGATGGATTGAATTCAGATTTTCATAGGTTTTGAAAAGATAGAAGATAGATGAAGCGGAGATTGCTATTTATGGATGGGCATGACGTGTTGGATATGGAGTCCTTTGACTTGACGGGCATCCCAGATAGATTGAAAAGGAAAACAGAAATCGATGGATTCCTATGTGAACAGTTGGAGCTGGACGACGTTGCCTATCAGAGCTAAATAAGCTTTCTTTCTCGATGTGCATGTGTCCTCTCGTCAAAGCAAAATGGGCCAAAAAACAAAACAGAAGAACAGGTAGAACATGGATCAATGCCCCAGAATTGTACAGACCTTGATCCATTAGTCGTTGAACTGGACGATTTGCTTTGAGATGGGTTAGAGCTAGGATTAATTCTTTTTGGAATTAATTGAGTATAATAATTATAGGAAAGTCCATAGTTGATATTTATTAAGCCACGAAAAATACTCCGATGGCTCCGAAAATTCAGGAAAAAATTCTCAGAAACATTTGGGGACATGAGAAACCCAAATAAAATATTTGGAGATCATGAAAAGATATTTTAGAGCATCTAAAAATTAGATTATGCTCCGAGGTAATAAAGAAAAAGTCTCGGAAAAAACCCGAAAATTCCCCGGAAGATTTTAGAGATATGATGATAAATAACGAGCACCAAGGATTGATTTGGAGTAGAAGGATAAGATCTTTGGCAGACTCTAACGAAAGCATTAAGCTAGGAAACAAAGAATTTAATTATAGAAACGGAGATGGACAAGTCAGACAAAGATAATCGACCTACTAAACGCGTTTTGGAAAACTTTACTCCCTCGCAACACAAGGCAAAACAATAGGCAACCATTACATCAAATATAACGCATCAAATTAGTTTAGAAAAAAATTTATAAATTCATATTTTCTTACAACTATGTTTGGTCTAGATCAACTAAAATTAGTAAATTTTATCCAAATATTGAAATCAGAAATTTTATTTAATGTTTTCTACTCACAGCCCAAAATCAGAAATTTTGGGATGTGACACTCCGCATACCTCGCACCATTGGTCGGCTTCGACGACTTGTGCGGTTGCATAAGGTTGAACGGCATCTTGTTCCTTCTTGGAACTTTCTTCTACTTTCTTCATCAAGAGGTCCATCTTTGCGCAGAGTATGTCCACCTCGTTGAGAGCTTGAACAACTCTCTTCTTGGGCTGAAGACGTTCCTCATTCCAACCTTGGTTGGTAACCATCTTCTCTATGAGGTCTTTGGCATCTCTCACATTGTGTTGTAAGAATGCCCCTCCAGTGGCTGCATCTAGGTGACTACGGGCCATACCGGTCAGGCCATGGTAGAAACCTTGGATAATGAGCCACTCCTCTATCCCATGATGAGGACAGGCACAAATGTACTCTTGTAGACGTTCCCATGTTTCGGGAATCGTCTCATCAGCTTGTTGCTGGAAGCTGGAAATCTTTCCACAAAGGGCGCTGGTCTTGCCCATAGGGAAGAACTTCTTGAGAAACGCGTTGGCGCACTTCTCCCAAGTGGTGGCTTCACTCTTGTTGGCGTAGAACCATTGCTTCGCCTTTCCCAATAACGAGAACGGGAAAAGACGAAGACGGATGGCGTCTGCAGACACATTCTTCATAGTGAAGGTACCACATACCTCCAAGAAGTGTTGGAGATGGGCGTTGGCGTCCTCATGCGGCTTCCCACAGAATGGATTGGCTTGCACCATGTTGATGAGAGCCGGCTTGAGCTCGAAAGTCGCATCCCCCAAGTTAAACTGCGGTCCTGTGGCGACATTGTCGGCCGACGGCGCAGAGTACTCAGAGATGGTATTTTGGGCCATGGCTTCTCTTCTAGCTGGTGCAGAAACTTCCTCCTCGAACGGGTTCTGGTTCGAGATGAACCTCTGAGGTGGAACTTGACGAAGTCTAGTCCTCCTCAACAACTGCTCAGGATTTTCAACGAAGTTTGACAGCAGTTGGAAACCGCTCATACACCTACTAGTTTCACGATAACGAAAAAAAACTAGACAGGTGAGGGGTTAGCCCCTATACTAATTGATAACTAATATATATTAGACTCCGGATTCACTCTCTCTAAACTCCTAGGTTGTTGCTTTCCCCGGCAACGGCGCCAGAAATGCTTGTTGACACTTCTTAACACAACCACTAGAACTAGACTATGGAGCCTAACCCCAGCAACGACGCTAGAAGTGTCTTGGTGGTAAAACTATTGACTATTGGATAATTCCGCAAGCGCACAAAATATACTGATGTAGCACTTCACCCGGGAGTATTCTAAGGTATCGTTATTTATTTTATCCCAAAGGATAGCAAGCTAGGAAAGATGTAGAGAGAGGAAAGATAGATCCTTTGGTCTTACTATAATCTATTATCAATTAGAGAAGCAATGGGGGTAAAAGAATACAAGGGAGGATAGATAAATAAGATAAATAAGTTAAGCAAAGAGTATATGATATGAAAGATAACTTTAGTAGAGTTAGCTAGGTGGGAGAACAACGAGTGAGTATAAAGTACTCCTATGTTTCTACCTTTACTCTATGAACTTAATCCTAATTGAAAAGATGACTTAACAGGATTGACGCCTTGCTACTTGTGTGAGAGGGATAAACGAGAGAGTAAAGCGATAGAAGGTTGTTCACCTAACCCAGAACTCAAGCAGATATTTGGCTTATGGACACCTTACCTTTTAAAAACTAGCCTGAGTTCACGTGAGGGGATCTAGGTAGCCAGGCAAAATCTGTCACCTTTTGCCCATGCGCCCCTACTGTCCGTGCAAGCCAGCGGTAGTCAAAGATAAGATGAAGTATGAGCACCACGCTCACACTTATCTACACCTTTATCTATCGATCAAAATAGCTAAAGCCTATATCCTAAGATAGGACGATGACGCACACACAAGAAGCTATTTAAAGGAAATCAATCTATAACTAAGACAACTATAGAACCAAGATAAGCACACAACAAGACTATATAAATATAGACTTGCACTAAGTAAATACTTAAATAAATACTTGGAAAGTAAATACTTAAGTAAATGCAAAGTAAAGTAAAGAAAGAATAATATATTATATAAATAAAGTCTTACAAAAGAAGGAAGATACAAGGGCTGTACCAGACTCCCAGAAGACGACTCCAGAGACCCGAGCTTCGCCCGACTCAATTCTAACTCCCACTCTAGACTAACTACTACTACTCTTGCTTGATCTCACATGAAAGTGGAGATATGTGTTGTGAGATATGTAAACTATGTGAGGTCTCCGGAATGAGAGGGTGAAGGCCTCTATTTATAGTGGAGGTGGAGTAGGGGCTACTCCGGCGCCACGTCAACGATCCGTGTGCTCATTGGCTTGGATATTGTTCACGTGTGAAACATGTACTTTGCCACCGACTTGGATGAAGTTCACCATGGGGTCGGCTGACCCCCCTCTATGACATGTGGGCCTGGGGTACATCTTCTAGAAGGTGATGATGTCATCCTAATGAATAGTGCAGATGGGCCCCACCTAGGGGGGGTCAGCCGACCCCCCTATGACAGGGCTGGCCCACCACCTTCTCTCCCTTGGTGACCGCACATGTCATGGAGCAAGTCTTGTGAAGTTGGTTGCATTTGGTTTTTGGTGTGGACCCATGAATCCATGTGCTTCTCATCTTGCACCATTGGGCAAAAGCACATGTTTGATCCAATGGTTGATATTGACTTGAACATGCTTCTCTTGGATCATGCCATGTCACCATGGCTGAGGTGGCTCCAAGGTGGGGTCGGCCGACCCCCTTGGTGGGCCCACCTGGCCTTATTTTGTTCATTTTGCCATCTCCTACAAGTTCACAAGCTAAGAGTACAAGTAGAACTTATTAGTGATAAATATGCTCATGATATGCTATTCTTCCTTGAATCCGAGGCCTGTTGACGGTATTTTGATAAGGTTAAACATGCTATAACTTTCGTCAACAAGATCCCCCAAGCTTAACCTTTGCTCGTCCCGAGCAAACAATCAAACTTGGCCTCGGTGGATCAGTATTGTTACTATGCATCACATTTCAAGAGTTCCATGTGCACAACAAAGTTCTTCTCTTTGAATGGAAAAATTAGCTATGTAAATCACCCATATTACCTTAGTACTCTATGGGGCTTATGGCTTTTCCTTTGTCTTAGGTGGTTGAAAGATAGAACAGTTTGACTTGAGCACTAACTTTCTTGTTTTTATTAAGTTTCATACCGGAGGTTTTGTAATATTTTTCAAAAGAAAGACTTAATGTTCCTCATATGGTTCTCTCATGTCGCTCAAATGGTGTATGATTCCTCACCAAGGCATATGATAAGTGTTGCCTTCTTTATTTCATCCTACTTCTAAACAGGCTTATGTGTAGCTCAAGGTAGAGATGAAAGAAGATGGCATACTTACTTGCATTTTGTTGCCAAGTCAAAGCTCGGATCCTTGAAGAGAAGTGTGATACTCCCAGATCAAGATGTGCAAGTGTGCGGTGTATGGACTAGATTGCTTCTTTATTTGATAAGATCTATCTCTCTATATATTTTTTTCTTTTTCTCTCTTTTCTAATGAGACATGACTAGCATTTTTTTCATGGACTTTATTTTGCCTAGCCTTTTGAGTCTCATCTACTAAGTAATTGAGAGAGTTTTCCTAACACTTAGAGTATGAAGCAACCTATTTGGTGAAAATGAAAGACATGTTTTTGCGTACTTCCAGTGTAGAAGCAGCATGTATATGAGGTGTGTACGTGATCTTGATCTTAGGAGCATGAAAAGTATCTTAACAAGGGTCAACAAGACTTGACAACACTTAATACAAAGCAAATAGCCTATGTAGAAGGTTTGTAAACATGTAAAGCATATATGGCTGTGGTAGGAATTTATTACCATTGAGGAACAATTAAGATTTTGATTAATGATAAATTATCTGGTAATCTATCATGCTTAGAACAATATTATAACAGCTCTTGTCTCACTATATCATGTCTCACAACAACTTAGACTTAGTTCTAACACTTGCAACCCACAAAGTTTTCAGGTTCATGATGGTTTAAATGAGCTAAGTAATCCATACTTAGAGAAATACTAAGTTATAAACTAGGCACTAGAGAAACATTAGCAAGACAACTAGTCATCATTTCCATGGGGAAGATAGACATATATGAGACATATGCGCTAAGGGGAATACTAAGCAAATATTTTTGGTATTTCCCCCCTTTTTTGGGAGAATTAGGTGTATGGCCCTAGAAAAACCTCAGTTTAGGTATTTGGCCTTTTTTATTTTGAATTTGGTTATATGGCCTCATATCAAATTTTATTTAGGTGTATGGCCTTCCGTCCATTCAGACATGTAACGGTGTTAACTCGGGTGGTAAAAAGACCATATTACCCCTGACAGAAAAAATAGAGTTTTATTTGTTTATTGTATATTTTTTGTACATTGATATGTCCATATTTATATATATATGTGGTTATGTGAAAATTAATTATATGTGGTACTGTGACAATTTGATATATATATATAAATATGGATATATCAATGTAAAAAAATATACAATAAACAAATAAAACTCTGGTTTTTTTTGTCAAGGGTAATATGGTCTTTTTACCGGCGGAGTTAACACCGTTACATGGCTGAATGGACGGAAGGCCATACACCTAAATAAAATTTGATCAGAGGCCAAGAACCAAATTCAAAATAAAAAAGGCCAAATACCTAAACTGAGTTTTTTCCAGGGCCATACACCTAATTCTTCCTTTTTTTTAAATGCAATGAGAAAACTAATTGAAACGTAAATAAGTTAAGATACATGACTTACCTTGGTGGGGGAGAGGATCTCCCCCAAGCTTGGTTCTTGCCTATTGTGGTGGTGGATAATGCTGGTACCACCCGGCCCAACGTCGTGCTTCTTCTTCTTGAATGGCCTGCAGGAGTTGGGCGTTTTGTTGTGCAAGAAGCAATGTGGCCTCTTGTTCGATGTTCATCGCACCCATGTTGTCGATGAGCTCGTCTATCGGCGTCCTTTGATGTTGCCTTCCTCTACCCCGTGGGCGAGGAGTGTCTTGAGAGCGAGGAGTGTCCTGTGAGCGAGGAGGCCTCCCCAAGGACCCTGAAATATCCATAGAGGCTGCCTCATCTCCCTCCTCAACTTCTTCAGCCTGATGTGAAGGTCCGCCTTGTTCCATTCGAGCAGTACGGGACGCTCTTCTTGTCCTCCTGCTAGTACCTGCAACTTTTGGGGCTCTTTCCTCGGGGTCCAAATCAAAGGTTAGCGTACGAAGCGCATACAATCGAAGTCTCTCACAAGGGAGAGTGATTCCGACTGTATGGCGTGGATAAATCATTATTAGTTCACCCTTGGGACCCCATTTGAGTATATCGCAATAAATAAATACACTTTCTTCCAAAACATCTCTCACGGTTTTAATGTACTCAAAAGTTTGGAATTCTAGTGCACCCAAAGCTTCGGCTATGCGTGTGATGAATGATGTGAAGTATATGGGTTTCCTAGGCTTTATGTAGCTAAGCCAATAGTTCACTAGCATTTTAACAGGTGAAACTTTAACCTTGCTAACCATGGCATAGAGTAATTTCAGCTCATCATCACTTACCAAAGTTCCAATCGTGCGAGGGAAAAGAGTGGTGAACAACCAGTAGTGCATGAAACGTAAGGTTGGGTTATGAATTTTGTGCGGTGAGGGATTGGAACAATCACTAGAGCCAGTAATGACATACCAGAAAACATTCTTGTCATAATGAAAAGCATGGTCTACATCAAGATGGCAAGAGTGATCAAATCCTAAAGCAATGTTTAATGTGCTCCAAGTCAAGTCATATTCCATCCCAAACATTCGGAATGCTATCCCATCGTTATTCATTTTTAACATGCATAAAAACTCAATGGTTAGGTTCTCTATGCCAAATTCAAGAATTTCAAAGAATCCTCCCCAACCAATGGTATTGAAAATAGCATAAAATTCTGAATCCATACCTGTTTCTTGCAAGAGGGCCGGATCAATGGCACTTGTGTGTGAGAAACTATACTCACGAAGAGTAAGTAATTTCCCCATCTCTTCGGCATTTAGCCTGAGGCCACTCTCGGTCTCCATTACTCTAGCCGGGGGAATGAAGGGTACTAGCCCACTTCTTTCCACCTCTCTCCTCTCATGAGCACTAGCATGGTGAGGTTCTTGGGAAGAACTCTCACCCTTGTTGGACTTTTTGAAACGGGAGGCAAGCAACTTCTTCATCTTACTACAAGATAAGTTACCAAGCTTCTACTACTACTATGAAATGGGAACTATTTTTGGTTTTTTTGGTTTTTGGATGGCTACTACTAAGCTAAACTTGAGAATGAACTTGCAACTAAGGAAGGAAAGGAAGAACTTGTGAGCTCGAGATGGTCCTGGTGGTTTTGGTGTGGAGTTGAGCTCACAGTGCAAGGGTATATATAGGGGGAGAAGGGCAAGTGGTGACCACCCATAGCATGGGTCGGTCGACCCCCCTCCTTGCAACTTTGAACATTACTTTACTTTGTCTAGGGAACATGTTTAAAGTGAGAAAACACATTTTCAGGATGGGCCAACACATGGGTCGGCCGACCCCCCTACATGACACTTTCAACTTTGCTTTTGCTTTAGCTAGGGGACATGTCTAAAGTGTGCAAACACATTTTCAGAATGGTGCAATATGGGGGTCGCCCGACCCCATGACATGCCCCCCTCAAGCTTTAAACTTATTCACGCGAGGGTGCTTTCGTCGCTATCCCCTCGGCGTGTAATGTAAAACGCCCGCCCCATTCATTTTTCGACGAGGGGCGATAACGTATTCGTGCGAGGGCCCCTCGGCGTGTAATGTAAAACGCCACCCCATTCGTTTTTCGATGAGGGGTGGTAATAGATTTGTCCGAGGGTGCTTTTGTCGCTAGCCCCTCGGCATGTAATGTAAAACGCCCGCCCCATTCGTTTTTCGACGAGGGGCGGTAACGGATTCGTCCGAGGGTGCTTTCGTCGGTAGCCCCTCGGCGTGCAATGTAAAACTCCCGCCCCCATTCGTTTTTCGATGAGGGGCGATAACGTATTCGCACGAGGGTGCTTTCATCGGTAGCCCCTCGACGTGTAATGTAAAACGCCTACCTCATTCGTTTTTCGATGAGAGGCGCTTACGTATTCGCGTGAGGGTGCTTTCGCCGATAGCCCCTCGGGGTGTAATTTAAAACGCCCGCCCCCATTCATTTTTCGACGAGGGGTGCTAACGTATTCGCGCGAGTGTGCTTTCACCGGTAGCTTCTCGGGGTGTAATTTAAAACGCCCGCCCTCATTCATTTTTCAATGAGGGGTGCTAACGTATTCGCCCGAAGCTACTTTCGCCGGTAGCCCCTCAACGCGTAATGTAAAACTCCCGCCCCCATTAGTTTTTCGACGAGAGGTTCTAACGTATTCGCGCGAGGGTGCTTTCGCCGGTAGCCCCTCGGCGTGTAATGTAAAACATCTGCCTCATTCGTTTTTTGATGAGAGGCGCTTACGTATTCGCGTGAGGGTGCTTTCGCCGGTAGCTTCTCGTGGTGTAATTTAAAACGCCTGCCCCCATTCGTTTTTCGACGAGGGCGCTAACGTATTCACCCCGGTAGGTAGGAATATTTATGCCCATAGGCTGTCTTCCACCCTATCTCATTTTTGGAGGGTCAGAATGTTTATGCCCGTAGGCTGTCTTCCGCCCTCTCGCATTTTCGGAGGGCCAAAATGTTTATGCTCGTAGGCTGTTTTCTGCCCTCTCGCGTTTTCGGAGGGTTAGAATGTTTATGCCCGTAGGATGTCTTCCGCCCTCTCGCATTTGCGGAGGGCCGGAATCTTTATGCCCGTAGGCTGTTTTCCACCCTCTCACATTTTCGGAGGGTCGGAATGCATATGCCCGTAGGTTGTCTTCTGCCCTCTCGCATTTTTGGAGGGCCGGAATATTCATGCCCGCAGGATGTCTTCCGCCCTCGCATTTTCGGAGGGTCAGAATGTTCATGCCCGTAGGCTGTCGAGATTGTCGAGCCTCGTCGAAGAAGGTTTCCGTCTGACGGGCCGACATTCTCTAATAATGCAAATTTTGGACGAATGTCTCAACCCTTTTTGGTTGTTTTCGTCATTGGATCTGTGATCGAATATGGGAAAGTTTTGATACCTTAATGTTTTTAAGGTTACACTTGGTTGCCTCATTAAAAAATCTCACACCCTTTTTGAGGGCTTCCTAGTGAGGAAAAAGAGTGCAACTACTTGATTAAAAAAACGATGAAGGTAAAAACAAAAGGTGAAAGAAACTCTATTCTAAGGATCGAAGCTACGCGAGTTGTTGGCGTTCCAGGTGTGAATTGTATCTTCTCTTTTTTCGTTCACTAAGCGGAACACTCCTGGCCTTGCCATGCTTGCGACGACGAAAGGACCACTTCACTGTGACTGCAACTTTTCCTTGCTTTGCCGTGTATAGTGATTATGCTGAAAGGAGAGGGCATCTTCATGCAAAGATAACTTTGCTTTATGACAACATTGAACCTATTGGTGAATCCCCTGCCAAAAATGGCCGTGTAGGGATAGTCCATGTTGACTATGTCGAATGTCACCATTTCAGTTCGCACCTTTTCGTCCTGGGCAAAAGAAACCGGTACCTGCTTTTTGCCGATAGCGTCTGCCTTTCTTCCGCTGAAATTGTATAATGAGTTACCGGCTGGGTCCAACCCCCTCCTGTCCATGCCCATTGCTTCGAAAGCCTTGATGAACAATATGTCAGCTGAACTTCCAGTGTCTATCAGAATGTTGTGTAGCATAAACTCAGCTACGTTGGTGGTAGCTACGAGTGCATCGTAGTGGGGATAATCGCGGACTCTGAAATTAGACTCATCAAAAGTTATCGACAACAATGACCATGTCGGCCTACTCAAAGGCAACCTTGGTGATACCATTTGCACTCTTCTGTGGTAATCTCGTCTTGATCTCTTGCTTTCGTGCTCCAGAGTGGACCCGCTGGTTATGGCGAATATGTGACCTCGAGACGGGAGGATGTTGTTGACTGTATTAGGCTCGTGCTCGCCATCTTGCATTTGCTGGTATGGCTATGATGCCACCTGGCTTTGTGGTCGAGCTTGAACTGAGACTACCAGTGGCTGCGTTGGCTGATGATGATACTGCACTGGTGAAGACGCTGCCACAGATTGGACAAGATACTGTGAGTGCTGGTAGTGCTGGAAAGTTGGATTGAACCAGGGCAAGTTTCGGGGAGCAGCTAGGTATGGCGTGAAATGTTGCAGAAAGGTTGTGTAGTTGCCATGAAAGGCGCTTCCAGTTACAGGATCACATGTATTGTGGAAGACATGCTTGGTGATTTCGCCAGAAGTAGAAGTTTGGTCTTTTTCTTTTAGCTCCTTAGCCATTTTACTGTATTTGCAATCTCTGGTGCTGTGTCCGACATTTCCGTCACACATCACACAATATGGGGGTTTACTTCCTCTACCTTGTCCCCTTTCGTTGTTGCTCTCGTGAGTCGGATGCTCGAACTCTCTGGACTGTTGGTAGCTATTCGAGGCCACTCCCTCTAGATCCACAGCGGACTGGGTAGATTCTTCGTGCGATGTGTTGATTGAGCGAAAGGGCCTCACATTTCTCTGGTTTGGCGCTTGCGGCGAATGCACCGATTTCATCATCTGCCTTTGCGCGAAACGTGCTGCTTTACGACGCCGAAAGTCATCATCTGACCTTGCATAACCGTTCATTATCTCGAACAGTTCTTTGACCGAGTTAGGTGGCTGCCTGGAAAAATACGCTGCACATTGTCCCGTCGCTAGCCCTTCGATGGCCGCGGCGATCACTGCTGCTTCCGGTACATTCGGCGCTTGAGCCTTCAACTGAATAAAGCGTCTGAGATATTCAGACAGTGTTTCATCATCTTGTTGAGTGCAATTCATGAGATCTCGGGTGGTTTTGACATCTGCCCGAAAAGCCTTGAAAAGTGGCGAGCAATCCGGCCTTCAACTGAGACCAGGAATAGATGGATAATGGCTTGAGAGACGTGTACCAATCATGCGCTACATCTTCGACTGCCAGAATGAGGGATTTAGCCAATGCATGGTTGTCTCCACCTGCCAAAAACACAGCTGTTCCGTAGCTTGCTAAAAACTTGCGCGGGTTGGTCTTGCCATCGAAAGTTGGGATTCGAGGCTTGTAGTTGAGCGGCCAAGGATGTACTTGCAACTCCCTCGAGAGCGGGGAAGTTTCATCGATGACATCGCCGAATGCTTGCGGTTGCTCACGCTGTGGTATGAACACATTTTCTGGAATTCTTGGAAGTGGGCCCCCTTCGGTTCTTTGCAACTCCTGCACCTCTCTTTCCAACTGTCTTCGCTGTGCTTCCGCCTAATGAATGGCATCGCGAGTTTTGTCTTCTCTTGCTCTAGCTGCAACTTGCTGCTGAAGCTGATCCCTTTGTTGCAACAACTTCTGTATCTCTTCCTGGTATTGCGTCAACATCTTGAGCGCCTGAGCGTGCCTAGTGACTTCCGCATCATCATCTTCATTTTCGTCAGTCGCGTTCTGGACATGGCCTTCCGGCGTTTCCTCTCTACCGAAAGGCTGCTGGCCCAGAGGCGGCATGTCTTGGCTTGAGGATGCCCTCGCCGGTAGCTGAGTTCCGGGTGGGACTGTGCTGACGAAAGCTGAGGGATTTGGGTTTACGCTTTGTGGAATATGGGCTGTGGGAGCGGGTGCTGCGATTGTGCTGTGGGCATTTGTGTTCGCAACAACCACCCTTTCGGTTTCTTGAGGATCAACCGTCTTCGACGCTTTCCTTGGTGCCATGACAAGCTCGGGCAACAACCACGGTGGGCGCCAATGTTGTTTTAGGGCCGAAACCCTAAAACAACAGGTCGCTACCTGAACGAAAGCGAACACACAGGGAGACGAGTGGCAGACTCGCGGTCGCGAGCCAATAGTAGAAGTAGCCACTTGAACAGTGATCCTCCTCCCCCCCCATCGCGGGGGAGGTCGGCCTATTTATATTAATCATGCAGTCTTTACAAGTACAGAAATGTCCTTCCAACTACTCTTTGTTTACAAGTACTACAATGCCCTTGTAACTACTCTTTTTGATAAGGCGTCTCTGTCATCCGGAGGGTATTTCCGTACACCAACATCGAGGTGGCCCCATCTGCTCTCCATCCGTCGAGCAGCCTCCTTCCGACAAGTGGGTCCTCCTTTGCTAGTTTTGGACTCCGGACCTGCACGAAGACATTCGGAAGCCATCACTTATGGACGAAAGTGCTTTCAGACGAAAGCGTCGTCTCTCCACCAACTTTGGAAGATGAAAGCGCTTTCGTCCGGAAGGGAAACTATCGCTTCGGTCGAAAGTGATTTCGGACGAAAGCGTCGCCTCTCCACCAACTTTGGAAGACGAAGGCGCTTTCGCCCGAAAGGGAAACTATCGCTTCGGCCGAAAGTGCTTTCGGACGAAAGTGTCGTCTCTCCACCAATTTTGGAAGACGAAGGCGCTTTCACCCGGAAGGGAGGCTATCGCTGCACAGCTGATTGAAACCGACTAATAGCATTGTATTTGTTCGATAACATATTCGGTTGAAAGCATCATTGCTCGAGTGACCACATGCGTTCCTGATTGTCTACCGTTCATATCGCTCGAAAGTATTCGGCTCACAGTTGCTTCCATTCGATAAGGGATTCGTCGAAAATGCTTTTGTGTGGAAGCGGGATCCCTACGATTGGGGTACCACCCCAACACATTGTATCATATGTCATGTTTAAATTATGCTATGCACATAGGCTTGTCAGATGTGGTTAAGATAACTGCCCTAAAAAGCGTGTGAAGAAGCTTACCCATGAGCAAACTTGACAAGCAACCTAGATTCAAATTCCGTATTGCATTGCATATGCATGTGTGTTGCTTCGTCGTTTCTTTTCGGTTAAGCTTTGAGCAACCACTGTGTTCGTCCACCGCTAGGGGGAGCATTTGAGGCTCCTAATGGTTGAGACCCCTAGTTTTGGTGGCCACATGTTGTCTCCTCGGGATTTATTGCCTATTTTCGCTAAAAACAATATGTATCCTATGGCAAAATATTTGTAAAATTGAGTGTTTATGCGAGGATGCTCATACCAGGTTCCAACTGGTGTTTATTTGCATATTCTTTGAGTTGGAACTTGGTTGGGAGAGGGAGCCGCAACGGAGATCTCCGAAACAGTCCAATTGGCACCATCAGACGCTGCATCGGACGCTGGCCCCAGCGTCCGATGCCCCCACTGTACACAGCTCCGGCTGAAACAGTGTTGGCGTCGCGTCCGATGTGTCATCATCGGTGCGTCCGACGCCCCATCGGACGCAGCTCAACGACCGATGACGAGGCATATGACGCGTCCGATGCAAACTGGGCGTTTCTGGAGCTCTCTGGATGGGCATCAGAGTGTCCGATGTGTTTCCATCGGTGGGTCTGATGCCCCTTTAAGCGGCGTGGTCAGTTTCTTTAACTGGCTATTAGGACCCACGTGTCATATTCTTCTTTTCGTCCTCACCGCGCCCGTCCGAGCTCCCGCCGCCGCACCCTCCTAACCCTAGCCCTCGCCGCCGCTCACCTCGCCGCCCCGCCGCACCAGTGCCCTCGCGCGCACCCAGCCCACCATCAGCCGCGCGTGCGCCCGCGGCACATGCCTGCGAGGCCGCTCGCCGGAGCTCCTCCCCTCGCCGTGGTCGCGCTCCCTCCGTTGGGGCTCGCCGGAGATCATCGGAGTCCGCCTTAAACATCGCCGGAGATCGTCCTTTGCTCCTCTCCTTCCCCGACGTACTTCTCCCCGACCGCCCGCCCAGCACAGTGAGCAACCGCCATCCCCTCCATAACCAGTCCTCTCCACATGCTCGACAAAATGCCTACATAGTCGTTCTTCGTTGTTTAACCCGATTTTTGCCTCAAACTCCTTGCAGATTCCCGTGTCATGACTCGTGGGTGCTCGAACATCAGTTCTTACCTTCTGCTTGTGTTGGTTCATCGACATGTCAGGTAGCGAAGCCCTTTCCTCGTCTTATCCCTATATGCTTTGCTTCTGATAGGACTCCTTATCTCTAGCATATATGCATTCTTATATATCTCCCATCTCTATGCAGCGAGTCAGTGGCCGTGATCAGTTGTCAGTTGGAAGTGTCAGAGAACTCAGGGCCAAGCCCGCGGGTAAGGATCGAGGTCAAGCCTCGCGAGTGTCAGCGACAATTGATTGTCAGTATCAGGGGGAGATTCTGTCAGTTGAGGATTGATTGTCAGTTTGGCTTGTCAGAATTGATTAAGTGGCAGTCGTTCTTTCAGTGACCGTTTAGTTTCAGCGGCAGATGTTCTCTCGTTCTTGTCAGCCATGCGCTGCAAGAACGTCGGCGGTGCTCCCGAGGACTCTCCTCCACGTCCTCCTCCTTTCGGTTCCTTTCGGTCAGCGACCCGGGAAGGGGAAGCTTGTCACGCGCAGGAAGCGCACCAGATAGGAGCGAGAGGCTGTGCAGGCCCAGGCAGTTGCAGACGCCGCAGAGCGTGCATAGAGGGGAGGCCGTGGTGGTGGCTTGAGGATCGAGGATCAGCTATCCCCAGACCAGAGGCGTGCAATTGAGGAGGTTGAGCGCTTTCACGGTTCGCCGTCTGGCATGCTCATGGCTGCCGGTCGTCGGACGACCTTCACCTCTCTAGGTGTGGAGCCCCAGAGCTCCGGGCAGGGCCAGGAAGAGGACGAGGCAACAGAGGCAGAGGTTGAGGCTGAGGAGGAGGTCCCTGAGGAGGTTCCCAGGCGCCGGTCATCCCGTCGCAGGACTGAGGTGCCACCCCAGTCCGACGTCCCTCTGCGGGGTGCACGTGCTCCTTCGAGGCGTGAGCCGCTGCCGATTCCTCGCCTGGACCTCAGGGTGGCGACGTGTTCTCAGATTCAGACACTACGACTAGTCCCAGTTGAGCAGTGGTTCCCGAGGGAGAGGTAGGAGCAGGCTGGTCCGAACTTCTTCATAGTACTGCAGGAGGACATTTACAGAGGTTTGGTCTTCATCGCTCTTAGACCTGGATCCACGGCCTGTGATACGACAGGACAGAGCCACCGCGACGCCCTCACGGTGGAGAGCAGCCTTCCACAAACCTGGTGCGCCCGTGTTTCCGAGAGCCCTTTGGGGAGGGTTCGAGCCGCGTGCATAAGGATCTCACTCCTGCGGCTCGGATCCTCCACGAGGTCCTTCGGCGCACCTTGCTGCCCCGTGTTGGCTTCAGAGAGGCTATCTCACGACTCCAGCTGTGGCTTCTTGCTCATTTGATTCAGCAGAAGGAGTTTGATATTATGGATGTGATTATCTATGAGATGGAGAACACAGTGGCAGAGGGCATCAAGGCCCGTCGGCAGCTACCGTATGCGCACTGGATCTCCTACATTCTTTGGAAGGTAGCTATCACCACAGGGAGCCGACCAGACCAGTCACTTACAGGCTCCGCGATCGTGTTCCCCGCGTACAACATGAGTCAGCTCTTGGGACACGGTCGGGTCCACAGGCAGCAGCAGGAGGCACCGTCCAATTCGAGACAACGACCATAGGTGCCAGAGTCTGCGCAGGAGCAGGCCGAGCAGACCGAGCAAGTTGAGCAGCTAAAGGAGGCAGATCTGATGAGGACATCGCCACGCTGGACACACCGACGCCATGGTCTTCCCCAAGTTGCAATCCATCTCCAACTCAGCTACCTCGTCACCCTCGGAATCCAGGAGCAGCCCCGGGTAAAATCAACGCCCCGGATGCATACGGACTCCGTTTTTGACGCACCAGATATGCTTGGAAAGATAATTTGATAAGCTAACCAATGGCTTTGAAATCACGTCAAAATACGTCCGGAGTCAATGGGAATCGTCGAAACAATTCAGCGTCCAGAATCTGCCAGGGTGCTGCGTCACCGTATTTTGGTCCGATGGGCCGTGTATTGTCTTAGAGCCCATTAGGGGGCGCGTCCAGAAGGGGCGATGACCTAAACCCTATAATTAGCCGTCGTCGTCGTCGTCATTAGGTCTTGGGTTTTGTTTAGAGTTTAGTTTTCCATCGAGGAACTGAATCATTCATTGTAACTGTGGTGTCGAATCCTTTTACAGTGATCCAGGGCCCCCGTTCTTGATCTCCTCCACTGTGTCGATTAGTCCTTTGGAACCGAGTTCTTGAACCCATCTATTGATATTCGCGAGATTCATATTTGTAATTTCAGATTGCGTGTTTTTACCTTCTTGCTTGTGTTCTTCGATTCGCTTGCAGGATTAGCCTTCTTGGCGAGGTCAATCAAGTTGTGCTTGGTTGATAACCAACGGAGCAGTGGTGTAACGGTTGCAGGGTTCGAATCGTGTCTGATTTGAAGTCGGGTCGCCAACGTCGAGTTCTCCACCAATCGAACGTATCGCTACCTCTCGGAAGATCGGGCCATCCCTCATCAATTGGTATCGGATATTTCAGGTTTCCCGCGAGGTATAATCTCGTTTGCCCTTAGATTCATATTTGTTCATTACCTAGAGTTCACAAAAAGCCTAAAAAATATTTTAATTTTCCACTGTCCCATCGCCCTTTGTGCCTTTGCAATTTCGTTTCAGATTCGCATTGTTGAGTTTGTGTCCGTGGTCGAGTCTTGTTGCTGGTTTAGGTTGTGATCGTCGTCGTAGTTCAACGTGCTCGTTGTTGTTTCTGTGTTTCCGCCGCTATCCCATCCACCGTTCCTAAACAACAAGTCGAAGCCACCACATTACTCGACTTGCCCGCTAGCCGCCTTGTGTAACTTCTCGCTGCCGCGCAAACCCTAGATAGGTTGCCAACCGCCCTAATTTTTGCCTGCATCGCAGCCCTCTTTACATCATCTGGCGCATACCTACTGCTGTTAATCACAAGGACACTTGCTCTTGTGATCGTTGTTGGAGTTTAGGGTCGCTTTGCCCTAACTGCCGCTGCCGAGCTGCTCTATCTGTCGTTTTCGTGTTGTGCCTTTCTAAAACCATAACTTGAGGTACCTTCACTAAAACAGGCATAACTTTTCGCCCGTTTGTCCGAAAAATCTGAAATTTTTTGTGGAGTTTCTTGACACCGTTTGGAGCCGACCCAAACCTGGCTTTGCCCTGTTTGGTCCCCTCAAAATTGCCAAAAAAAACGGGAAAATAAATAAAAAAATTGACAAGGTTTCAGCACGCTTTTCAGAGAACTTGCTGATTTTCTATAGACCACATCCCACCTCAGTTACAGGTGCCAATTTTTGTGGTTGCATCTTGTGTGATGCTTGTTCAGAGAAAAATATAAAAAAATAGTGAAAAAATAAAAAAGTTTGATTCCTACTAGTACCTTTTTGGAAAATCAAGGGAAAATTCAGGAAAAAGGAAAAATCAGTGCTCTTTGCTTGTTCTGTGAGTTTTTTCCATCGTTCTTTGTTTCATCTTGTTGCGCTACGTCTACACACGTCTTAGCCAGCAATTGTGACTTGTGCTTTGGATACTTATTGAACTTTGCTAATCTGTATTCGTTAATTGCTAATCCTTGCTGTCATATTGTGCCTACCTATAGCTCCACATATACTTCTGTCAGCACAGGTTCATCTTGCAACTGTTACCCACGCTCAACAACAGATTGCTTCGTCACTTTGGTTTGACCTTGTTTGGCGTTGGTAAGAATACAGGCAAGATGGTGGTAAGCCGCTTGTGATTTTGCTTTCCACTTTCACCACCACCACTTGGTTCCTTTTAGTTGATAGGGATAATACTTTGTTGTTGTCTTTTTCTATCTTCTAACAATGGCAGGAATCCCGGCGGACTTCAATGAGTGCGTATCCAAAGGCGAGCTTACAACATTCATGAATGAACAACACAACCTCATGACCGAGCTGACGCGCAACGTGAACAATCTGGTCAACCGCATTGAACAGCTTGAACAACGCCCTCAACCTCATCGTGATGACGAAGATGCCGATGCTTTTGGTGATGATGATGTGGATGCTGATGCTGGTCCTCGTCGCCGCCTCAACTTCAATCGTCGCGGTATGGGAGGTAATAATCATAATAATGATCCTTTTGCTAAAATTAAATTTAGCCTACCTTCCTTTGCTGGTAATATGGATCCAGAGACATATTTAGATTGAGAACTTGCTGTTCAACAAAAATTTGATTCTTATAATGTTCCTGCTGAGCATAGAGTTAGACTTGCTACTAGTGAGTTTACTAATTTTGCTTTATTCTGGTGGAGTGATCTTTGCAATGCTAATAATGCTGTTGTTGTGCCTCAAACTTGGAATGCTTTAAAGCAACGCATGAAATCTCGTTTTGTTCCTCTTTATTACCAACGTGATTTACGTTTGAAACTGCAAACTTTAAAACAAGGTGATAAAGGAGTAGAGGCATATTATCAAGAATTGCTTATTGGTTTAGCACGTTGTGGTATACATGAAGATGATGATGATGCTAGTGCTAGATTCTTTGGTGGTTTAAATCGTGATATCCAGGATATTCTTGATTACAAAGATTGGACTAGGTTCAGCCAATTATATCATCTTGCTCTTAAAGCTGAACGAGAAGTACAGCGACGCAAACAACACCAGCCTTTCAGGTATAATAGTGGGAGGCCTTTTCAGCAACGTACCGAGCCGGAGACGCCCACGCTTCCTGTAGCACCACAACCATCTACACCTTCAGGGGTAAGTAAATTGTCTAATGTGCAGATTCCACAATTCAAGAAAGGTGCCACTTCGGGTGCTTCTACTAGATCTTCCTCGTCCAGCTCTACAATCATTTGCCACCGATGCAAAGGCATGGGACATGTCATGAAGGATTGCCCCAGTCGTCGTACTTTCATTGCTACCGAGGATGGATATGTAAGTACTAGTGATGTTGAAGATGATTTAGCTCTTGCTGCTAACATTGCTGTAGATTCCACCGAGGACGATCAAGACAAGGAGACCATCACCATTGACTCTATGGCTGCTGCTGCGGACTATCCTAGTCTTCTTGTGCAGCGAGTGTTGAGTACACGTGTGGGACATGAAGAAGAAGAGATGAAGATCCAACGCCACAATTTGTTCCACATGTATCTCATTGTGCAGGGTTATCGTGTTCTCACCATCATTGATAGCGGAAGTTGCAACAACTTGGTGAGTTCAGATTTGGTTGAGAAGCTTGGCTTGACCACACGACAACATTCATATCCGTATAAACTTCAATGGTTCAATAATAATGGTATGACTAAGGTAACTAAATCAACACGCATTAGCTTTTTCACAGGCTCTTATCATGATACTGCTGATTTTGATATTGTTCCTATGCAAGCTTGTTCCATTTTATTAGGACGTCCATGGGAATTTGATAATAATGCTTTACACCATGGTAGAACTAATACATACACTATCACACATAAGGACAAGAAAATTACTTTCCTGCCTTTGTCTCCTACGGATATTATTAAACATGCTAAAGAGATTAAAAATAAAAATAAACCCCCGATAGACATTGCTAAAAATAATGAGATTAAGTTAAAAGGAGGTGTTTTTCTAGCTACAACTAATGATAATAATTATGCTCCTTGTTATACTATGCTTTCTCGACATGTTAGTGTTGCTGCATATATTCCTATGCCTTGTGTTTCGCATTGTGCGGTCACTAACCTTTTGCAGGAGCTTGGAGATGACATGGAGTCGCGGACGACTCCAATTCTAGAAGGAGGGGATGATGAGGACATCGCCAAGATGGAGTCGAGGACGACTCCAATTCAAGAAGGGGAGGATGATGAGGACATCGCCACGCTGGACACACCGACGCCATGGTCTTCCCCAAGTTGCAATCCGTCTCCAACTCAGCTACCTCGTCACCCTCGGAATCCAGGAGCAGCCCCGGGTAAAATCAACGCCCCGGACGCATACGGACTCCGTTTTCGACGCACTAGATATGCTTGGAAAGATAATTTGATAAGCTAACCAATGACTTTGGAATCACGTCAAAATACATCCGGAGTCAATGGGAATCGTCGAAACAATTCAGCGTCCAGAATCTGCCAGGGTGCTGCGTCACCGTATTTTGGTCCGATGGGCCGTGTATCGTCTTAGAGCCCATTAGGGGGCGCGTCCAGCAGGGGCGACGACCTAGACATTATAATTAGCCGCCACCGTCGTCGTTAGGGTTGGGTTTTGTTTAGAGTTTAGTTTTCCATCGAGAAACTGAATCGTTCATTGTAACTGTGGTGTCGAATCCTTTTACAGTGATCCAGGCCCCCGTTCTTGATCTCCTCCACTGTGTCAATTAGTCCTTTGGAACCGAGTTCTTGAACCCTCGATATAAATTCGTGAGAATCATATTTGCAATTCCAGATTGCGTGTTTTTACCTTCTTGCTTGTGTTCTTCGATTCGCTTGCAGGATTAGCCTTCTTGGCGAGGTCAATCAAGTTGTGCTTGGTTGATAACCAACGGAGCAGTGGTGTAACGGTTGCAGGGTTTGAATCATGTCTGATTTGAAGCCGGATCGCCAACGTCGAGTTCTCCACCAATCGAACGTATCGCTACCTCTCGGAAGATCGGGCTACCTCTCGGAAGATCGGGCCATCCCTCATCAAGATCCGACCCAAACCGCTTCACCTCCGCGTAGAGCTACAGAGGGTCAGACTGTCGGGTCTTCTTCGTCAGACTCCGAGGCGCTCTTGCAGCAGTTCGAGTTCTCCCAGCACACTCCAGAGACTGCACCTGACTCATCTGCACGACCTCCGCCCTCCGACGACTAGTTTGGTGCATGACGCCAAATGGGGAGAGTGGTCGAGTATAGCGATAGGGGGAGCGATGTGAGAGGGTTTTGGATCTTTTGTTGTGTTATATTCACATACACTCTTTGCTTATCGCATCTTTTGCACTATGATTGTGTTATATATTTATGCTATGGACCTCATGACATGTTTTGTGCTCACTATGATATCATATGTGACTTGTCATTTCGTTTCGCTTGATTACTTGCGCTTAATTCTCAATTGTTATGTATTCGAGCTCTCTATTCTTGCACTTGCTATTCACTCTAACTTGTTCAGTGCAAGATGTTGGCATGATATGTATGAGCTTGCCCCTAATCATTTTCTCTTATTCATTGCAAGTTCATACATGTCATGATTTGAAAACCTCTTCTGTCTATACTCGAGGTAGTGTTGTCATCAATCACCAAAAAGGGGGAGACTGAACGCATCTTGGCCCGTAGTGGGTTTCGGTGATTGGATGAAACGCAAGATTACTGTGACTAACGTGTGTTTTGTAGAAACAGGGATGAGTTAGGTCACGGTAATGGTGACGATACAGGCATATGGAGTTCATGTCCCCTGGCGATGGAAATCATTTTGGTTTTCAAAGGACTGATGACAAAGATGGTGGTAGACTAGGCTAAGTGTCATATGGTGTTGGAGGACACTTAGGTAGTCTTAGGTCTTTGTTTTTCCTTTGGCTGTACTATAAAGGGGAGCGTGAATCAGTAGCTTGACC
Source organism: Coix lacryma-jobi var. lacryma-jobi (assembly GCA_009763385.1). Lineage (NCBI taxonomy): Eukaryota > Viridiplantae > Streptophyta > Magnoliopsida > Poales > Poaceae > Coix > Coix lacryma-jobi. Next base: position 3,712,532 of record CM019826.1, read on the forward strand.
TAGATGAGTCTATTGAGGTAGGTGTGGTGCACAATTGTTATTTCATAGCCCTAGGTAGCTCAGAGAGATGCCTTATGTCGCGAGGATGAAAAGTCGTTAAGGCAGCGTCGCGATCCGAGTGAGTTTTGCCTGTGAAACAGACATCAGACGCTGGCCAGGTGGGCATCGGACGTGCGTCCGATGCTCACTAGATTTGAGAGTGCTGGCGTGGTGGCATCGTACGCTCTGATGTTTCCACATCGGACGCGCCTGTGCCACTGTTTCAGAGAGGGTGCCCTGAGGGGCACATCGGACGTTGGCATCGGACGCTGAGGGCCAGCGTCCGATGTCCATGCAGAGAGGTTCTAGAGAGGGTAAAATCGCATCGGACGCATCCTTTGCGAGGGCATCAGACGATGCTCCTTTAAAATGTCTGACAGATTGTACAGTTGACCGTTGGTCGAGGTCATCAGAGCGTCTGATGCCTGGCATCGGAGCGTCTGATGCCCCCGCAGAAAGACCTGTTTAGTGCTCTATTGGGTGGACTGTTGGGGGAGTATTTATACTCTTCCCCCTCCTCCATTAGAGTGTTCTTGCCACTTTCCTCTGCTAAGAAACACATAGTGAGTGTGAGAAAGAGCAAGAGTCCTAGTGAGGTTGAGAGAATAGCTAATTGAGAGAATTAGTGACCTCCAAGTGAGAATTGAGCAGCAAGTGTGCATCCATCCATCTCTTTAGCCTTGTCTTGGTCAAGTGAGAGTTCTAGCTTGTTACTCTTGGTGATCGGCATCACCTAGACGACTTGGTGGTGATCGGAGAACTTGGTGATCATCCGGAGGCATTGTGGATGACCCAAGCCAAGTTGTGACTGGTAGCGAGCAATTCACCGGGCTGGAGTGGCGAAGAATCAGCTCGTAGTGAGCACTTGATCCTTGCGCGGATCAAGGGGAGCGATACCCTTGCGCGGGTGCTCCAACGAGGACTAGGGGGTGTGCCGACACCTCGATACCTCGACAAAAAGATCATCGTGTCATCTCTACTCTCTTTACTTACGCATTTACATTTGAGCAATTCAATTCCGCAATTTACTTATTATCCATCTATATTTGAATTGCCATGGTAGAGTAGAAATGTCATAGTGTTGATCTTTTGTGTGGTTGATTCTAGAGAAACACACTTCTAGGCACTAGGGGGTTAATTGGGCTTGTTAGGATTTAATTATTGCAAAAAGTTTTAGAAAAGCCCAATTCACCTCCCCTCTTGGTCATCTTGATCCTTTCACACTATCCACCAGACTTGAGTGTGCTGGCGACGTGGCATCGGACGCTCCGATGTTGTCACATCGGATGCACCTATGCCACTATTCTGAGAGAGTGCCCTGAAGGGCACATCGGACGCTGAGTCCAGCGTCTGATGGCCATGCAGAGAGGTTCGAGAGAGGTCAGATTTGCATCGGACGTGTCCAAGGCAAAGGCATTGGACGCTTCCTAACGTCCGATGCTCCTTTAAACTGTTTGACAAGAAGTACAGTTGACCATTGGTTCGAGGGCATCAGCGCGTCCGATGCCACACATCGGCGCGTCTGATGCCCCTGAAAACTGTGTTGTGTGTGACTCTTTTGGATGACCGGTTGGGGGAGTATTTATACTCCTCCCCTCCTCCATTAGAGTGTTCTTGCCACTTCCATCTGCTGAGAAACACATTGTGAGTGTGAGAAAGTGCAAGAGCCCTAGTGAGGTTGAGAGAATCCCTAATTGTGAGAATTAGTGACCTCATTAGTGAAAGAGAGTAGCAAGTCCATCTCTTTGGCCTTGGCTTGGTCAAGTGAGAGTTCTAGCTTGTTACTCTTGGTGATCGGCACCATGTAGACGGCTTGGTGGTGATCGAAGAGCTTGGTGATCATCCGATGGATTTGTGGATGACCCAAGTTGGCTTGTGACCGGTAGTGAGCGATTCACCGGGCCGGAGTGGCGAAGAATCAACTCATAGTGAGCACCTGATCCTTGCGCGGATCAAGGGGGAGCGATACCCTTGCGCGGGTGCTCCAACGAGAACTAGGGGGTGTGCCGACACCTCGATACCTCGGCAAAAAGTGTCATCTCTACTCTCTTTACATACACATTTACTTTTGAGCAATTCAATTCCGCATTTACTTGTTGTTCATTCTTATTTGAATTGCCATGCTAGAGTATAAGTGGTATAGTGATAGTCTTTTGTGCGGTAGAGTTTAGAGAAACACACTTCTAGGCACAACGGGCTAATTGGGTTTGATAGGTTTAAATTCTTGCAAAAGTTTTAGAAGAGCCCAATTCACCCCCCTCTTGGGCATCTTGATCCTTTCAATTGGTATCCGAGCCTCGTGCTCTCGATTTAGGCTTAACCGCCTTGAGTTAAGATGTCCGGAGGTGATGGACCACCTCTCATGTTCGAGGGAGATGACTTTCCATATTGGAAAATTTGTATAGAGTCGTACCTAGAGGCGATCGATGTAAAATGTCGCCAAGCCACAATAACCGGGTTTGCCAAACCCAAGGAGGGCACTAGTCTCACTCCTAATGAGGAGGAAAATGAGAAGTGGATTGCAAAGGCCAAAAACATCATATTTAGAGGCATTTGCAAGGATGTGTTGAATCACGTCCGTAACCACAAAGACGCCCATGAGCTATGGGATAACATTTGTGCGCTCCATGAGGGAACCAAGAGTGAGTGTGAGGAACTGTAACACCTCTGGTGATTAATATGTAATTAACCTGACATGTCATCATCTTTAGTCATTAATCATCCTTGCCATGCTTTATGTTTGCCTAATACTTGTCTTGCATTTACCTTTTTCCTGAGGTGACTTGTGTAGTGATCTCTTTTTCAAAAACCCTAAAGGCCCAAATCTTCCTATAAGGGCAAAATGGTAATTTCATCTCTGTGTCTAGCTTTGTGTGAATCTTGTTCAGTTGAGTGTGTTGATGTTTTGTTGTGTTGATCAAAGTTCAAAATCAGAAATAGAATTTAATTTCCTTTTGAAAAACCCTAAATTTCCAAACTCTAGTTTTACCCCTCTTTTTCTAATTCAAAAACTATTCAAAATTTGAAGTTGGCCCATTAAGAAAAGTTGTAGATCTTGCATTAAGGAACAACTTTGGTGTTTACAGATTTTCAAGTTTCAATACAAAATCAGAAGTAATTTCAAATTCTTTCAAACTTCAATTTTGTCCCCTTTTCAGTTTTCAAAATTATCTCAAAAAATTTTGAGTTTCCAAAAAAGTTTATATTGGCAAAGATGTAGATCTCAAAATTCTAAGCAACTTTGGTATTTTGAGTTTTCTTTGTGGAGTTCAAATTTTGGGAGTATTTTCGAAAATTCAGAAAAGGATTGGGTGATGTCACTGCGCACGAACTTTAAAGCAGGGGGGCCCCGGCCGCCGGCGGCGGAGCGCCGGCCACGCCGACCGGCTGACCCGCACCCGTGCCGCGCGCGGCCAGCGCTGACGCACGACCTCCCGACCCCTACCTCCGCCTCGCCCATTCCCTACTCTCCTCCTCTTTCCCCTCGGCCGCGGACAACGGGCAGATGCCGGCCGCCGGCAAGCCGCCGCGCCGCGCGCGAGCTCCCCGCCCACACCGAGCCGCCCTACCTTGCTCCCTACCTCCGTTAGTGCCGCATGAATGCTCCTCACCCGTCGCCCGGACCCCCAGCGCCGTCCTGCGGCTATAAAAGCCGCCGAGCTCCCGCCGTTGCCGCCACCGACGCCACCACGGCAACCCGAGCCATCGGACCACCCCAGCGCCCGCCGAGCCCGCCGCTGTCTTCGCCTTGAGCTTCTCCACCTTCCCGAGCAACCAATTTCACCCCTCCGCCCCTCCTTTCGCCGGCGCGAACGGTTCTTCCTCAACTCCGGCGAACGGCCTCGCCTCGGTAAGGAGAGAAATTCGCCGCCGTGAGTGTTCCTCCCGTCCCTCCGACCCCCGTCCTCTTTTCCTCACCTCGGTGCGCTCCTAACCGCACATCGGCGATCCCTTTTGATGGACAGAGCCGCCGGAACGCTTGCTCGCCGCCGAAGAGCTTCGCCGAAGCACCGCCGCCGTCGAACTCCCTCCTCCGACCCTTGCACCGCCTCGCCGTTCCTCGTTCCCGACCCCCGGTGAGCCCGCGAAGCTTCCCCCACCCTCTGCTTTCCCAGCGTGTGGCCCGAGCGGCCGGTCCGCCGCGCGCTCTCGCCGGTGAACGCGCCGAGCCCGCGGGGAAGAAGCACAGTGCTCTTTTCTTTTTTTTTGAAAAACGTGAATAGTATTCTGTTTTCTCTTTTTTGTAAGAATTAATCTGTTGCTCCTTAAATTCTGAGAAAAATGTGGTATGCTCCTTACACTGTGTAGTATTTTAGAAAAATAAAAAACCCTACTTTTCTGCAAAAATTGGAAAATGAAAAATCCTTCCTTTAATTAAGAAATGGATGGTTTTAGATTTTTAGAAAATCATGTGTAGCTCCAAAAATCATGAGATAAATTTTTATGTGCTAGTTATGTCATTTTTAGTCTCTGGTAAAATTTTGAGGCCTTTTGGAGCAAGTTGATTTTTGGACTTTTATTTTAATTGTTAATTAGTGCCTTTTGTTAATTAAATATTTGATTTTTGTTAAGCACCTTAATGATCTCCAAAAATTATGAAATTTGTTTTGTCATCTATTTATACCATGATGAACTTATGAGATTAATTGGGTAAATTTTGGAGCAACGGCATAAAATGACTTTTTTTTTAAATAATTAGAAAAAAAATAGAAAAGCAATTAGGGTTCATGTTGTATGCCCTGTGATGTGACTTTTGGGATTGTTTGCTGTTCATAGACCCCCACCCAGCTGGTCTATGATGTTTGTGATGCCATGCATGACTTTTGCTTAGGATTCCTAGATAATGCTTAATAGGTTTGGTTAATCTTGCTTAGGGGTAGAGATAAGTAACTTTATGTCCACGCTAGCAGTTACTTTCACATTGGAAAGTTGTATTCTAGAATCAGTGGAATTGTCCAGCGCTTTAGCAAGTCTCTTGTTCTTGTCAGCATCCTCATAAGCATACATCATTGCATACGTGTAGTGTCTGAAGGAGAAGGCATCAAAGTCGAGGCAGCCGCTGACGAACCTACCCCCGAGGCGACCCCGAGCTCCGACACCTGCACTGCCGACCCCGAGCCTGTCCTTTTTGCTCTTCAAGGCAAGCCCCGGTGCATTTTAACCCTTCCTTGTTTTTATAAAAGGTTTACTTAATATGCCTTGAGTTAAACTACTGCATTAGGTTATAGGAGTTGTGTGATGACCTATTACCTGCACTGTTTACCTCCACCAGCAAATCCACCTGCCCTGTTTAAAAACTATTTGCAAAATGCTTAGTGATGCTATACAATAGATTTGCAATAAAAATGCCAATTTCAAAAGTGTGATCACTTAAAGAATTTTTATGGGAATTTGGCTTTACTCCCCGACCGTTGGCTAAGTATCTGATCCATACCTAGTCAATAGTGAGGAGAGGTTGTCCAAGCGTACGGTGCCGTCATGTTGAAGTCCGGGACTCAACAGTTGACACCGACCGGGACAGGGTTGAAAAACTGACAGGACTATTACGCTTGGGTGAGATATAACCGAGGTATAGTTCTGGCAGAAAAATTAGGGACCATCCGTATGGGGGCCTGCTGGTCAAGACTTGCAACTATTCACATACTTCGGAAAGCTCTGGCTCCGAGGACTCCTTAATTGGGACCGACAACCGCGCACTGGGAGTGGCGAGATGGCGGAAGTAGCTTGTACCCACGTGGCCGTCGTGCCTGGATATGAGTGGTGTACTGTACTTCCGGGTGGCGTAGGACCGGTCCAATCTTGGAGGAATCGTGGTAGACGAGTTGGCATATGCAAGCTTGAGTGCTACATATGCAGTGTGGATAGGGATCCTCAGCTGAGTATTATTTATCCGGATTAACGTTGCTCCTCGGTTATGGAGACTTGGTCACTGACTGTCAACGGAGAGTGGTTCTCAACTAGGTCTGTTTGGAAATAAAATGAATCATGAACAATGAAGAATTGAGAAATGCTTGAATCTTTCCAAAAATAGAATAAGGTTTACAAAATGCTTTTTCTGCAAAATACTTGATCTTGCTTAAGCCTTACCTTGACTACCCTAAGCCTCTCATCCCTGAGTCTTCTCCCTTTTCTTTAGTCGGGTAAGTCTTGTTGAGTACCCCAGTACTCAGGGTTTGTTACCCATGCTGCAGGTATGACTGAGTCCCCGATGTGTCTTGCGCCCTGCTGCATGACCATCGTCCAGGAAGAGGCCGATGAGGCCGAAGAATAATTGTGCACCCTCAGGCTGGGTGATTGCAAGTATCTTTATTTTGTTGTACTCCGCTACGTTGCCTATTTCTATCATCCGAACGTGGTTTGTAATAACTGCACCTTAATCTTATTTGGAACCTCGGTTTGTAAAACTAATGTTATTTAAGTCTTCCGCTCTGTATTCCGATGTTATTTTGTATAAAATGTCCAGTACCGTAACCGAATGGTGAGATGATCCTGCGGACAATGGGCGCTGATGCAACCCGGTGACGAACAGTCTTGGTCACGTGGAACATCGGTTCGGCTGTCAGAGGCTGATAGGGACCGGTGGGCCAAGGGATTAGGACCGTTCCGCCACAGGAACGATATCATTTGGTCATGCAAAAGCTTAATTCTTTTGATATGCATGCAAATGAAAATGCAAATGAAATGTACTCACGCTTGAATGTTCTTGTAGAAGAGCTAAATGGACTTGGCCTCACACAAATTCAACCATCTGATGTTGTGAGGAAGATTCTTTGTGTCCTTCCAATTGACAACACATTGTGACGGTGCTACATCAAAGTGATCTTTCCACCGCTACACCAACTCAAATCTTGGAAAATATCAACGCTCATGAGATGTACATTCACATCACACCAAGTGGTGGCTCATCCTCCGATAAGAAGGACTTGGCCTTCAAAGCAAGCCATGACAAGAAGGGCAAGTCCAAGGCAATTGAGGTGCATCATGAGAGCACAAGTGATGATGAAGATGATTCCAACATTGCTCTCATGGTGAGGAAGACCACAAAGATGTTGAAGAAGCTTCATAAGAATGGAGTCAATTTTGACTCAAAGAAGAAGAAGTTCTTCACTAGTAGCAAGAGAAGGCCACTCTCCGAAATGGATTGCTACAATTGCGGTGATCTTGGCCATCTTGCTCATCAATGCACCAAGCCCAAGAAGGACAACTACAAGAACAAGAACAAGGGCAAGAAGTATGACTCATCAAGTGAAGATGAGAAGAAGAGTGACAAGCCTTACAAGAAGAAGGAAGGCAAAAGAAAGCAATACCACACGAAAGGTGGCAAAGCTTACATTGTTGGTGATTGGCTCACCGACATTGACTCCTCCGGTGGCTCATCAAATGAAGATAGTGATAATGAGAAGGAGAAGGTGGCCGCTCTAGTCATTGGGACCTCTACACCACCACCACCACCACCATCACCGTCATCCTCTACACACCTATGTCTTATGGCAAAGGGTGATCAGAAGGTACAAAGTGATGACGACTCTAGTGATGATGAAAGTGATGGTGAATTTGAGGCACCTTCTTATGATGAACTTGTTGGATTGCTAAACAACTATTCTAAAATCATAAGAAAGACTAGAGCTAAAAGGCTTGTTAGTGACAATAAATCTCTTGTTGATGAGTATAACAATGCCACACATGCTAGTGATGAGTTACAAAATGAACTTGCTACTATGTCATCATCTATCAAGGAGCTTAAGTCCTCTAACAAGGAGGTCAAAGCTAAAAATGGAAAACTTGATAAGATGCATAGTGACCTTAACACTAGCTATGCTTTGCTCAAAGAACAATATACTCAAGTTAAAGTAGATCATGATACACTTGTCGTTGCTTATGATATACTTTCCCATGAGACACATGATGCTCCTAAGCTTATTGTTAAGTGTGACATAGCAACATCTTGTGAAGACTTGGTTAGTGAGCATGATGAGCAAAGAGCTAGTGGCAAGGGCAAGAAAGTGGTTGAGACCGACAACTATGATGACTATGTCAAGATCAAGAATGAGAATGCAAAGCTCAAGATTGATCTAGAGAAGCTAGCAACCACCAAGCAAGTTGTCATTCAAACTCATGATGAAGAATATAGCATGACACTTGAGCTTGACATGCTAAAAGAAGAGAACAAGAGATTGAAGATGGACAGGGATTACAAGATGACATCATCCCAAGTGCAACTCCAACAAGAGAATGACAAGCTCAAGAAAGAAAAAGAACACCTAGCCACCGGGTTGAAGAAGTCCACCAAGGGTCAATGTCTTCAAAGTGAGCTTCTCATGAATACTATAATGAAGACATAGAAATGGCATTGGCTATCTTGAAGAGAAGATGAGCAACGCAAGAGTATCACAAAGCCAAAGAAGAAGAAGTTGAGAAGATGCTTTGAGTGTGGGAAGGAAGGACACTTTGCTCACAATTATGAAGAACCAAAACCCACACCCTTGCCCAAGCATGCTAGGCCCTTTGCTTTCAATGCTCACTACATGCTTAGACAAGATTCTAGTGGCAAAATGAAAGTCATGTTCATGGGGCCTCCAAACAAGAATAGACCAAAGCAAATTTAGGTTGCTAAGTCACTAGTAGAGAAGGTTAAGGGGCCTCAACAAGTTTGGGTCCCGAAAGCTCAAGCTTGATTTCTTGTGTGTGTAGGTGAACTACAAGACCGGTGGATCTCATTGGGTGATTGATAGTGGTTGCAGCACACAACATATGACCGGTGATCCCCGGATGTTCACCTCACTAGAAGAGAATGTCAATGACCAAGAAAAGATTACATTTGGTGACAACTCAAAGGGCAATGTCAAGGGTTTGGGCAAAGTGGCAATATCCAATGACCATACAATATCAAATGTGCTTCTTGTTGCTTCATTGAGCTTCAACTTGCTATCCGTTGGGCAACTTTGTGATCTTGGCTTTCAATGCTTATTCACCGAGAAAGAAGTGGTTGTGACCAAGAAAGATGATACACAAGTGATATTCCAAGGCTTTAGATACAACAATCTCTATCTAGTAGATTTCTCCTCCTAAGATGCCAACTTGAAGACATGTTTGTTCACTAAGCAATCTCTTGGTTGGCTATGGCATAGAAGATTGGCACATGTGGGAATGAACACTCTCAACAAGCTATTGAAGAAGGATTTGGTTAGGGGCTTGAAGGATGTCAAATTTGAGAAGGACAAATTGTGTAGTGCATGTCAAGCCGACAAGCAAGTTGCAAACACTCATCCAACCAAAGCCTTTGTTTCAACATCAAGAGAGTTAGAGATACTTCACATGGATCTATTTGGGCCAACAACATATGCTAGCTTGGGTGTAAATCTCTATTGCCTAGTGATTGTTGATGACTACTCTAGATACACTTGGGTATTCTTTCTTCATGATAAATCAGAAGCAACCCCTTCATTCAAGAAGTTTGCCAAGAGAGCCCAAAATGAGTTTGACTTAAAGATCAAGAAGATTAGAAGTGACAACGGGAGAGAATTTGACAACACCCACATTGAGCAATATTGTGATGAAGTTGGGATCAAGCATGAAGTCTCCGCAACCTACACACCACAACAAAATGGGGTAGTTGAGAGGAAGAACTGCACTCTAATCACCCTAGCAAGAACAATGTTAGATGAGTACTCTACACCAGAAATATTTTGGGCGGAAGCAATCAACACCGCATGCTATGCATCCAACCAATTGTCCCCCCATCGTCTCCTTGACAAGACCCCCTATGAGCTACTCAACAACAAGAAGCCAAATGTATCATTCTTTAGAGTGTTTGGGTGCAAATGCTACATCTACAAGAAGCGCCAACACCTAGGGAAGTTTAAACGCCGATGTGATATTGGTTTTCTTGTTGGTTACTCATTGAATTCCAAAGCATATCGAGTATTCAACCATGCCACCGGGATGGTAGAAGAAACATATGATGTGGAATTCGATGAATCTAATGGCTCTCAAGGAGAGCATGAGAATCTTGATGATGTAGGTGATGAACCATTGAGGGAAGCAATGAAGAACATGTTAGTGGCAGTGTGGCGATATTACCTCCGTATACCCCCATGGACCTACTTGGGCCCTTCGTCAAGGACAAACCAGCTCGCGAGGCCTTACAACACGTGACTAGCTCGTCGTGCTCGTCAAGGACTCACGAAGCCTTGCCTGTCAAGGAAGATCCTAGAGTTAGATCCGGATTCCTTGCCTTAAGGAACCATTTGTAATCTGTTACAACTGTAACCCTGCTCCCCGACTATATAAGGCGAGAAGGGACCCCCTCTCATCTCATCTCCATCAGATCCGAGATCACCCGATCTCACCTGATGTTCTGATATCATAATACAATCCAACCACCAAAACACAGGACGTAGGGTATTACGGCGACTTGCTGGCCCGAACCTGTCTAAATCGCCGTGTCTCGTCCCTGTGTTTACGCTTGAGCAACCGTCTCCACACCTCCTCAATCTGATCTACTACCTTGGGCATACCCCTCGGGAGACTATCGACGATATTTCATCGACAGTCGGCGCACCAGGTAGGGGGGGTGTGCTACGACACCATGATCTGCCAAGCGGTCACCTTCCCTCGCTCCATGGTTCTTCCGGAGGCGGCACCACTTTCCAGATTGGATCTATGATCTGGACTGTCGGTGGCCTCGTCCCTGCTCCGAGATCATGGAGTCTGCGCAGCTTCCTGCGCCGGACGCCTCACAGTCCACCCTGCGCGTCATCCGCCGGCGCCCCACGCGCTAAGATCCATCCGCCGCGACAACCTGGTTGAGGCCATCGACCGGGCCAACAAGAGGATCACTGACTGCATCAACATCGCCGCCTTCGCTCGTCATCGACTGGGCTCATCGCCGCCTGCACCCGTCGCCGCCATCGCTCGTCGTTGACCTGGATCGTCGCCGCCTTCGTCTCCATCTTCACTCATCACCGACCGGACTCGTCGCCACCTTCGCTCGTCATCGACCCGGCTCCTCGCCGCCTTCGCTCGTCGTCGACCTGACCCGTCGCTGTCTTCACTCGTCGTCGACCCGGCTTGTCGCCGCCTTCACTCGTTGTCGACCAGGCTCGTCGCCACCTTCGCTCGTCGCCATCTTCACCCGTCGCCGCCTTCGCTCATTGTCGTCTTCGCCCGCTGTCAACCGGGCTCGTCGCCGCCTTCGCCCATCGCCGTCGTCGCTCGTCGTCGACCAGGCTCGTCGCCGCCGTCGCTCGTCATCGACCAGGCTCGTCGCCGCCTTCGCCCGTCGCTGTAACACCCTAAAATAAAATCTTGCAAATTAGTAATTAATTTTGAATTTCTACATATTTTCTGTGCATGAAACATAGGGCAAATAATAAGAGTTTAGGGAATATAAAATAAACCAAAATCTAGAAACCTGTTTGTTGCATACATGCTGGTGCATAGTGTTTTGTTTGAGTGTAGGGTCTTCTTTTTCACTCCTTCCCTCTTTCCTTCCTTTTAGCCCAACCACCAGAACCGGCCCGCTCTTTTTTTCCCTCACCCCTCCCCGCCGAACCGGCCTTGGGCCGTTTGCCTTGCGTCGGCCCGCCAACCTTTCTACCTCTCCAGCTTGCGCACCGGCCCGCTTGGCGGCCAGCCCGCAGCCCGCACGCGCGCGCCAGCCGCTCTCCCTCTGCACTGTGGCCCTGCGCGTCAGACGCTGACGTCGTGCTGCGCACTAGCTCTTCTCTCTCTGCCTTGCGGGACCCGCTGGTCAGCCGGGTTCGTCTCCCTCCTCGCTGCCTTCACCGAGCCCGCGATTCCCTCCCCTCTTCACTGCCGCTTTCCTCCCCTGGCCTTGATGGCATTCAAGCCGACCATCACGCCCGGTTGCAATGGCCGCAGCAGCCGAGCCCCTCGGTTACCCCTAGCGCCCTATAAACCCCCCCTGCCGAGCCTCACTCCCTCCCTTTCGCTCTCTGCTCAAACCGCCGTGCCACCGCCCCAATTCGCCATCGCCAGAGCCGTGTGGCCGTCGTTTTGCCGTCCCGGAGTACCGTTGTGCTTCGCCGCGACCGTTGGTACCTATTACTCTCGTTTGTGGCTCGGATTGAAGCCGATTTGGCTCTCACCGACCCTTTTTCCTTTATGCAGTTCCCACCGCCATCTCGGGAGCTCGGGAAGCCACTGGAGCCGCCCCGGTCGTCACCTTCGAGCCTGTGGTATGGCCCTACGTCTTCACGTACCCCCAATTTTGAGTTTTAAGCACTCTAGGTTGTTTTCTGTCGAGCACCGAGCTCATGGCCATGGCGCCGCCGCGGGACCGTCCTTCAGACGTGTTTCCCCGCCTCTGTTTCCTACGCGGATGTATTCGCAGGGTCACGTAGAGTTCTCTGGAGTGGTTGGTTAGGTCAAGCGTGGTCGGAAACGTTGTTCCGACGTGCTCCGGCGAGCTCAGGCCGCCATCGGCCATGGCGCCGCCATCGCAGGCACAGCGCGGGCGGCGGGGTTTTTTCCCTTTCACCAGAGCCATCGATCGCAAGATGCACGGCCGAGATTGGATACCTCTTCGGGGTTGTGTAATCGGTCCACCGTGGACCCATGGACGCGGAGCACCGCGGCCCAGTCAGTCGGTTCACCGCTAGCGTGGCACACCGCACCATCCAGCGCACGACACGTGGCTGCCGCGTCAGCAGCGACGCGGTCAACACCGACAGCTCCACACACTTTGCAAATAGGCCCCTTTGTTTTAGCGAAATCAACCCGCAGTCCATATCAGTTCAGAATCATTTCTTTTCAGTCCTGTTTTTACTCATTCTAGTCCCTGTATTTTTCAAATATAGGACCCACAGTCCAGAGCCGGTAGGATTTTCGATTTAGATTTATTTAAATCAAATTTTGGTTTCGGTTTATTTACAGTAATGCCATTACACCTTGTTTTACTCATATCTTTCACGTTTTAGCTCCGATTTGAGTGATTCTTTCGCTCATGTGTTCGTAGTAAAGCGTAGATGAGTTTCATAAACTTTTTACTCCCTGTTTATACTGTTTGGTCTACTGTTCTAATTAAAACCTCTTTTGCTTGCATGTAATGGCTTGGTATGATGAATGATTGGTGATTTCGCATCGCGTTTAGAAGGTGAGTAGTGTGAGGTTGTTGAGGAGCAGTTGGAGGACCAACAGGACCAGGGAAATATCTTTGAGGAAGGCAAGTGTAACAAAGGCTCCTTGTACCTAAGAACTAATATTGATTCATTCATATGCATGTGTCTAAATTGAATAACCATAGGATTTACCCTAGCTATTTTTGTACCACAAATCCTTGTCACTTATGGTTGAGAATGCATATTGGAATAAGTTGCCACCGCGCATAACCAAAAACAAATGTCTAATCTTGACTAATGATTATATGCAACATTGTAAAATGAATCTTTTTAGAAACATGGTATAGGAAGCTTAAGCACCAGTTTGTGCTTGAGTTTTCATGTGAAGCGGCAACCCAGGAGGACACGTGCAACCCCAAGTGTCACATGGCTCTGACCTTAATCATATAACTTGTACGTCTCTAGCTTGTTAGTGGTTACCGAAAGGCGCAAGAGGGGAGTGCCTCGTGGTGTATAGTTGTTCCTCTGTCCTGGTGTGTACTATGCAGCGTTCATGTGTGCCTCACGAAGGGGGACACCTATAACACACTTGCCACTGAATCCTTAGCGGCTACTAACTTGTTAGGGTGTCTAGTGAAAGGTTAGGTAGTGAAACCCTGTCGCGCTTCCTTGGTAGAGGCGATGTGGGCCTTGCAAACCCCGACACATGGGAATCACGTCTTGGGGGTAAAGTTGTACAATATCTGCAGATATCTAAAACATGTTATAACAGTCGTGCTCTCGGATAAGAGCGGCCTGGATCCTTCACACTTGTGGCACTGGTTTATGGATGGATGGGTTTAATTTTGATTAATTACTATTTTAACATGGGATGGTGTATCACTAAAGTAGTGTTACAAGAATAATAAAAACTTGACCAACTAAAATTGCTAACCGCAGTCAAACCAGATCAAGCCTTTTGAGCCTCATAGATCCCTTTGTTATTCTTGCTAAGCATGGTGCACTTACACTTGTTGTAATTTCTATAAAAATCCCGAATGGGTACCAGATGATGGATTTGAGGAGTTTCCAGAAGATGTTCAGGACTAATAGTTGATCACCCCCCAGTTGGAGTCCCCGTGGTGGCTCGTTCGTTTTACGTTTCCGCTATGTTATGCCTTTGAGCAAAGACTTGTAATAATGTGATGAATATGCGATGTAATAAGTACTTTACTTTGATACTTAATGCAATTTTAGATTATACGTGTGTTTGGACATCCTGGGCGCACGTATATGAGTACTTGGTTTTGTTTCCCCAAAACCGGGTGCCACAGTCGCCGCCGTAGCTCGTCGTTGACCAGGCTCGTCGCCGCCTTCGCCCGTTGCCGCCGTCGCTCGTCGTCGACCAGGCTCGTCGCCACCTTCGCCCGTCGCCGCCGTTGTTCGTCGTTGACCAGGCTCGTCGCCGCCTTCGCCCGTCGCCGCCATCGCTCGTCGTCGACCAGGCTCGTCGCAGCCTTCGCCCGTCGCCGTCGTCGCTCGACGGCGACCAGGCTCGTCGCCGCTTTCGCCTGTCACCACCGTCGCTCGTCATCGACCAGGCTCGTCGCCTTCGCTCATCGCCGCCTCCCCTCGTCATTGATCCAGCTCGTCGCCGCCTTCGCTCGTCGCCAACCAGGCTCATCGCCGCCTTCGCTCGTCATCAATCGGGCTCATTGCCGTCTTCGCCAAATGACTCACCGACCTCTCCAAACGACTCGCCGACAACTCCAGACATTCGCCGACCTCTCCAAACGATCGCCCACCACTCCAAACATTCACCAACCTCTCCAAACGATCACCGACCACTCTAGACGTTCGCCGACCTCTCCATACGATTCGCCGACCTCTCCAAATAGCCTGGCTGACGCTGAAGGAGTTTTAGAGCAGGGGCTACTGCCACCACCGGACGCGTGCATGAGTGCCTGCCCTCTGTGCTATGGCGGCCAGTAGTCCTCCCAAGTGACGTCCTGACCTATCTACGTGTGCATGAGCGTCTACCCTCTGTCCTACAAAGGGAAGGCTAAGCTTGGGCTGAGACCTCCAAGGCTATACGTCCAGTGCATGTATATGCATCGTTTATGCGCTCGTTCTTCATACGATCTTCAAGCAGCCTGAATGATGCCGACGAACACTCAGAGCCGGGGCTATTGTCACCACCGGACACGTGCATGAGCGTCTGCCCTCTGTGCTATGGTGGCCAACAGCTCTCCCGACTGACGTCCCGACCTCTCTACTCGTGCATGAGCATCTGCCCTCTACGCTATGAAGGAAAGACTAACTCGGGCTGAGAATTCTAAGGCTACACGCTCAGTCCTGTACCTGCGCTACCCACGCACTCGAAGAACGGTCTCCATTCGCCCAGGTCACGCCATGATCAAGCCTCTCAGAAAAGACCCTATTTGTGGTACCTCCATATGCGTGCACGAGCGCCTGCCCTCTGCGCTATGGGATGCCACCAGCGGTTCCTTGGGCGACGCCTTTGACTCCTACGCGCAAATGAGCTCCACGCTCTACGCTACAGATCATGGGATAACCCAAGGCCGAACTGTTCATCGCTTCGGCTCACGGCTATTGGGTCTGCGGAATTCAGGGAATATGCAAAACACGCTGACTCGCTACAAGTTTTGCCTCTATTCGCCCAAGAGTCTATTTACATACTACTCTCCTATGTTACACTCCATGGCTGCCCGACAGCGAAAAGATCTACATCGGCGACCAGGGCCTCCGCGGCCGGCTCCGTCTCCGTCTCCAGACGCTCCATGTCGGCACAACGACTCCAGGCTCGGGGACTTCGACAAGTTGCAATCATCCCTTGCCACTGGTTTTTCTCCATACTTTTTGTATGTCATCATGTACTACTGTTCTCCATATTTATTTTTCAGGGACTTCACCTTCGCTCGTCGTCAACCAAGCTCAGGGACTTCACCTTTGCTCATCGTCAACCAAGCTCGTCACCTTTGCTCATCGCCGCCTTCGCTCGTCGCAATCTTCGCTCGCCGCCGCCTTCGCTCGTCGCCGACCAGGCTTGGGGACTTCGCCTTCGCTCGTCGTCGACCAGGCTCGAGGACTTCGCCTTTGCTCATCGTCGACCATGCTCAGAGACTTCGCCTTCGTTCGTCACCGACCAGCCTCGAGGACTTCGCCTTCGTTCGTCACCGACCAGGCTTGGGGACTTCGCCATCGCTCGTCGCCACTGCTCATCGTCGCCTTCGCTTATCGCCGTCTTCGCAAGTCACAGACTAGGCTCGGGGACTTCGCCTTCGTTCGTCGTCGACCAGGCTCGTTGCCTTCGCTCGTCATCGCCCTCATTCGCTGTCGTCATCGATCATTGTCGCCTTCACTCATTGCTGACCTGGCTCGAGGACTTCGCCTTCACTCGTCATCACCTTCGTTCACCGTCGCCATCGCTCGTTGCCTTCGCTCGTCGCCGCCTTCACTCGTCGCCGACCTGGCTCGAGGACTTCGCCTTTGCTCGTCGTCGACCAGGCTTGGGGACTTTGCCTTCGCTCATCGCCGTCTAGGCTCGGGGACTTCGACTTCGCTCGCCGCCGACCAGGCTCGGGGACTTCGCCTTCGCTCGTTGCCATCCAAGCTCGGGGACTTCATTCGTCGTTGTCTTCGCTCGTCACCACCTTCGCTTGCTGCCGCATTCGCTCGTCGTCGCCTTCACTCGTCACCGGTGTGCATCAAGTCGCTCCATGCTGTTCGGATCAGGGTGCTGATTTTGGGCAGCTCATCGGGGCACTTGCTAAATGCTCTACAAGCTCGGCACCACGTGTCTTCAACACCTACTATCAAGCTCGGGGACTAAGTGGATACACTTCACCTCGCGGTGAATGTATTTTCTTTTTCTCTGACATTTCAAGGACGCCCCGTCAAGTTGGACTTGCACAGACTTCTACTAGGACCTCATTGTTCCTTATAGTCCTGCAAGCTCCAAGCGGATACACTTCACCAGAAGAAAGCTCTTCAAAAAATTTCTTGACCACCTTACATCCTTTTGGCAAGCCTTACTTGCCCGACATCGACTTCGCCTGCTCGGACAAGCTCAAGACGGCATCGCCAACGGATACAAAGTGCTCGGGTGTGGGGATTTACCTCCGTATACCCCCATGGACCTACTTGGGCCCTTCGTCAAGGACAACCCAGCTTGTGAGGCCTTACAACACGCGACCAGCTCATCATGCTCGTCAAGAACACTCACGAAGCCTTGCTTGCCAAGGAAGATCCTAGAGTTAGATTCAGATTCCTTGCCTTAAGGAACCGTTTGTAATCTATTACAACTGTAACCCTGCTCCCCGACTATATAAGGCTAGAAGGGACCCCCTCTCATCTCATCTCCATCAGATCCGAGATCACCCGATCTCACCTGATATTCTGATATCATAATACAATCCAACCACCAAAACACAGGACGTAGGGTATTACAGTGACTTGCCGGCCCGAACCTGTCTAAATCGCCATGTCTCGTCCCTATGTTTACTCTTGAGCAGCCGTCTCCACACCTCCTAAATCTAATCTACTACCTTGGGCATACCCCTCGGGAGACTATCAACGATATTTCATCGATAGGGAGCCATCAAGCCTAAAGATGATGATGATGATGTGCAATTCATTGACAAGCCATCCTCATCAAATGTACCACATGATCATGATAAAGATGGGAGAGATCCAAATGAAGACACTCATGTCTCCCATGATCAAATGGTGGTACAAGCACAAGAGGTTGATGCTCCACAAGTGGCCCCTCAAGTGGTTGATCGAAGGACTACTCCTCTACTACAAGCTCATCCTCAAGATCTCATCATAGGGAGTCCAACAAGGGGTGTAATGACTTGATCTCAAAAACTTGTTTTATTTATGGAATATCACTCCTTTGTTTCTCTTGTTGAGCCTACTATTGTAGATGAAGCTCTAAGTGATCCGGATTGGGTGGATGTTATGCATGAAGAATTGAACAACTTTACCCGCAGTCAAGTTTGGACCCTTGAAGAGCGACCTAAAGGCGCAAGAGTCATTGGAACCAAATGGGTGTTTAGAAACAAGCAAGATGATCAAGGCAAGGTTGTTAGAAACAAGGCAAGGCTAGTTGCAAAGGGTTTCTCTCAAGTTGAAGGCTTAGATTTTGGAGAGACCTTTGCACCGGTTGCAAGACTTGAAGCCATTCGTATCCTCCTTGCATATGCATCACATCATGACATTAAATTATATCAAATGGATGTGAAAAGTGCATTTTTAAATGGCTTCATCAATGAACTAGTCTATGTTGATCAACCTCTTGGGTTTGAAGACCCTAGGTATCCTAATCATGTTTATAGGTTGTCCAAGGCGCTATATGGGCTCAAGCAAGCCCCTAGAGCGTGGTATGAGCGCCTTCGGGACTTCCTCATTGAGAAGGGCTTCATCATTGGGAAGGTTGACACCACACTATTCACCAAGAAGCTTGATAGAGAGATCTTCATTTGTCAAGTCTACATTGATGATATCATCTTCGGGTCAACAAATGAAGCATATTGCAAGGAATTTGGTGACTTGATGTCGAAGGAGTTCGAAATGTCCATGATTGGTGAGCTCACATTCTTCCTAGGCTTCCAAGTCAAGCAATTGAAGTAGGGGACTTTCATATCTCAAGAGAAGTACACTAAAGACCTCCTCAAGGGATTCAACATGGATGATTGCAAGAATATCAAGACTCCAATGCCAACAAATGGACATCTCGACCTAGATAAGGGAGGTAACTCGGTTGATCAAACTCTCTACCGTTCTATGATTGATAGCTTGTTATATTTGACCGCATCTAGGCCCGACATCATGTTTAGTGTGTGCATGTGTGCTAGATTTCAAGCCGATCCTAAGGAATCACATCTCATAGCCATAAAGAGAATCCTTAGGTACCTAAAGCACACCCCAAGCATTGGCCTTTGGTATCCCAAAGGAGCTAACTTCCAACTCGTTGGGTATTCCGATCGGATTACATGGTTTGCAAAGTAGATAGAAAAAGCACCTCCGGAAGTTGCCATTTGCTTGGGAGATCACTAGTGTCTTGGAGCTCGAAAAAGCAAAGTAGTGTGGCCTTGATGAGGACATCACCACGCTGGACACACCGACGTCATGGTCTTCCCCAAGTTACAATCCGTCTCCAACTCAGCTACCTCGTCACCCTCGGAATTCAGGAGCAGCCCCGGGTAAATGAACGCCCCGGACGCATACGGACTCCATTTTCAACGAACCAGATATGCTTGGAAAGATAATTTGATAATATAACCAATGGCTTTGGAATCATGTCAAAATACGTCCGGAGTCAACGGGAATTGTCGAAACAATTCAGCGTCCAGAATCTAACAGGGTGCTGCGACACCATCTTTTGGTTCGATGGGCCGTGTATCGTCTTAGAGCCCATTAGGGGGCGCGTCCAGAAGGGGCGACGACCTAAACCCTATAATTAGTCATCGTCGTCGTCATTAGGTCTTGGGTTTTGTTTAGAGTTTAGTTTTCCATCGAGGAACTGAATCATTCGTTGTAACTGTGGTGTCGAATCCTTTTACAGTGATCCAGGGCCCCCGTTCTTGATCTCCTCCACTGTGTCGATTAGTCCTTTGGAACCGAGTTCTTGAACCCATCTATTGATATTCGCGAGATTCATATTTGCAATTTCAGATTGCGTGTTTTTACCTTCTTGCTTGTGTTCTTCGATTCGCTTGCAGGAATAGCCTTCTTGGCGAGGTCAATCAAGTTGTGCTTGGTTGATAACCAACAGAGTAGTGGTGTAACGGTTGCAGGGTTCGAATCGTGTTGAATTAAAGCCGGATCGCTGAGAACATATATGATGAATGATTGACATTGATGAGGAAGGTTTGAGGCTTTTCCCGGTTGAGTCATTATCTCGCTATGCGCTTAATGCTTATGACTAACCGGTGGCGTTGAGTTGTGGTGTGTTTCTGTGTTGGTGTGTATGTGCAACATGTGTCTCTTGGCTGTGTTGATGTGCAGGTGTGGAGCTCGGATACA
Source organism: Coix lacryma-jobi var. lacryma-jobi (assembly GCA_009763385.1). NCBI lineage: Eukaryota > Viridiplantae > Streptophyta > Magnoliopsida > Poales > Poaceae > Coix > Coix lacryma-jobi. The sequence goes on from CM019826.1 coordinate 3,732,682, forward strand.
GTGGTCTATGGCGAGGTGAAGGTCAAGTAGAGACGTGTCGTGCCGACGGACCGGGAGCGGTGAAGGATGGGCGTGTCGTGCGGCGGACGTGCCATGCCGATGTACCCAGAGCGGTGAAGGGCGGACGTGAGGCTTGGACCGATGGACCGGAGGGCCAGAGGAACAGCTGTGGTAGCTGGCACGTGGCATCGGCGAGCGGGAGCACATGGGGATGTGCGATGCATCGGCCGAGTCGGGAGGAAGACATGGCGTCGTGACACTTGGCGGGAGGTCCGACATGGGCTTGCGTGCGGCGCAAGTGCCATCGGCCGAGTCAAGGAGGATGGCGAAGGCGTTGTGCCTGGCGTGGAGGCTGGACATGCATCGGCATCGGTGCCGGTGGTCAGGGTGTGCGAACCACATCCCGTCTTCGGTGCGGGTTCGGTAGCTGAGCCTCAAAAAGCTACCATCGACGATTTCCGAGTTTGGGCCTCAAAACTCGGGTGGCCGGTTTCCGAGTTTGGGCCTCAAAACTCGGGATGGACGGTTTCCAGGTTTGGGCCTCAAAACCTGGGCTTGCGGGTTTCCGAGTTTGGGCCTCAAAACTCGGGTGGACGGTTTCCAGGTTTGGGCCTCAAAACCTGGGCTGGCAGGTTTCCCGGTTTGGGCCTCAAAACCGGGGGAAGGTCCAAAAGGACGGTCGACGTGTGGCGGCATCGAGAGGCTTGCGTTGCGGCGAAGCTATCGGTGAGAAGGCGCGGCGGTCGACGATGATGGCACGTGGCGGCATCAGGGAGGTCGCGTCGAGGCGAAGCTACCGGATGTGCGGGCGTGGCCGTCGGATGAAGATTGACCGGACTGGACAGTTTTACCCCTGGAGGGTATTTGGGTTGAGTGCTTAATGTAAGGGCGTTTTGGTCTTCGGACGTGCGCCTATATATATGAAGGGGGCTGCTAGGGCAGCCGCATCCTTGGGGAATTCTAGGTGGTGTCTCTCTCATTTTGTTCCTGTGAGAGAAGGCTAGGGTTAGGGAGAGTTGGCTCTTGTTCTTGAGCTTTTTGCCATCCAAGCTTTGTGTTGCTAGGATTGGCTTGTAGCCCGACACCGAGTGCTTAATCAATCATCCATTCCTCTAAATCCAAGGATCAATTTCATGGTTGAATTCGCGTTTTGAATTTGTTCTTCACGTTCTTCTTTTCTCCACGATTTTCCCCTCACTGGATCTCCCTCTACGCTGCGTCTTTTGCGATTCCGTTTGAATCAACTTGTTCTTTGATGTGAGGAGAACATTTCCACCGAAGGAATTCATCCCTACCCTCACGAACAAGTAGATCGGCTCGAAATCGTTTTTGTTCTTCCCTCTTCCCCTTTTCTAGTGTTCTTCGGATTTCTCATGGATTAGTTGGATTGAAGCGATGATATCCTAGGATTAGCTTCCCAACACGTAGAAGAACACTTGGGAGAAGTTTGGTTGCAGCCCCGTGTGGCGGAACCGCCCTGATTATAAGAACTCAAGTATTATCTTAGTCAAATCCGTCTGACTTTGACTCATACTTGAACCCATATAACCCCGGTAGTCCGGAAATCTCGAAGGATTTCTAACACCATACATCATACAGGATCGCATCGTTCAAGGATTACATTCGTAAAGATACATCATAGCGAAAATGAATCCGAATTTAAAATATCAGAGTGCGAACTTTAAACGGAGTTATTACAATACTGAATTTTAAAAGTGCGGAAGCTGAAATAGTTGAACACGACCACTACACATGTGGTCCAAATAAAACGTTGTTTCATAAAACCCACTCAACACGACTCACTCCTCCTTTTTAAGATAATGTGCCACCGACAGTCTCAGACCAGCAAAAGAAAAAGGGAAGCTTCTGGACGACCCTGCCCTGGGCCTACTCCTCATCACCTTCCACTGGGTAGAGGCAGTGCTTACAATAGCCGAAGTAGACCTGGCCATCTGCAACAACGGGATAAACCCTGAGTACGGGAATGTACTCAGCTAGACTTACCCGTCCAACTGAAAATAAAGACTCCAAGGGTATGCAAGGCTTTTGAGGTGGAGCTGGGATCTTTCAGTTGCGAAAAGCTCAGATTCAGATAAGGGGTAATTAATGATAAAGATGATCTGCCATTTTTAGACCTATTCCTTAACTCTAGGTTTTTCACCTGTACTAGAGCACTCACTTGAATCTATCAATCAATAATATAACCATATCCAGTTGACTTTTCCACATTTTAATTGAACCTTAAAACATCACATGGAGTTGTATCGTGGTGAAGCTCGCCATAGTTTCCCACTAACCGGGGGAGACGGCGACTCGAATCGAATTCCAAACCAGCTGGTGAAAGACCTTTAATACCAGCCCACACTTTCCCCGTCGGGTCCATGCATTGGGCAACCGCTCGATGCTTGTTCGTGGTGGTAAACGACGCGGCCCACAGCACGGACCGCCCAATTGGAACCTGGCGATGGCCTCACGCGGCAGATCGCAATTTCCATACTAGAGGGCACGACACGGGTTGAGACCGGCCCGAACAGCTTCTAACCGGCTTTGGGGTCGATGATTACGGCACCGACATATCCCTAAGTAAAAGGGCGCGTTCAAAAATGAACGAGGGCCAACATCGATACAAGCCTACACGATCCAACGGACGGACTGCCCCAAGTTTCCAAACTTGTGCCTTGCCTTCCAGTTGACCGTATTTCACTACAACTCAGGTTCTTTTCCACGATAGCAAATATAGCCAACCGTGATCCGGTAAATACCCACCAGGGGTATTACGGAAACATCCTTAACTACTACTTTTATTAAGCAGACTAAGCAATTCTACATTATAAATAAATAACAGGATAACAAGGTAGATATTAATCAATAACCAAGGGATGGTAATGCAGCAAGTAGGATTCATTCCAACTCCTAACCTAATGCATCACAATATAAAAGAACTCAAGTAATTTTAATTGCAAATAATAGGAGACTTAGAATGCTCCGGGGCTTGCCTTGGGTGAAGACCGAGGCCTCGTGGGAGGGGCACTCGGGCAAGTTAGCGTCGCTGGCGGGGTCGACTTCCTCGGCTTGCTGGAGCTCCGGGATCTGCTGCTCGGCGTTTGCTTCTGGCTTCTGCTCGGGCTCCGGAGGGGTCGATCCTATTGCATGCGATGATAAATAAATATTTAAATGCGGGGTGCGAGGTGTGATGGTATGAGAAAGAGCATTTCTTGCAAACCACAAAACCAACTTGTTGAACCACTTTTGACATTAAGGCAAATACTTATTTATTTCATAAAACAAAAATCCATTTATTCACCTATTTCTTATTTAATAATTCAAAGAAACTTAGGTTTGAATTGCAAGTGCACTCTTCTGGATTCAGAAAAATCCACAAAAATTCCAGAAGGCAAACAACAGTTGCTGGACTCCACTGAACAAATTTCAGCCAAAAATAAAATACAGAACTGCAGATATAAAAAAAATGACAAGCAAACTGCCCACAAAGGTGCTTTGAACTAGCTCCTCATTCAAACAGTGTCAAACAGCAGATTTCATAATTTTCCTGGCTTCTTCTACTCATACACATCCTACTGTAGAGAACTTGTGGCAAGAGCATAAACATACAAGCTTACACAAAATAAACAAATCTATTGCAATATAAACCATTTGAACTACAACCCTACTGTAAAAGGGTGCAAAACTCTATTTCATATTTTTTCCAGATTCTACTTCACATTTTATGCTTATCAAGAAAGTTCCATGAACAGAAACATTATGTTATTTCTTACATGAATTTCCAAAGGAAAACACAGAAAAGCACATTTGTAAAGCAACTTCAGATTTTTCCATACAACAGCTCATGCTTGCATTTTTCCTTATCTTGGACATGGCACTCAGAGACTACACCATTTTTCCCATATTTTATTTTGACCTATAAAACACCTTAACATTTATTCTAAGAAATCAGCCAAAAAGGTCTTTTAATCATAACAGTAACTTTTTCTACATAAACAGTGCATCATATATTTTTTTTACAGGTGCAAAACATGATAATAAACCTTCACAAAATTTTCCAGGAATTATCTCAACCAGAAAACATATATAACCATTTATCTAAACAAAAGCTCATAAACTGAATTAAATAAAAACAGTAAAATAAACTTCTACCAAAAATACTTTCATATTTTTCCATGATAGATCTACTCATAAGCAAGTTAGCAAAACTGAAAGTACTCCATTTGGATTTGTAAAACGTGCTACACAAAAATAACAAGCATCTCTGGAAAATAAAACCCTAAAAGAAAAACATTTGAAGTCTCCCGGCTGGCCTGCGTGCACCCGGTCCATGGACCAACGAGAGACTGACGCGCGGGGTCCACGGGTCAACGGGACCCACCCGTCAGAGAGAGGAACAGGGGAGAAAGGTTGACCGGCGAAAGCTCGTCGACGGTGAGGTCGCCGGCGGTGAGGTTAGGCTCGATGGATTCGGCTCGACGAGGCGCATCCAGCGGTGGGGTCGGCTTGGCCAGAGGGGGACCAAAGCGTGCCGGCGGCGAGCGGTGGCGGACGACGGAGGCGGCAACACACGGCTACGCCGTTTCCGGCGGTCGCCGGTGAAATCGAGGCTGGCATAGGCTTACTCGAGCCCTAGAGAGGCTATCGGAGGGCTCGGCTTGGTTCGGGAAGCTCCGAGGAAGCTTGGCCACGCGAGCGGCCATGGCGGATGGTGGCGGGGCTCGGCGAGGCCGTGTCCGGCGGTCGCCGGTGAAATCGGGAGATGCACTAGCTCGAGTGAACCCTAGGGAGCAAGACTACGGGGTTGGTTTGGCTTGATTGGCTCCAGGGAAGCTTGACCTCGTGCATGGCCGTGGCGGACGGCCATGGCGCTCGGCCGGGGAAGAAAAGGTGGGAGAGAGCGGTAGCGTTGAAGCTAGGTGGTGTTCTCACCTTGCCTTGGCTTGGTGATGCTTGACGGCGAAGGAGGGAGACGCTGGAGGTCGTGTCGGGGAGGAACGACGTTGCGGCTCGGCGGTGGCGACTGGCGGACCGAAGGAGGCGCTTCGTCCTCCGGCGGCGTTGGGGCTCGGTCGGGGATGGCGACGTGCGCACGGCGTGTGCGGGGCGAAGGCGGAGCGGTGGCCGAGGTTAATCGGCCGGAGGTGGACGGTGAGGGTCGGAACGGCGGGGTGCGGGTGGTGGTGTCGAGCGGCGGCGAGCAGCGAGGTGCTCGGCGCGTTCGCGGAAGAGAGAGAGCGGGCTGGCGAGAGCGAGGGGGGGGGGCGCGAGTGAGGAGTGAAAGAGAGAGGAGTGCGGGCGCGCGGGGTTTTGGTCGTCGGAGCGGCGAACGGCCGGTCGTGGCGGGGGCCACGGCGTGGCGTGCGGCGGGCGACGGCGCGGCGAGCGAGGGTGGCGCGGCAGGCGAGGCAAGCGTGGAGTGGGCGAAGGAGATAGCTTGCGTGCTCGGGCGGAGAGGATCGCGCGGCGATAGGGCGAGCGGGATACGGCGCAGGGTTCGGGTGCCACGCGGCAGGGCGGCCGACGTACGGCGCGGCCGCGGGTCGGCGAGCGGCGCGGCGAGCGCGCGGCGCGCGCGCGGGCGAGCGGGCTGGCGCGCGGGCGCGGGCTAGCTGGGCCGAAAGGCCGAATGGGCCGGAAGGGTTGGCGCCGGGAAAAATCGTTTTCCTTCTTTTTCTTTTTTTTCCAAATTCTTTTCAAACTTTGACCATTCAAAACAGTTTCAAAAACTCCAACTAGGCTTTGACCCAAATATAAAAGTTGCTCAAAATAATTTTCTCTACAACTTTCATATAAGACACTTTTTCTGAAAACCATTTTTGTAACCTCTGCATAAAATAAAGCCAATTTTAAAGCATAAAACATTTTTGGTTTCACTCATTTTTGTTTGACAAACTATCTTGAACCAAGTCAAAACTCCAACATGAAAAGCACTCTACTCAATGTTCTCCATTTTATAAAATTCTTTGCCAAAACAGAAATCCACTTAGATCATCAAGTCCAATAGAAATCCAAATCCAAATAAATAAACAAAAGACAAAAAGCACTCATATGCACATGAAATGATGCAATGCATTGCTTATGCTTTCTTAGTATCTAATTGCAGTGCCTAATGCAGTGCTTGACACCAGGGTGTCACAGCCCTTCCCCCTTAAAGAAATCTCGTCCCGAGATTTGAGTTACGTACCGGTCTTTATAAAAAGCGGGGTAATTTACGCATAAGTACTCCTCTATTTCCCAAGTCGCATCGTTGGGTCCGTGATTGCTCCAGAGAATCTTGTAAGTCTTCACTGTTTGGTTACGAGTCTCTCGGGTCTTGGTGTCCAAAATCTCCTTGGGCTGCTCGTAGTACTCCAGATCCGATCTGATGGGGACGTCTGGAATCTGAACTTTTTCTTGTTCTGGAACTCGAAGACACTTCTTTAACTGTGATACGTGGAACACTGGGAAAACTGTGCTCATTTCTGGGGGTAACTGTACTTCGTATGCCACTTGTCCTTTCTTTGCTATGATCCGGTAAGGTCCCACATATCGAGGTGCTAGCTTCTTCTTAATTCCAAAACGTTGGACCTTCCTCATGGGTGAGACCTTAAGATACACATAGTCTCCTACTTGAAATTCCAAGGGTCTTCTTCGTGTGTCAGCATAACTCTTCTGTCGGGATTGTGCTACTTTGATATGTTGTTGTACTGTTTGGACAATCTTTTCCGCATCCTTCACGTAATCTGACCCATAGAATCCTCGATCTCCTGATTCAACCCAATTTACTAGGGTTCTGCATCTTCGTCCATATAAAACTTCAAACGGTGCCATCTTTATACTTTCTTGGTAGCTGTTGTTATATGAAAACTCGGCAAGGGGTAACCACTTCTCCCACGACTCTCCTGAAGATAAGACACAAGCTCTCAGGATATCTTCCAAAATCTGATTTACTCTCTCAGTTTGTCCTGCAGTCTGGGGGTGATAGGCGGAACTTCTTACCAATTTAGTTCCTAGCTCTTTGTGCAACTGTTCCCAAAAACGTGCTATGAACTGGGGTCCTCTATCAGAAACAATCCGCTTCGGAATTCCATGTAGCCTCAAGATATTCTGGATATACAAATCTGCATACTGATGGGGGCGGTGTGTAGTCTTAACGGGTATGAAGTGAGCCACTTTAGATAACCGATCCACGATAACCCAGATAGAATCATTTCCTTTTTGAGTAGTGGGAAGGCCGGTGATGAAATCCATACTGATTTCTTCCCATTTCCACTCTGGGATTGATAACGGTTGTAACAGTCCTGCAGGTCTCAGGTGTATAGCTTTTATCCTGCAGCAAGTATCACACCTTGCAACATAAGCTGCAACTTCTTTCCTCATCTTTAACCACCAATACCTTGTTCTCAAATCCTGGTACATCTTACTGCTTCCGGGGTGAATGGATAACTTTGAATTGTGAGCTTCACTCAGAATTCTTTCTTTCAGCTCTGTGTCCTTAGGAACAACCAACCTCTGATTATACCATAGAATTCCCTGCTCATCTGTGCGGAAGTTCAAAGAACTACTGGTTTCCAACCTCTTCTTAATCTGACAGATCTCTTCATCGGTCTTTTGTCTCTCGATGATGTCACTTTCCAAGGTGCACTGAAGAGTGATATTGTTCAGCATAACAGGGTGCATAAGGTTAAATCCATCTTCCAAAAGTGGTTGTAGGGAGTTGCAATGAGTCTTGCGACTCAAGGCATCGGCTACAACGTTTGCTTTTCCGGGGTGGTAATGCACTTCAAGGTTGTAATCCTTAATTAACTCTAGCCATCTTCTCTGCCTCATGTTCAACTCTGGCTGGGTGAAGATATATTTCAGACTTTTATGATCCGTGTACACATGACATAGGTTTCCCATAAGATAATGCCTCCAAATCTTGAGCGCATGCACGACGGCTGCTAGTTCCAAATCATGAGTGGGGTAATTCTCTTCGTGCGGTCTCAACTGGCGAGAGGCATAGGCGATAACTCTTCCATTTTGCATGAGTACACATCCGAGTCCAATCTTGGATGCGTCACAAAACACATCAAAAGGTTCCTCCAAGTTTGGCTGAGCCAGAACAGGCGCGGAAGTCAACAACGTTCGCAGGGTGCGAAAAGCTGTTTCACACTCTGGAGTCCATTCGAACTTCTTGTTTTTCTGCGTTAAACGAGTCATAGGCTTGGCTATTCTCGAAAAATCCGGAATAAACTGACGGTAGTATCCTGCCAAACCCAAAAAGCTGCGAACCTCAAAAACACTCGTGGGTGCTTCCCAATCCATAACCTCTTGTACTTTAGAAGGGTCTACAGAGATCCCTTCCTCTGAAAGGACATGACCAAGGAAAGGTACCTTCTTCAACCAAAACTCACACTTGCTGAACTTAGCATACAACTTGTGCTCTCTAAGCCGGGTTAGAACGACTCGTAGATGCTCAGCATGATCCTTCTCATTTTCAGAATATACCAAGATATCATCGATGAACACTACAACAAACTTATCCAACTCTGGCATGAAGACCGAATTCATCAGGTACATGAAATGTGCCGGTGCATTGGTCAATCCAAAGACATAACTAAATACTCATAGAGTCCGTATCTGGTAGAGAAAGCCTGTTTTTGGCACATCTTCTCTTCTGATCTTAATCTGATGGTATCCTGACCTCAGGTCGATCTTGGAGAACACTTTTGCTTTTGACAACTGATCAAACAAGACATCGATTCGGGGTAAGGGATATTTGTTCTTTATAGTTACTGCATTAAGCGGTCTGTAGTCCACGCACATCCTCAAAGTTTTATCCTTCTTCTTCACAAAGATAGCGGGACATCCCCAAGGTGACGAACTAGGGCGTATCAAACCCTTATCCAAAAGCTCTTGCAACTGAATCTTGAGCTCTGCTAACTCTTTAGCGTGCATTCTATACGGTCTCTGAGATATGGGTGCCGTTCCAGGGATTAACTCTATAGCAAACTCCACATCCCTATCTGGCGGTAGTCCAGGCAACTCATCAAGAAAAACATCTGGAAACTCACACACTACTAAGATCTCAGCTATCTGTTTTGCGGTGATATTGAACAACACTCCGATCTCATGGGGGTTTCGAGGTAACTTGAACCGAAAGGTAGACCCACTACGAGGGCTAACCATGGAAACTACACGCTTTGCGACATCAAGGTTGACTTTCCAGAGTTTCATCCAACCCATTCCCAAGATTACATCCAGACCTAGACCAGGAATTACGATAGGATCCACTATGGCCTTCTTATCCCAAAGGTCATTTCCACTCCTTTAGCCATTTTACGCGCGGAGAGAACAGCTCCGGCGGAATTTATCTGATATCCCCGGTCTAACTCTATTAACTCAAGATTACTTCTTAAAACAAAGTTCTCACTTATGAAAGAATGCGATGCTTCAGAATCAAACAGCACGACTGCGGGGCATTGATTAACAAGAAACGTACCAGCGGTGACAGGCTCTCCTTCTGGCACTTCTTCCACGGTGGTGTGATGCACATGACCCGTACGAGGCGGGGGCTGAGTGTATTGCTTCTTTGGGCGAGGGCACTGACGTGACAGATGTCCAGTCTGACCACAATTATAGCATGGACCAATCACATACGGGGTCTTGGGACCTCCTGCACTCCCTGCTTTGCTCTTGTTCTGCATCATGGGGGCGGTGTAGGGCTTCTGAAAACTGGGACGGGGACGGTTGGTGGTGATCTTCCTCTGTGGGGGACGGTATCTTGCTCCTGTAACAGGCGGGCGATACGAGGTACGTGCTCCGAAAGGGGTCCTCTGTTGAGACGAACCTCCTTCGTTCGCACGACGACGCGTCTCTGTTGCCAGCCGGATGTCATTGGCCTCTTGATTGAGACAGTCACTGACGAAGTCACTGAAGGTGGTGCGGTGACTGTTGCCCATCTTGGAAAGCATGGTGGCACTCATGCCACGTTTGAAGCTTGCGATCTTCTTGGCCTCAGTATCCACAAAGTCTGGGGCGTAGCGAGCTAGGTTGTTGAAACTGTGGAGGTACTCGGACATAGATCTGGTTCCCTGAGACAACCTCATGAACTCTGCAGTCTTCATCTCCATCAGACCACTAGGGATGTAGTGGTTGCGCATAGCGGTAGAGAACTGATCCCAAGTGACACGTGCATTTGCAGGCAAGGATGCACGGTACTGGGCCCACCATAGACCTGCGGGTCCTTCCAACATGTGGGCGGCGTACTCCGCCTTGAGCTCTTCCGTCAGACGAAGCAGACGGAACTTCTGAGTGATGGAGTTGAGCCACTCATCAGCCTCAAGCGGTTCGGTGGCTTCCTTGAACACAAGAGGGCGAGTGTCCAAGAAGTCACGGTAGGAGCTGTACTGGTTGGGCTCCGGGCCTTGACGTTGATGATGCTGCTGTGCAGTGTTGTTAGCGATATTGCGGAGGGTGGCTTCCATGTGCCTCTGCATTTCCTCCATATTCCTTTGGCTACCCAAGAACTGGCCAAAGAATGCTTCCGGCGTCATCGGCGGCGGTGGGGGAGGTGGCAGATTCTCCTCTTGTCCTGCCCCCTGCCCACGCTGGCTGCGAGTGTGTGCCGGCATCTGCATATCCCATTAATAAGCAATCATTAGGTGATGTCACATCGATCATGAATAAATACTGCGCTGTACATAATTCGAAAATTTAGCACACGACCAAGTATAATTACTCATTTCCATACAACATCACAAAACAATCGCTCGAAATTAGACATGCAAACGACGGATTTCCATAAAAGATGCCGGATCGAAGTCCGGACTTTGTCCAAAAGCTTACATGCCATCAACCATTTAAACATAAAACTAGCACATGTTTTGAGTGTTACATCACTTAGCGAGCAAGCTCAAGCTATACAAAAGAAAACGATCCCTAACAAACTAGCGCTCAGGGGTCTCCAGCGGCGGATGCGGCGTCCTCTGCGTCGATGTCGATCATCGGCTCGTCAACGTGATCCTCCTCCAGAGGGGCATCGGGACCAAGGACCTCTCCGTCCTAGGGATCCTGGGCCTCGGCGGCGGGAACCTCGGCAGCGGCTGGGGCGGCGGCCTCCTGTGCGGCGTGATGCATCTGATGGACGGCCTCGTGGAGCTGGTCGATGTAGGCCTGCTGTCCAGTGGATCTGCTGTATCAACAGGTGGGCTCCCTCTCTGAGCTGGTCGAGCGCGGTGCGGGCCTCATCTCTCTGAAGAGCGGTAGTCAGGTACATCTGCTCTGCAACTGTCCTGGCAGTGGACTGTGCTGCTGCTGTGGTGCGGGCGTCGTCAAGCTCCAGAGTGAGCTGCTGAATCCTCTCCTGCAGACGAGCAACCTCAGCGTCGAAGTCCTCCTGAAGCTTCCTCTTGCTCTGGTAGGTGGCTGTGAGTGTGAAGGACACGCTCCCGAGAGTGTGCTCCAAACTCTCACATACACCCAACAAAGCTCCGGTGGCGCTCATCGCAGGCGTCTCACAATAGAACCTCTCCTCTGGGCTCCCTGTCAAGACTGACTCCGAAGTCTGCTTCCAGCGCAATGGGAAAAGTGATCCACGAGGAAACACTCCTGCCATCGCACTTGCCAGGTCGGCGGGGAAGCGGGCGATGATATCCTTCAGCACTAGGTATGCTGCCCTGTTGGCTCCATCCTTGGCACAGGTGCCTCTAGTGATCTCTGTCCACCCTGTCCAGTGAGGCTTGGCAGGCAAGGCTTTGACCCTGATCTCTACCATGACCAAGGAATCCTGCCCGTAGATCTCCTTCTGCCACGAGTACCTGGGCTCCTGTCCTTCCTCATAGCCCACGGCCTGCAGAATCCTCCAAAGGATAGTCGGTAAGCCGAAGTAAGACAAGAATGTCTTCCGGGTCAGCTTGGTGGCCAAGCGGTGACGCGGAACTCCTCTGCCTCCGGTGGCCTTGCGGGCGGTCAGCTTAGTCCGGGCCATCTGTAGAAACAAAAGGGGTTTCAAACTCTCATGAGACGGATATTAAGTTGGCAAATTTTTATATAGAAAGGAGACAACTTTTAATTTAAGGGGAGGTAATGTAAATGCAAGAATATAAACATGATGCATGAGCGTACTTACGTTCTCACTCACTAATAACGACTCGTAAGTCCTAACGTTCTAGTCGGTGGCAAGAACGATCTCTCATGCGTCATCTACACGTTCTACTCGGTCGCACAGTCAGTGTACCTGCAGAAGATTCATTTCAGCCCAAAGCAATTCCCAATGATAGAACAGTTGAGTATTGGCCAATATGCGCAAAATACATAGAAGCCAACACTAAACACCATGCACCAACATAGAGAACACCCTTGAAAACATTGATACCCTCGTATGTGTCCGCGTGGAGCTCGCACATACTTGGTATAAGAACTCTCTCCTAGACCGACGGTTGGACGGTCAAGCTCTCATATCTCACAAAATCATTTTATGCATGTTTTCGCGATCGACGCATTCTCTTTTCCCCGAGAATGGACCAGCAAATAAAGATCCAGCATGAAGCAAAACCCTGAATCCTGTTAGCAGTTAAGCCACCTGAATCCTAGTATAGGGCTTAAGGACGAGACTGGGCACACTTAGTAATCGAAAATAATTTTGAAAATAGTTTTGAAATACCCATTTAGTTCGAAAATAGCTCTCTACGGAGGTAATCACTTGAACCATGCTCCTGATACCAGCTGTGGCGGAACCGCCCTGATTATAAGAAGCTCAAGTATTATCTTAGTCAAATCCGTCTGACTTTGACTCATACTTGAACCCATATAACCCCGGTAGTCCGGAAATCTCGAAGGATTTCTAACACCATACATCATACAGGATCGCATCGTTCAAGGATTACATTCGTAAAGATACATCATAGCGAAAATGAATCCAAATTTAAAATATCAGAGTGCGAACTTTAAACGGAGTTATTACAATACTGAATTTTAAAAGTGCGGAAGCTGAAATAGTTGAACACGACCACTACACATGTGGTCCAAATAAAACGTTGTTTCATAAAACCCACTCAACACGACTCACTCCTCCTTTTTAAGATAATGTGCCACCAACAGTCTCAGACCAGCAAAAGAAAAAGGGAAGCTTCTGGACGACCCTGCCCTGGGCCTACTCCTCATCACCTTCCACTGGGTAGAGGCAGTGCTTACAATAGCCGAAGTAGACCTGGCCATCTGCAACAACGGGATAAACCCTGAGTACGGGAATGTACTCAGCTAGACTTACCCGTCCAACTGAAAATAAAGACTCCAAGGGTATGCAAGGCTTTTGAGGTGGAGCTGGGATCTTTCAGTTGCGAAAAGCTCAGATTCAGATAAGGGGTAATTAATGATAAAGATGAGCTGCCATTTTTAGACCTATTCCTTAACTCTAGGTTTTTCACCTGTACTAGAGCACTCACTTGAATCTATCAATCAATAATATAACCATATCCAGTTGACTTATCCACATTTTAATTGAACCTTAAAACATCACATGGAGTTGTATCGTGGTGAAGCTCGCCATAGTTTCCCACTAACCGGGGGAGACGGCGACTCGAATCGAATTCCAAACCAGCTGGTGAAATACCTTTAATACCAGCCCACACTTTCCCCGTCGGGTCCATGCATTGGGCAACCGCTCGATGCTTGTTCGTGGTGGTAATCGTCGCGGCTCACAGCACGGACCGCCCAATTGGAACCTGGCGATAGGCCTCACGCGGCAGATCGCAATTTCCATACTAGAGGGCACGACACGGGTTGAGACCGGCCCGAACAGCTTCTAACCGGCTTTGGGGTCGATGATTACGGCACCGACATATCCCTAAGTAAAAGGGCGCGTTCAAAAATGAACGAGGGCCAACATCGATACAAGCCTACACGATCCAACGGACGGACTGCCCCAAGTTTCCAAACTTGTGCCTTGCCTTCCAGTTGACCGTATTTCACTACAACTCAGGTTCTTTTCCACGATAGCAAATATAGCCAACCGTGATCCGGTAAATACCCACCAGGAGTATTACGGAAACATCCTTAACTACTACTTTTATTAAGCAGACTAAGCAATTCTACATTATAAATAAATAACAGGATAACAAGGTAGATATTAATCAATAACCAAGGGATGGTAATGCAGCAAGTAGGATTCATTCCAACTCCTAACCTAATGCATCACAATATAAAAGAACTCAAGTAATTTTAATTGCAAATAATAGGAGACTTAGAATGCTCCGGGGCTTGCCTTGGGTGAAGACCGAGGCCTCGTGGGAGGGGCACTCGGGCAAGTTAGCGTCGCTGGCGGGGTCGACTTCCTCGGCTTGCTGGAGCTCCAGGATCTGCTGCTCGGCGTTTGCTTCTGGCTCCTGCTCGGGCTCCGGAGGGGTCGATCCTATTGCATGCGATGATAATAAATATTTAAATGCGGGGTGCGAGGTGTGATGGTATGAGAAAGAGCATTTCTTGCAAACCACAAAACCAACTTGTTGAACCACTTTTGACATTAAGGCAAATACTTATTTATTTCATAAAACAAAAATCCATTTATTCACCTATTTCTTATTTAATAATTCAAAGAAACTTAGGTTTGAATTGCAAGTGCACTTTTCTGGATTCAGAAAAATCCACAAAAATTCCAGAAGGCAAACAACAGTTGCTGGACTCCACTGAACAAATTTCAGCCAAAAATAAAATACAGAACTGCAGATATAAAAATGACAAGCAAACTGCCCACAAAGGTGCTTTGAACTAGCTCCTCATTCAAACAGTGTCAAACAGCAGATTTCATAATTTTCCTGGCTTCTTCTACTCATACACATCCTACTGTAGAGAACTTGTGGCAAGAGCATAAACATACAAGCTTACACAAAATAAACAAATCTATTGCAATATAAACCATTTGAACTACAACCCTACTGTAAAAGGGTGCAAAACTCTATTTCATATTTTTCCTAGATTCTACTTCACATTTTATGCTTATCAAGAAAGTTCCTATGAACAGAAACATTATATTATTTCTTACATGAATTTCCAAAGGAAAACACAGAAAAGCACATTTGTAAAGCAACTTCAGATTTTTCCATACAACAGCTCATGCTTGCATTTTTCCTTAGCTTGTACATGGCACTCAGAGACTACACCATTTTTCCCATATTTTATTTTGACATATAAAACACCTTAACATCTATTCTAAGAAATCAGCCAAAAAGGTCTTTTAATCATAACAGTAACTTTTTCTACATAAACAGTGCATCATATATTTTTTTACAGGTGCAAAACATGATAATAAACCTTCACAAAATTTTCCAGGAAATTATCTCAACCAGAAAACATATATAACCATTTATCTAAACAAAAGCTCATAAACTGAATTAAATAAAAACAGTAAAATAAACTTCTACCAAAAATACTTTCATATTTTTCCATGATAGATCTACTCATAAGCAAGCTAGCAAAACTGAAAGTACTCCATTTGGATTTGTAAAACGTGCTACACAAAAATAACAAGCATCTCTGGAAAATAAAACCCTAAAAGAAAAACATTTGAAGTCTCCCGGCTGGCCTGCGTGCACCCGGTCCATGGACCAACGAGAGACTGACGCGCGGGGTCCACGGGTCAACGGGACCCACCCGTCAGAGAGAGGAACAGGGGAGAAAGGTTGACCGGCGAAAGCTCGTCGACGGTGAGGTCGCCGGCGGTGAGGTTAGGCTCGATGGATTCGGCTCGACGAGGCGCATCCAGCGGTGGGGTCGGCTTGGCCAGAGGGGGACCAAAGCGTGCCGGCGGCGAGCGGTGGCGGACGACGGAGGCGGCGACACACGGCTACGCCGTTTCCGGCGGTCGCCGGTGAAATCGAGGCTGGCATAGGCTTACTCGAGCCCTAGAGAGGCTATCGGAGGGCTCGGCTTGGTTCGGGAAGCTCCGAGGAAGCTTGGCCACGCGAGCGGCCATGGCGGATGGTGGCGGGGCTCGGCGAGGCCGTGTCCGGCGGTCGCCGGTGAAATCGGGAGATGCACTAGCTCGAGTGAACCCTAGGGAGCAAGACTACGGGGTTGGTTTGGCTTGATTGGCTCCAGGGAAGCTTGACCTCGTGCATGGCCGCGGCGGACGG
This sequence comes from Coix lacryma-jobi var. lacryma-jobi, assembly GCA_009763385.1. NCBI lineage: Eukaryota > Viridiplantae > Streptophyta > Magnoliopsida > Poales > Poaceae > Coix > Coix lacryma-jobi. Next base: position 3,748,779 of record CM019826.1, read on the forward strand.
CCATGGCGCTCGGCCGGGGAAGAAAAGGTGGGAGAGAGCGGTAGCGTTGAAGCTAGGTGGTGTTCTCACCTTGCCTTGGCTTGGTGATGCTTGACGGCGAAGGAGGGAGACGCTGGAGGTCGTGTCGGGGAGGAACGACGTTGCGGCTCGGCGGTGGCGACTGGCGGACCGAAGGAGGCGCTTCGTCCTCCGGCGGCGTTGGGGCTCGGTCGGGGATGGCGACGTGCGCACGGCGTGTGCGGGGCGAAGGCGGAGCGGTGGCCGAGGTTAATCGGCCGGAGGTGGACGGTGAGGGTCGGAACGGCGGGGTGCGGGAGGTGGTGTCGAGCGGCGGCGAGCAGCGAGGTGCTCGGCGCGTTCGCGGAAGAGAGAGAGCGGGCTGGCGAGAGCGAGGGGGGGGGCGCGAGTGAGGAGTGAAAGAGAGGAGTGCGGGCGCACGGGGTTTTGGTCGTCGGAGCGGCGAACGTCCGGTCGTGGCGGGGGCCACGGCGTGGCGTGCGGCGGGCGACGGCGCGGCGAGCGAGGGTGGCGCGGCAGGCGAGGCGAGCGTGGAGTGGGCGAAGGAGATAGCTTGCGTGCTCGGGCGGAGAGGATCGCGCGGCGATAGGGCGAGCGGGATACGGCGCAGGGTTCGGGTGCCACGCGGCAGGGCGGCCGACGTACGGCGTGGCCGCGGGTCGGCGAGCGGCGCGGCGAGCGCGCGGCGCGCGCGCGGGCGAGCGGGCTGGCGCGCGGGCGCGGGCTAGCTGGGCCGAAAGGCCCAATGGGCCGGAAGGGTTGGCGCCGGGAAAAATCGTTTTCCTTCTTTTTCTTTTTTTTTCCAAATTCTTTTCAAACTTTGACCATTCAAAACAGTTTCAAAAACTCCAACTAGGCTTTGACCTAAATATAAAAGTTGCTCAAAATAATTTTCTCTACAACTTTCATATAAGACACTTTTTCTGAAAACCATTTTTGTAACCTCTGCATAAAATAAAGCCAATTTTAAAGCATAAAACATTTTTGGTTTCACTCATTTTTGTTTGACAAACTATCTTGAACCAAGTCAAAACTCCAACATGAAAAGCACTCTACTCAATGTTCTCCATTTTATAAAATTCTTTGCCAAAACAGAAATCCACTTAGATCATCAAGTCCAATAGAAATCTAAATCCAAATAAATAAACAAAAGGCAAAAAGCACTCATATGCACATGAAATGATGCAATGCATTGCTTATGCTTTCTTAGTATCTAATTGCAGTGCCTAATGCAGTGCTTGACACCAGGGTGTCACACCCCATTCGATTTGGTTGAGTTCCAATCGAATTTGAGTTTGATACGGGCTGTTTTTAGCCTTTCTGGGCATTCCCGGACTGTCCGGGACTTATCCCCGGACTGTCTGGGGGTCGGGGCTGTTCACGGGCAGCAAGGTCGCTGTTTTCATTTTTGAACGGCAGACTGTCCGGGACTCATTCCTGGACTGTCCGGGGTTCAATAGCGGACAGTCCGCAGTTCACTAGCGGACAGTCCGCTACTGCACAGTTTTGCTGATTTCGTCCGTATCTTTTGCATACGAGCTCCGATTTGTGATCCGTTTGTTGCGTTGGTTTCCTAACTTCTTAAGGATCATTCCAAAGTACTTTTGTGAACATTGGTCAAAGTATTTTTGGTCGGACACTTCCTTCTTCTCCATAGGAGTTAAGTGTTCCGCTTTCGGAGTTTCGTTTGTTTTAGCGGCCGTATCTTTTGCGTTCGAGCTCCGATTTGAGGTCCGTCTGTTGCGTTAGTTTCCTAACTTCATAAGGATCTTTCCAAGGTGCTTTTGCCACTAGTTGGCCTAAGTAGTTTTGGTCGAACACTTTCCTCTTCTCCATAGGAGTGGGGTGTTCCGTTATCGGAGGTTCGATTGTTCTAGGAACTTGCTTGTGCAGTTTTTGCCCCGTTGCTTTGGCGCTTGTTTTTGGGGGTTCTTCGGTAGTTCCGCTGTACCTCTAGGACATCTCCTAGGGTATCCACCTATTCATAGGTCGTGAACTCACCGGTTGTTTGAGTCTTCGCTTTTGGGGTGATTTTCTGGGACAAGGGCCATCATTTCTCGAGAAGAAATTTGAGGCTCCCATTCACCCCCCCCTCTGGTCGCCAATTCAGTCCTTCAATTGGTATCGGAGCCAGTTAAGGATCTCTCTACCTTAACTGGTTCCGGATCCGTGAAGGCGACATTTTGAGAGTGGTTTTGTTTCCGACTTTGCTTGTCGAGGTGTTGAGCTTTTGTTTTGCTAACACTAACGGTGCTTTTGGAAGTAGCACCAAGTTCTTCTTCAAGTATGTCTTTGTCTTTTGGTTTGAATGTTTCCAAGGATGACATCTTGGGACGAAGGAGGAGTGCAGTTGATGAGAGGGATCGCAAGGTGAATGAGCTGTTGAATCTCCTACGTGATGATGAACTTTCACCGGAGGATCTCCTATGTCAACTTGGCAAGGCTAAGAGAGGTACACTTGCTTGTGGTCTTGTGGCTTTGCACAACTTATATGAGGCTTGCTCTAGGGATGATGAGCTTTGTGATACCTTGCGTAGAAAGGTAGAAAAATTAAAATGCTCCATTGCTAAGTTGAAGTCTAGTGCCTATTTGCCTTGCACCTCTTGTAATGACATGGTTAGGAAGAATGATGAGCTAGGCTTTTCTCTTGCTAGCTTAAAATCTGAGAATGAATTGTTGAAATCAAATGCTTCCAAACCATGTTTAGTTTGCATTGACTTGCGCAAGGACCTTGATTGTGCTAAAACTGAAATAGCCTTGCTAAAGTCAAATGCTTTGTCACCATGTGATTCTTGTGAATCTTTTGTTGCTAGACTTAGAGAATTAAGCTTGATTCACTGGACATGTGTAGATGAACTCGAGCATGCTAGGGCTGAAATTGTTGAATTCAATTCTAAGCCTTGTAGCTCATGCTCTTTGAATAAAAATGCTTGCCTTACTTCTTGTGCTATTCATGATTCTTTGCTTGATGTGAATGGTGATGTTTCTTCCACCGATTTCATTTGCACATCATGCATTGATTTGGAAATAGAAGTTTCGGTTTTGAAGCAAATGCGCGATGATATGAGCGCCAAGTTGGTTGAGCACAATGATATGAGTGCCAACCTTGAAAAAGAAAATGAACTCTTGCGTACCACATATGCCGAGTGCATTAGAGAGGAGATGGAAAATCTGAAAAACACTCCTTGTGGTACTTGTGATCGCCTCATGTTTGAGAATGAGGTTTTAGCTAAAAGATGCAAGAGCCTTTGTGCTAAGTCGTTTGAGTCACGCATTTCTTCCAACTCCGATGTTGATATTTCTAAGTTTGCATCTTTGCAACCGGAGTTGAGTTCTTGTGTTGCGCGTGAGTCTTTTGACTGTAGCATTAGTGTCAAGGTTTCGGATAGCTCTTTCATAGCTACTCCTAACCTTGTTGTTTCTTCGAGTGATGTCCAAGGGACTTCTTTTGACAAGGGTGCTTCTCATCTTTTTGGGACTCAGTGCTCCCAATCCGGTTTTCCATTGCACCTTTTGCAAGAAGGATGGACACTCATTCGATTTTTGTTTCCGCCGTGTCAAACACGAGCGACGAATTCGAGCTAAGGCTTTTAGGAAGCCGCATAGCCTTTCCCATGGCACGTGTGCTCCTAGTGCTGGCACCAAGTTGGTGGTTGATGCTTCTTGTTCTAAGTCCCAAGGGACTTCTCACTTGTCGGAGAATGGTGTGCCTTCCAGTAGGCTTTTGTACCATTGCTCTTTTTGTGAGAAAGATGGGCATCAAGAAAGCTTTTGCTATCGGCGTGCCAAACGTTTGCGCCAAGCTCGTTCTTCTAGGAAGATGGTGGTTCATAGCCCTTCCCATGGCATGAACGCTTGTGCTCCTAGTAAGAAGCCCCTCTTTGTTGATGGGTTTTATGACTCCTTTTCTAGTGGGATAGGTCATGGTCGTGGACATGCTTCTAGTGCTTCTTCTCTTGGTCCACGTCATGCTTTTCATGGTGCTTCTATTGGTTCTTGTACAGAAACCTTGGAAGATGTTTGCCTCTTTTCCCGTGGTACGACTCGTTCTTCTCCTCGAGTTGTCCTTTTGAGGAATGCTTTCAAGGGTGTTTCACAATTGCATTTGAACCAACATTTGCATCATGCTAACCCACAAGATAAGTTGAGATTTGTGACCAAGTCTTGGATTCCCAAGTACATGCTTGCTAACCCTTCGAGATCCAAGACTCGGGTTGCTTTGTCCTCTTGTGTGTAGATATGAGGACGCGGGGTGGAGAACATGCGCCTGATGGGACTTGGTCTTTTAGATGTGACCAAGATGTGATGGTTCTCTACATCCCGCTTAGAATTGCCTCCAAAGAGGCTTTTGCAGTTTGGTGAGCTTTCTTTTACACTCATACCTTGTACATCCATGTTCTATTTCTTGTGGTATGAGATGGACTTTCATGTGCTCACTTGTATTGTTCTTGCATGTACATTTTCTTTTGTATCATGTTTTGTTTAGTCTAGCATGTGTTATCTTCTGTATATCATGTCATGCTAGTCTTGTGTACAGTTTTGGTGGTTATTCCACTTTTCATGCTAGTCTGTGATCCTCATGAACATTATGCCATGCTTTACCTGATTTCTCCATGAGCTTTACATGTAGAGGTATGATGTTCATTAGGTGTCACTTTTCAGGTGCTAGTTTTGGTTAGCTACATGTATCCTGTTGATATGATTAGTTTGAGCACTAGTTTTTTCCTCAATTTTATCATGTTACATGCTTTTGGATCTATTGCTATCAGTATCTTGCATTGTAGCATGTGTTGAGGTTTAGGCTGTGTTTGGGTTGATCATGTCTTTAGGCTGCATTTTGCTATACAGTGCTTTATCCTGTTGCATGGTAGTCTTGACTAGGTTGAGTTCAGATCTCCTAGCGGTATTATTCATAGGTAGATCTCTTTTTGTTGAGAGTTCACCTTATGCTTATTATGTGACTAACCATTTTTGTGGAGACCTTGAGGTCACACTGGACGAGACGATACCTTGTGGTTCTTCTGCTTTTGAGTGTGCAGGAGAACAGGAGCCTGGAGAGAGCATTTCGGCTCACGAACCCGATCCCACTTCTTCCACGACTTGGGGTTCCGTTCGAGCAGCTCTCCAGCGAGCACTAGCTGCACCTGTGGGAGCGACAGCATCAGGCGAGGGGGAGACGACAAGGCGAGGCAAGTGCCCCAAAGATTTTAGCAGATTCAGGCGTCCCCTCGAGTATCACACAAGCAGGCGGTCATGCGTATCATGAGGTACCCCGACACACTTCTGAGTTCGGTTTCTGGTACTCTTCTTCTCCGACTCCTTTTTGCTGTGTGGTCTTTTCGATGTAGATTTTGCTGGCTGTCGCTTGAGCATTTCATGGTTCTTTATTTGTGTCTTTGGTGCGTGTTTCCCTTTTTGTAGGGGAAGCATTTTGCTTGTTGTATCTTAGTTGGGCTTCTCTGATACCCTTTTGTTTTGGGTTTTCCTTTTAGGCTAGTTTTGTTTTGTCTTTGATAGACTAGCTTTTGCATGCATTTCATCATGTATTCTAGTGCATTTTAGAGCTTCATGTTTAGAGCAATGAGAATGAGATTATGCTCTTTTTGGTATGCCCTGTTTATTCATGATGATGCTTGTAGCTTAGGCTCTTTTTGATCACTTGATACATGTTATGAGCTAAGCTATTCTTGCAAATGGTGAACTTGACTAATCAACTATGAAACCCTTAATTTGTTCACCATTGAGATTGGCAACTAGCATGGGTAGGATGTGTTGAGATCACTTGTGCTATCTTTTGTATGCTAGGTTGCTATGTCTCTTGCACTGAGTCATTCACTTGCTTGGATTGTTCATATTTACCTTGTGCTTAAAATTTGATCCAAGTATTAGTGAAATGAAAAGATCGAGATGGGATTGCATGTGTCAGCACCTCACGGTATCGAGACTGTTTCTCATTGCACATTTGAGTTAAACTTGAGCCGTGTAGTGTAAGACCGAAACCGGTGTTTTAAGCTTCTGATTGCTTTTCTTGCATAGGCTTAGCCCGGTTGAAAAGTTAGGCAATGACCATGCTTTCAACCTCTCGCAATCTGCGGATACATGGGTGTATGCCGGGTCTCTGAGTGATGAGTGATTGTCAACTGGTATGATGCGCATGTTCTTTGGCTTGTGTTGTGCAGGTGTCGAGCACGGATGCAGTGATCGAAGGCGAGGTGAAGGTCAAGTTGAAACGTGTCGTGCCGACGGATCGGGTGCGGTGAAGGATGGGCGTGCCGTGCGGCGGACGTGCCATGCCGAGGTACCGAGCGGTGAAGGGCGGACGTGAGGCTTGGACTGAGGGACCAGAGGCCCGAGGATCAGCTGTGGTGGCTGGCAGCCTGTGACGACGACAAGTGAAGAAGTGCGGTCATGTGTTGCCTGAGTCGTGGACTCGGGGACATGTGTCGGTGGACGGGGTGCACGAGAGGTGCATCCCCTCTACGACGTCGGTTTGGTGGTAGAGCCAGGGAAAAACCATCGGATGGACGGTTTCCAGGTTTGGGCCTCAAAACCTGGGCGTGGACGGTTTCCGAGTTTGGCCACAAAACTCGGGCTGAGGGTTTCCGAGTTTGGCCACAAAACTCGGGCTGAGGACGGTTTCTAGGTTTGGGCCTCAAAACCTGGGCGCTGAGGTATGCTGAGTTTGGCCTCAAAACTCAGAAGCTGGTGGGCTGGTTTCCCGGTTTGGGCCTCAAAACTGGGGGTTGGCTGGAAAAGGCTGGTTTCCCGGTTTGGGCCACAAAACCGGGGATGCAGAGCGAGGGCGGCACGTGGTGGCGATCTGGAGGTTGCGTCGAGGCAACGCTTCGAATTGTGCGGGCGTGGCCGTCGGATACACCTACCACCGAGTTGGTCCAGAATAACCCTAGGGTTTAGCTGGTTCGCTCTGTAATTAGAATAGTGAGGGGTAGAGTAGGAATTAGACTTAGGTTAGAATTAGGATAAGTAGAGGGAGACACCCTCCTCCCTTCCTATCTCAGTCATTTTGCTCTTTCGCACTTAGGGTTTCCTGCTCTCTCATCCCCTGCTGTAGCTAGCAGAGAGACTTGCCTCTGTGTACTGTTGATTTGAGGAAGTGAGGCCGTATCCTCACCGTTGCAGTGCAGATCGATGACTTGGTTCGCGTTTTGATTCGTGTTCTTCGCGTTCTTCGTTTCTTCATGATTTTCCCGTCACTCGATCTCCCTCTCTAGTGTGTCTTTGCGAAATCCATTTGAATCATTTTGTTCGTATCATTGAGGAGGTCATTTCGACCAAAGGAATTCATCTAACTCCTCATGATCGAATAGATCGGGACGATTTCGTTTTCGTGGCGCTTTTTCGGTTCAATCACCTCCCCTTTCGATTTCCCGTTGTTTTAGTCGATTTGAGCGGATGATTTCTTGGGGATAGTCTCCTAACTACTCCGTGATCATCTTCTCCAAGTTTGGGAACGTGGGATTTTGATTTGGATCGGATTTGAGAGGATTTGGGAGAGAGGCGATCCAAATCGCCCTCCCTGTTCATCCGCGGACAGTCCGTCGTTGGACCCGCGGACAGTCCGCGCGTCGGGATCGAGCCAGGTCAGTGGCTGCGGGTCTCGGTCGTGTTACTGTTCCTTGACCGGCGGACAGTCCGCCGAAGGAACTCGCGGACAGTCCGGGAGTCGTCCAGGGACTGTTCAGCACCTTCGCTGTTTTGGCATTTGACCGGCGGACAGTCCGCCGTTGGGACTCGCGGACAGTCCGAGAACTTCCAGTGGACTTGCAGCAGCACTGTGGTTTTGCTTGTTTGGCCGGCGGACAGTCCGCGACCTGAGCCCGGACAGTCCGCCACTGGGTAGACAGTCCGCGACCGTACTGCCGGACAGTCCGGGACTTGCCTGTGTTCTCCGGTTTAGTGCGTTTGCTCTCCCGGCTTGTTCGCTTGGTTTCCGGACTTCTCGTTTGGCCCTAGAGTTGACCAAGGAACCTCTCTAGGTATCTTTGCTACTTGTTAGCATCGGTATTTGGGGACTTCTCGACGTAGCCGTCTATCTACGTTCGGGACTTGGTTTTTGGGTTGTGTTCGAGCTGGAACTTTTGGAGTTTGGTTTGCTTCTTCTTGGTGGTGCTCCGCTGTGATCCTAGGGATCATCCACCCTCTTCCAAGGGTCGTGAGCATCAGGGTTTCGCTCGCTGTCTCTTGGGGTTGATTTTGGGACATTTGGCCAAAGTTTCTAAAGGAAATTTTTGAGCTCCCATTCACCCCCCCCCCCTCTGGTCGCCTTGCTAGTGCTTTCTCGGTCCTTCACAATCACATGCTTTAATTTGAACTTGTGTTAATACCGCTGCAATCTCCGATAAAATTTGAAAATAACACAAGTTTATGCTTCATTCTTTTGCATGATGATTGAACTTTGCTAGGGTAGTTCACCTTTTATACTTGAGTTAGCACTTGGTTGGTTTCCTGTCTATCCATGCTAAGTGCTATTTTAGTGGTGGACTCCTTTACAAATGGCTTAAAACTGCTCATATGCTCACTTGTTCATATTTCGTATTCATTTGATCAGTTTGAGCCTTTGCTAGCATTTGTATTGATTGCTACACTTTCAGGGCAGCACCTTTTTGAGCATCTTTTCATTCGGATTGCTATACACGTGAAGCTGTTGCATTGTGAATATAATGCATTTTTAGCTTAGTGGACATATCCCCCAGCTCCTACACTTTTTGTGGTCTTTTTCAATGCTTTTCACAACCCCCATATGCTTTTGATTGATGACTTGTCTTGTGTTTGTGTCAACTTTGTGAAAAATGTCAAAACCCCTCAGCATGTTCCCTTTTGTCAAGGGGGAGAAGTTGTTTGCAAGGGGGAGCTTGAGTGTTGGCACAAAGGGGAGAGTCATGCATTTTGGGGAGAGCTTTGAGCAAGAGAGAGTTTAGCTCTTTTATGTTCTTCTTCACTTGGTATAGCTCTTTTATGTGTTTCAATTGGTATCCATCTTTTGGTATGGAATGCAATTGGTGTCATGAGCTTTGTTACACAGCTTTTGTGTATAGGCTTGATTTCAGGGGGAGTCGCCTTTGTCTTGCTGTTTCTCCGCGTGCTCCGAGTGATTGTGCTCCATTTAGTGTTGAGCTTCTCTTGTGATTTTTCTCAGTCGGTATCGAGCCTGCTAGTCGTGTTGAGCCGTCTTTGCCTCTGTCTAGAGGGACTAGCAGATTTTGCTTGGTATTTTCGATTAGTATGGACCCTTCAGCTAGTTGCGTCGAGCCTATGTGCCTCTGTCTTGAGGAACTAGCTGTTTTCACCAATTCTTGGCTGTTTGTGATCAGTTCTGCACTCTTATGCGTTGATTCAGCCTCCATTGGTATCGAGCCTGGAGCTAGTGGTGTTAAGCCTTTTCTGCCTCTTCTTGAGGACTAGCTCATTTTTGACTTGGTTGCGTTGAGCCGTTGCCCATGTCTTTGGGAACCAAGTTTTTCGCTCTATGTGATCGAGTTTTGCTCTTTGATGAGTTGTTGCTTCGATCCTTGCTTGGTTGCGTTGAGCCGTTGCCCATGTCTTTAGGGGACCAAGTTATGTTCATTTCAAATTGCCCCCTCTTTAGCATTTCTTTGGCTGTTGGGCATTTGAATGAGATTCTCGGTTTTGGTATCTCAAACCATCTCTTGTGCCTAGTTTTTTTCAATTCAATCATCAAGGGGGAGAAAGAGAAAGAGAAAGAGAAAAAGGGGGAGAAATCTCGACCCAAGTGAATCCAAGTGGATAAGTACCTTGGTTTCTTTTGTGATGATTGTTTGACAATTTATTTGAGATTGGTTTTCGAGTACCTTTTGGGATTCATGAAACTCTTGTTTCTCTAGACTCTTCGGTTGTGTGGAGGCTTTGCCCGCTTTTCCCGTTTCCTTCGGGACCGAGAGCTTTTAGTTGGAGTTTTCATGATCCTTCCTCATCTCAAGTAGCCTTGTGCTTGCTCTTGCTTGGCTTTTGGGCACTTGAATGAGGCTTGCCTTCAAACCCTTCCTTTGTGGTTTATTTTTAGTCAATGCATTCATCAAGGGGGAGATTGAGAACATATATGATGAATGATTGACATTGATGAGGAAGGTTTGAGGCTTTTCCCGGTTGAGTCATTATCTCGCTATGCGCTTAATGCTTATGACTAACCGGTGGCGTTGAGTTGTGGTGTGTTTCTGTGTTGGTGTGTATGTGCAACATGTGTCTCTTGGTTGTGTTGATGTGCAGGTGTGGAGCTCGGATACAGTGGTCTATGGCGAGGTGAAGGTCAAGTAGAGACGTGTCGTGCCGACGGACCGGGAGTGGTGAAGGATGGGCGTGCTGTGCGGCGGACGTGCCATGCCGATGTACCCAGAGCGGTGAAGGGCGGACGTGAGGCTTGGACCGATGGACCGGAGGGCCAGAGGACCAGCTGTGGTAGCTGGCACGTGGCATCGGCGAGCGGGAGCACATGGGGATGTGCAATGCATCGGCCGAGTCGGGAGGAAGACGTGGCGTCGTGACACTTGGCGGGAGGTCGGACACGGGCTTGCGTGCGGCACAAGTGCCGTCGACCGAGTCAAGGAGGATGGCGAAGGCGTTGTGCCCTGCGTGGAGGCTGGACATGCATCGGCATCGGTGCCGGTGGTCTGGGTGTGCGAACCACATCCCGTCTTCGGTGCGGGTTCGGTAGCTGAGCCTCAAAAAACTACCATCGACGGTTTCCGAGTTTGGGCCTCAAAACTCGGGTGGCCGGTTTCCGAGTTTGGGCCTCAAAACTTGGGATGGACGGTTTCGAGGTTTGGGCCTCAAAACCTGGGCTTGCGGGTTTCCGAGTTTGGGCCTCAAAACTCGGGTGGACGGTTTCCAGGTTTGGGCCTCAAAACCTGGGCTGGCAGGTTTCCCGGTTTGGGCCTCAAAACCGGGGGAAGGTCCAAAAGGACGGTCGACGCGTGGCGGCATCGAGAGGCTTGCGTTGCGGCGAAGCTATCGGTGAGAAGGCACGGCGGTCGACGGTGACGGCACGTGGCGGCATCAGGGAGGTCGCGTCGAGGCGAAGCTACCGGATGTGCGGGCGTGGCCGTCGGATGAAGATTGACCGGACTGGACGGTTTTACCCCTGGAGGGTATTTGGGTTGAGTGCTTAATGTAAGGGCATTTTGGTCTTCGGACGTGCGCCTATATATATGAAGGGGGCTGCTAGGGCAGCCGCATCCTTGGGGAATTCTAGGTGGTGTCTCTCTCATTTTGTTCCTGTGAGAGAAGGCTAGGGTTACGGAGAGTTGGCTCTTGTTCTTGAGCTTTTTGCCATCCAAGCTTTGTGTTGCTAGGATTGGCTTGGAGCCCGACACCGAGTGCTTAATCAATCATCCATTCCTCTAAATCCAAGGATCAATTTCATGGTTGAATTCGCGTTTTGAATTTGTTCTTCACGTTCTTCTTTTCTCCACGATTTTCCCCTCACTGGATCTCCCTCTACGCTGCGTCTTTTGCGATTCCGTTTGAATCAACTTGTTCTTTGATGTGAGGAGAACATTTCCACCGAAGGAATTCATCCCTACCCTCACGAACAAGTAGATCGGCTCGAAATCGTTTTTGTTCTTCCCTCTTCCCCTTTTCTAGTGTTCTTCGGATTTCTCATGGATTAGTTGGATTGAAGCGATGATATCCTAGGATTAGCTTCCCAACACGTAGAAGAACACTTGGGAGAAGTTTGGTTGCAGCCCCGTTCGATTTGGTTGAGTTCCAATCGAATTTGAGTTTGATACGGGCTGTTTTTAGCCTTTCTGGGCATTCCCGGACTGTCCGGGACTTATCCCCGGACTGTCTGGGGGTCGGGGCTGTTCACGGGCAGCAAGGTCGCTGTTTTCATTTTTGAACGGCAGACTGTCCGGGACTCATTCCCGGACTGTCCGGGGTTCAATAGCGGACAGTCCGCAGTTCACTAGCGGACAGTCCGCTACTGCACAGTTTTGCTGATTTCGTCCGTATCTTTTGCATACGAGCTCCGATTTGTGATCTGTTTGTTGCGTTGGTTTCCTAACTTCTTAAGGATCATTCCAAAGTACTTTTGCCACCATTGGTCAAAGTATTTTTGGTCGGACACTTCCTTCTTCTCCATAGGAGTTAAGTGTTCCGCTTTCGGAGTTTCGTTTGTTTTAGCGGCCGTATCTTTTGCGTTCGAGCTCCGATTTGAGGTCCGTCTGTTGCGTTAGTTTCCTAACTTCATAAGGATCTTTCCAAGGTGCTTTTGCCACTAGTTGGCCTAAGTAGTTTTGGTCGAACACTTTCCTCTTCTCCATAGGAGTGGGGTGTTCCGTTATCGGAGGTTCGATTGTTCTAGGAACTTGCTTGTGCAGTTTTTGCCCCGTTGCTTTGGCGCTTGTTTTTGGGGGTTCTTCGGTAGTTCCGCTGTACCTCTAGGACATCTCCTAGGGTATCCACCTATTCATAGGTCGTGAACTCACCGGTTGTTTGAGTCTTCGCTTTTGGGGTGATTTTCTGGGACAAGGGCCATCATTTCTCGAGAAGAAATTTGAGGCTCCCATTCACCCCCCCCCCCTCTGGTCGCCAATTCGGTCCTTCAATCGCCAACGTCGAGATCTCCACCAATCGAATTTACCAGCTACCTCATGGAAGATCGGGCCGTCCCTCATCAACCGCCGAGGCGGAATACATAGCCGCGGGTGCTTGTTGTGCACAAATCCTTTACATGAAACTAGGGGGAGCATTTGAGGCTCCTAATGGTTAAGACCCCTAGTTTCGGTGGCCACATGTTGTCTCCTCGGGATTTATTGTCTATTTTCTCTAAAAAGGTTATGTAGCCTATGGCAAAATATGTAAAAAAAATTGAGGGTTTATGCGAGGATGCTCATACTAGGTTCCAACTGGTGTTTATTTGCCTCTTATTTGAGTTGGAACTTGGTTGGTAGAGGGAGCCGCAACGGAGATTTCAATTCTGCCCAAAATGCAGCATCGGACGCTAGCCCCAGCCTCTGATGCCCCGCATTGTAGGCAGCTCTGGCTGAAACAGTGATGGGGTAGCGTCCGATGTGTCCCCATCGGCGCGTCCGTGGCTTCATCGGACGCTCCTCAGCGTCCGATGCCAAGGTACAGGACGCGTCCGATGTCATTTTGGCGATTCTGGAGCTCTCTGAGTGGACATCGGAGCGTCCGATGTGATCACAACGGCGCATCCGATGCCCCTTTAAGCGGCGCGTTGAGTTCTTTTCTCTGGCATCTTGGTCCCACACGTCATATCCATCCCTTTGTCCTCCTCGCACCCGAGCTCATGCCCGCAGCCGCCGAACGTGTCCTAACCCTAAGCATCTCTCCTCGCACGCGCTCGCGCAACCCGCCGTGACCGCTTCGCCGTGCGCTTGCACCTCTGCCGCCAATCTCGCTAGTCGCAGTGCGCCCTAGCCCGACGGAGTCGAGCCCCCTCGCCGGCGCTGAGCTTTCTGCCCCCGGAGTTCGCCGGAGCTTCTCCCTCGCCGGAGCTCAATACTTCCTCGACCGTGCTCGTCCACGACTTCTCCAATTCCGGCAATCATCTTCTCCGGCCAGATAGCCCAGCCCAGTGAGCACCACCCCTCCTCTCCAATTCCTGAAATGCTCCAAAGGTCGTTCATCACCCTTTTGACCTTCGTTTCACTGTGATTTCTTCGCAGACCTCCTTGCCATGATACGTGGGTGCCTGAACGTCCATGACTTCCCTCCTTCTTGGTTCAGTTCATCCGTTTGTCAGGTAGCGAAGCCAAACTCCTTTTGTTATCTCATTTGCTTTTCTTCCGATAGGCCACTCCCGTCTCTAGTTTATGTGTTCTTATATATAAATATCTCGTCTCTTCTATGCAGCGAGTCAGTGGCTTGGTCAGTTGTCAGCTTGTCAGTGGCAGTGAACCCGGGGCCAAGCCCGCGGGTATGGATCGAGGTCAAGCCTCGCGAGTGACAGTGGCAGCTGGTCAGTGAGCCACGGGGAGTTCTTGCCAGTGGTTTGATTGTCAGTGGACTAGTCTGAGGTTGTTCAGTGGCAGTTATTCTTTCAGCGACAGTCCAGTCTTCTTTTAGTGGCAGTTTGACTCTGTTCTTGTCAGTTATGCGCTGCAAGAACGTCGGTGGTGCCCCGGAGGATTCCCCCTTGTCCTCCTCCTTCTGGTGTAGCGAAGGGGAAGGCGAAGCTGATCACGCGCAAGAAGTGCACTAGAGAGCAGCGAGAGGTCGATCAGGCCCGTGCTGTGGCAGATGCAGCTGAGAGAGCTGAGAGGGGAGGCCGTGGTGGCGGCTTACATATCAAGGATACACTTACCCCCGACTAGAGGCATGCTATTGAGGAGACCGAGCGTCGGCACGGATCGCCATCAGGGACACTTATGGCTGCCGGTCGCTGGACGACTTTCACCGCTCCAGTGCGCGAGCCGCAGGGCCAGGTGTCGCACCCAGTTTTGGAGAACAAAACCAAGTACTCATATATGTGCGCCTAGGATGTCCAAACACATGTATAATCTCAAATTCCATTAAGTATCAAAGTAAAGTACTTATTACATCGCATAAACATCACATTTATTACAAGTCTTTATTCAAAGGCATAACATAACGGAAACGTAAAGCGAACGAGCCACCACGAGGACACCAACTGGGGGCGATCAACTAGTACTCCTGAACGTCTTCTGGAAACTCCTCAAATCCATCATCTGGTACCCATCCGAGATTTTTATAGAATTACAACAAGTGTAAGCGCACCATGCATAGCAAGAATAACAAAGGGATCTATGAGGCTCAAAAGGCTTGACCGGTTTGACTGCGGTTAGCAATTTTAGTTGGTCAAGTTTTAATTACTCATGTAACACTAATTTAGTGATAAACCAACCCAAATTGAAGAAGTAATTAGTCAAAATTAAACCCATCCAACTGTTAACCAGTACCATAAGTGTGAAGGATCCAGACCGCTCTTGTCTGTGAGCACGACTGTTATAATAGGTTTTAGATATCTGCAGATATTGTACAACTTTACCCCCAAGAAGTGATTCTCATATGTCGGGGTTTGCAAGGCCCACATCGCCTCTACCAAGGAAGCGCGACAGGTTTCACTACGTAACCTTTCACAAGACACCCTAACAAGTTAGTAGCCGCTAAGGTTTTAGTGGCAAGTGTGTTATAGGTGTCCCCTTCGTGAGGCACACATTAACACTGCATAGTACACACCAGGACAGAGGAACAACCATACACCACGAGGCACTCCCCTCTTGCGCCTTTCGGTAACCACTAACAAGCTAGAGACGTACAAGTTATACGATTAAGGTCAGAGCCATATGACACTTGGGGTTGCACGTGTCCTCCTGGGTTGCCGCTTCACATGAAAACCCAAGCACAAACCGGTGCTTAAGTTTCCTATACCATGTTTCTAAAAAGAATCATTTTACAATGTTACATATAATTATTAGTCAAGATTAAACATTTATTTTGGGTATGCGCGGCGGAAACTATCCAAAATGCATTCCCAAACCATAGGTGACAAGGATTTGAGGTACAAAAGTATCTAGGGATAAATCCTATGGTTATTCAAATTAGACACATACATATGAATAAATTATTTATTGTTCATAGGTACAAGGAGCCTTTGTTACACTTGCCTTCCTCAAAGTTGTTTCCCTGGTCTTGTTGGTCCTCAACCTGCTCCTCAACAACCTCGTACTGCTCACCTTCTAAACGTGATGCGAAATCACCAATCATACATCATACCAAGGCATTACATGCAAGCAAAAGAGGTTTTAATTAGAACAGTACACCAAACAGCATGAATAGAGAGTAAAAAGTTTATAAAACTACCCTATGTTTTACTATGAACACATGAGCGAAAGAATCATTCAAATCGGAGCTAAAACGTGAAAGATATGATCAAAACAAGGTGCAGTGGCAAGTCTGTAAATAACCGAAACCGAAATTGATTTAAACGGATTTAAAATCAAAAAACCTACAGGCGCTGGACTGCGGGTCCTATTTTTGAAAAAGACAGGGGCCTAAACGAGTAAAAACAGGACTAATATGAAAAGATTCTGAACTGATATAGATCGCAGGATAATTTCGCTAAAATAGAGGGGCCAAAGTGCAAAAGTACGCAGGGTTGTCGGCGCTGACCGCGTCGTGGCTGATGCAGCGGCCACGTGTCGTGCGCTGGTTGGCGTGGTGTGCCATGCCAGCGGTGGACCCACTGACTGGACTGCGATGCTCCGTGTCCACGGTGGACCGGTTACACAAACCCTGAAGGGGTATCTAATCTCGGCCGTGCATCATAGATCCTACGGTCCAGATGAAAGGGGAAAAACCTCGCCGCTAGCACAGTGCCAGCGACGGCGGCACCATGGTCGTCGGTGGCCCGAGCTCGCCGGAGTTCGCCAGCACGGCGTTTCCGACCGAGTTTGGCCTAACCAACTACACAGGGAGGTTCTTGTGGCAGAACCTCCTGAATTAAATGGCCCACATGCACCCATCATTGTCCTAAAGACTTTTGATTGGCGTGCACGAGTTCCAAATGACTCAAGAGATCTGTCGGGTGTCCTCGGGAAACCCGAATCATCCACGTTACATTCTTCTCAGGAATTCCCTCGTCAAGCATCACAGTATTACAACAGTTTTATAGATAAGATAAATCAGAGTAAAGCGGAAAGAGTATATGACATAGATCGAAACTTAGGTTTAAAAGTTTACAATCCATAAGTACTTATTACATAAAAGGTTCGGAACTTCATATTACATATACCACACAAATTGTTGTTACTTGCCCAAGGTCAAACATCAGAGTCATTATCACTCTCCTCCACAAGAGTGAAGAAACATTGACCACCAAAAGGATAATCAATGAACTCACCTGCAACAAAGGTTAACAAACCCTGAGTACAAAAGTACTCAACAAGACTTAACCGTCTAGAAAAGAGAAGAAGACTCAGGTATGTAGGCTATAGGGATTCAAGGTAAGGCTTTAGCAAGATCAAAACATTTCTTTTGCATAAAAGCTTACTAATAGTCAAGCCTATTTTCAAGTTTTAACTCAAGATTAAACTTTATAACTATCCAAAGATCCTCAAACTTTCATAAGCATAACACATCTTTAGTTCTCATTTCATAAAGATCCCATTCATTACTACGGTGCGGGTCAGTGGATTGAGGCTCCATATCCGAGGAAACACGGCGATTCGAATCGTTTAAAACCCAGCTGGGGATTCAGTACCACACGACATATGTAGAACTTAATCTTGCATACGTCAACCCTATCTATAGATCCTCCCATACAAGAACGGGTCCAGCGTCACCCGAGAGTACAGTACACCTCGAACCCGACTATCTCATAGCCCCGAGGGTACACGCTACTCCCGCCATCTCTCCACTCCCAGTACGCGGTTGGCCGTTCTCAAGTATCGGAATAGCTATAGACGAGGCTTACCACCGCATGTGGGCTGTACTCAAAGGTCTCAATCACAGCAGGCCAACAACAATAAGGTCCTATGTTAAGTAACACTACAACAAGACTCCATTCTTGATGTAAGTTACTATAATTATCATGTTGTCTCAAGATTCATTCTTTCCATAACATAGCAACCATTTTTAAAAGCACCTACTATTATGAAGTAGGTAAAGCATGGCTAAGCATACTAAGCATTTTCATAAAACGGGTATCAAGGTTAAGTGTTGGAATCATCAAGGTTGATAATGCATCAAGTAAGGTTCACACAACTCCTATGCACTTAATGCATCATATTAACTCAAGTGATATAAATAACTTTATAAAACACAAGGATAGGTTTAATGTCCGGGGCTTGCCTTGTTGATCAGTGAAGTCCGGAGATTCTGAAAAGCTAGAAGGATCCACACACTCAGGAGAAACCCACTGAGGATCAGGTCCTTCCGAAACGAGATCTACACGTAGAAGTGCATATACATGATCCATGAGATGCTCATGATATGACTTAAGACAGAGTACATGCTCTTTGGATAAAAATAAACAAACTTTATATCTTGAGTATAACTTTCCTTCAAGGTATAAAACAACTAACTTAGCTATTAAACATATTATTACTAAACAAGTTTTATTATATTCATTAAGCAAGGTTAGGTAACTAACAAGCAACAAAAGGTCATTAATATAAAGGAATCCATAACCAGGGAGCAAATCATGCTAGTTTTCCACTGGTTGTCAAACAATTCCAAAAGTCACACAAATCTAAAAGGGATTAACTATTTCTTTTTATTTTATAAGTCATTTTAATTATCCCTTTATTTATACACAAATCATACTTATTCAAACAGAGCTGAAATTAATCATGAAAGTAGATATCACTGACATAAACTCACATGTCAAATTTCATGATTTTTGGAGAAACACAGAAAATTACATAATTCATCAAAGTTGCATTTATTAATTAAAATACAGATTTAATTGTCATAATAAAATTACTCAAAACACAAGTTTTATAATTTTTATATTAGCACAGACATGCTATCATCTTACATGTCAAATTTCACAATTAACAGAGCTATAGAAAAATTATAGCAAAAATAACAAAACTAGCTACTGTGCATAAAGCCATAAAAAGAAAAACTCCATTCTAGCCCAACTGGGCTTTCGGCCCAGTCCAGCGCGGCCCAGCGCGCGCGAAAACAGGCCCGGCCTGGCTCCCGCCCACGCGCTCTGGCGCTTTTGCAGAAAAGCCCTTCGGCTTAAACGAAACTAACCCGCAGTCCATGGCGCTATTCACCTGAGTCAAAGACTTTGCAACCAACACCCTGTAAAAAGTCGTCTTCGCAAACGGGAGGTCCCCGACCAGGGCCCGAGCGAACGGCGGCGCACCGAGCGCCGGCGAGCCTTACGCCGGCCAACCCCGGCCGATAGAGACCTAACAGACGCGAGCACCAGCACCGGCGAGTCACCCGCGGCCGATAGAGCCCCTAATCCTAAACGCTACTGCCCCGGTGAGGTCTGGCCACGCACGGCCGCGGACCGAACCGCGGCGGGGCTGTTCCGGCGAACCTAGGCTATCAACAGAAGAACGGGGGGGCTAGGAAGCTCCAGTAGCTTACCCTGATGCTGATGGCGTAGTTGGTTCGAGCGGAGGATGGACGGAAGCAAGACGTCCACGGAGCAGTGGCTTGCGGCGGCGAGCTCCGGCGAAGAAGGTGATGTTCCGGCGAGACCTGAACACCAAATGGAAAACCACCAAGCCGATCAGTAACCTGGGGTCAAGACGAAGCAGAAACACAAGACAGGGAGAGTAGAGGAGTGCCCAGTTGGGCTGACCACGGTGAGGTCGAGCTCGGCGGCGATTTTGCCCGGCGGGAAGAAAAACGGCGAGCTCGAGCTCTCTGAGGCAGTAGAGGTTAAAGGGATGGGTTCTGGAGATGCGCAAGGAGGTAAGGAGTTTATAGCCGCGGTCAATTTTGGATGAAGATGTTCGGTTCGCCGTGAATTCGAGATTGGGGCAGAGGGGAGCTCATTTGTGCTTTGGTGGCGTGACAACGATGACGAGCTCGGGAGAAGACGCCACGGAGCAGGGAGAGTGCCAGCAGCTGGTTAACTTCGCCACGGAGACCAGCACGCGCTCGTTCGAGAAGAAACGGTGCCCATCGCGCTGGCGTTGCCGACCCTAGCTCGGTCGGTCACCGCCATGAACAGGAGAGAAAGCTTATCCCCCCCCCCTTCTCCTTTAAACCTTTTCGAAAATTTTAAAATTACTTGGGATTTTTGAATATAAGTTGAAAATATGTTAAAATATCAAATGCTCAGAATTCCAAACTGAACATCTTTTATTTTTGCAACATATGCAGAATATGCTTAGATTTTGAATTAAGGGTTGCAAATCAAAAGGGGACAATTAGGGCAAAAGGGTATTTTCACAATTACTTCTGATTTCGAATAAAAACTTGAAAAACTTTATACATCAAAGTTGATCCTTATCACAAATGGAGCAACTTTGCTTTTTAGAGCATAACCAAATTCTTTTTAGATTTTGATTGCTATTAGAGGGAATAAAATAGGATTTTTGAATTAGTAACACTACTTAATTGAATTCCAACCAAATTTGAATTATACCTCAATGGTGACTTGAAACATGTTCCAAATACACCTTTGAGACATAATACCAAGATGTGGTCCAACATTCAATTACTAAAAAAGAAATTACCATAGTACCCTTATATAGCATAAAAACATTATTCACCACATAAGAAAACATAAATTAGGGTTTCAAACTTAAACACTCCTTATCAACTAAGCACAAGCATGATGAATTAAACTTGTTTTTAGTGAATGCATACTTAGGTTATCAACTCAAATGAAATGCCAGTGCTTATGATGACATGTCAGGTTTTAGTTTGCTTAACACCAGAGTGTTACAGTTCTACGCGTGCTTGCGAACTCGGCCATGCGTGAAACAAGGGTGGGGGTCCACGTCCAAGGGACGGCCCCACGGCGGCGCCATGGCCGCGTGCTCGGTGTTCGCCAATGTGGTTACCTAGTGCTCTAATAACCGAAATTGAGGGCACAGGAGGGCTCAAGGCTATACCGTGGACTCGAAGATGACGACCGCGACGACTGGTACGGCTCCCCGAGCTCCCGCGATGGCGGTGGCGACTGCAAGGGGAAAAGAGGATTGGTGAGTGCCAATTCGGCTCTGAACCGAGGCGGAAAAGAAAGGGAAAGGCACCCACAGTCGCGGCGGCTTACGGCGGAGCTCCGGGACGACAACACAAAGGTTGTGCGGCTCTGACGAAGGCGAATTTGGAGTGGTGGTTGCGGTGTGTGGCAGAGAGCGAAAAGGGAGGGAGTGAGGCTCGGCAGGGTGGTTTTATAGGGTGCTGGGGGTAGCCGAGGGGCTCGACTGCAGCGGCCGTTACGGCCAAGGCGTGAAGGCCTGGCTTGAATGCCATCAAGGCCGGGGATGAAGGCGGCAGTGAAAAGGGGAGGGAATCCCGGCTCGGGCGATGGCGAGGTAGGAGACGAGCTCAAGCTGACGAGCGGGACCCACCAGGCAGAGAGGGGAAGGCGAGCGTGCGGCGCGGCGTCAGCGTCTGACGTGCGGGGGCCATGGTGCAGTGACGGCCCAAGGCCGGTGTAACACCCCTGGTGTTAAGCGGTAATTAAAACCTTAGTTAAAGTGATTAGTATGCATAATCAACAAGCATCATGGCATAAAAGCATTTCCTATTTAAGGCATAATTGTGATGCTTTACATGTTTGACTTGAGTGTTGTATGTTCATGTGTGATAACCTCCATGTTTGACTTGTGTGTTCCATGAATGTGCTGATGTGAGTTGCATGGGTTGATAAATGAGAAAACCTTTTATCCCCTTTTGTATTATTCAAATTTCAAAATGGTTTTAAAAGCAAAGTTGTAGCTCTTGTTGAGAGATACAATTTTGGTATTCAAAGTTTTCAAAGTTTCTATACACAATGTTGAGTAATTTTGAAATTCTTCCAAACCCTAAATTTGACCCCTAAACTAGATTTCAACAACTAAAAAGAATTAGACTTTGGTCCTTTCAATAAAGTTGTAGATGAGTTTAAAAGAAACAACTCTTATTAAGGTAAATTTTCATGTTTCTAAAGAAAATATAGAGTAATTTGGAAAACTACTTTGAATTGGTTTCCAATTAGAAATCAATTTTCCAAACCTAGATTTACCCCCTTTTGTGTAGTTCAAAAGTTAAGCATAATTTTGATATGGGACCAAAAGCAAAGTTGTAGATAATTTCATAAGGAACAACTTTTATATTGGTAAAATTTGAAATTATTCATAAAATTCAAAAGTAATTTTGAATTCAAGTTTGATTGATTTTCAAATTCAAAATGTGATTTCAAAATCCAAGCAGTTTTTGGAGCTGCTCCTTAAATGAAAGGTGTAGATCCTAATTTTTGGAGCAACTTTTATTTTGGGGTATTATCAAGTTGCTTAATGATTTTGGAAAAGAAAAAGAAAGAAATTTTAAAATACCTATGTGCTATGTACGTGAACAGCAGGGGATGGAAACAGAGCGTAGAGTGCTCTGCTTCTGGTCAGGCCGCCGCCGCCGTGCTTGGTTTGCCGGCCGTGCGTGCGCCTGCCACGCAGAGGCCGCCGTGGCGTGGTCGAGATGTCGCTGGCGCATCCTTAATCCGCGCCGACTTCTTCTCCCTTCTTCTTCCTTCCTTTCCCAGTCTCTGCTTCTCTCCTTTGTCCACTGCCGGCTGAAGCAGAGCCCGCCGGCGCTGGGTTCGCCCGCCGCTGCTGCACCACCACTGCCCGCTAGCGCTTGCAGTGGAGCTCGCCTTGTAGTTGCGCACCCTTTGAACCTGCTCACTCTACCCCGCACGCCCTGCAACAGCCGAGCGTCGGAGTCCCGACGTGGCCGCCGCCATGGCCGCCGAGTTCGGTTCTTCCATGGCCAGCTCTCTCCACTGAGCTCCAACACCAAATAGACACCATTCGAGTTTAGCCATGCTGCAGTGAAGCTACCAGGCTTGTTAGTTTAGTCTCTACTGCCTCTTGGCCGCCGGAACATCACTTATGTCGCTGGCCGGCGTCGCTGCTCCGCCATTGGCATGGCCTGGGCACCTCCGCACCACTCCTACCCCCTCTTAGTAGCCAAGCAAGGCATTGTGAGCCTCCTAAACTTGTTGGAACCCTCGGTTTGGTTGCTACCGGGTCCTCGTCGTCGTTTCGAGGCAGCGCCGTCGCACAGCCACCGCCGACCCGCCATGGCCGGCGACGACTCGTGCCAGAGTCCTAATCCAACCAGCAAACCCCCTAGAGTGGTCTGTAGAAGTCCCCTGAGCACGATGGTACACTCACCGTGGCCGGAAAGCTCTTCGGCGGCGAGATAGCCGGCCGACCCGCCGGCGGGAGCTCGGTCAAGCCGGCCGGGTCAGCCTTGACTCTGGGCCCCCTCCTGTCAGCGACTGCAGATGGGTAAGGATTGGTGAGAAAAGTCTTTCCTGTTTTTATTCAGTTTCAAAAATGTTTTTATGTGCTGACTTTTGTTTATTTCATAGGTATTTCTCTGGTGCTCCAAATATTATGAGACAAATTTTGTTGTGTTTCTTGTGATGTCCTTTATTCAGGAAAAATATGAAATTTGGTTTTTGGATAAATTTTGATAGTGATTAAAATATGTTTGTTTATTAATAAATGAGACATTAGTGAATTTTGTAGGCTTAATTATATGTCAAAAAATCATGAAACTAATTTTATACTGTTTGTACCATGTGCTTAACCTTCACAAAGATTTTGAAGTCATTTGGACAAAATAATTTTCATGCTAGTTTTATGCTTTGTTTATTAATTAAATAATGCATGAAACTTAAATAATTTGTATAGGCTAAAATAATGATCCAAAAATTATGAAATTTGTTTTGTAACGATGATTTGTTATAAACAACCATCACTAAAAGTTTGATATTATTTTGACAAACTTTAATTGAATCCTATTTTCAATAATTAATTAATAAAGAATGATTAATAAAACTTTATTAGTTAATTAAGGTGTTTGGTTGGTGACTAGGGTTAACCTTGGTTACCCTAATGACTCTTCTACTTGATGGTTGTATTTCATGATGTTGGTTTGTCATGTTTAATTTTGGTGGTAGATTAAGTAATGCATTGTTGTTGTATGCATGTGATAATGTGCATCAATCTTATATACATGTGACATGGACTTGATCCATGAGAGAAGACCATGGGGTACATTTCCCTTTGTTATTCCATGGCTTGGCTGATATGTTGATAAACCTTAGTCACTTTAGTTAACCCATTTAATGTTGTTTGATGATAATTGTTTGTTAAGCTAGAAACCGTAGTCGGTGGGATTGCAAGTTGGTTTTGTTGGCTTGCAACTTTACCGCGAAGGAAAGTTGTACTCGACTTTCCTTAGGTTTGTTTAACTTCTGTTATGCAATTGAATTGTCTTGCACCTTAGCATGCATTTCATGGCATCATACTAAGTATGCATCATTTATCCACGTGTATTTCATCCGAGAGAGAGGATATTATTGAGCAAGCTTCAGACTGAGGAGGTCTTGGTGATCAAGCTTCGGTCCTCACTCTTGTTGGACAAGCTTCCTCAAGACGGTTCAACTGCAAGTCAACAAGGAACTAACTTTTGTGGATCCTCCTTGGATTCTGTCCTCCCTGCAACAAAGGCAAGCCCCAGTGCATTTAACCTTTCTATTTTTACAAAGTTTATACAATGATTTATCAAATTCATTTAAGTAATAGGAGTTGATTGAAACCCACTAAATGCATTACCAAAAGTAGTTATACATGTATCATCCTTGTTACCCAGTTATTTGAAAATAATTAGTAAGTTGTATGGATCGCATACGTCAATTGCCTTGGCCATGCTCAGGGAATCATCCTGAGGAATGACGACTCGATTCTGTTAGGGTACCTCTCTCAGGTACAAAGAATGGTGGTAATGAAATGAAATCGAGACCGGGCGGGACGTGGTTAAGGTTATGGTGGTTTGGCCAACAAGTTTACCTGATCGTGCCGTCGAGCCGATAGGTTACCCGTTGTGCCGGTGGCTAAGTACGACAGGAAGGCCTGGTCGTGCTTTGTCTCGTCCGTGTCGCTTAGGAACCATTCGTTGTTGGCCCTTGGATCTTGAACTTGATAGTACCAGCCACATACTGCGGAAAGCCGAACTTCGGCTAATCTAATGTAGGTGATAATTTACCACGCACTGGGAGTGGAGAGATGGCGAGAGTAGCATGTACCATCCGGGCATGGAAGCTGGCAGTGAGGAGTACTGTGCTCTCGGGTGGCGTGGAGCTATTCCTACATTGGAGGATCCGTAAGTAAGGTGGACATATGGAGGTTAGATGGTCCTGCATATGTCGTGTGGTTGAGAAGCCCTGGCCAGGTATAAAAGCGGTTCGAATCGTCGTTGCTCTACGAGAAAAGGAGACTTGATCCTCGCACCCTCAACGTAGAATTAATTTATGGAACTCTGGAAAGGAATGAGAAAGGTTTTATGATTTGAATGCTTAGTACAGGATATCTTAATAACAAATGATATTTTCAAAATGTTCAATCATTGAACTAGGCTAGTAAGTTTTTCTACAAATCTTCTCTCTGTTGCTAGCCCCATTTATATCCCATTAACCAGCATGACCCTGAAGTCTTTTCTGTTGACGGATAAGTCTTGCTGAGTACCGACAGTACTCAGGGTTTGTTAATTCCCTGTTGCAGGTTTCTAACAGGTGATGTCGATCATGATCATGCCAGTGGGCTCGACATGATCTGGTTGTTCTTCTTCTCCAACTTAGGTGCTCCGCCTAAGTGTGGCTCCATAGTACTTCTCTACTTCCACAATCAAGTTATGTTTATGTAAAAGTAACATATTCATGTTTTGTAAAATTTATCTATTCTTGCTTCCGCACTCCGATAGTATTTTGTAACAAATGTTGTAATGTTGTGATTATTCCACCCTTCATGATGATGATCTTGTGGTTCGTGGATAATTCGGGGTTCTCTCGGGGACACCCGACAGATCTTTCCAGTAATGTGGTACATTTGCACTGTCATTAGGCTTCTTATAACAATGATGTGTGCATGTGGGGTCACATTATCGGGAGGTTCTGCCACAGAAATGGTATCGGAGCAGGATTATCATCTAGGGAAGACTGGTTGCAACATTACTTTTGAAAAACTTCAAAATGGTTTCTTAATCTAAGTTTTTGGAAGTAACAAGTTAAAAATGATCTTCCCTGCAAATTTCTTGCTTGCTGAAAGACTTCGTGAAGACTCTACTGGCAACTGAAGCTGAAGAAACGAAGATAGTTTCAACTCCTCTACAGAAGTTTAATGGAGAATCAACCTCCCCGTCAAACCGCGACTGAAGAGCTTTTCAACATCCTGTTCGAGTCAATGTAGCTAAAGTGTAAAGTAAAGCCCTATATCTAACTAACAGGTGAAGACAGAGATCTCCTGGCAGTGAGAAGTCGCACATGACGAGCATATATCATATCATGCATAATGATAAACTGTGCTTCCTCCCTAAATTCTGAGAGCAGTTGTGGTCCCCCTATAGCTAATCGTCCCTAGACTATGTTACCCTTGATACTTTTGTTCCATAAGTTCTGATCCTTGGTAATTTTTGGATATCTTTCATACACTCTACCACATAAAGTCAGAATTAGGGTAAATCTTTGATTCTTCCTAGATGTGTGTGTCATGCCTTGAATTGGCACATACCATTTGCTTGATGTCGTGTAAATGACGAATGGTGGTTGAAAGTTACTGAAATTGTGTTCTTTGAAAGGGCCATGATCTGTGGACCGGATAAAAGCGTGGGAACCTGGGGTCACCTATGGACGACCACCATAGGGTGTTACTGTCAGATGCTCGCTGATATCCAGACCTATAGTCATGATTCTTTCTAGTCCACCGTTAAAGTGCTTTCCTTTCTGGACGCCCGAAAGGGAGTTCAAAGCCACTTTCCTTGTAGTTATAACCAACCCTTGCTTTTGGTTATAATTTCCCTCTTTACGAGATGAGAGATATAGAAGTTGTGCTATATTGTGGTGCCATGATTGGTGACCACGGTGCCGCGTCGGAACCTAGGGAATCTCGTGTGTCCGGATCACACTAGTTTTCGCTGGGTGCGCGCAGGTATCGAGGTCTGCAGTTATGATCCATTATAACCCGCAACTAATATACGCTCTCACTGGGTTCTTGATAATCTTTCTTGCTCCACTCAAATGTCTTCTACCTTGCTACTTGCAACCGTGTTCTGACCTCGGTTGTACTCCCGAACCCCAATCCAGTTGGCTTGTGAACTCCTTGCGAGTAAACAAGTGTGACACATTTCCTTTTCCATTACTCAACCCTAGCCTTTAGGTGCTTCTTAAATCTCGGGACGGGATTTTTTTAAGGGGGGAGGAGCTGTAACACCCCTGGTGTTAAGCGGTAATTAAAACCTTAGTTAAAGTGATTAGTATGCATAATCAACAAGCATCATGGCATAAAAGCATTTCCTATTTAAGGCATAATTGTGATGCTTTACATGTTTCACTGAGCCCTTCGGCGAGGGTTCGACTCGAGTGCCTAGGGATCTCACCCCTACGACTCGGATCCTCAACGAGGTCTTGCGGCATACCTTGTTACCGAGGGTGGGCTTCCGAGAGGTACTTTCTCGACTCTAGCTGTGGTTACTCGCTTACATGGTTCGACAGCAGGAGTTTGATGTATGGGATGTCATACTTTGTGAGATAGAGGACACCATGGCATAGGGCATCAAGGCCCGGAG
This sequence comes from Coix lacryma-jobi var. lacryma-jobi, assembly GCA_009763385.1. NCBI lineage: Eukaryota > Viridiplantae > Streptophyta > Magnoliopsida > Poales > Poaceae > Coix > Coix lacryma-jobi. Next base: position 3,776,070 of record CM019826.1, read on the forward strand.
GCAGCTACCATACGCTCACTGGATCTCCTATATTCTATGGAAGGTAGTTGCCACGACAGGGACAGACCCCGGGCAGACTCTCACTGGTTCTGCGACCATGTTCCCCGAGTACAACATGAGTCAGCTTCTCGGACACGTTTGGGACCGCAGGCAGCAGCAGCAACAGCAGCGACCGTCCAGCTTCCGTTAGCGCCCCGACGTGCCAGAGTCAGCCCAGGAGCAGGAGGAGGCATTTAGAGTTCTTGCCTAGCAGGAGCTTGCCGATTTAGAGGGCGAGAGACAGTTTGTCGCCGAGGACCCCATAGACAGCTCAGACGAGGACTACCAGCTCTCGCCTCACGCTCAGCCTCATCCCCACGACAATGAGGTCGGGACGTCTGGTACTGCTTCCTCCGACCCAGCTTTGCTAGCGGTCTTGTCTCTGATGGAGGAGCAGCAGAGGACTGTGACATAGGATATCCGGCGGTTGGCCCAGGAGCAACAACGACTTGCACAGGCTCAGGCCCTTGCCCAGTAGCAGGCCTAGGAGAGGTCCGACGCACTTCAGCAGCAGATGCTACAACTACAGCAGCAGAATCTGAGCTTTATGGAGAGGATCATGAGCGGACTTCCCCAGTGGCAGTGGCAGTGGCAGCAGCCCCATCCCCAGCAACAACAGCTTTAGTGGCCGCCTGTCCCACCTCAGCCACAACAGTCTCAGCAGCCGCCGCAGTTCTCAGGCCCCTCCCAGTTCACCTGCTACTCTATTCCACTTGGAGAGGCCCCGTTGTTCAGTCCGCTACACACTGGCTTCACTCCACGCCCGATAAAGTCCATATTCGCAATGACTACCAGTGACACGGGACTTGTCAGCCAGTTTCAGTGAGCTCACTGGGTTGCCCATGCCAGATCTACAGGGCCCGGTACAGACGTCGACAACTCCAGTCACTTCTACCACAAAGACACTACCGAGCTCTGTCGCGTCTTCAGAGCAGACTGAGCCAGTCCAGTCCGAGACCATGATGACAGTGCAGCCTGAGCTTTCTTCTATTCCAGAGCTTCCACACTCCGAGGCTGAGGCAGGCACAGCTAAAGGGACAGAGACAGAGACTGCCGGCCAGACAGATCAGATAGAGCAGTCAGAGCAGGCAGACCCGACCCAGACCGCTTCACCACAGCGTACAGCTCCAGAGGGTCAAACTGCAGTGTCTTTTCGTCAGACTCTGAGGCGCTACTACAGCAGTTTGAGTTCACTCAACGCACTCCGGAGGCTTCAGCTCCTGACTCGTCTGTGCCACCTCCGCCCTCCAACGCTTAGTTTGGTGTTTGATGCCAAAGGGGGAGAGTGGTCGAGTATAGGGATAGGGGGAGTGATGTGAGAGGGATTTGTCTCTTATGATTGTTATATTCACATACGCTCTGCATATCGCATATCTTTTGCACTGATTATTTTATATGTGTGTGATATGGACCACATGACATGTTTGTGCTTTCTATGATATCTTATATGACATGTCATTTCATTTTGCTCGATTACTTGCGCTTTTCTTTCACTTGTTATGTATTCGAGCTATATTACTCTTGTACTTGCTTTTCACTCTAACTCGTTGAGTACAGGATGTTGACATGATGAGTATGAGCTTGCCCCTAACCATTTTCTCTTATCTATCGCAAGTTCATACATGTCATGATATTGAAAACCTCTTCTCTCTATACTCGAGGTCGTGTTGTCATCAATCACCAAAAAAGGGGGAGATTGAACGCATCTTGGCCCCTAGTGGATTTCGGTGATTGGATGAAACACAAGATTACTGTGACTAACGTGTGTTTTGCAGAAACAGGGATGAGTTAGGTCACGGTAATGGCGACGATACGGGCATACGGAGTTCATGTCCCCTAGCGATGGAAATTGTTTCGGTTTTCAAAGGACGGACGATGAAGATGGTGGTAGGCTAGGCTAAGTGTCACATGGTGTTGGAGGACACTTAGGTAGTCTTAGGTCTTTGTTTTTTCTTTGGTCGTACTATAAAGGGGAGCGTGAATCAGTAGCTTGACCTAGATGAGTCTATTGAGGTAGGTGTGGTGCACACTTGTTATTTCATAGCCCTAGGTACCTCAGAGAGAGCCCTTATGTCATGAGGATGAAAAGTCGTTAAGGAAGCGTTGCGATCCAAAGTCATTTCGGCCCTGAAATGGGCATTGGACGCTGGTCTTAGTGGCATCGGATGCGCGTCCGATGTCCACCAGACTTGAGTGTGCTGGCGACGTGGCATCGGATGCTCCGATGCTATCACATCGGACGTGCATGTGCCACTGTTCTGAGAGGGTGTCCTGAAGGGCACATCGGACGCTGAGCCCAGTGTCCGATGGCCATGCAGAGAGGTTCGAGAGAGGTCAGATTTGCATCAGACGCGTCCGAGGCAAAGGCATCGGACGCTGCCCAACGTCTGAAGCTCCTTTAAACTGTCTGACAAGAAGTACAGTTGACCGTTGGGTCGAGGGCATACGCGCGTCCGATGCTAGGCATCGGTGCGTCTGATGCCCCCAAAAACTGTGTTGTGTGTGACTCTTTTGGATGGCCGGTTGGGGGAAGTACTTATACTCCTCCCCCTCCTCCATTAGAGTGTTCTTCTCACTTCCATCTGTCGAGAAACACATTGTGAGTGTGAGAAAGTGCAAGAGCTCTAGTGCGGTTGAGAGAATTCATAATTGTGAGAATTAGTGACCTCATTAGTGAAAGAGAGTAGCAAGCCCATCTCTTTGGCCTTGGCTTGGTCAAGTGAGAGTTCTAGCGTGTTACTCTTGGTGATCGGCATCACCTAGACGGCTTGGTGGTGATCGAAGAGCTTGGTGATCATTCGGTGGATTTGTGGATGACCCAAGTTGGCTTGTGACCTGTAGTGAGCGATTCATCGGGCCGGAGTGGCGAAGAATCATCTCATAGTGAGCACTTGATCCTTGCGCGGATCAAGGCCTTGCGCGGGTGCTCCAACGAGGACTAGGGGGTGTGCCGACACCTCGATACATTGGCAAAAAGATCGTTGGGTCATCTCTACTCTCTTTACATACACATTTACTTTTGAGCAATTCAATTCCACATTTACTTGTTGTTCATTCTTATTTGAATTGTCATGCTATAGTAGAAGTGGTATAGTGATAGTCTTTTGTGTGGTAGAGTTTAGATAAACACACTTCGAGGCCCAAAGAGTTAATTAGGCTTGATAGGTTTTAATTCTTGCAAAAGTTTCTCTCTTGGACATCTTGGTCCTTTCGGGTTTTCATGTTCTCTGACCACCGTGTTCTAAACTAGAAGTTGTTTTGACTTTTCTATAACTAGGCATGATGGTTACTGCTCTACCCATACTAAATTATAAGATATTTTGTTTTTTTCTAAACATTTTATATTTATTTAGATGTAATATACAAGTGTATAGCAAAACCTAGGTATAAGTTGGACTCTTTAGACGCATGCATGGAGCATTAAATATAAAAATAATTAATTGTACAGTTTGTCTATAAATATTGAGACGAATCTTTTAAGCCTACTTAGTCTATATTTGAACAAAGTTTGTCAAATAACAACGAAAGTGCTACAGTGTCAAAAGGCAAAATATTTTGCCATCTCAACAGGAGGACTTGATCCTATAGCGACCAGGTAGGTACACCCTCAGTCCTAGAAAATTATATTCATACCGGTTAGATTTTTAAATTTTGACTAGATTATAAAAAAAATAGTAACAGTTGTAACGAGACACGGCATGATTAGATTCTAACGATTCTTCATGTGATACCCCAGTGTCAAGCACTACATTAGGAACTACTTTTAGCTACTAAAATGCATAAGCAATGCATTGCATCATTTTACGTGCATGAAAGTGCTTTTTGTCTTGGGTTTATTTATTTGGATTATTGATTTCTATTGGACTTGATGGTTTAAATGGATTTCTGACTTGGTAACTAATTTTATAAAATAGAAAACATTGAGTCTAATACTTTTTATATTAATACTTTAACCTAGTTCAAAATAGTTTGGCAAATAAAAATGAGGTAGACAAAATGATTTATAGCTCAAGAATTGGCTTTATTTCTGTGGAGTTTGAGAAAATACTTTTCAGCAAAAGTGTCTTATATGAAAGTTGTAGAGAAAATTATTTTGAGCGACTTTTATTTTTGGGTCAAAGCCTAGTTTGGAGTTTTTAAAACTGTTTTTGAATGGTCAAAGTTTGAAAAGTTTTTGGAAAAAGAAAAAGGAAAACCTTTTCTCCCACGCCCTCACTTCTGGCCCACGCGGCCTTTCGGTCCAAGCCCAGCCGCGCGCTGCTCCTGCCTGCGCTCGCCCACGCGCGCGCCGTACGCCGGCGTCTGCGCCACGTGGCCGCCAGCGCCTGCACCGGATCCCGCTCGCCCTATCGCCGCGCGATCTTCTCCGCCCGATCACGCAAGCTATCTTGCTCGCCCACTCTCGCTCCGCCTCGCCTGCTGCGCCACGCGACCGCCACTCGCCGCTCGCCGCCGCGGGACCCGCCACCACCATCGGTCGCCCGCCGGCCAAGCCAAGACCTTGCGCACCGCACTCCCCTCTCTCCCACTCGCCATTCGCGCCTCCTCGCTCTCGCTCTCACTCCCTCTTCTGCACGCGAACGCAAGGCCGAGCGCTCGACTCGCCCTTGCCACCGCACGCCACCGCAAGAGCGCCTTCGCCGTTCCCACTTCCCTAGAGCCTCTCGGCTCGATTCCTCGCACGAACCATCCCGCCTACACCTCGGACACCCGGTGCTTGCGCTAGCACCACCTCCCGAGCCTCACCGACGTCAGAACCCGAGGAGCTCCGCCAGCGGTGCCATTGACGCCGCCCGGAGCTCGAAGCCGTTCTCCCCCGACCAAAGCTCCGCCGCCTCCCTCCTTCACCGACAAGCTTCATCAGGCCAAGGCACGGTGAGAACACGCCTCCGCGAGGTCTCTACCGCCCTCTAGCCTCCCACTCTTGCCCGACCGAGCGCCATGGACGCCGCCATGGCCGCGCACGTGGTCGAGCTCCACCGAAGCTTCACCGGCCGAACCAACCCTTCTAGTAGCCTTCCTAGGGTTCACGTAAGCTATCGCCCCCGTTAATTTGGCCGGCGACCGCCGGAAACGGCGTAGCCGTGCATCACCGCCGCCGCCGTCCGTCATCGCTCGCCGCCGGCGAGCTACGCCCTCGTGCTAGCCTGACCATCACCACCACTCGGTCCGCCTCGTCAAGGGGAACACGCCGAGCACCACCTCACCGCCGGCGAGAACCGTGCGGTCAAACCCACTCCCCTGTTTTCTCTCTCTGACTGATGGGCCCCATTGACCAGCGGGTCCCACGCGTCAGCCGCTCACGGTCTATGGACCGGGTCTGCGCGAGTTAGGCCGCACAGTTTTCAAATGTTTTTCTTTTTATTTTATTTCTCAGAAAGGTTTGTTATTTTTGTGTAGCACGATTTAAAAGTCGAAATGAGGTGCTTTCAGTTTTGGTAGCTTTTTCATGAGTAGATCTATCATGGAAAAATATGAAAGTATTTTTCGTGAAAGTTTGTACTACAGTTTTTATTTATTTCAGTTTATGTGCTTTTGTTGAGATAAATGGATTTATATGTTTTCTGGTCAAGTTAATTCATGGTAAAATTTGTGTAGGTTCCTTATCATGTTAAGTACCTGTGAAAATTGTATGAGGCACTGTTTGTGTAGAAAAAGTATCTGTTATGGTTTAAAGTCCTTTTTGGTAGTTTTCTTGGAAAAAGTGTTAAGGTGCTTTATATGTAAAAATAAAATATGGGAAAATTTGTGCAGTCTCTGTATATGATGTTCCAGTTAGGAAAAATGTTAAACATAAGTTGTTATGTGGAAAAATATAAAGATGCTATACAAATGTGCTTTTCTGTGTCTTTCTTAGAAAATTCAGGTAGAGAGTAATATAATGTTTCTGTTCATGGAACTTTCTTGATAAATATGAAATGTGAAATAGAATCTGGGAAAAATATGAAAATGAGTACAACACCCTTTTTCAGCAGGGTTGAATTCAAATGGTTTTGTCTGGAGGAAAATTGTTTATTTTGTGTAGGTTTATGTGTTTATGCTTTGATAGTAAATTTTCTTTAGTAGAGTGTTTTTGAATAGGTAAAGCCAGAAAAAAATATGAAACCTGCTGTTTGACACTGTCCATGTGGGAAGTTAGTTCAAAGCACCTTTTTGAGCTTTGTATTTCATATTTTTGTATCTACTGTTCTGTATTTTATTTGTGACACCCTAGTGTCAAGCACTGCATTAGAACCACATTTAGCTACTAAAATGCATAAGCAATGCATTGCATCATTTCATGTGCATATGAGTGCTTTTTGCCTTTTGTTTATTTATCTGGATTTTGGATTTCTATTTGACTTGATGATTAAAGTGGATTTCTGTTTTGGCAAATAGTTTTATAAAATAGAGAATATTGAGTAGAGTGCTTTTCATATTGGCATTTTGACCTAGTTCAAAATAGTTTGTTAAATAAAAATGAATTAAGCAAAATGTTTTATGTTTCAAAAATTGGCTTTAATTATAAGGAGATTGTAAAAATGGTTTTCAGAAAAATTGTCTTATATGAAAGTTGTAGAGAAAATTATTTTGATCAACTTTTATATTTGGGTCAAAGCCTGGTTTGGAGTTTTTGAAACTGTTTTTGAATGGTCAAAGTTTAAAAAGTTTTTGGAAAAAGAAAAAGGAAAAAGAATTTTTCCCGCGCCCACCTTTTCGGCCCATCTGGCCTTCCGGCCCAGCTCGCCCGCTCGCCCGCGCCCGTGCGCGCCGGCCCAGCCCGCGCCGCTCCCGCCCGCGCTCGCCGCGTGTGCCTCGCGCGACAGCCTCGCTGCGCCGTACGCCGGCTCCGCTCGCCACGTGGCCGCCGCGTCCTGCCGAGGATCTTCGCCGGCCACTCCTCGCCCGATTCCCCTCCGTGCGATCACGCAAGCGATCGGCTTCGCCCACTCCGCGCTCGCCTCGCCTGCCGAGCCCCTCGTCGACCGCACCCTGCCTCACCCGCCGCGCCACCGTGGCCCCCGCCGCGACTGGCCGTCCGCCCGCTCCGCCGAGACCAAAACCCGAGCGCCTCCCTCTCTTCGCTCTCTCACTCTCATTTCGCACACACCCGCCTGCTCTCTCTCCCTCTCCTCTCCCGCGAACACGCCGAGCACTTCACTGCTCGCCGTCGTTCGGCACCGAAGAACCGCACCACCGTTCCGCCCTAGCCGAGCCACCACCGGCCGATTAACCTCGGCCACCACCCCGCCATCATCCAGACCACACGGTGCGCACCTCCGCACCACCCGCCGAGCCTCGCTGACGTCGGTTTCCGAGGAGCCCCGCCGCGGACGCCATCGGCGCCGTCCAGAGCTCGCGGCTGTTCTTCCCCGACCGAAGCTCCTCCGCTCCTCTCCTTCGTCCTCGAGCTTCACCGAGCCAAGGCAAGGTGAGAACACCTATCCATCTCAACGCTACCGCTCTCTATCTCACTCCATCTCTCGGGCCGAACGCCATGGCCGCCGCCGCGGCCATGCACGAGGCCAAGCTCCCCTGGAGCCATCCGAGCCAAACCAACCCACTCACGTAGCTCCCTAGGGTTCACAAAGCACTGCGCACGCGCCAATTTCGCCGGCGACCGCCGGACACGGCCTCGCCGAGCGCCGCCACCGTTCGCCATGGCCGCTCGTGTGGCCAAGCTTCCTCGAAGCTTCCCGAGCCAAGCCGAGCCCTCTGATAGCCTCCCTAGGGCTCGAGTAAGCCTATGCCTTCCCCAATTTCATCGGCGACCGCCGGAAACGACGTAGCCGTGTGTCGCCGCCGCCGCCGTCCGCCACCGCTCGCCGCCGGCACGCTTCGGTCACCCTCTGGCCAAACCGACCCCACCGCTGGATGCGCCTCGTCGAGACGAGTCTATCGAGCCTAGCCTCACCGCCGGCGACCTCACCGTCGACGAGCAATCGCCGGTCAAAGCCTCGCCTCTGCTCTGCTCTGACCGACAGGTGGGACCGTTGACCAATGGACCCCGCGCGTCAGCCTCACCCGGTCCATGGACCACGTTCACGCAAGCCAGCCGGGAAGATTCAATGTTTTCCTTTTTACTTTTATTTTCCAGTAATGCTTGTTATTTTTGTGTAGCTCGTTTTAAAAGTCCAAATGAAGTACTTTCAGTTTTGCTAGCTTGTTTATGAGTAGATCTATCATGGAAAAATATGAAAGTATTTTTGGTGAGAGTTTTTATTACTGTTTTTATTTAACTCATGTTATGAGCTTTTGTTAAGATAAATAGTTATAAATGTTTTCTGGTTGAGATAATTCCTGAAAAATTTTGTGTAAGTTTTTTATCTTGTTTTGCACCTGTGAAAAATATATGATGCACTGTTTATGTAGAAAATGTTTCTGTTATAGTTAAAAGTCCTTTTTGGCTGATTTCTTAGAATAAATGTTAAGGTGTTTTATATGTCGAAATAAAATGTGGAAAAAATTTTGTAGTCTCTATATGACATGTTCAGGCTAAGAAAAATGTTAAGCATGAGCTGTTATATGGAAGAATCTGAAGTTGCTTTACAACTGTACTTTTCTGTGTTTTCCTTTGGAAATTCATGTAAGAAATAATATAATGTTTCTGTTCATGGAACTTCCTTGATAAGTATGAAATGTGGAGTAGAATCTGGGAAAAATATGAAATTGAGTTTAGCACCCTTTTCCAGTAGGGATGTAGTTCAATGGGTTTAATTTGGGATATATTTGTTTATTTTGTGTAGGCTTGGATGTTTATGCTCTGACCTCAAGTTTTCTACAGAAGAATGTTTAAGGGTAGAAGAAACCAGGAAAATTATGAAATCTGCTGTTAAACACTTTTTGTGTAAAAAGTTAGTTCAAAGCACCTTTTGAGCAGTTTATTTGTTATTTTTATATCTGCAGTTCTCTATTTTATTTCTAGCTGAAAATTGTTCAGTGAAGTCCAGCAGATGTCTTTTGCCTTCTGGAATTTTTGTGGATTTTTCTGAGTCCAGAAAAATGCACTTGCAGTTCAAACTCAAATTTCTTTTGAATTATTAAATAAGAAATAGGTGGATTAATGAAATTGTTTTATGAGATAATTAAGTGTTTTCCTCAATGTCAAAAATGGTTCAACAAGTTGGTTTTGTTGGTTTGCAAGAAATGTTTACACTCATACCACCCCATCTCACACTACGCATTATTTATTTATTATTTTCAACCGCATTGCAATAGGATCGACAGTTCAGGAGCAAGACCTAGAGCAGGAGACAAGCGCCGAGCAGGAGATCCCGGAACTGCATCAAGCCGAGGAAGCCGACCCCGCGGCCGACACTAACCTGCCTGAGTGCCCCTCCCACGAGGCCTCAGTCTTCTCTCAAGGCAAGCCCCGGAGCATATTAAGCCTCCTATCTTTTGCAATTAAAATTACTTGAGTCCTTTTATATTGTGATGCATTAGGTTTAGGAGTTGGAATGAATCCTACTTGTTGCATTACCATTCCTTGGTTATTGATTAATATCTACCTTGTTATCCTGTTATTTATTTACAATGTAGAATTGCTTAGCTTGCTTAATAAAAGTAGTAGTTAAGAATGTTCCCGTAATACCCTGATGGGTAGTTACCGGATCACGGTTGGCTATATTTGCTATCGTGGAAAAGAACCTGAGTAGTAATGAAATACGGTCAACTGGAAGGCAAGGCACCAAGTTGGAACTTGGGGGCAGTCCGTCCGTTGGATCGTGTAGGTTTGTATCGATGTTGGCCCTCGTTCATTTTTGAACGCATCATTTTACTTAGGGATATGTCGGTGCCGTAATCATCGACCCCAAAGCCGGTTAGAAGCTGTTCGGGCCGGTTTCGACCCGTGTCGCGCCCTCTAGTATGGAAATTGCGATCTGCCGCGTGAGACCATCGCCAGGTTCCAATTGGGCGGTCCGTGCTTGAACCGCGACGATTACCACCACGAACAAGCATCGAGCGGTTGCCCAATGCATGGACCCGACGGGGAAAGTGTGGGCTGGTATTAAAGGTCTTTCACCAGCTGGTTTGGAATTCGATTCGAGTCGCCGTCTCCCCCGGTTAGTGGGAAACTATGGCGAGCTTCACCACGATACAACTCCATGTGATGTGTAAAAGGTTCAACTAAAATATGGATAAGTCAACTGGATATGGTTATATTATTGTCTGTTAGACTCAAGTGTGTGCAGTAGTTCAGGTGCAAACCTAGAATAAGGAATAGGTCTAAAAAAATGACAGCTCATTAATATCATTAATTCCCCACTTATCTTAATTTGAGCTTTTCGCAACTAAAGATCCCAGCTCCACCCAAAAAGGCCTTGCATACCCTCGGTGTCTTTATTTTTCAGTTGGACGGGTAAGTCTAGCTGAGTACATTCCCGTACTCAGGGTTTATCCCGTTTGTTGCAGATGGCCAGGTCTACTTTGGCTATTGTAAGCACTGCCTCTACCCGGTGGAAGGTGATGAGGAGTAGGCCCAGGGCAGGGTCGTACAGAAGCTTCCCCTTTTCTTTTGCTGGTCTGAGACTTCTAGTGGCACATTATCTAAAAAGGGAAGAGTGAGTTGTGTGAGTTGGATTTATCAAACAATGTTTAATTTGGACCACATGTGTGGTGGTCGTGTTTCAAACTTATTTCAGCTTCCGCACTTTAAATTTGGTATTGTAATAACTGATGTTTTAAATTCGCACTCTGATACTTTAAATTCGGTTCCGTTTCTCTGTGTTGTATCTTTGCGAATGTAATTCTTGAACAATGCGATCCTGTATGTTGTACGGTGATAGAAATCCTTCGAGATTTCCGGACTACCGGGGTTATATGGGTTCAAGTATGAGTCGAAGTCAGACGGATTTGACTAAGATGGTACTTGAGCTCTTATAATCAGGACGGTTCCGCCACAGCTGGTATCAGAGCATGGTTCAAGTTATTGCATCCACAAAGAGCTATTTTCGAACTAAAATGGGTATTTCAAAATTATTTTCAAAACTATTTTCAATTACTAAGTGTGCCCAGTCTCGTCCTTAAGCCCTATACTAGGATTCAGGTGGCTTAACTGCTAACAGGGTTCAGGGTTTTGCTTCATGCTGGATCTTTATTTGCTGGTCCATTCTCGGGAAAAAGAGAATGCGTCGATCGCGAAAACATGCATAAAATGATTTTGTGAGATATGAGAGCATGACCGTCCAACCGTCGGTCTAGGTGAGAGTTCTTATACCAAGTATGTGCGAGCTCCACGCAGACACATATGAGGGTATCAATGTTTTGAGGGTGTTTTCTATGTTGGTGCATAGTGTTTAGTGTTGGCTTCTATGTATTTTGCGCATATTAGCCAATACTCAGTTACTTTACCATTGGGATTTCTTTGGGCTGAAATGAATCTTCTGCAGGTACACTAACTATGCGAACGAGTAAAACGTGTAGATGACGCATGAGAGATCGTTCTTGCCACCGACTAGAACGTTAGGACTTACGAGTCATGTTAGTGAGTGAGAACGTAAGTACGATCATGCATCATGTTTAAATTCTTGCATTTACATTACCTCCCCTTAATTAAAAGTTGTCTCTTTTATATAAAAATTGCCAACTTAATATCCGTCTCACGAGAGTTTGAAACCCTTTTGTTTCTACAGATGGCCCGGACCAAGCTGACCGCTCGCAAGGCCACCGGAGGTAGAGGAGTTCCGCGTCACCGCTTGGCCACCAAGCTGACCCGGAAGACGTTCTTGTCCTACTTCGGGTTGCCGACTATCCTTTGGATGATTCTGCAGGCCGTGGGCTATGAGGAAGGACAGGAGCCCAGGTACTCATGGCAGAAGGAGATCTACGGGCAGGATTCCTTGGTCATGGTGGAGATCAAGGTCAAAGCTTTGCCCGCCAAGCCTCACTGGACAGGATGGACGGAGATCACCAGAGGCACATGTGCCAAGGATGGAGCCAACAGGGCAGCGTATCTTGTGCTGAAGGATATCATCGCCCGTTTCCCCGCCGACCTAGCTAGCGCTATGGCAGGAGTGTTCCCCCGTGGATCACTTTTTCCATTGCGCTGGAAGCAGACTCTGGAGTCAGTCTTGACAGGGAGCCCAGAGGAGAGGTTCTACTGCGAGACGCCCGCGACGAGCGCCACCGGAGCTTTGTTGGGTGTATGTGAGAGTTTGGAGCACACTCTCGAGAGCGTGTCCTTCACCCTCACCGCCACCTACCAGAGCAAGAGGAAGCTACAGGAAGAGTTTGATGGCGAGGTAGCTCGCCTTCAGGAGAGGATTCAGCAGATCACTCTTGAGCGTGACGACGCCCGTACTACAGCAGCAGCACAGGCCACTGCCAGGACCGTTGCAGAGCAGATGTACCTGACTACCGCCCTTCAGAGGGATGAGGCCCGTACCGCGCTCGACCAGCTCAGAGAGGGAGCTCACCTCTTGATACAGCAGATCCATGGACAGCAGGCTTACATCGATCAGCTCCACGAGGCAATCCACCTGATGCATCACGCCGCACAGGAGGCCGCCGCCCCAGCTGCAGCCAAGGCCCCGGATCCCCAGGACGGAGAGGTCCTTGGTCCCGACGCCCCACCGGAGGAGGATCATGCTGACGAGCCAATGATCGACGTCGACGCAGAGGACGCCGCATCCGCCGCTGGAGACGCCTGAGCGCTAGTTTCGCTAGGAGTCGTTTTCTTTTGTATAGCTTGAGCACGCTCGCTAAGTGATGTAACCCTCAAAACATGTGTTGGTTTTATGTTCAAGATGTTGGATGGCATGGATGTCTTTTGGGACAAAGTCCAGACTTCGATCTGGCATCTTTTATGGAAATCCGTCGTTGCATGTCTAATTTCGGGCGATTATTCTGTGATGTTGTATGGAAATGAGTAATTATACTTGGTCATGTGCTAAATTTTCGAATTATGTACAGCGCAGTATTTATTCATGATCAATGTAACATCACCTAATGATTGCTTATTAATGGGATATGCAGATGCCGGCACACACTCGCAGCCAGCGTGGACAGGGGGCAGGACAGGAGGAGAATCTGCCACCTCCCCCACCGCCGCCAATGACGCCGGAAGCGTTTTTCGGCCAGTTTCTGGGAAGCCAAAGGAACATGGAAGAAATGCAGACGCACATGGAGGCCACCCTCCACAACATCGCTAACAACACCGCGCAACAGCACCAGCAGCGTCAAGGTCCGGAGCCCAACCAGTACAGCTCCTACCGTGACTTCTTGGACACCCGTCCCCCGGTGTTCAAGGAAGTCACCGAACCGCTTGAGGCTGATGAATGGCTCAACTCCATCACCCAGAAGTTCCGTCTGCTTAGGCTGACGGAAGAGCTCAAGGCAGAGTATGTCGCGCACATGTTGGAAGGACCCGCAGGTTTGTGGTGGGCCCAGTACCGTGCATCCTTGCCTGCAAATGCACGTGTCACTTGGGATCAGTTCTTGACTGCTATGCGCAACCACTACATCCCTAGTGGTCTGATGGAAATGAAGATTGCAGAGTTCATGAGGTTGTCTCAGGGAACCAGATCTATGTCCGAGTATCTGCATAGCTTCAACAACCTAGCTCGCTATGCCCCCGACTTTGTCAACACTGAGGCCAAGAAGATCGCAAGCTTCAAGCGTGGAATGAGTGCCGCCATGCTTTCAAAAATGGGCAACAGTCACCGCACTACCTTCAGTGACTTTGTTAGTGACTGCCTAAATCAAGAGGCCAATGACAGTAGGCTGGCGACAGAGACCCATCGTCGTGCGAATGAAGGAGGTTCGTCTCAACAGAGGGCCCCTTTCAGAGCACGCACCCCATATCGCTCGCTAGTGGCTGGAGCAAGGTTCCGTCCCCCGCAGAGGAAGATCACTACCAACCGACCCCATCCCGGTTTTCAGAAGCCCTACACTGCTCCTCTGATGCAGAACAAGAATAAGATAGGAAGTGCAGGAGGCCCCAAGACTCCATATGTGATTGGGCCATGTTACAACTGTGGTCAGACGGGACACTTGTCACGTCAGTGCCCTCGTCCAAAGAAGCAATACACCCAGCCTCCACCTCGCGCAGGTCATGTGCATCACACCACCGTGGAGGAAGTGCCGGAAGGAGAGTCTGTCATCGCTGGTACGTTTCTTGTTAATCAATGCCCCGCAGTTGTGCTGTTCGATTCTGGAGCATCGCATTCTTTCATAAGTGAGAACTTTGTTTTAAGAAGTAATCTTGAGTTGGTAGAGTTAGATCGGGGATATCAGATAAGTTCGCCGGAGCTGTTCTCTCCGCGCGTAAAATGGCTAAAGGAGTGGAAATGACTTTTGGGGATAAGAAGGCCATAGTGGATCCCATCGTAATCCCTGGTCTGGGTTTGGATGTGATCTTAGGTATGGGTTGGATGAAACTCTGGAAGGTCAATCTTGACGTCGCAGAGCGAATAGTTTCTATGGTTAGTCCCCGGAATGGGTCTACCTTTCGGTTTAAGTTACCCCGAAACCCCCACGAGATCGGAGTGTCGTTCAACGTCACCGCAAAACAGATAGCTGAGATCTCAGTAGTGTGTGAGTTTTCGGATGTTTTTCCTGATGAGTTGCCTGGACTACCGCCGGATAGGGATGTGGAGTTTGCTATAGAGTTAGTCCCTGGAACGGCACCCATATCTCAGAGACCGTATAGGATGCATGCTAAAGAGTTAGCAGAGCTTAAGGTTCAGTTGCAAGAGCTCTTGGATAAGGGTTTGATACGCCCTAGTTCGTCACCTTGGGGATGTCCCGCTATCTTTGTGAAGAAGAAGGATAAAACTTTGAGGATGTGTGTGGATTACAGACCGTTGAATGCAGTAACTATAAAGAACAAATATCCCTTATCCCGAATCGATGTCTTGTTTGATCAGTTATCAAAGGCAAAAGTGTTCTCCAAGATCGACCTGAGATCAGGATACCATCAGATTAAGATCAGAAGAGAAGATATACCAAAAACAGCTTTCTCTACCAGATATGGACTCTATGAGTATCTCGTTATGTCCTTTGGATTGACCAATGCACCGGCACATTTCATGTACCTGATGAATTCGGTCTTCATACCGGAGTTGGATAAGTTTGTTGTAGTGTTCATCGATGATATCTTGGTATACTCTGAGAATGAGAAGGATCATGCTGAGCATCTACGAGTTGTTTTGACCCGGCTTCGAGAGCACAAGTTATATGCTAAGTTCAGTAAGTGCGAGTTTTGGTTAAAGAAGGTACCTTTCCTTGGTCACGTCCTTTCAGAGGAAGGGATCTCTGTAGACCCTTCTAAAGTGCAAGAGGTTATGGATTGGGAAGCACCCACGAGTGTTTTTGAGGTTCGCAGCTTTTTGGGTTTGGCAGGATACTACCGTCGGTTTATTTCAGATTTTTGGAGAATAGCCAAACCTATGACCCGTTTAACGCAGAAAAACAAGAAGTTCGAATGGACTCCAGAGTGTGAAGCAGCTTTTCGCACTCTGCGAACGTTGTTGACTTCCGCGCCTGTTTTGGCTCAGCCAAACTTAGAGGAACCTTTTGATGTGTTTTGTGACGCATCCAAGGTTGGACTTGGATGTGTGCTCATGCAGAATGGAAAAGTTATCGCCTATGCTTCTCGTCAGTTGCGACCACATGAAGAGAATTACCCCACTCATGATTTGGAATTGGCAGCCGTAGTGCATGCACTCAAAATTTGGAGGCATTACCTTATGGGAAACCTATGTCATGTGTACACGGATCATAAAAGTCTGAAATATATCTTTACCCAGCCAGAGTTGAACATGAGGCAGAGAAGATGGTTAGAGTTGATTAAGGATTACAACCTTGAAGTGCATTACCACCCCGGAAAAGCGAACGTTGTAGCCGATGCCTTGAGTCGCAGGACTCATTGCAACTCCCTACAACCACTGTTGGAAGATGGATTCAACCTTATGCACCCCGTTATGTTAAACAATATCACCATACAGTGCACCCTGGAAAGTGACATCATCGAAGGACAAAGGACCGATGAAGAGATCTGTCAGATCAAGAAGAGGTTGGAAACCAGTAGTTCTTTGAACTTCAGGACTGATGAACAGGGAATCTTGTGGTATAACCAGAGGTTGGTTGTTCCTAAGGACACAGAGCTGAAAGAAAGAATTCTGAATGAAGCTCACAATTCAAAGTTATCTATCCATCCAGGAAGCAGTAAGATGTACCAAGATCTGAGAATAAGGTACTGGTGGTCTAGGATGAAGAAGGAAGTTGCAGCTTATGTCGCAAGGTGTGATACTTGCTGCAGAATAAAAGCTATACATCTGAGACCTGCCGGATTGTTACAGCCGTTGTCTATTCCAGAGTGGAAGTGGGAAGAGATTAGTATGGATTTCATCACAGGTCTTCCCACCACTCAAAAGGGAAATGATTCTATCTGGGTTATCGTGGATCGGTTATCTAAAGTGGCTCACTTCATCCCAGTTATGACTACACACCGACCTCATCAGTATGCAGACTTGTACATTCAGAACATCTTGAGGTTACACGGAGTTCCAAAAAGGATTGTCTCTGATAGAGGACCCCAGTTCATAGCACGTTTTTGGGAACAGTTGCACAAGGAGCTAGGAACCAAGTTGGTAAGAAGTTCCGCTTATCACCCCCCAAACCGCAGGACAAACAGAGAGAGTGAATCATATTTTGGAAGATATCCTCAGAGCTTGTGTTTTATCTTCAGGAGAATCATGGGAGAAATGGTTACCCCTTGCCGAGTTTTCGTATAACAACAGCTACCAAGAAAGTATAAAGATGGCACCTTTTGAGGTTTTATACGGACGAAGATGCAGAACCCCGGTAAATTGGGTTGAATCAGGAGATCGAGGATTTTATGGGTCAGATTATGTAAAGGATGCTGAAGAGATTGTGCAAAAGGTACAACAACACATCAAGGCAGCACAATCCCGACAAAAGAGCTATGCTGACACACGGAGAAGACCCTTGGAATTTCAAGTAGGAGACTATGTTTACCTCAAAGTCTCACCCATGAGGAAAGTCCAACGTTTTGGAATTAAGAAAAAGCTAGCACCCCGATATGTGGGACCGTATCAGATCATAGCTAAAAAGGGAGAAGTAGCCTATGAAGTGCAGTTACCCCCAGAGATGAGCGCAGTCTTCCCAGTGTTCCATGTGTCCCAGTTGAAGAAGTGTCTTCGAGTTTCAGAATGGGAAGAGGTTCGGATTCCAGATGTTACTATCAGATCAGATCTGGAGTACTATGAACAACCTCGGGACAAAATGGACACCAAGACCCGAGAAACTCGCAACCGCACAGTGAAGACTTACAAGATTCTCTGGAGCAACCACAGACTCAACGATGCGACTTGGGAAACCGAGGAGTACTTGCGAGTGAACTATCCCGCTTTTTATAAAGATTGGTACGTAACTCAAATCTCGGGACGAGATTTCTTTAAGGGGGGAAGGGCTATGACACCCTAGTGTCAAGCACTGCATTAGAACCACATTTAGCTACTAAAATGCATAAGCAATGCATTGCATCATTTCATGTGCATATGAGTGCTTTTTGCCTTTTGTTTATTTATCTGGATTTTGGATTTCTATTTGACTTGATGATTAAAGTGGATTTCTGTTTTGGCAAATAGTTTTATAAAATAGAGAATATTGAGTAGAGTGCTTTTCATATTGGCATTTTGACCTAGTTCAAAATAGTTTGTTAAATAAAAATGAATTAAGCAAAATGTTTTATGTTTCAAAAATTGGCTTTAATTATAAGGAGATTGTAAAAATGGTTTTCAGAAAAAGTGTCTTATATAAAAGTTGTAGAGAAAATTATTTTGAGCAACTTTTATATTTGGGTCAAAGCCTGGTTTGGAGTTTTTGAAACTATTTTTGAATGGTGAAAGTTTGAAAAGTTTTTGGAAAAAGAAAAACGAAAAAGAATTTTTCCCGCGCCCACCTTTTCGGCCCATCTGGCCTTCCGGCCCAGCTCGCCCGCTCGCCCGCGCCCGCGCGCGCCGGCCCAGCCCGCGCCGCTCCCGCCCGCGCTCGCCGCGCGCGCCGTGCGCGACAGCCTCGCCGCGCCGTATGCCGGCTCCGCTCGCCACGTGGCCGCCGCGTCCTGCCGAGGATCTTCGCCGGCCACTCCTCGCCCGATTCCCCTCCGCGCGATCACGCAAGCGATCGGCTTCGCCCACTCCGCGCTCGCCTCGCCTGCCGAGCCCCTCGTCGACCGCACCCTGCCTCGCCCGCCGCGCCGCCGTGGCCCTCGCCGCGACTGGCCGTCCGCCCGCTCCGCCGAGACCAAAACCCGAGCGCCTCCCTCTCTCCGCTCTCTCACTCTCATTTCGCACACACCCGCCTGCTCTCTCTCCCTCTCCTCTCCCGCGAACACGCCGAGCACTTCACTGCTCGCCGTCGTTCGGCACCGAAGAACCGCACCACCGTTCTGCCCTAGCCGAGCCACCACTGGCCGATTAACCTCGGCCACCACCCTGCCATCATCCAGACCACACGGTGCGCACCTCCGCACCACCCGCCGAGCCTCGCTGACGTCGGAGTCCGAGGAGCCCCGCCGCGGACGCCATCGGCGCCGTCCAGAGCTCGCGGCTGTTCTTCCCCGACCGAAGCTCCTCCGCTCCTCTCCTTCGTCCTCGAGCTTCACCGAGCCAAGGCAAGGTGAGAACACCTATCCATCTCAACGCTACCGCTCCCTATCTCACTCCATCTCTCCGGCCCAACGCCATGCACGAGGCCAAGCTCCCCTCGAGCCATCCGAGCCAAACCAACCCACTCACGTAGCTCCCTAGGGTTCACAAAGCACTGCGCACGCGCCAATTTCGCCGGCGACCGCCGGACACGGCCTCGCCGAGCCCCGCCACCGTCCGCCATGGCCGCTCACGTGGCCAAGCTTCCTCGAAGCTTCCCGAGCCAAGCCGAGTAAGCCTATGCCTTCCCCAATTTCACCGGCGACCGCCGGAAACGACGTAGCCGTGTGTCGCCGTCGCCGCCGTCCGCCACCGCTCGCCGCCGGCACGCTTCGGTCACCCTCTGGCCAAACCGACCCCACCGCTGGATGCGCCTCGTCGAGACGAGTCTATCGAGCCTAGCCTCACCGCCGGCGACCTCACCGTCGACGAGCAATCGCCGGTCAAAGCCTCGCCTCTGCTCTGCTCTGACCGACAGGTGGGACCGTTGACCAACGGACCCCGTGCGTCAGCCTCACCCGGTCCATGGACCACGTTCACGCAAGCCAGCCGGGAAGATTCGATGTTTTCCTTTTTACTTTTATTTTCCAGTAATGCTCGTTATTTTTGTGTAGCTCGTTTTAAAAGTCCAAATGAAGTACTTTCAGTTTTGCTAGCTTGTTTATGAGTAGATCTATCATGGAAAAATACGAAAGTATTTTTGGTGAGAGTTTTTATTACTGTTTTTATTTAATTCAGGTTATGAGCTTTTGTTAAGATAAATAGTTATAAATGTTTTCTGGTTGAGATAATTCCAGAAAATTTTTGTGTAAGTTTATTATCATGTTTTGCACCTGTGAAAAATATATGATGCACTGTTTATGTAGAAAAAGTTTCTGTTATAGTTAAAAGTCCTTTTTGGCTGATTTCTTAGAATAAATGTTAAGGTGTTTTATATGTCGAAATAAAATGTAGCAAAAATTTTGTAGTCTCTGTATGACATGTTCAGACTAAGAAAAATGTTAAGCATGAGCTGTTGTATGGAAGAATCTGAAGTTGCTTTACAACTATACTTTTCTGTGTTTTTCTTTGGAAATTCATGTTAGAAATAATATAATGTTTCTGTTCATGGAACTTCCTTGATAAGTATGAAATGTGGAGTAGAATCTAGGAAAAATATGAAATTGAGTTTAGCACCCTTTTCCAGTAGGGATGTAGTTCAATGGGTTTAATTTGGGATAGATTTGTTTATTTTGTGTAGGCTTGGATGTTTATGTTCCGACCTCAAGTTTTCTACAGTAGAATGTTTAAGGGTAGAAGAAACCAGGAAAATTATTAAATCTGCTGTTGAACACTTTTTGTGTAAAAAGTGAGTTCAAAGCACCTTTTGAGCAGTTTATTTGTTATTTTTATATCTGCAGTTCTCTATTTTATTTCTGGCTGAAAATTGTTCAGTGAAGTTCAGCAGATGTCTTTTGCCTTCTGGAATTTTTGTGAATTTTTCTGAGTCCAGAAAAATGCACTTGCAGTTCAAACTCAAATTTCTTTTGAATTATTAAATAAGAAATAGGTGGATTAATGAAATTGTTTTATGAGATAATTAAGTGTTTTCCTCAATGTCAAAAATGGTTCAACAAGTTAGTTTTGTTGGTTTGCATTAGGTTTAGGAGTTGGAATGAATCCTACTTGTTGTATTACCATTCCTTGGTTATTGATTAATATCTACCTTGTTATCCTGTTATTTATTTACAATGTAGAATTGCTTAGCTTGCTTAATAAAAGTAGTAGTTAAGAATATTCCCGTAATACCCTGGTGGGTAGTTACCGGATCACGGTTGGCTATATTTGCTATCGTGGAAAAGAACCTGAGTAGTAATGAAATACGGTCAACTGGAAGGCAAGGCACCAAGTTGGAACTTGGGGGCAGTCCGTCCGTTGGATCGTGTAGGTTTGTATCGATGTTGGCCCTCGTTCATTTTTGAACGCGCCCTTTTACTTAGGGATATGTCGGTGCCGTAATCATCGACCCCAAAGCCGGTTAGAAGCTGTTCGGGCTGGTTTCGACCCATGTCGCGCCCTCTAGTTTGAAAATTGCGATCTACCGCGTGAGGCCATCGCCAGGTTCCAATTGGGCGGTCCGTGCTTGAACCGCGACGATTACCACCACGAACAAGCATCGAGCGGTTGCCCAATGCATGGACCCGACGGGGAAAGTGTGGGCTGGTATTAAAGGTCTTTCACCAGCTGGTTTGGAATTCGATTCGAGTCGCCGTCTCCCCCGGTTAGTGGGAAACTATGGCGAGCTTCACCACGATACAACTCCATGTGATGTGTAAAAGGTTCAACTAAAATATGGATAAGTCAACTGGATATGGTTATATTATTGTCTGTTAGACTCAAGTGTGTGCAGTAGTTCAGGTGCAAACCTAGAATAAGGAATAGGTCTAAAAAAATGACAGCTCATTAATATCATTAATTCCCCACTTATCTTAATTTGAGCTTTTCGCAACTAAAGATCCCAGCTCCACCCAAAAAGGCCTTGCATACCCTTGGTGTCTTTATTTTTCAGTTGGACGGGTAAGTCTAGCTGAGTACATTCCCGTACTCAGGGTTTATCCCGTTTGTTGCAGATGGCCAGGTCTACTTTGGCTATTGTAAGCACTGCCTCTACCCGGTGGAAGGTGATGAGGAGTAGGCCCAGGGCAGGGTCGTACAGAAGCTTCCCCTTTTCTTTTGCTGGTCTGAGACTTCTAGTGGCACATTATCTAAAAAGGGAAGAGTGAGTTGTGTGAGTTGGATTTATCAAACAATGTTTAATTTGGACCACATGTGTGGTGGTCGTGTTTCAAACTTATTTCAGCTTCCGCACTTTAAATTTGGTATTGTAATAACTGATGTTTTAAATTCGCACTCTGATACTTTAAATTCGGTTCCGTTTCTCTGTGTTGTATCTTTGCGAATATAATTCTTGAACAATGCGATCCTGTATGTTGTACGGTGATAGAAATCCTTCGAGATTTCCGGACTACCGGGGTTATATGGGTTCAAGTATGAGTCGAAGTCAGACGGATTTGACTAAGATGGTACTTGAGCTCTTATAATCAGGACGGTTCCGCCACAGCTGGTATCAGAGCATGGTTCAAGTTATTGCATCCACAAAGAGCTATTTTCGAACTAAAATGGGTATTTCAAAATTATTTTCAAAACTATTTTCAATTACTAAGTGTGCCCAGTCTCGTCCTTAAGCCCTATACTAGGATTCAGGTGGCTTAACTGCTAACAGGGTTCAGGGTTTTGCTTCATGCTGGATCTTTATTTGCTGGTCCATTCTCGGGAAAAAGAGAATGCGTCGATCGCGAAAACATGCATAAAATGA
The DNA here is from genome assembly GCA_009763385.1 of Coix lacryma-jobi var. lacryma-jobi. Classification (NCBI taxonomy): domain Eukaryota; kingdom Viridiplantae; phylum Streptophyta; class Magnoliopsida; order Poales; family Poaceae; genus Coix; species Coix lacryma-jobi. The sequence continues at coordinate 3,798,117 of CM019826.1, forward strand.
TTTTGTGAGATATGAGAGCATGACCGTCCAACCGTCGGTCTAGGTGAGAGTTCTTATACCAAGTATGTGCGAGCTCCACGCAGACACATATGAGGGTATCAATGTTTTGAGGGTGTTTTCTATGTTGGTGCATAGTGTTTAGTGTTGGCTTCTATGTATTTTGCGCATATTAGCCAATACTCAGTTACTTTACCATTGGGATTTCTTTGGGCTGAAATGAATCTTCTGCAGGTACACTAACTATGCGAACGAGTAAAACGTGTAGATGACGCATGAGAGATCGTTCTTGCCACCGACTAGAACGTTAGGACTTACGAGTCATGTTAGTGAGTGAGAACGTAAGTACGATCATGCATCATGTTTAAATTCTTGCATTTACATTACCTCCCCTTAATTAAAAGTTGTCTCTTTTATATAAAAAATTGCCAACTTAATATCCGTCTCACGAGAGTTTGAAACCCTTTTGTTTCTACAGATGGCCCGGACCAAGCTGACCGCTCGCAAGGCCACCGGAGGTAGAGGAGTTCCACGTCACCGCTTGGCCACCAAGCTGACCCGGAAGACGTTCTTGTCCTACTTCGGGTTGCCGACTATCCTTTGGATGATTCTGCAGGCCGTGGGCTATGAGGAAGGACAGGAGCCTAGGTACTCATGGCAGAAGGAGATCTACGGGCAGGATTCCTTGGTCATGGTGGAGATCAAGGTCAAAGCTTTGCCCGCCAAGCCTCACTGGACAGGATGGACGGAGATCACCAGAGGCACATGTGCCAAGGATGGAGCCAACAGGGCAGCGTATCTTGTGCTGAAGGATATCATCGCCCGTTTCCCCGCCGACCTAGCTAGCGCTATGGCAGGAGTGTTCCCCCGTGGATCACTTTTTCCATTGCGCTGGAAGCAGACTCTGGAGTCAGTCTTGACAGGGAGCCCAGAGGAGAGGTTCTACTGCGAGACGCCCGCGATGAGCGCCACCGGAGCTTTGTTGGGTGTATGTGAGAGTTTGGAGCACACTCTCGAGAGCGTGTCCTTCACCCTCACCGCCACCTACCACAGCAAGAGGAAGCTACAGGAAGAGTTTGATGCCGAGGAAGCTACAGCTCATTAATATCATTAATTCCCCACTTATCTTAATTTGAGCTTTTCGCAACTAAAGATCCCAGCTCCACCAAAAAAGGCCTTGCATACCCTTGGTGTCTTTATTTTTCAGTTGGACGGGTAAGTCTAGCTGAGTACATTCCCGTACTCAGGGTTTATCCCGTTTGTTGCAGATGGCCAGGTCTACTTTGGCTATTGTAAGCACTGCCTCTACCCGGTGGAAGGTGATGAGGAGTAGGCCCAGGGCAGGGTCGTCCAGAAGCTTCCCATTTTCTTTTGCTGGTCTGAGACTTCTAGTGGCACATTATCTAAAAGGGGAAGAGTGAGTTGTGTGAGTTGGATTTATCAAACAATGTTTAATTTGGACCACATGTGTGGTGGTCATGTTTCAAACTTATTTCAGCTTCCGCACTTTAAATTTGGTATTGTAATAACTGATGTTTTAAATTCGCACTCTGATACTTTAAATTCAGTTCCGTTTCTCTGTGTTGTATCTTTGCGAATGTAATTCTTGAACAATGCGATCCTGTATGTTGTACGGTGATAGAATTCCTTCGAGATTTCCGGACTATCGGGGTTATATGGGTTCAAGTATGAGTCGAAGTCAGACGGATTTGACTAAGACGGTACTTGAGCTCTTATAATCAGGACGGTTCCGCCATATTATTTCTGGCTGAAAATTGTTCAGTGAAGTCCAGTTAGTGTTATTTACCTTCTGGAATTTTTGTGGATTTTTCTAAGTTCAGAAAAATGCACTTGCAGTTCAAACCTGAGTTCTTTTGAATTAATAAATAGGAAATAGTGAAATAATGGTTTTTGTTTTATGTGGTAATTAAGTAGTTACCTCAATGTCAGAAGTTGTTCAACAAGTTGGTTTTGTTCGTTTGCATGAAATGACACTTTTCATACCAACATGTTGCACCTTGCATTATTTAATTATTATTCACCGCATACAATAGGATCGACAGTCCCGGAGCCCAACCAGGAGCCAGAAGTAAACGACGAGCAGGAAATACCGGAGCTGCCAAGGACCGAGGAAGTCGACCCCGAGCCGGAAACTAACCTGCCTGAGTGCCCCGCTCACGAGGCCTCAGTCTTTTCCCAAGGCAAGCCCCAGAGCATTCTAAGTCTCCCAGTCTTTGAAATTAATTTAATTGAGTTTTTTATATTGTGTTGCTTTAGGTACAGGAGTTGATTGAATCCTAATTGTTGCATTACCCTTCCTTGATTACTGTTGTACCTGCCTTGTTATCCTGTCGTCTATTTTATACTGTAGAACTGCTTAGTGTGCTTAATAAAAAGTAGTAGTTAAGGATATTCGCGTAATACCCCGGTGGGTATTTACCGGATCACGGTTGGCTATATTTGCTATCGTGGAAAAGAATCTGAGTAGTAATGAAATATGGTCAACTGGAAGGCAAGGCACAAGTTTGGAAACTTGGGGCAGTCCGTCCGTTGGATCGTGTAGGTTTGTATCAATGTTGGCCCTCGTTTATTTTTGAACGTGCCCTCTTACTTAGGGATATGTCGGTGTTGTAATCATCGACCCCAAAGCCGGTTAGAAGCTGTTCGGGCCGGAATCAACCCGAGTCGCGCCCTCTAGTATGGAAATGCGATCTGCCGCGGGAGGCCATCGCGAGGTTCCAATTGAGCGGTCTGTGCTTGAACCGCGACGATTACCACCACGAACAAGCATCGAGCGGTTTCCCAATGCATGGACCCGACGGGGAAAGTGTGGGTTGGTATTAAAGGTCTTTCACCGGCTGGTTTGGAATTCGATTCGAGTCGCCGTCTCCCCGGTTAGTGGGAAACTATGGCGAGCTTCACCACGATGCAACTCCATGTGATGTTTTAAAGGTTCAACTAAAATATGGATAAGTCCACTGGATATGGTTATATTATTGTTTGCTAGACTCAAGTGTGTGTAATAGTTCAGGTGCAAACCTAGATTAAGAGGTAGGTTTAAAACTGACAGCTCATCAACATAATTAAATATTCCTTCTCTTAAAATTTTGAGCCTTTCGCAACTAAATGATCCCAGCTCCACCAAAAGCCTTGCATACCCTTGGTGTCTTTATTTTCAGTTAGACGGGTAAGTCTAGCTGAGTACATTCTCGTACTCAGGGTTTATCCCGTTGTTGCAGATGGCCAGGTGTACTATGGCTATTGTAAGCACTGCCTCTACCCAGTGAAGGGTGATGAGGAGTAGGCCCAGGGCAGGGTCGTCAAGAAGCTTCCCCTTCTCTTTTGCCGGACTGAGACTCCTAGTGGCACACTATCTAAAAAAGGAGGAGTGAGTTGTGTTGGGTTAAGGGTGCGTTTGGGAGAGCTCCATGGAGCTGATTCTCAGGGAGAAACACTCCCTGGCTACCAAACGTATTTTTCAGTGTGAAGTGATTCTTTGCTGATTCTGTGAAGTGATTCTCTGAAATGAACTAGGAGGCTGAGAGCTGAAAAAAGTAGCTTCACCTGATTCTGTGAAGTGATTCTCTATCCTGATTTTGAGAGTTTAGGCTAAAGAATCAAAGAGAATCTATTTTCAGCCACATAATCACTTCACCAGAGAATCTGGGAGCACAGCTGGAGAATCAGGGAGCACAGCTCTCCCAAACGGGCCCTAAGTGATCAAACAATGTTTTATTTGGACCACATGTGTGGTGGTCGTGTTTCAAAACTTATTAAGCTTCCGCACTTTGAAACTCAGTATTGTAATAACTCTGTTTTGATTTCGCACTCTGATGTTTAAATTTGGTTTCGTTTAACTGTGATGTCTCCTTGCGAATGTAATACTTGAACGATGCGATCCTGTATGTTGTACGATGTTGAAATCCTTCGAGATTTCCGGACTACCGGGGTTATATGGGTTCAAGTATGAGTCGATATCAGACGGATTTGACTAAGGCGGTACTTGAGCTCTTATAATCAGGACGGTTCCGCGACAGCTGGTATCAGAGCATGGTTCAAGTTATTGCATCCGACCGGAGCTATTTTCGAACTAAAATGGGTATTTCAAAACTATTTCAATTACTAAGTGTGCCCAGTCTCGTCCTTAAGCCCTATACTAGGATTCAGGTGGCTTAACTGCTAACAGGGTTCAGGGTTTTACTTCATGCTGGATCTTTATTTGCTCGTCCATTCTCGAGGGAAAAGAGAATGCGTCGATCGTGAAAACATGCATAAAATGATTTTGTAAGATATGAGAGCATGACCGTCCAACCGTCGGTCTAGGTGAGAGTTCTTATACCAAGTATGTACGAGCTCTACGTAGACACATACGAGGGTATCAATGTTTTGGGTATGTTTTCTGGATTGGTGCATGGTGTTTAGTGTTGGCTTCTATGTATTCGTACATATGAGCCAATACTCCGTTGTTTTTACCATTGGGATTGCTTTGGGCTGAGATGAATCTTCTGCAGGTACACTAACTACGTGATCGAGTAGAACGAGTAGATAACGCATGAGATATCATTCTTGCCACCGAATAGAACGTTAGTACTTATGAGTCATTATTTAGTGAGTGAGAACGTAAGTACGATCATGCATCATGTTTATATTCTTGCATTTACATTACCTCCCCTTAAATTAAAAGTTGTCTCTTTTCTATAAAATTTGCCAACTTAATATGCGTCTCACGAGAGTTCGAAACCCTTTTGTTTCTACAGATGGCCCGGACTAAGTTGACTGCTCACAAGGCCACCGGAGGCAGAGGAGTTCCACGTCACCGCTTGGCCACCAAGTTGACCAGGAAGACGTTTTTGACCTACTTCGGGTTACCGACCATCCTATGGAGGATCCTGTAGGCCGTGGGCTATGAGGAGGGACAGGAGCCCAAGTACTCTTGGCAGAAGGAGATCTACGGGCAGGATTCGTTGGTCATGGTGCAGATCAAGGTCAAAGTCTTGCCTGCCAAGCCTCACTGGTCAGGATGGACAGAGATCACCAGAGGCAGTTGTGCCAAGGATGGAGCTAACAGGGCAGCATATCTAGTGCTGAAGGACATCATCGCCCATTTTCCCGCCGACCTTGCTAGTGCGATGGCCGGAGTATTCTCTCGTGGATCACTTTTTCCATTGCGCTGGAAGCAGACCTTGGAGTCGGTTCTGACAGGAAGTGCAGAAGAGAGGTTCTACTACGAGACGTCTGCCATGAGCGCCACCGGAGCTTTGATGGGTGTATGTGAGAGTCTGGAGCGCAGCCTTGAGAGCGTGTCCTTCACCCTCACCGCCACCTACCAGAGTAAGAGGAAGCTGCAGGAGGAGTTTGACGCCGAGGTAGCCCGTCTACAGGAGAAGGTTCACCAGATCACTCTCGAGCGTGACGATGCACGTGCCACAGCAGGAGCAGAGAGCACCGCCAGGACCCTCACTGAGCAGATGTACCTGACAACATCTTTACAGCGGGACGAGGCCCGCACAGCGCTTGATCAGCTCAGAGAAGGCGCCCATCAACTGATACAGCAGATACATCACCAATAGGCCTACATCGATCAGCTCCATGAGACAGTTCACCAGATGCATCACGCCGCGCAGGAGGCCGCCGCCCCAGCAGCTGACGAGGCCCCTGCAGATGAGGCCCAGGAGCCCCAGGATGGGGTAGTGCTTGGTCCAGAGCCTTCTTCAGACGACGAGGACCACGCCGACGAGCCGATGATGGACGCCGATGAGGAGGACGCCGCATCCGCTGATGGAGACGCCTGAACGTTAGCTTCGTTAGGAGTCGTTTTCTTTTGTATAGCTTGAGCATGCTCGCTAATGATGTAACCCCCAGACATGTGTTGGTTTTTATGTTTAAGTTGTATCATGACCTGTATGGCTTTTGGATAAAGTCCAGACTTCGATCTGGCACCTTTTTATGGAAATTCCGTCGTATGCATGTCTAATTTCGAGCAATTATTCTGTGATGTTGTATGGAAATGAATAATTATACTTGGTCGTGTGCTAAATTTTCAAATTATGTACAACGCAGATCCTACTGTGACTTCTTGGACACTCGTCCTTCTGTGTTCAAGGAAGTCACCGAACCGCTTGAAGCAGATGAGTGGCTCAACTCCATCATCCAGAAGTTCTGTCTGCTTCGCTTAACTGAAGAGCTTAAGGCGGAGTATGCCGCCCACATGTTGGAAGGACCCATAGGTTTATGGTGGGCCCAGTACCGTGCATCCCTACCTGCAAATGCACGAGTCACTTGGGATCAGTTTTCTTCTGCTATGCGCAACCACTATATCCCCAGTGGACTGATGGAAATGAAGACCACAGAGTTTATGAGGCTATCCCAGGGAACCAGGTCTATGTCAGAGTATCTCCGCAGCTTCAATAATCTATCTCGCTACGCCCCTGACTTTGTCAACACAGAAGCCAAGAAGATCGCAAGTTTCAAGTGTGGCATGAGTGCCACCATGCTTTCCAAGATGGGAAACAGCCACCGCACCACCTTCAGTGACTTTGTCGGTGACTGCCTGAACCAAGAGGCGAATGACAGTAGGCTGGCGACAGAAAACCGCCGTCGTGCAAACGAAGGAGGTTCGTTTCCACAGAGGGCCCCTTTCGGAGCACGCACCTCGTATCGCCCGCCTGTTGCAGGAGCAAGGTTCCGTCCCCCGCAGTGGAAGATAACTAACAACCGCTCCCGCCCGAGTTTCCAGAAGCCCTACACCGCTCCCATGATGCAGAACAAGGCAAAGGCAGGAGGTTCAGGAGGTGCCAAGACCCCATATGTGATCGAACCATGCTACAACTGCGGCCAGACCGGACATTTGTCATGTCAGTGCCCTCGACCGAAGAAGCAGTACACCTAGCCTCCACCTCGCACCGGCCATGTGCATTACACCAATGTTGAAGAAGTGCCAGAAGGAGAGCCTGTCACCGCTGGTACGTTTCTTGTTAACCAATACCCTGCAGTTGTGTTGTTTGATTCCGGAGCATCGCATTCTTTCATAAGTGAGAATTTTGTTATGAGAAGTAACCCTAAGTTGGTAGAATTGGATAGGGGTTATCAAATAAGTTCAGCAGGGGCTGTTCTTTCTGCCCGTTTCATGGCTAAGGAAATGGAAATCACTTTTGGGGATAAGAAGGTATCTCTGGATCTCATCATGATTCCCGGGTTAGGTTTGGATGTAATCTTGGGGATGAGATGGATGAAACGATGGAAAGTTAATTTGGATATCGCAGAATGAGTGGTTTCCTTAGTGCGCCCTCGGAATGAGTCTTCTATCTGTTTTAAGTTATCCCGAAACCCCCATGAGATAGGAGTGTTGTTCAATATCACAGCCAAGCAGATAGCTGAGATCCCGATAGTGTCTGAGTTTCCCGATGTCTTCCCTGATGAGTTGCCAGGACTACCACCAAATAGGGATGTGGAGTTTGCTATAGAGTTAATCCCTGGAACGGCACCCATTTCTCGGAGGCCATATAGGATGCCAGCTAATGAGCTAGCAGAGCTCAAGGCTCAGTTGCAAGAACTTTTGGATAAAGGCTTGATACGTCCTAGTTCGTCACCTTGGGGATGTCCAGCCATCTTCGTGAAAAAGAAGGATAAAACGTTAAGGATGTGTGTGGACTACCGACCGCTTAATGCAGTAACTATAAAGAACAAATATCCCTTACCTCGAATTGACGTCTTGTTTGATCAATTATCAAAAGCAAAAGTGTTCTCCAAGATCGACTTGAGGTTAGGTTACCACCAGATTAAGATTAGAAGAGAGGATATACCAAAAACAGCTTTCTCCACCAGATATGGACTCTATGAGTATCTAGTTATGTCCTTTGGTTTAACCAATGCACTGGCACATTTCATGTATCTAATGAATTCGGTTTTTATGCCCGAGTTGGATAAGTTTGTTGTGGTGTTTATTGATGACATCTTGGTATACTCTGAAAATGAGAAGGATCACGCTGAGCATCTACGAGTCGTCTTAGCTCGACTTCGAGAGCACAAGTTGTATGCTAAGTTTAGCAAGTGTGAATTTTGGTTAAAGAAGGTACCCTTTCTTGGACACGTCCTTTCAGAGGAAGGAATTTCTGTGGATCCCACGAAGGTACAGGAAGTTATGGATTGGCAAGCACCCACTAACGTACATGAGGTACGCAACTTTCTAGGATTGGCCGGGTACTACCGTCGGTTCATTCCGGATTTCTCAAGGATCGCAAAACCTATGACTCGTCTAACTCAGAAAAACAAGAAGTTTGAATGGACTCCAGAGTGTGAGGCAGCATTTCGCCCTCTGCGAACTTTGTTGACTTCGGTGCCAGTTTTGGCTCAGCCAGATTTGGAGGAACCTTTTGATGTGTTTTGTGATGCATCCAAGATTGGACTCGGATGTGTGCTTATGCAGAATGAGAGAGTTATAGCATATGCTTCGCGTCAGTTGCGACCACATGAAGAGAATTACCCGACTCATGATTTGGAATTGGCAGTTGTAGTTCATGCACTCAAGATATGGAGGCATTATCTTATGGGTAACCTATGTCATGTGTATACCGACCACAAAAGTTTGAAATATATCTTCACCCAGCCAGAGTTGAATATGAGGCAGAGGAGATGGTTAGAGTTGATTAAGGATTACAACCTAGAAGTGCATTATCACCCTGGAAAAGCGAACGTTGTAGCAGATGCCTTGAGTCGCAAGACTCATTGCCACTCCCTACAACCACTGTTGGAAGATGGATTCAACCTTATGCACCCCGTTATGCTAAATAATATCACCATACAGTGCACCCTGGAAAGTGACATCATCGAAGGACAAAAGACCGATGAAGAGATCTGTCAGATCAGGAAGAGGTTGGAAACCAATAGTTCTTTGAACTTCAGAACAGATGAACAGGGAATTTTGTGGTATAACCAGAGGTTGGTTGTTCCCAAGAACACGGAGCTGAAAGAAAGAATTCTGAATGAAGCCCACAATTCAAAGTTGTCTATCCATCCAGGAAGCAGTAAGATGTACCACGATCTGAGGACCAGGTATTGGTGGTCAAAGATAAAGAAAGAAGTTGCAGCTTATGTCGCAAAGTGCGATACTTGTTGCAGGATAAAAGCTATACACCTGAGGCCTGCCGGATTGTTACAGTCGTTATCAATCCCAGAGTGGAAATGGGAAGAAATTAGTATGGATTTCATCACGGGTCTTCCCACCACTCAGAAGGGACATGATTCTATCTGGGTTATCGTGGATCGGTTATCTAAAGTGGCTCACTTTATACCAGTTAAGACTACACACCGACCTCATCAGTATGTAGACTTGTACATTCAGAACATCTTGAGGTTACATGGAGTTCCAAAAAGGATTATTTCTGATAGAGGACCCAAGTTCATAGCGCGTTTCTGGGAACAGTTGCACAAGGAACTAGGGACTAAGTTGGTAAGAAGTTCCGCCTATCATCCTCAAACCGCAGGACAAACAGAAAGAGTGAATCAAATTTTGGAAGATATCCTCAGAGCTTGTGTTCTATCTTCAGGAGAATAATGGGAGAAGTGGTTACCCCTCGCAGAGTTCTCATATAACAATAGCTATCAAGAAAGCATAAAGATGGCACCATTTGAAGTTTTATATGGACGAAGGTGCAGAACCCCGGTAAATTGGGTTGAATCAGGAGATCGAGGATTTTATGGATCAGATTATGTAAAGGATGCCGAGGAGATCATGCAAACTGTACAACAGCATATCAAGGCAGCACAGTCCCGACAGAAAAGCTATCTGACACACGAAGAAGACCCTTGGAATTCCAAGTAGGAGATTACGTCTACCTTAAGGTCACACCCATGAGAAAAGTCCAACGTTTTGGAATCAAGAAAAAGCTAGCACCCCGATATATGGGACCATATCAGATCATAGCCAAAAAGGGAGAAGTAGCCTATGAAGTGCAGTTACCCCCAGAGATGAGCGCAGTCTTTCCCGTGTTCCATGTATCCCAGTTGAAGAAGTGTCTTCGGGTACCAGAACGAGAAGAGGTTCGGGTTCCAGATATCATTATCAGATCAGATCTGGAATACTACGAACAACCTCAGGAGATAATGGATACCAAGACTCGAGAGACTCGCAACCGAACAGTGAAGACTTACAAGATTCTATGGAGCAATCACGAACCCAATGATGCAACTTGGGAAACCAAAGAATACTTGCGCGTAAACTATCCCGCTTTTTATAAAGATTGGTACGTAACCCAAATCTCGGGACGAGATTTCTTTAAGGGGGAAGGGCTGTGACACCCTAGTGTCAAGCACTGCAATAGGAACTACTTTTAGCTACTAAAATGCATAAGCAATGCATTGCATCATTTCATGTGCATGAAAGTGCTTTTTGTCTTGGGTTTATTTATTTGGATTATTGATTTCTATTGGACTTGATGGTTTAAATGGATTTCTGACTTGGTAACTAATTTTATAAAATAGAAAACATTGAGTCTAATACTTTTTATATTAATACTTTAACCTAGTTCAAAATAGTTTGGCAAATAAAAATAAGGTAGACAAAATGATTTATAGCTCAAGAATTGGCTTTATTTCTGTGGAGTTTGCGAAAATGCTTTTCAGCAAAAGTGTCTTATATGAAAGTTGTAGAGAAAATTATTTTGAGCGACTTTTATTTTTGGGTCAAAGCCTAGTTTGGAGTTTTTGAAACTGTTTTTGAATGGTCATAGTTTGAAAAGTTTTTGGAAAAAGAAAAAGGAAAACCTTTTCTCCCGCGCCCTCAATTCCGGCCCACGCGGCCTTTCGGCCCTAGCCCAGCCGCGCGCCGCTCCCGCCCGCGTTCGCCCGCGCGCGCGCCGCGCTGCGCCGGTCGCCGACCGCGCCGCGCCGTACGCCGGCGTCTGTGCCACGTGGCTGCCAGCGCCTGCACCGGATCCCGCTCGCCCTATCGCCGCACGATCTTCTCCGCCCGATCACGCAAGCTATCTTGCTCGCCCACTCTCGCTCCGCCTCGCCTGCTGCGCCACACAACCGCCACTCGCCGCTCGCCGCCGCGGGACCCGCCACCATCATCGGTCGCCCGCCGGCCAAGCCAAGACCATGCGCACCGCACTCCCCTCTCTCCCACTCGCCATTCGCGCCTCCTCGCTCTCGCTCTCACTCCCTCTTCTGCACGTGAACGCAAGGCCGAGCGCTCGACTCGCCCTTGCCACCGCACGCCACCGCAAGAGCGCCCTCGCCGTTCCCACTTCCCTAGAGCCTCTCGGCTCGATTCCTCGCACGAACCATCCCGCCTACACCTCAGACACCCGGTGCTCGCGCTAGCACCACCTCCCGAGCCTCACCGACGTCAGAACCCGAGGAGCTCCGCCGCCGGTGCCATTGACGCCGCCCGGAGCTCGAAGCCGTTCTCCCCCGACCAAAGCTCCGCCGCCTCCCTCCTTCACCGACAAGGTTCATCAGGCCAAGGCACGGTGAGAACACGCCTCCGCGAGGTCTCTACCGTCCTCTAGCCTCCCACTCTTGCCCGACCGAGCGCCATGGACGCCGCCATGGCCGCGCACGTGGTCGAGCTCCACCGAAGCTTCACCGGCCGAACCAACCCTTCTAGTAGCCTTCCTAGGGTTCACGTAAGCTATCGCCCCCGTTAATTTGGCCGGCGACCGCCAGAAACGGCGTAGCCGTGCGTCACCGCCGCCGCCATCCGCCATCGCTCGCCGCCGGCGAGCTACGGCCTCGTGCTAGCCCGACCATCACCACCACTCGGTCCGCCTCGTCAAGGGGAACACGCCGAGCACCACCTCACCGCCGCTGAGAACCGTGCGGTCAAACTCACTCCCCTGTTTTCTCTCTCTGACTGATGGGCCCCGTTGACCAGCGGGTTCCACGCGTCAGCCGCTCACGGTCTATGGACCGGGTCTGCGCGAGTTGGGCCGGACAGTTTTCAAATATTTTTCTTTTTATTTTATTTCCCAGAAAGGTTTGTTATTTTTGTGTAGCACGATTTAAAAGTCCAAATGAGGTGCTTTCAGTTTTGGTAGCTTTCTCATGAGTAGATCTATCATGGAAAAATATGAAAGTATTTTTGGTGAAAGTTTGTACTATTGTTTTTATTTATTTCAGTTTATATGCTTTTGTTGAGATAAATGAATTTATATGTTTTCTGGTCAAGTTAATTCATGGTAAAATTTGTGTAGGTTCCTTATCATGTTAAGTACCTGTGAAAAATGTATGAGGCACTGTTTGTGTAGAAAAAGTGTCTGTTAAGGTTTAAAGTCCTTTTTGGTAGTTTTCTTGGAAAAAGTGTTAAGGTGCTTTATATGTAAAAATAAAATATGGGAAAATTTGTGCAGTCTCTGTATGTGATGTTCCAGTTAGGAAAAATGTTAAACATAGGTTGTTATGTGAAAAAATGTAAAGTTGTTGTACAAATGTGCTTTTCTGTGTCTTTCTTAGGAAATTCAGGTAGAGAATAATATAATGTTTCTGTTCATGGAACTTTCTTGGTAAATATGAAATGTGAAATAGAATCTGGAAAAAATATGAAAATGAGTACAATACCCTTTTCCAGTAGGGTTGTAGTTCAAATGGTTTTGTCTGGAGGAAAATTGTTTATTTTGTGTAGGTTTATGTGTTTATGGTTTGATAGTAAATTTTCTTCAGTAGAGTGTTTTTGAATAGGTAAAGCCAGGAAAAATATGAAAGCTGTTGTTTGACACTTTTCATGTGGGAAGTTAGTTCAAAGCACCTTTTTGAGCTTTGTATTTCATATTTTTGTATCTACTGTTCTGTATTTTATTTCTGGCTGAAAATTGTTCAGTGAAGTCCAGTTAGTGTTAATTACCTTCTGGAATTTTTGTGGATTTTTCTGAGTTCAGAAAAATGCACTTGCAGTTCAAACCTGAGTTCTTTTGAATTAATAAATAGGAAATAGTGAAATAATGGTTTTTGTTTTATGTGGTAATTAAGTAGTTACCTCAATGTCAAAAGTTGTTCAACAACTTGGTTTTGTTGGTTTGCATAAAATAACACTTTTCATACCAACATGTTGCACCTTGCATTATTTAATTATTATTCACCGCATACAATAGGATCGACAGTCCCGGAGCCCAACCAGGAGCCGAAAGTAAACGACGAGCAGGAAATACCGGAGCTGCCCAGTACCGAGGAAGTCGACCCCGAGCCGGAAACTAACCTGCCTGAGTGCTCCGCTCACGAGGCCTCAGTCTTTTCCCAAGGCAAGCCCCGGAGCATTCTAAGTCTCCCAGTATTTGAAATTAATTTAATTGAGTATTTTATATTGTGTTGCATTAGGTACAGGAGTTGATTGAATCCTAATTGTTGCATTACCCTTCCTTGATTACTGTTATACCTGCCTTGTTATCCTGTCGTCTATTTTATACTGTAGAACTGCTTAGTGTGCTTAATAAAAAGTAGTAGTTAAGGATATTCCCGTAATACCCCGGTGGGTATTTACCGGATAACGGTTGGCTATATTTGCTATCGTGGAAAAGAACCTGAGTAGTAAAGAAATACGGTCAACTGGAAGGCAAGGCACAAGTTTGGAAACTTGGGGCAGTCCGTCCGTTGGATCGTATAGGTTTGTATCGATGTTGACCCTCGTTTTTTTTGAACGCGCCCTTTTACTTAGGGATATGTCGGTGCCGTAATCATCGACCCCAAAGCCGGTTAGACGCTGTTCGGGCCGGAATCAACCCGAGTCGCGCCCTCTAGTCTGGAAATGCGATCTGCCGCGGGAGGCCATCGCCAGGTTCCAATTGGGCGGTCCGTGCTTAAACCGCGACGATTACCATCACGAACAAGCATCGAGCGGTTACCCAATGCATGGACCCGACGGGGAAAGTGTGGGTTGGTATTAAAGGTCTTTCACCAGCTGGTTTGGAATTCGATTCGAGTCGCCGTCTCCCCCAGTCAGTGGGAAACTATGGCGAGCTTCACCACGATGCAACTCCATGTGATGTTTTAAAGGTTCAACTAAAATATGGATAAGTCAACTGGATTTGGTTATATTATTGCTTGCTAGACTCAAGTGTGTGTAATAGTTCAGGTGCAAACCTATATTAAGAGGTAGGTTTAAAACTGACAGCTCATCAACATAATTAAATATTCCTTCTCTTAAAATTTTGAGCCTTTCGCAACTAAATGATCTCAGCTCCACCAAAAGCCTTGCATACCCTTGGTGTCTTTATTTTCAGTTGGACGGGTAAGTCTAGCTGAGTATATTCCCGTACTCAGGGTTTATCCCGTTGTTGCAGATGGTCAGGTGTACTATGGCTATTGTAAGCACTGCCTCTACCCAGTGGAGGGTGATGAAGAGTAGGCCCAGGGCAGGGTCGTCAAGAAGCTCCCCCTTCTATTTTGCTGGACTGAGACTCCTAGTGGCACACTATCTGAAAAAGGAGGAGTGAGTTGTGTTGGGTTAAGTGATCAAACAATGTTTTATTTGGACCACATGTGTGGTGGTCGTGTTTCAAAACTTATTAAGCTTCCGCACTTTGAAACTCAGTATTGTAATAACTCTATTTTAATTTCGCACTCTGATGTTTAAATTCGGTTTCGTTTAACTGTGATGTCTCCTTGCGAATGTAATACTTGAACGATGCGATCATGTATGTTGTACGATGTTGAAATCCTTCGAGATTTCCGGACTACCGGGGTTATATGGGTTCAAGTATGAGTCGATGTCAGACGGATTTGACTAAGGCGGTACTTGAGCTCTTATAATCAGGACGGTTCCGCGACACTTTAGGCGCATGCATGGAGTATTAAATATAGGTAAAAAAATAACTAATTGCACAATTTGTTTGTAAATGTTGAGACGAATATTTTGAGTCTAGTTATTTTATGTTTGGACAAAGTTTGTCAAATAACAACGAAAGTGCTACAGTGACTTTACACCAAAATTCCTACCAACTAAACACCCCCTAACATAGGGGGCATGCTAAGTCGTCCAAAAGAATCATATCAACAGCCCGTCGACTTTGCTAATTGCTCAAGTACGCTCGCGTCTATCCTCTATCAGAATTAAAGATGGCAATGACTATAAATTCGCTGAGTTTGCTCAACATAAGCCTGGACAAAATACCCTATATCTATTACCAGTACCTGAATTATCCGAATCCGAAGTACTCAATCCCAAATTCGGATAGTGAATTGAATTACCCGAAATTAGTTTGGCTAATTCAGATAATATGACCCGGTACCCAAATTACCCAAAGATTTGTTTGTGTCTTTGTATTTATCATGTGTTGTTAGTGGAATACTAGAACTTATCACTTTATTAGAATATAATTCTCTCTGTTTGAACACGTGTTTTTAACATATTATTCTATTCAAATAGTTGTTAAAATTCTATACAAATTCTTGTTGAAATTATTGTTGACACAAAAAGTGGCGCACTGTGCCAACACACAGCAAGCCGAAGGAGCTGGCTTCAAGCGTGGCCCGGGTGCTCAGAAGTCCGGTGCGTGCCAGTCAGTTTGCCCTGCAACTGACAAGGGAGAGAAACTGTTAAATACAAAGCTGGAACATGCCGGGTATGACCAGACAGTTCCAAAATATACGGCCCTGAAGCCACTTACGACGACATATAGCTATAAAAGCTATCTGCCAACAGGTTTAAAGATTATTCGGCAATATGAACAATGTTACATGAATAACAGGTTGCCGAACACGTTTGCATGAGAATCGTACTTGCATGATGTATTAAATATAAGTTAAAGCTTAACCAATCTCGATTGTACAACCGAATTGGGGTCCATGGGGATTGAACATACAAACTAAGCATGACTAAACTAATCTAAAGCCTGCGCCTGCCGCACGACACCTAGCTCTATCATAGGTCAAGCATACTCAACGTGCATGAACCCTCACCACGTGGCAAACCAGATACGATCCAATCGGCTATTATGAACAATAGATCTACTACATAAAAGACTTTACAATAATAAACGTGAAAGAATAGAGCAGATCTATAAAATACAAAGCCGATCCAAACGTTATCTAGATTGGGCAGAAGTGTTATGATGAAACAAACATAATAAAACATATAACACAAGGTAACTTAATGAATCTATCAGATCTGCCAAATCTAACAGAGCCGATAACTATCTTTATTTGTGTCTCAATCCGCCGCACGATACAAGACATAAACAAAGACTTCCCGTCATTAGCTTAAATCCACCGCATGATACTAAGCTAAACGTACGAGACTACTTGCACCATATCTAAATCCGCCGCACGATACTAGACATAATAGCAAGGTTGCCGGGACTTACGGAGGTCGACGGATCGATGGCTCCTCTCGAAGAACACGACGACACGACTTGGACTCGAAGACGGCACGGGGCCGGGTTGGTTGTATTGATTGTGAACGTTTTTACAATAGCCTCAGGGTTTATATTTATACCCTGGTGTTCTACGAGTCCTAGGAGGACATGATTACAACGACAAAACAGGAAACATATCTAAAACACGATCCCTTTTATCCTAAGCCTCCCTTAATAATCGGCACGTGCGAACAATGACGAGATCTTCTGTTGCCGAATCTTCTGATATGCCGTATTTGTCGCAAACCGACTTAGCCTGAGGTAGCCGACCGCAGCGCCATATTGCCGAATCCACCCTTCGTTTGACCAGTCGCCTCCACAGCCCTACCGAATCGATTGGATTAGCCGACCGTGCTTGCTATATGCCGAATCCCTCAGGTGGTGATTTCTCCCGAACCTGCGCCGTGCTGGCCCACTTGTCATAGTGCGAAAATTCTGTGTTAACACATAACCCCTCAATTTCTGCACAAAGGCGTTTGTTCTGAAAGTGACCACAAGTCCGCCGCGCATTCTAGGTCAGTACTGCTTCAAACTCTGCATCTTCTCCAAATCATCAACAGCTTCAAACTCCACCCGAGTTTCTCAATGGCGACCCACGACGAGATCCCAGAGGTAAATTTCACTTTTCCTTTCAACGCACTCAGTCAATTTATATCGGCATTCGGCTCATTTAGCTTCCTCCGCACACCTCCTCCTTTCAGGCCCTTAGGGATGAAATTCTGATCCCTTGCGATGCGGATCCCAATTCTTACTTCTTGGGACCGATGGGAAACTCCAATCCAACCAATATCATCGGTATGGAGACCAACAGAACCCCTTTCAGGCATGGAGTCATTTCACCGAACAGGTGGCGGTATACCTTCAAGAACTGGCCCCTGCCCGCGGTCACCGGCTGGAGGAATTGGTACAGAAGAATTCAGGAGAGATTTGGGCCTCACTGGGAAACCCAAGACATCCATCATGCTCTGGAACTGTCCCTGGCCGACATGCCCAAAAATGAGTCATTGCTCATAGCAGCTTCTCATTTTTGGTCAGATGCCCTCAACGCTTTCGTGTTCGGCCATGGCATAATGACAATCACACTAGCCGATGTCTTCATGATGAGTGGCCTGAACATTACCTCGATCATGAACGCCGACGAACTGCTAGAGAAAATTCCTCAGAGATTCATTGATGTCAGTGTTGGATGGATGAAGTATGTAGAGATCCACAACAAAATGTCAGGCCCAGTAGCAGAAACAGAGCAGAGGGCTTTTCTAAACATGTGGCTATGCAGATTTATCTTCTGTGGGAGATCCAATGAGCCAACCCTCAACTACATCGCACTGGCTGATAAATTATCCAAAGGAAAGCAACTCCCTCTAGGCAGGCTCTTCCTGGGATCCATATACCACATGATGCATCAGATCTCCACTCAAATGTATCATGCCACTCATGATAGCACAGATGGACTGCCACCAATTGATTGTGTCAATGGCCCCTGGTGGTTTGTTCAAATGTGGTTTCAGCTATACATGCACCAAATCATTGCTGCGCCATTGGAAAACCTCAGCTTTCCTTCCAGCAACTTTGCTGAGGATGAAGAGGCTATAGAGAAAGCTTGCCAAACTTATGGGGAAGCCGCCGCTGCTATAACCATAAACAAGAGTATTGGCAGTCTCTTCAAATTATTCTTCAAGGGCTTTAATCAGGTGCTCTGGTTACCCTACAGGGAGAATGACAACCTCACTTTCCCTATCAAATTCAGCTTTGATGATGGCTGCATAGATGAAATGGCCACAGGAGTTTTCAACTCATTTATCAAACCCTGCATCCTACCAGCCGAATTTAACAGAGGAAGACAAGTGAAGCACACTTATGAATTCTATTATCCTAACATAGCAGCTAGGCAATTAGGTTGTGGACAACTCCCTCCAAAACTCATCTTTTCCACCATCATCAAGCCCAGGGAGCAGATTCAGTCCAAAGAGCGTATTACAATAGGGATGCAGGCCCATCGAGTATTCAGCCTGGGGCAAGATCTGCCAGACTACAGACCAGTACCATTTCATTTGATCCAGTCTGCTCACCCTCTTTTTGAGTCCTGGTGGCAAGAATGGCATGATCATATCTTCAACAGCCCAGTCCATCCCATGTGCCTGGAACTTCAAGCAGACTTCAACTCTGACAGCGAGGTACAATAACAAGCCACCTGTTGCTTTAGTATTTGATCCTTGAGATTTCTAACTTTTCAAAACTTCCACAGGACTTCATACCCAATTCTGACATCAGGCCCATCCAATATCATCAAGCAGGGCCAATCACTGTCCTGGGACACAATGCTCCTTCACTGACTCAGCTTATGAAATCCCAAGCAGTCTCATTAACCACCCTCTCAGCTAAAGGAGAGAAAAGAAAGGCCACTAAGGGCACTTCCAGCTCCAGGCGAACCAAGACCAAGCAAAACACACCTCCTCCAAAGGTAAGAGGTTCTAGTTCTTCCATCATTATCAACTAATTCTTGACTGGCTTGTATACCATTACAGGCTTCCTCCCCTGAACAAGAAAACGCCCAAATGACGGTGCCCCCAATCCTTATTACCTTGGAAAATGATGAGCATGCAGATGCCGAGGAAATGGGCACCCAGAATCAGGATGATATCAGCATTGGTAGGTTCTTTAATTGTCCCTTCAACCAGCAGATTCTTGCCTCTCTTGGCTGACCAGCGATTTCACAGATACCGCGATTGATGAGACCTTCATCAGCTCAACTCCAGACCCTGCTGGTCCATCCGGTTCTCAACTAGACCAAACCCCTGTTAATCAGCCGACTCATCAGGCAAGAATTGACTCCCCATTTCTCCATACTTTACCTTGGTCGGCTAACCTGTCAAAATCAACACGGACTTTCATCGGTTCAGCCTCCGAGTATGCATTTGATGTCAACGAGTTCCTGAACAAAAGAACAGTGGCTAAAAGACCATCGGCACTCGTCCAAGATGTCCTGAGCAACATAACAAACTTTCTGAGTCAAGACATCTTGTCCTTAGTCAGAGACGCCGATGAAGTTAAAAATTTCCTTGAGCCAATTGCTGAGGACATTCCAGAAAATCTGAGGCTCCATCTGGAGGCCGTATCTACGCTGGATGACTGCTTTGCTAAGGTAAAACGAGCAATCAGAAGCGCTGATCTTCAGACTGCCAAGTCCAAATGCACCCAGGAAGTCAATGATCTGTACACTCAGTTCCAAAAGGCCAAGAACTCTCAGGAGACTCTGGAGGCTCAGTTGAAAGAACTACAAGAAAAGAGATCTGAACTGGAAGCCTAACTAGCCCAGGTCGACTCTGATATTCAGTCATGCACCTCTCGACTATCGGGCTTACCGAATATCATTGAAACAACATCTTCCAAGCTGTCATCAGTGCTTGATGAGGATATCAAACTTAGCACGAGGCTCTCACAGGCACAGGGCACCGAAGAGGAAGACAACAAGGCACTGGAGCATGCTAACCAGGTCAAAGCCGATACTCTGGCGGCCATAAACCAATTCTTGAACAACTGAGATGACTGTGCAATGATCCTTCAGTTTCTGTAATCCTGTGTCAGAAAGATTCGAACATTTCCTTGTAATATATCTGTATTTTGCATCCAATCGATTACCGTTCCGACGACATCGTGATTAACCGTGTAAACCTGTTCGGCAATTTGGCCAGTGTTCGTCCCGAACACCTAAATCGGCAATTTTGTCGAAGCCAGGCGCTCTATTCTCCACCGAACACGTGAGTGCATCCAGACGGTTTGCACAGCCCGTTACTGCAGAGGCCCATCTCGGGAAGTAGGAAAACCCCAATCCGCCGGTTGATATTCGGCGTGCTACCCCGGGACATTCGCCACGATCACTGTTCTGATTTTATAAATCGCCCCCTGGAGGCCTGCCTTCTCCCAATCTTGCATTCGCTCCTCTAGTACTCTCGCCGCCTCGGCTTCCTTGCTTGCTCCGCCCCAGAAAACCCTAACTTTCCGAGTGCAATGGCGAGCCATGATGACCACGGCAAGCGCCCGACGACTAAGGAGGCCGAAGGGAGCCGCGCTCGGCGTCTCCGTCAACGCGGGTAGGACTCCTCGCTTACGTCCTTTGTGGCAGTTTCTTGAAAACCTCGCTCATACTCTGTTACTGCTCGCCGACAGGGTCCCCGTTATCTCTTCCGCCGGCGGGCATGCCCGGCCTTCTCCAGCACCGGGGAGGCCAGAGGCTCCACCATCGGGCTCGTCGAACTCCTCTGACAGCCTCTCCTACCACTCCCATCCTTGGGAGGCGAGCCCGGACCAGGATTCCGACGACGGCCTCTACGGCCACAACGACGCCTTGAACTTCATGGCGCTGCGGGACGAGTCCCGAGAAGAGCTGGCCGCCGTCTCGAAGCAGTACGGGATTGACCAGCTGGAATGGGAGGACCAGCGCCGGCAGTTCTGCGACGCAATCACGGGTATTGAACGCCCAATCCTGGATCTGCTTTCGGCCGTTCTTGTTGATCTTTTAACCGATCCATTCCATTTTGCTTGCTCATAGCGCTGTCTGAAGAACCGGAGCGCCTGAAGATGGCAGCGAACGCCATCGCAGACCGGGTGAACGCCCAGGGCGTCACCGCCGATGCGCGCCTGGCCAACGTGCACGGCCGCATCGAGCAGGTCGCCTTGCAGGGTGTGCACCACGGCGTGGCACTGGGGCTGTCGGCGCTGACGGTCCGCACGGAGGAGGACTTCTCCGTGACGCCGGTTGGCTTCCCCGGCGGGGCATGTCTGGAGGACGTCGAACAGATCGACGATTTTCTGGACTCTTACGAGGATCACGCTCACGCCCTCACCACAGTCACCAATCCGCAGACGGTCATCAACAAGGCGCTTGGTAACTGATCTGCACTTTCGCACCGCCCCAACTTATGAACAATGCTCTACTTGGCCATGTTCACGCGTACAATCTGTTTTCCCTTTCTGTGTTCGTTTAGTGTTCGATCTCTTTATTGAACCGATTGCACAGCACCGCGTGCATTTGGTTCTGTTTCAGCGTTTTTCACGCTAAAGGCGACACATGTCGTGTCGGCTATTTTTGCTCTAAGGGCGATAGAATCTATCGGCCATTTTTTGTGCTAAGGGCGACACAACCTTGTATCGGCCGTCGGTGCCCGCTAGTCCTTGATTCCGTCATGCACCGACCTCCACGCTAGGATGAAACCTCTTTAGATAACGTCCATTAATTGCCCTAGCAAACTCTTCTCCTTGGAGGGTTTTCAGAATGTACGCATTACCCGGAGCACGTCTCAGAACTCGAAAAGGCCCTTCCCAGTTAGGGGACCATTTGCCGAATGCCTTATCTTTGGTTCTCCCTATACCCGGATGCTGCCTGAGCCAACTGGTTTGCTTCTTCGTTTTGCCCCTCTTGTGGACCAAGAATCCCAGAAACTCACCAGCCGACACCCCAAATGCACACTTGGTTGGATTCATCTTTAAACCGTGTTTCCTTGTGCATTCCAAGGTCTTCCTTAAATCGGCTAAGTGTCTTTCTTTGCCTCTGGATTTGACCACCACGTCATCAATGTAGATCTCTACGATTTTGCCGATCAGCTCATGGAATATGTAATTCATGGCTCGCTGGTAAGTGGCACCGGCATTTTTCAAACCAAAAGTCATGACAATCCATTCAAACAAACCTATATGGCCGGAGCACCTGAAGGCGGTTTTTGCCACATCCTCTGCAGCCATGAAGATCTGGTTGTAACCTGCATTGCCGTCCATAAAGCTTACAATTTTAAAACCGGCCGAAGCATCTATTAGCAAATCGGCCACCGGCATTGGATAACCGTCCATAGGAGTGGCTTTGTTGAGGTTCCTGAAGTCGATGCAGACTCTCATCTTCCCGTTCTTCTTGTACACCGGGACAATATTGGAGATCCATTCCGCATATCGACACGGCCGAATGAAGTTAGCTTCTAGTAATCTTTCCACTTCCTTTTTCACGTCGGCCAATACCTCCTCCTTGTAGATCCTGCGTGGAGGTTGTTTGTATGGGCGGTATCCAGGTTTGATCGGCAACTTATGCTCAACAATGGACCGATCTAATCCGGGCATCTCTGTGTAGTCCCACGCAAAACAGTCTTTGAACTCCTTCAAAAGATCTACTAATTGAACTCTAAAGTCAGGGTCTAAACTAGAACTTATGAACATCGGCCTCTTTTTACTTGTGTCGCCAACATCCACTTCTTCCAGCTTGTCGGCCGACGTGAAGCCACGTCCCAGTTTGCCCTCGCTGTTGTCGGTTGGGTTATCCATCTAAAAGAAGCTTTGAGAGCCGATTGCTTGGATCGGCTGTTGATCCCTGTCGTAGACGTTGACAGGACCTTCTCCCCACACACGATCGGAGAAGCAATCTACTCCGTCGAATTCCCAGTAAGTGGGTTCAACAGCAGCAACACTCACCGAGTCGTCAGCATGGATAATCTCGATGTCGTCTCCAACCCACTGTATGAGTATTTGGTGCATGGTTGAAGGTATGCAGCAGTTGGCGTGGATCCAATCCCTGCCCAAAAGCAGGCTATATGCCCCCTTGCCATCAATGACAAAGAAGGTCGTAATGAGCGTCTTGGATCCAATCATCAGTTCCACGTGCACGGCACCCCGAGTGTCAGAAGGATTGCCGGCAAAGTCACGGAGTATCATGTCCGTTTTGAGCAGATCTTCATCGTTCATGCTCAGCTTTCTGAAGGTGGTGTAAGGCATGATGTTGATCGCCGCGCCGCCATCGACAAACATCTTGGTCAGCGGCTTTCCGTTTACGTACCCCTTGACATACAACGGCTTTAAATGCCGATGCTTGGCTGGCTTGTCAAATGCTGCCTTCTGAGACAACACGAGCTGTACCGCGAGCTCGTCGTGTTTGGCCTCGTCAGAATCCGAACACATCTCGTCTTGTGCCCCCCGGCCAGCAGGAGCCATGAACTCCATGGGAAGGAAGAAAGTCATGGCCACGTCAGCGCCTTCGTCAGCGTCATCTGATTTTTCCTTCGGGCGCCACTCTTGCTTCTTCCCATTGGCAGCTGCTTCTTCCAACTCCCTATTCCGGAGGCGCTGCACTCTCCTTTTCTGGCTCTTTCTGAGCCCTGGCGGGCACCACTGCCCCTTTTGCCACCTATACGGGCGAGGCTGTGCCTCCTCACCGTCGTCCTGGTGGTGCACCCACTCCTGATCGGCATATCTTTTGGCTTGCCGATCCGGGCTTTCCGTTTTTAGGCGCCGATCATCCATTGGGATGCGTGCTCCCAATCTTTCATGGACGGGACGGCGGTTGACGCGACCCTGCCTATACCCCCTGTACTGATCGCTGCACTCAGGGCAGTTGTTGACGGCAGGCAGTTTCAAGCCTTCGTTCCAGCAGTGGCGGAAGAACGGGCAGCCCCAGTGAGCCTGCTCCTGCTCTTGGCAGCGTTCCTGCTCTCTGTGGTGGGCTTGCCCTCTGTGGTAGGCCTTCTCTTCCAGACGGTACCGGCGCTCCTCCGTGTGACCGTCTTCGTGCTGATACTCCTCTGCGAGTTCCCGTTCTTCGTGTTGGAGACGCCTCCGTCCTTTCTCATCTTGCCGACGCCACTTGTTGAGGAGATCCCTGTGAGTAGGCCTGCGCCTGGGAGATGACTCCCCGTGCTCATATCGACTATTCGTGGTCCGGGCACGCTGCTGGAATTCATCACTGGTGATTTGCCGATCGGGATCCACCGTGCCAGACTCGCGTGCTTTGTTGGAGGTGAGGACTTTGACCTTGCCCTTATCCCTGGGGTCCTCTGGAGCCACCATGTTCACTGAAAAGAACACGGCGTTCTGGGCAAAGGGGTTAGCGTCGATCTTCATCTTGCCATTGAACTTAATGTGGCCGTCCTGGATGGCCTTCTGGATCCTTGTCCTGAACACACGGCAATCATTAATAGAATGAGTGTTAGTGTTATGGAAACCGCAGTACTTCTTGTCCTTGACCCCTCCAGGACGCAGCATCGGGTGATCCGGGGGAAGCCTGATTCTTCCTTCGGCAACCAGGAACTCGAAGAGCTTGTCGGCTTTGGTGACGTCGAAGTCGTATGCCCCTTCTGCTGGCGCAGCCATTGCTTATTGGCCTAGGTTGGCTCCTTGTCCCAGTTGAGCTCTGCAGCGGCCACCTCATCCTCGGTGTCGGTGTAGTCATCGGCTTCGTCTAGGAAAGCCTGATACATCTGGGCCGCGACATTGTCCTTCTGGAAGCGCCCTTCCCTCCGGAAGCCCTGCGCTTGGATAGTCATCTCATTCAGCCGGCGAGAGAGATGACCCAGGTCCTCAAACTCCTGACCGAACAGCTTGTCTCTGATGTTTGGGAGCATGCCTGCCACGGCTAATGGTGGAAGCTGATCGTCCGGCAGGTACATGCCGAAGCACTGGCTCTTGACTTCCCTAAATTTGCGCAGGTAGTCTTGCGGTGTCTCATTCGGCCTCTGGCGCACATACATGATGTCCACCAGCTTCTTCTCCTTGGTGCCCGTGTAGAAGTGCGTATGGAACTTTTGTTCCAAGTCTGCCCAAGAGAGAATAGAGCCCGGTGGTAGTGACGCGAACCATGCGAACGCCGGCCCGGTGAGTGATGACGGGAAGTACCGAACCCTGAAGGCATCTTCAGTACTGGCTTCCCCAAGCTGGAGTAGATAGCGACTGACGTGCTCCACCGTGCTGGTATCGTCCAAACTAGAAAACTTGGATAGATCCGTCGGCACTTTGACTCTGGGGGGCAGAGCCACACGGTGGAACCACTCGGGGAACGGAGATCTATAAGCATAAGTGCCTTTAGGCTTCAAGCCGAAAGTGCGCTGCATCATGTCCGCCATTTTTTCCAGTACGACATCGACATTAGGATCGGCAGTCTTTTCGGCCGTCAACCTCCCATATCCTGGATGTGGGATGCCCTCTATGCTGTGGGGCTCAAGCATCTCATGATACCCGTTTCCGTAGTAGTCTTTTATGAGCCTGCTGGTCCGCAGGGAAATCTTGCGCGCTGACTCTGGCAGCTGACCCTTAGTGCTAAACGTGAACTGACCCATGTTCGGCAATTGGCCCTCTGGCGTATGCTTCTCTTGAATGGTCAGCCCGCTTGACTGAGCCTTGGGCGGGGTCTCCTCACCAGCGGCTCCTGCCTCCTTGAGGTGATTCGGCAGGTTGAAAAGATGTGGTCCTGCTATAGGGCCAAACTCCGCCTTCATAAGTTCATCGGCCTTAGGGCCGAATTGGGCGATCATGATGGTGCGGAAAGTATTAAGGAATGCCCCGTGCATGCGGCCGATGGTGCCGGAAACAGCTTCATTGACCATGTTAGCCATCTTCAGTATTGCCTCCTCTTCCCCGGGATCAGTTGGGTTGAGTTGGACGGGTTTCGGCAGATCATGCAGACGGCGGACCTTTCCGCTCTTGTTCTTGGAGAAGGCTTCCAGGCACCTGGCCTGGAATTCGGCACAAGCGTTAAGCACCTGCTCTTTGTGCTCGTCGGGTAGCTCGGCGAACTGCACCCGCACGAGCTCCGTCTTGTCGCTGGTCCCAGTTTCAGTGACTTCAACCATTGTTCCCGAAAAAGGGTCCCACTGGGCGTGCCAAAATGTGTGTTGACACAAAAAGTGGCGCACTGTGCCAACACACAGCAAGCCAAAGGAGCTGGCTTCAAGCGTGGCCCGGGTGCTCAGAAGTCCGGTGCGTGCCAGTCAGTTTGCCCTGCAACTGACAAGGGAGAGAAACTGTTAAATACAAAGCTGGAACATGCCGGGTATGACCAGACAGTTCCAAAATATACGGCCCTGAAGCCACTTACGATGACATATAGCTATGAAAGCTATCTGCCAACAGGTTTAAAGATTATTCGGCAATATGAACAATGTTACATGAATAACAGGTTGCCGAACACGTTTGCATGAGAATTGTACTTGCATGATGTATTAAATATAAGTTAAAGCTTAACCAATCTCGATTGTACAACCGAATTGGGGTCCATGGGGATTGAACATACAAACTAAGCATGACTAAACTAATCTAAAGCCTGCGCCTGCCGCACGACACCTAGCTCTATCATAGGTCAAACATACTCAACGTGCATGAACCCTCACCACGTGGCAAACCAGATACGATCCAATCGGCTATTATGAACAATAGATCTACTACATAAAAGACTTTACAATAATAAACGTGAAAGAATAGAGCAGATCTATAAAAGACAAAGCCGATCCAAACGTTATCTAGATTGGGCAGAAGTGTTATGATGAAACAAACATAATAAAACATATAACACAAGGTAACTTAATGAATCTATCAGATCTGCCAAATCTAACAGAGCCGATAACTATCTTTATTTGTGTCTCAATCCGCCGCACGATACAAGACATAAACAAAGACTTCCCGTCATTAGCTTAAATCTACCGCATGATACTAAGCTAAACGTACGAGACTACTTGCACCATATCTAAATCCGCCGCACGATACTAGACATAATAGCAAGGTTGACGGGACTTACGGAGGTCGACGGATCGATGGCTCCTCTCGAAGAACACGACGACACGACTTGGACTCAAAGACGGCACGGGGCCGGGTTGGTTGTATTGATTGTGAACGTTTTTACAATAGCCTCAGGTTTATATTTATACACTGGTGTTCTACGAGTCCTAGGAGGACATGATTACAACGACAAAACAGGAAACATATCTAAAACACGATCCCTTTTATCCTAAGCCTCCCTTAATAATCGGCACGTGCGAACAATGACGAGATCTTCTGTTGCCGAATCTTCTGATATGCCGTATTTGTCGCAAACCGACTTAGCCTGAGGTAGCCGACCGCAGCGCCATATTGCCGAATCCACCCTTCGTTTGACCAGTCGCCTCCACAGCCCTACCGAATCGATTGGATTAGCCGACCGTGCTTGCTATCTGCCGAATCCCTCAGGTGGTGATTTCTCCCGAACCTGCGCCGTGCTGGCCCACTTGTCATAGTGCAAAAATTCTGTGTTAACAATTATATATAAATTGCTACTTAAATTTTGTATTGTGTGTTATTTTCTGTAAATTTAGGTAGATCGGGTATACCCGAACCTGAACCCGAATTATCGGGCACCAAAAACTATGGGTAGTGTTTTTCCGGGACGAATATCGGATAGCAGTTTTCATTAACTGAATTACCCAACCCGAAAATTTCGGGTAATCCGAACGCCCAGGCCTAGCTCAACCCAAAATTATATCCGCGAACAAAAAAACATACCCATTAAAAAATCTATGACCCATGACAGGTTTAATTTTACATCCGAATTCATACCCACACGGGTCTCGGATACCCATCAGGTCACTCTTGTCTAGTAGGCACACCGTCACCTCACCAAGAATAAAAATAAAAATAAAATAGGATATATAAAACTCATGTACCCATTTAGTGTGTTCTTTTTTCCAATTTCTAACCATTTATATAGCCAAAGACAACTAATGGTCATTAGCTCAGGTAATTCGACAGTCCACACCATAATGCCAACCCTTGCCTGTTTTATAGCTCACTAGGTCAGCTAGAGCTAAATGACTTGACGAGATTAAAGATATCAATAAGTATTCAAAACCCGATAAATTTTTTACTCTATTAGGGTAAGGGTATGAGTCAACTTTTCTACTTATGAATTTGTTGATTGATAAAAAGTCAAATTCAGTAGGTTTATGAGTCTAGGTTTGGAGGCATTTACCTAAACCCGTAAACTCATGCATTTTTGAAACCCGGATCATAACTCTAAAATATATAACTAAAATATAAAAAGAGTTTATAAATTATTTATTTTGATTAATTTTATCATATTGGATTGCCATCATTCAAAATCTTACAAAATAAACACAACCATTCAATATAATATTTTTAAAATAGAAATAAGACAAAATTAAAATATGGTTGTGCGTGTAAAAATAAGGTCTTATTGAGTTCATGGGCAACCCGATGGGTACCCGTGACCCGAGTAGGCATGAGTTTGGGCACAAAATAAAACCCGTGATGGGTCATGGGTTTTTTAGTGGGTATATTTTATATTCGTGGACATGGGTTTAAGTGAGCAAAATCCAACGAGTTTATATCTGTTGTCATCTATAGACGAGATGGTACTACTCGGGTCTACCGAGCTGTGAGGCCACGGCGTGCTAATGCTCCGCTGCACATCGAATTATTGAGGGCCAATCAAATTGAGTGCAAACAGTTAACCATACCCAGTAGCTATTTATAGTATACTAGCACAATATGTATGTGCGTTGCAACGGGAAAAAAATATAAATATAGAAACGTAAATATATTGTAACTTTAATTTTATACTATTCACATGATTTTAGCATAGCCTTGTGGCGTGGGTAGTAGGGCCCGCGCGCTCCTCGTCATGAGTAACGAGTGGTCCATTATCTTGAAGTGTGGCGAGCAGACCAAGCTCAAGCACCGAGTAAGCCGAGATAGTAAAAGGCAAGAGAATGTTGAGCTCCTCATTCATGTGAATGTCTGGCATCGAGCTTGTTGGCCAAGCATCCTCACCATTGCCATTGTGGCAGCTCCCGAGCGTTCCTGCTATCGAGCTCACCGACCGCACATCCGTGATTTAATCTAACCAAATACATGAAAGTAAATTCTGTTATCCTAGATCGATTTATATTTTGGTTTAAGTGATGGAGTTTTATTGTTTTGGCTTCTGTAGTCTTCCTCGGTTGGGTTTATTGGAAACCTACCAGCACCAGATACTACTAAAAAGACCAAGAGCAAGAAATTACTCCTAAGTGAATAACACATGAGTAGTAAGAAGTAAATATATGTGTAATTACTGGATTTAAAAGTTGGTGGTAGAAAATCTGAGGGAAAGCAAGTTGATTTGGAGCTTGGATCAATAGTTTTCCTTATCTTTCTTTTTTCATTTTACTTGGTCTGTCCTCTGTTGGCTATCTTGTGTTGTCTTGTAATTGGACACTGCCCTCTGTTGGCTATCTTGTGTTGTCTTGTAATTGGACACTGCTCTGTCCACGTGAAGTCCACAGTGGCGGAGCCAAGGGGGGGGCTGGCAGGGGCCATGCCCCCCCCTAACATTTCACAACAAATTTTTTTACTATATATAATATTATAATTTTTATTTATATTAAGAGGTATATGATAAAATTATAGTCATATAAATCTTTTAGTACCTTGTACTCTGTTTAATAAAAAGTATCATTCTCACTTTCTGAGAAATTAAATATTTTCAATCTTAACCAAATGTATAAAAAAAGTATTAGTATTTATAGGATATAATTAGTACTAAATATTTAAAGAACATCAGACATATCGTCCACCACTGAAAGAATAATATCTTATGTTCTAAAATAATATATAAAAATACGAGCAATCATGTCATGTTGATGATTTAACTCAAAATATCACCATAAGGAATCTAACCATTTGAGTTAGCCTCAGTTTTTACAAGTTGATTATTTTTTACCAGCCCCCCTTATGAATTATTTCTGGCTCCGCCACTGGAAGTCCACGTACACATACTACATTCTTCTTCGTTGTCTTTTATCCGTATAGGCTTCGACACGAGCGCCTCGTCTATCGATGCCACCCGCTGGGATTTGGCTTGTCGGTGTGACCCTATGTCACCAAGCGTGCCAACGCTCCTCCCATCCACACGCAGACATGTCCTATATAGGCTGGTAGTTTTTACAAGCTTTTCTATATGTAGTTTTTTCTCGACAAGGGGAAGCACAAACAAGAGATTTTATCACAACGTGAGCGAGTTGAGTTCGTATACTTCGCGTGGTGCCATAGTTTCCAAAACAAATACAAAAGGAAATAGATAGGAACATATTATATTTGGATTAGGATAGGATTCCTAGCTATATTTAGATTATTTAAAAATGTCAACCATAATAAAACACAAAAAAAACACAAAAAATTGACTGGAACATCTTATATTTGGATTAGGATAGGATTCCTAGTTATTATATTTAGATTATTTGAAGATGTCTTTTTCCAAAAAAATTGGCCATAATAAATTTATTTTGCCCCATGTGTCCTCAAATTTTGTTTATTTTCCATGTCCGACTCTATTATATTTTACTGATTTTTTAAGGGCCAACAATAAATATATATATTACATTTTATTTTTTATGGCAGAAATACGTAAACAGTATACATAATTTTGGCCAACTATAGGAAGAGTTTCCAATCTATAGAACGGGCCCAAGATCTAGATTTTAGTGAATATATAGTAGCAAAAAGAACATTTATATTTTTATTTATTTTGGCCAACTATAGGAAGAGTTTCCAATCTATCGAACTAAAGGAAGAGTTTCGAATCTATCAAATATATTTATATTTATATTTATTTTTATGTGTATATATGGTAATAAAAAGAATATTCTCTAGAAAAGATATAAACAACTGTCTAATAAAAAGAACTTATTTTCAAGAAAATACAAAACAGAAAAACACCAGCTACAGAAAACACCGGCACAAAGAAAGAAAAAAACTGAGCACGGACATAGCTGAGGAATTGGAAAAAAAGATGCATGAATGTTGGAGAACACCAAGGGCTAACGGCCGAGCAGGGCAGGAAAAAAATTGGTGCACGGATACGGCAGGAGTTTACAACGTGCGGCCAACGGACGCCCCTACAGATGTGGCAGTTGGAGGAGGCGGGAATTAAAAGGCTACTCTAAAGTAAGTTTGAGGAGCGAAAGGGTCTATGGTCCAGTAGGACAATTGAGTGGTAGGCTACTCATTAGGGTTCTGTTGACGTAAAATTTCTTGGTCGGGATGCGCCAACACATTCGTGCACACGGTCCTCAGAGGGGTACAGAGCGAATCCTGACCTCCTGGACCTTCAGCAAGCGGTGGTGCCGATTCTCAGCAGAATCGACTTCGGACGTGCCAGTCAGTTTGACCTGTAATTGACAAGGAGAAGAAAGAGATTATCAAATTGTGGAACCTGCCGGTTTGGTACCAGACAGTTTCAAATTATGCGGCTCTGATATAGCCATTTGTCTTTAGGATATTGACTACAAAGTCAACTCCCATAAAATTGTATGTAAAATGATGAAAAAGATATGAAGCATAACGGCTATAACATAACATGTATGAGATGAATATTTATAATAAACAGACAGCCGATAAGCTTAAGAGACATTGATAGATAAAGATCTATATGTACGTTCAAATGGCATAAAACCAACGTATCGACTAAATACACGAGCAATTCTATTCGTTAATAGTGGAGTGTCTCCATGCAGCCGTAATAACAAATATATCGATAAAATAACTTAAACATCAACAGTGGGGTGTCTCCATGCAGCCTTGATGATGGTCAAGCTAGATCACGTCTCATACATAAAGACTACTTAAAAGAACATATTATGAAGAGAACATAACTGGATCGGTTATTTCAACCGATACAGGGTCCATGAAGCACGAACAAGATCTACCCGACAAAAGCATGATTTGATCTAAGACAGACAGACTCAATCTATCACATATATCAGTGGGGTTCGGAAATACAACCATAATAGACATGCTAGATTGGAATCTATCTATTCTTAAAAAAAATAGATCACGGTTTTATCGAATATCTCGAACGCACAACATGTAACAACCAAGATTGACGAAAATAGTCGATGAGAAGCTTGTATCGTCTATTCCCACTGTTATGAGCGTATAAATCTCAGAACAACCGATACAAAGCATCCTTTTAGGCGCAGGCTATTTTGTCAATCTTGATTGGACAAGATGTTGTTTAGAACATAAATAAACAAATTAAAACGTGAAACAACATCGATAACTTAATGAATCTATTAGCTTGCCAAACCAATAGAGCCGATAACTAGTCAAGATCGACTAAAGTAAGAGATTGATCAGAGTCAAGACAGTCTTACAAAAGACGAGCTTAGACCGATAACTAGCCATGTCACAGCTTAACAAGAGTTTGGTCGATGCCAATGCAGCTTTGTTACACGATGACACAAGCTATTGGTGAAACTTACAAGCAAACCGGAGGTCGGTCGATGCCGATGCAGCCCTGCCTGGTTGAAGGTCTCGTCGAAATCTACTTTACTCCTACTCCTAGGGTTTTGACCGAGAGCCGGTTGTATTTTATTGATTGGGGATACTTACAAAATCCGGGTTCTTAGCTATTTATAACCTGGTTGATTCCTGCCCTAATACGAGTAGATTACAAAAAAGGTAAATGTACAAGACGACCCGAACTTGAACTCCTCGGTCAAGTCCGACACGTCTTTGAAGCCCGTCGTGCTGGTCCATACGAATCCTTTTGATTATGCTTGACCCATATAAGCTTCTTTATTTTTAGGCCGATCTTTTTCCTTAATAAATTAGCCATTCATGTTTAAACAATAACAATCTTCTTAGTCCAAAATCTGGTGTAAACACATGCCCCCAATTTTGGGATGAAATTTATTTTATTCCAAAAATGTCGCTCTCCTTCCTTTAGGGTCCGATCGACTAACCTTATTTCTTAGTCGATCAGCTAAGTCTTCTTCTCAACCGTTATTGCTTTTCCCCAAGGCTACCTTCAAACCCTAACCTTCAAAGAAGTCCGCCGCCACTTGATTTCAAGCAAAAAATCTTCTGAGAGTTCAAGTTTGGTGCTTCCATAAGTCTAATGGCAACTCAAGATTTCATTCCCGAGGTATTTTTTCGGGTTTTCTATCATCCCTCTTCTCTAATGAATCTCCATCTTTTACATTCTTCTTCAAATTTTGAATTTTCAGGCGCTTCATGACCAGATCCTTATTCCAGTTCAAGATAACCCAGATAATTTCTTTCCGGGTCCAGTAGGCAATCTTGATCCTACTAAAGTTATTATTGCTGAAACTCAGAGAGTCCCCTTCAAGAATTCAGATTTTGCTTCAAAGCATTGGGGCAAAACTCCTTTCAGAAACTGGCCATCGATTGTTCCCGGTTGGAGAGATTGGCTGATTAAGGTGGAAGCCAAGAAGAAATCAAATTGGGTTCTTCGCAATCTAGATCAGTGTATCACCCTATCCTTAGCTGATATGAAGAAGAATGAGCAGATGCTGAAGGTTGCCTGCTATTTTTGGTCTGGTACTTTCAACACTTTCATGTTCAAGCAGGGCCCCATGACGCCAACTTTAGCCGATGTGTACATGTTGACCGGCCTAAACATTGTTGGGACGACCAACCCCTATAGCCTCCAAACCAAGCCTTCCATCAAACTCGGAAAACCTGGTGGTTGGTCCAATTACATTACCACTTTTAATACCTCTCAATCCAGTGTTTCAGACCGAGAGCACATCATCTTTCTGAATATGTGGCTGGAGAAGTATCTGTTCTGTGGTCAGAGTTGTGGCCCAACCTCCAATTTCCTAGCCCTAGCAGAAAAATTGCCCGTGATTTCAGATATACCTCTGGGAAAGTACATTTTGGGGGCTTTGTATAGTATGTTGAATAAAGTAGCCCAGAGCTTGATGGAAAATGAAGATATCCCATCATTAACACATCCTTGGTGGCTACTCCAACTCTGGCTCAATCTTCATCTTCACAGATTGGTAACCCCAGACTTAAAGACTATATCCTTCCCCAAACTATATCCAGACAATAAAGAAAAATAATTGCCTAATGGTGAAAAAATGAGAAGATGCACCTCATTTGGAGAAGCTGCTGCTATGATATTTATTGATGAATCAGCCAGCTTCTTTTTTAAGATCTTCTATAAAGGATTCCCCACTGCCATTCTCGGTTGGTTTCAGTATCCAGATATTACAGAGTTTGAGAGCCCATATACTTTCAGATTTCAAAGAGAATGTGACGATGAAGGTCTGAAGATCTTGTGCCAGATCACGAAGCCTTGCCTTCTGCCCACCGAAATTAGGCATGGTAGAGAAAAGCTTCCCATGTCTTATGAATTTTATCATCCTGTCATGGCAGCCAGACAGTTTGGTTTTGGCCAAGTGCCCCCATCCCTTTATTTTACTGACAAACTTAGGCTAAGGGAAGCAGTAGACTCTGCTCTAGAATATGATAGAATACTCCAACTGGAAAAATTTGTTTCTCTAAAGATGGTCAAGGAATGGAACTGTAGACCCTTCTCTTCAGTCTCTTTCCAGGACTGGTGGCAGCAATGGAGCACCCATCTCTTTAACAAGGCTGTGGCCACTTACTGTCTGAAACTGGATTCAGACTTCCAGGCAACCGATGAGGTATAACTCAATTCGTCTTCGAATTCCATACTTTTACCAACTGCTCTCTCCTGATATATGCCAATTTTTTTGCAGGATTTGGTGACCTTGAATCCCCTAGAAATAAATTACAACATATGGTGCCCAAATCCAAGGATTGGCTGTGATGCCCGCACAATCAAAACTCTGATGAAGAGGAAAGCTCCTGATTTCTCAGATGATCAAACCCTTAGCACTTTCATAAAAGAAGCTGGCTCTTCCAAGAAACAGAAAATTGACAAGCCAACTGCTAAGGTCATATCCAAGAAGAAAAGAGACACCTCTGAAAGCAGCTAATCCTTGATCAAAAATGTCAATGCAAAGGTAATGAAAACTTGTCTTTTCTTGTTCTCATCACCAAATCTTTGACTCTTTCTATCTTTCAATTTCCAGGAACAAGCTGGTACTCATAATATTGAGTTGCCTCAGGAGCAGGTGGATACCTATCATATAGATTCTAAAACACTTCCTCTTCCTGATTCTGATCAAGAATTCCCCCAACCAGGTATACCTTTCAGCTAACAGCTTGATTTTCTATGGTGGATGTTCTTAAGAGCTGATGAAAAATCTCTTTCAGATGTACTCCCTGAGCTCCAAATCATCCCCTCTGGCCGGGTACTCCAATCAACATCACCCTCTCTTCCCAATAGCTTCCTATCTGTGATTATTCATCCACTTATCTGTGTAGGAGCAAGGAGAACCTTCTTCCACTGTCATTCCCTTCAACTTGAATGATTATATGGATGAAGAAGAAGCTTCTGTACCTAGATCCCCAGGAGATCTACCTGAAGAAATCAAGACCTGGCTTCGAACATTAATCCCCCTCCTGGAGGTCAATATAGCCGACTTGATGCAGGATGCAAAAGGAGTCAGGGATATCTTTGATTTGATCAAAGATAACATACCCAAAGACTTGAAAGAGATTTTGTCTTCTGTTGCTCACATAGGATTCCTTGAAACAAAGTTCTCCAAGGCTAAGGCTAAACTCAGGGCACGCGAGGCTCAAGCACACCTGCCGGCACATGAGCAACGTTGCATCTCTGATATGGTCGCCGAAAAGAACGCTATAGATCAACTGAACTCAGACTCCATTGTTCTTACTGGCAGCCTGTCATCTCTGGAAATCGAGAGAAACGAATTGCTGAGCAGGCTTCAAGTTATTGACGAACAAATCAAGCCGAAGAAGGACAGCTTGGAGAACATCCCTGTCGTTCTCCGTGAGCACAAGAAAAAGCTAGCACTTCTCCTTGGTGAGCTTCAAGATGTCAAGGCCAAGAAGAAACCGATCCCAGGCTCCATTGAAGAAGATTAGAAAGAAATTGATGAAATAGATGTTATCCGCTTGAATGCTCCGAGTGCTCTGAAATCTTTGTTAAACATGTAATTCTGTTTATCTATAATTTCTGACCTTTGGTTTCTTCTCTGTAAACATTCTTCATCGGTTGACTGGCGTCATGATACTTTATCTTTATTTAATACTCTGTAACTTCATTAGCTATTCAGCCGATGTTACCCAGACAACTTTTCTTTTAGACGATCAATACCAGAACGACCTATCTTTTAGCCGATAGATATAAAAACGGCTTATTTAGTCGATTCACCTTAGGATCTAGATCCGAGGGTGCCCCCGAGCCGATGCCTTTTCACCTTCTCAAGTCTTATGTATAAATGCCAGATGCCGACTTCTCGAACACACTGCGCATTCATTGCTTTACTCCTCAGCCTTTGCTTTTCTTCTCCACTCGGCGGTTGAAGCAATGACAGACAACCGTGGCAAATGCCCCGCGGAGGCATCGGAGTCCGTGGATGGTCCTCCGGCGACCCGTCGCCGTGTGCTCAGGTAATGATTCTCCTCTTTAGCGCTTCTTCATGCTCCAAAATTCTTCATTTACCCGAGGAAAAACCCTAATTTTTTCGCAGTCCTCCTCCGACAGACGGCCAAGGCCCCAGCCAACCCCCGTCGGAGTATGAGTTGGCATTGGATGATGGTGCGTGGGCCTTCATCCGAAATGTCGCTGACACCCAACGCCTCTTTAAGGAGGAGCGCTGCCGAACCGCCCACCTGGTGGAGGAACGAGAGGTCCTCCACGCTCGCCTCAATAGTGCTCTTGAGCACTTAGAGGCGTCTGACGCTAGAGTTGCTGGTATTTTTCCAAATTTTCCAACTCATTACTTCAATCACTTTTTGCATAACTGTACTAGTGAATCAGTTGGCAACTGATTCGTTTAAATGTTTAGCCGATTTGTTCCTTGATTCAATTGAATCGGCTATTTAGTCTCTTCCATTTAATTGCAGAACTCCAACAGCAACTCGATTGGCTCCCTGGGCGAGCCACAACAATTGCTGACTTCGTGAATGCACGGGGAGACAACCTGCAGGCGCGCCTGGATGATGTTGGGACGTGCATCAGGGAGTTAGCCCTTCACGCCATCTGCCATGGCGCCACCTTCGCCCTTGCCGGAGCCGAACTCAGTGGCGCGGAGATCTCCGGAGAAGTATCTCCCTCTTTCGTCGGTGCCAGGACGAGGGAAGATTTTCGGGAGCTGGTAGAAGAGTTCCAACCCCTGGGACTGGCAGTGACGGAGGTGTCACACCTGGAAGACCTTCTGAACAAGCTCCATCTAGACTAGTGACCCCATAAAGCTTCAGACAAAACCTCATGCCACCTCCTTGGGTTATCCTCAATCTTCTTTTTGATAAGCTTGATCAAAGTCTTATTACTAGTCTCAGCCTGACCATTAGCTTGAGCATAGTATGGAGATGAGTTGAGCATTTTTATTCTGTATAATTCAGCAAAATCTCGTACCTCTTTAGAAATAAAAGATGTCCCTTGATCTGTAGTTAACGTTTGAGGTATGTCAAATCTATGTATAATATGCTCAGTAATAAACTCAATTACCTCCTTTTGTGTCATATTCTTCAAAGGCACCGCTTCAGTCCACTTAGTGAAGTAATCTGTAGCGACCAGAACAAAACGATGTCCCTTTGAAGATGGGGGATGAATTTGGCCAATGAAGTCTAGCCCCCAACCACGAAAAGGCCATGGCTTGATAATAGGATGAAGCATAGCAGCAGGCGCAAGTTGTATGTTTCCAAACCGTTGACATTCTTCGCTTCCTTTGTAGTAACGGAAACAATCGGCCATCATCGTGGGCCAATAAACTCAGCTCTACGCAATAGCCATTTCATTTTTGGTGCCGATTGATGTGTATCACAAATACCTTCATGAACTTCTCCCATAGCTACCTTTGCTTGATCAGATCCCAAACACCTAAGTAACAAGTCTTCGGCAGTCCTTCGATAAAGCTCATTATTGTGTAGTACATATTTAAATGCACTCCGCCGAACACTTTGATCAACCTTAGTACTCGGATCATTAAGATATTTAAGCAGGGGAGTTCTCCAATCCTCTAAATCAGTTCCACTTTCATTAGAACTCGATTCGGACTGACTTAGAGTTCTTTCAGACAAATTAATCGTTCCATGATCGACCAGGTCAATCGGACGAATTAACTGACTTGATTCATAAACAACCTGGTCGGCCATAGTGTTTACCCAAGTATGCTTAACATATACCTGGTCTCCAGGGTAAGGTGGCCGAACTGGTTTTAAAACAAACTGGTCGGCTATAGGAGCCGACAATACTTCTGCACGCTGTTGCATCGGCTTTATGTGAAAATTGTGTCTACTGACATTATAGCCAGATGTGTGGCGGAACCGTCCTGATTATAAGAGCTCAAGTACTGTCTTAGTCAAATCTGTCTGTTGGGGGAAAGGACCCTCGGCAGAGGCGCCGCTCGAGCTGATACCGGAGACAAACCTCGCGCAACCAACGTGGCCTCGCGAGGGCTTTTCCCCCCTTTGGGGTCATTTTCCGGACCCTCGGACGTGAGCCCGACCCTCGACGATTTGTTACACTCCTCGCAGGTTAAGGCGTGACGACAACGCGGCAGGCGACCCTCGCCGGCCTTCGAGGCCATTCCACTTGGAGCGATGGGTCTGGCAAGCGTCAGTGGAGCGCTGGCCCGAGGGCAAGCGAGATCGAGGGTCTGGCACTCGTTCTCCCCTCTCGAAGGTGATAAGAATCAGGTGGCGGCGCGCGGGAAGGAGGCTAACTAGGGTTTTTACCTTAGTTGTGTTTTTACGTTATTACCCCTCCTCCCTGCGTGGAGCCAGGGAATCTTTTCTGTACCCTTTTGTAATTGATCCCATGACCCTTGGTATTCCCTATAAATACCAAGGAGTGAACAGTGTAAAGACACGATCGTTTTGGGGAACAGAGCCATAACAACTTTGTCTTCGTTTCCTTAACCTTCGCTATCGCTTCTGACGCTTGGTCACCTTCGCCACTCCCCTGCACAAGTGCGGAGGTGGGGCAAGTGTGATTCCAACAGTTTGGCGCCGACCGTGGGGATCCGAAGTTCGAAATGGCAGGAAACAGGAGAGCGCCCACAGCTAGGGACCGATGCCTCGCCAGTGAGACGGCGATGGTGGTTCCGCCCGCTGAGGAGATTGTGCAACCCTCGGGAGCAGAGGATGTCACCCCAGAATCTGAAGTCCCGGGCCCCCAGGCCCGAGTGGTGACACAGCCGCACCCCCACACTCCTGGAGAAGGAGAGGGGAGAGATGAGGAAGAGTTGGGCCTCGAGGCCCTCGAAAGACTTCAGGCTGAGCTGCAAGAAAAGAAGAGGCGCCTGGATCAGCTTGAGAGGCACAACCGGTTGCGCTCGATCAGACAAAGGGCAGACGAGGCCAGGGAACAGCTTCGCCGAATGGAGGAATCCCTCGCTGCGGCTGAAGCCGAAGCCGAGGGATGGAATGATGAGGAAATGCCCCCACTGCAAGAGGGGAATGAGGAGCGGGATCAAGACAACCTTCGTCGCCATCCACCACCCCCACCACCACCAATTCACCTAGAACCACATCCTATGAGGCCACCATACTTTCGCCAACTCTATCCAGATGAGAGAGAGCCTAACCTTCGCAACCAACGAAGACCTCAACAACACCAAATGCCCTATGACCCAAAGTCACCACTCTCCCAAATGCTCCAAACCCAACCCTGGCCACCGTGCTACAATCCACAAAACCTACCCCGCTACGACGGGCTCTCCAACCCTCGCCAATTCATAATGAGCTATGAAGCAGCAGTTGCCGCAGCAGGCGGAGATGAATCAACAATGGCAAAGTCCTTTGTCATCATCCTGCGAGACATTGCACAAACCTGGTACAGCAACCTCCGCCCCGAAACAGTGGATTCCTGGGCCAATCTCAGAGACAGGCTTTGTACAAACTTCAAAGGCATTACACCAGCCCCATCAAACCCCATCGAGTTGTTCAACTGCAAACAAGAAGAGCGCGAACCACTTCAAGATTATTGGCGGAGGTTCATCCAAATCAGAGCAAGAACCCCGGGAATATCCGACGAGGTTGTCATCCTCGCTGCAGTCAGTGGCCTGCGCCCAGGCCCATGCTCTTCAAAATTTGCCAGGAAGCCGGCAAACACAATCGAGGAATTACACGAAACAATGGAAAGATACTGTAGAGCAGACATGGACTTCAGAGCGAAGTCCGATGCTCGGAGGTCACAGCAGAAGCCGCAGCCGGGGCCTCAACCAAGAGCAAACAACCCTCGCCAAGAACAAAGCAACATCGGCGCCATCAACAAACCAATACACTATGAACACCAAGGACGGGGCACTCAACACCCGAACAACCAAAACCCCCAAGGTTTGCCACTCCCGCCAGATCAACGGAACCAGCAAAAAGACCCCGCGAAAATGTATTGCCATTTCTGTGGTCTTGGAAAGGGGCACACCACCAAATAATGCGAATGCTTCGCCAAGGGAAAAGAATTCCAGGAGTCCAAAAGAGCCGCTTCGGCAGACAACCGAACCATCAACCACACCAGGAAACCAAACTTCCACTCACCAAATCCTCCATACCACTATACCCCCATAAACTACGGCCTACCTTCGCAACAACCCATCTACGCGCACCACCCACTCTACAACCAAGTCTCTTATCAGCCAACCACCATCCCACAACGCCAAAATCCACCATACACAGTCACATACCCAACAACCCCCCAAACCCAAACCCCAACTACCCAACAAGTCAACAATGCTCTACCACCACCACCACCAATACCCGCTTTACCAGCGCCTCAACCTGTCAAATCCGAAACTCAGAGCCAAACGACCATCAACAACCCAACATCAACCTTCGGTGTAATACTAGCTATCACCGGAGGTTCAAATGAAGACCATGGCAACAAGCGGCAGAGAAAAGAACATGCCAGACGGGTGCACCATGTAGCCGTCGAAGGACCACACAAATTTGGTCGTTGGTCCCACATTCCCATAACCTTCGACTCCAGTGATATGAAGTTGAGAGATTACCCTCATATCGACGCCATGGTGATCGAGACCAATCTAGCAGGGTGGACTGTCACCAAAATTCTGGTCGACACAGGAAGCTCCGCAGACATCCTGTTCGCCTCAACCTTCGACAGCATGAAGCTTGATAGAAACCTCCTACAACCTGCTGACAACCCTTTATACGGCTTCGGCGGTCAACAAGTGAGAGCCATCGGGAAAATTTCTTTGCCCGTAACCTTCGGCGACCAGATCAACTGCAGAACCGAGCATTTAACCTTCGACGTGGTCGACATGTTCTATCCATACAATGCCATATTTGGCCGAGGGGTAACCAAGACATTCAACGCAGTCATCCACCCCGCTTACCTCTGCATGAAGCTTCCCGCTTCGAAGGGAGTGGTCGCAGTATATGGAGACCAAGACATTGCAAGGGCAGCCGAGGGAACAGTAGCACCAGGACAACGTAATGTCCACAACCTGTCGAAACCTCAAGCTACAAACCTCAATGACGAAGGTGAGGTGTGCACGGACAAAATAAAGGTGTCGCCCAAGGAAGAAACCAAACAAGTGCAACTCTTCGAGGGTAACGCCGAAAGAAAGGTGTTCATCTCAGCCAACCTAGCCCCCCAATCAGAAAGCGACCTCGTCACTTTCCTCAAAACTAACTCTGACACCTTCGCCTGGTCCGCGGAGGACTTAAGAGGAGTGAACAGAACCCTGATAGAGCACAGCCTAAACATCAAGCCGGGCTACCGCCAGGTCAAACAAAAGCTTCGCAAAATGTCAGAAGAAAGGAAAGAGGCAGCGAGGGCTGAGGTAAAAAGGCTTTTGGACGCAGGCGTCATCCGCCCGGTCAAGTACCCAACATGGCTCTCAAACGTGGTACTAGTACAGAAAAAGAATAAGAAATGGCGAATGTGCGTAGACTTCACGTACCTGAACAAGGCTTGCCCGAAGGATGATTTCCCCTCCCCAACATAAGCACCTTGGTTGACAGAGCAGCTGGCTGCCAAATGCTATCCCTACTCGACTGCTTTTCGGGATACCACCAGATTTGGATGAATGAAGAAGACGAGGAGAAAACAAGCTTCATCACACCTTCGGGAACTTTTTGTTTTCGGAGAATGGCAGAAGGCCTAAGAAACGCGGGTTCAACCTTCGCTCGCATGACATCCGAGGTCTTCAAAGATGAACACTCCGTCTCCGCCTATGTTGATGACTTGGTTGTCCAAAGCGAGTTAAAAGAAAACCACATTTCAGACCTATCGAGAGTGTTCAGCAACCTCCGGTGCGCTGGATTAAAGCTGAACCCCGAAAAATGTGTTTTCGGAGTAAGTGAAGGAAAACTGCTGGGTTGTATCGTCTCTGCAAGGGGAATTGAAGCTAACCCCGACAAGATTGACGCTATCATCAACATGGAACCCCCGACAACCAAAAAAGCAGCCCAGCGCTTATTAGGCCGACTAGCAGCTCTCAGCAGATTCATTTCCAGATCAGCTGAGCGAGGGCTACCTTTCTTCGAAACTTTGAGAAGCATTGCACCATTCAACTGGGGACCCCGGCAGCAAAAAGCCTTCGAAGACTTGAAGAAGTATCTCACCAGCTTGACTGTTTTAACCAGCCGAAGCAAAGGGGACTTGTTACTGCTGTACGTCGCAGCCTCGCCTCATGCAGCGAGCGCAGTCTTAATCAAAGAATTGCACGAGAACAACAAAACCAGGCAAGCCCCAATCTACTACGTATCAGAAACCCTCGAAGGGCCAAAACGAAACTACTCAGAGCTCGAGAAGATAGCGTACGCAGTGGTCATGGCATCAAGAAAGCTCAAGCACTATTTTCAAGCATACGAAATCCAC
Source organism: Coix lacryma-jobi var. lacryma-jobi (assembly GCA_009763385.1). Classification (NCBI taxonomy): domain Eukaryota; kingdom Viridiplantae; phylum Streptophyta; class Magnoliopsida; order Poales; family Poaceae; genus Coix; species Coix lacryma-jobi. Next base: position 3,840,948 of record CM019826.1, read on the forward strand.
GTACCCTCGGCTTTTCCCCTCGAGAATATTTTCAAAAACAACGAGGCAGTCGAAAGAATAGCAAAATGGGCAGTTGAACTCAACAGCTACGCCCTAACCTTTGTCGGTCGAACAGCAATCAAATCCCAGGCACTAGCAGATTTCATAGCAGAATGGACCTCAGACCCTCGCAAAGATGAACCTCACCAAGACCCATTTTGGACTGTGTATGTTGACGGAGCCTGGGGTGCAACTGGCGCAGGGGCCTCGGCCATTCTAGTCTCGCCATCCAGATCTAAGCTAAGATACGCAAGAAGACTTGACTTCAAATGTACAAACAACTCCGCAGAATACGAAGCTGTGATACTCGCTCTCTCAAGGCTTCGGTCACTGTCAGTCCGAAGGGCAGTCATCTACACAGACTCACAAGTCATCGCGGGGTACATTGAGAAAAATTACAAGGCCAAAGATCCAGAGCTGCAAAAGTACTTTCAACATGTCCGAAGGTTAGAGTCCTTCTTCCTCGGCATATCAGTAAAGGCAATACCAAGGTCAGAAAATAGCGAAGCAGACTGCCTAGCTAAAGCAGCAGCACAACAATTACACCTACCGCCCGATGTTTTCCGCGAAGTCGCGACCCAATCAGCTTTCGAAACCTTCGAAAAGAACGCCAAGTCGATCAATGCAATCCAGAGTGAGGACTGGAGGGCACCTATCATAGCCTACATCAAGGGGCTCCACGAACCAGACTCCAAAGAAGAAGAAAACAGGCTAAAACAAAGAGCACGAGGGTATAAGATTATGGACAACATTCTGTACAAAGCTTCAGTAACCTCACCCTGGCTCAAATGTGTCCCACAGTCCGAGGGAAATGACATTCTTAAGCTTATCCATGAAGGCATTTGCGGTTCACACAACGGCCCAAGGGCACTAGTTGGAAAAGCCTTCCGGCAAGGTTTCTACTGGCCAACGGCGCTAAAAGATGCAGAAGACATCGTCAAACAATGCGAAGGTTGCCAACTAACAGCAAAAAACCAAAATGCCCCAGGGGCTCCTACGACGCTTATATGCCCAACATGGCCTCTGCAAAGGTGGGCAATGGACCTCGTGGGCCCACTACCGACAGCTCCAGGAAACCTTCGCTACGCGGTGGTAGTTGTGGAATACTTCACAAAGTGGATTGAAACAAGACCATTGTCTTCCATCACCTCCCTCGCAGTGAAAAAGTTTTTCTGGCAACAAATAGTTTGTCGATTCGGCGTCCCCAAACATCTCACCGTCGATAATGGCACCCAGTTTGACTGCGAAGTTTTCAAAGAATTCTGCGCACAAATCGGTACAATCTTATGCTTCGCTTCAGTTCGGCACCCTCAATCCAACGGCTTAGTTGAAAGAGCTAACGCAACAATTTTCCAAGCCATATCCAAGAAATTGCAAGGCAGGCCTAAGGGAAAATGGGCGGAAGAGCTAACCTCGGTCACTTGGTCTCACAACACCTCGGAATGCAGAGCAACCAAATTCACACCTTTCAAACTCATGTTTGGGGAAGAGGCTGTGCTACCAGAAGAACTGAAAGCACGAATCACCGAGAACAACCCTCGAACCAATAGAAAAAAGCCAGCTGCTCAACAAAGATTTACTCGAAGAAGCAAGATGCAACGCAGTGCACAACCTTCGCAAGTATCAAGAAGAAACCAGAAAATGGAGAGATAAAAAGGTCAGAATCAAAAACTTGCAGAAGGGTGACCTCGTCCTCATCCGGAAACAAAACGCCGGCATGGCGGGGAAGTTCGAGCCAAAGTGGATCGGTCCATACCTGATATCAGAATGCAATCGCCCTGGCTCTTTCCACCTCTCTGACAGCGAGGGAAACATCCTGCCTCATACCTGGAACATCGACGACCTTCGCAAATACTACCCATAGCGGAGCCTTAGCGAGCCCTCGCATTATGTAATTTGTTGTTTCTTCCATTTCCTATGAATGTAACTAACAAAAGGAGCTACACTCTTTTTCCTTACGAAGGGGCGTAAGGTTTTTTAACGAGGCAGTATCCAAACCCTTAATACAGGCTAGAACCCCCCAAAAAGTAAAACCTCCAAGTTATTACTTTTACTAGCAAACATCGAAAAAGCACTTCTTTTTCAAAAGAGCGCTACAATCGATGGAAACCCGCTAAGATTGCTTCGAAAAACAACCTTTTTTCTTTTCAAAGCAAACTTCACCTCCACCCAAGATAAGGGGAGGCGCGAAGTCCAAAAAAGTCGAGCACCCTGGCAAAAACGACAGGGGCTCGCAAAAAGCAAACTTCACCTCCACCTAAGATAAGGGGAGGCGCGAAGTCCAAAAAAGTCGAGCACCCTGGCAAAAACGACAGGGGCTCGCAAAAAGCAAACTTCACCTCCACCTAAGATAAGGGGAGGCGCGAAGTCCAAAAAAGTCGAGCACCCTCGCAAACACGCCAGGGGCTCGCAAGAAGCAAACTTCACCTCCACCTAAGATAGGGGGAGGCGCGAAGTCCAAAAAAGTCGAGCACCCTCGCAAACACGCCAGGGGCTCGCAAGAAGCAAACCTCACCTCCACCTAAGATAGGGGGAGGCACGAAGTCCAAAAAAGTCGAGCACCCTCGCAAACATGCCAGGGGCTCGCAAGAAGCAAACTTCACCTCCACCTAAGATAAGGGGAGGCGCGAAGTCCAAAAAAGTCGAGCACCCTGGCAAAAACGACAGGGGCTCGCAAAAAGCAAACTTCACCTCCACCTAAGATAAGGGGAGGCGCGAAGTCCAAAAAAGTCGAGCACCCTGGCAAAAACGACAGGGGCTCGCAAAAAGCAAACTTCACCTCCACCTAAGATAAGGGGAGGCGCGAAGTTCAAAAAAGTCGAGCACCCTCTCAAACACGCCAGGGGCTCGCAAGAAGCAAACTTCACCTCCACCTAAGATAGGGGGAGGCGCGAAGTCTAAAAAAGTCGAGCACCCTCGCAAACACGCCAGGGGCTCGCAAGAAACAAACTTCACCTCCACCTAAGATAGGGGGAGGCACGAAGTCCAAAAAAGTCGAGCACCCTCGCAAACATGCCAAGGGCTCGCAAGAAGCAAACTTCACCTCCACCTAAGATAAGGGGAGGCGCGAAGTCCAAAAAAGTCGAGCACCCTCGCAAAGCACGTCAGGGGCTTATCAAAAAGCGTTACGCGAGCCTCGCTAAAAGAAAAAGGCGGGGCGTCGCTGTTTTTTCCAAATCAGCTTATCAAAAGCGTTACGCGAGCCTCGCTAAAAGAAAAAGGGGGGGCGTCACTGTTTTTTCCAAATCAGCTTATCAAAAGCGTTACGCGAGCCTCGCTAAAAGAAAAAGGGGGGGCGTCGCTGTTTTTTCTAAATCCAAATCAGCTTATCAAAAGCGTTACGCGAGCCTTGCTAAAAAAGAAAAAGGGGGGCGTCGCTGTTTTTTTCAAATCAGCTTATCAAAAGCGTTACGCGAGCCTCGCTAAAAGAAAAAGGGGGGGCGTCGCTGTTTTTTCCAAATCAGATTATCAAAAGCGTTACGCGAGCCTCGCTAAAAAAGAAAAAGGGGGGCGCCGCTGTTTTTTCCAAATCAGCTTATCAAAAGGCGTTACACGAGCCTCGCTAAAAGAAAAAGGGGGGGCGTCGTTGTTTTTTCCAAATCAGCTTATCAAAGGCGTTACGCGAGCCTCGCTAAAAAAGAAAAAGGGGGGCGTCGCTGTTTTTTCCAAATCAGCTTATCAAAAGGCGTTACGCGAGCCTCGCTAAAAGAAAAAGGGGGGGGCGTCGCTGTTTTTTCCAAATTTGCTTATAAAAAGCGTTACGCGAGCCTCGCTAAAAAGGAAAAAGGGGGGTGTCGCTGTTTTTCCCAATCGGCGTACAGCATTACACGAGCCTCGCAATCATTTCAATCAACTCACCACGAACGAATAGATCAATATCATAATCTGTTTGCCTCAAACAGCGATGCGACATACAATCAAAAATATATATATATATATATATCAAAATTACAAGGATTCATCTTCATCCTCAATCATTATCAAATCATCCAAACCCTCGGCTCTCTCCTCAAACTCCGCTTCCACTGGAACCATGGGACCCCACAACAAAGGAGCTGCAGGAACAATCGGCAGCTCCCCGGGTAAGACCCTCGCCCTATACATGTATCTATGCCCTACTTCACTAATTTCCGAAGGTTCCTCCTTCGGAATCAGTAGCGATCCATCTGAACCCACCTCAAGCTTGCTTCGTCCAAACAAATAGTCCAAAGCTGTATTCTCATCAATATCGTCGTCAATCACAGCTTGCGAGGACGAGGAAGAACCAAACAAAAAACGGGTGGCCTGCCGGTCAGTAAAATCCGCTTCGCGCCAAAAACGGCTCGACCCGCTATTTTTTAAATCATACCTTCGCACCTTCGACCACCAAAAGCGCTCAAAAGATAACGAAGGGTGCTTAAGCTTAGCCCGAGCCCACGATTCACCAGTTATAAAGGTGTCCTGATAATTTAGCATCAAGAGCGTCACATCAAATACGTCTAGCACGGTTCCGTCAGGAACCTGCATTTACATCAAATAAGGGAAAGTGTCTCAGCGTCAAGTATTTACAGCGACCACAATTTTTACAAAATGACTATCTCGCCCCAACAATCCCAAAGTTCACACCTGTCCAGCTTCTCCATGCCCATCAGCCGCAGCTTCGTCATCGACAGCTTCTAAACCTTCACCAATGGCAGCACCCGAGGCTTCAGCAGGCGCCGTCTCCATCGTCGCCTCTTCTGCAGTAGCTTCGATGGTAGTAGCAGGCCTATCTTCCGCTGCTGTTTTTTCCACGGCAGCCTCGTCAGCGCCCGGGACGTCTCCAGTCAAGGCTTCGATTTCGGCAAGCGAAACCCCCGCATCGCTAGGCTCAGGGATAGCTTCGGAGCTGCCTCCTGCATCAACTGCGGCCAACGGCGAGGGCATTGCTTCTCTCCGAGCCTGCAGACACAAAACAGAGACAAACAACCCAAAAATTCAGTACTAACTCCTTAAAACATCAAAACAGAGCCGAAAACTACGCTTCTCCAATAGTACTAACCTGGCGAGTAGCTTCGGCGGCTTCCTCGAACGCCAGAGCTCGGCCTCCACCGGAAATCCAGAATCTACGAAGCAAACGCATCGCATAGTTTCGGACCTCCGAATCATTGACCTTCATCTGGCGCACCTCATCAACCGTCGGAAATACATGGCTGGGCTTCTTAACCTTTCGAAGGTGCTCATAGTCCGCCTGTCGAAGGGTGCCTGCCATGGCCAAGGCTCCGGCATAACAGCCAAAATCGGTCGCGTTCTCAACTAGCGAGCTGAAGACATCAAGCTCATTAGCAAGCCAACCCTCGAATGCCTCTGCATTAGTAACAGGCAGCGGCTCCCCAACAGAACCGCTAGCCTCGGTCAAGCAGCAATCAAGTTTATGTTTAATCTTCTCCATACTCATCCGCCATGATTTATTCAAATCGTCAAGCCGACCCTCGGCAGCCGCCAGAGCCTTATCCTTCTCTTTGCCCGCCGCAATCAGATCCGCATTACGCTTCGCCAGCTCTACCGCCTCTTCTCGGGCCTTGACGGCTCTCCCCGAAGCATTCTTCAATTCGATTTCCTTGTTATCCAAGCTTCGGCTGAGCCTGGCATTCTCTCTCTCAAGCTCAGAGATTTGGCCACTCATAAATTCCATATCAGAGCCAACTTTACGCCTGGCCGCGCGATTCAGGAGCATCATCTCCGCCAATTTGACATCCACATCGTCAAATGTATCCCCAACAGGTTGGTCGGCAAGACGAACCTCAGCCTCCGGCACACAAATACGGCCGAAGATACGGCCTAAAAAACGCCTTTCCTTCGGGCCACACTGCAGATGACAATCCCGAAGGTCCGGGCTTGTGAATAGCTCAGTCGCCGGATCGCAGACACCAAGCTTCTTAGCGAACTCAGGAAGACTCGACCGGCTAGCCTCGCCATACGGTCTCTTCCCCGGGGTTCGCTCAGATTCAAGTTCGCCAGAAAATTCGAAACCATTGACCCACAAATGCGATCCAGCAAACGAGGGAATCGACCCTCGCGGAGGACCCCTCGGCTCCAAGTCAAGAATTATGTTGTCAATGCTCCGGTCAGCCGGAGCGCCACCACTGGATGGGACAATCTTCTTCCCACGGTCGTCTTCAACGCTCACAACCTCATCAGAACCACCCTCGCTGCTTGAAGTCTCACTGTCTTCAACAGACGTGTCCTCTTCCGTTCCCCCCTCTTTTTCTCCCTCTTTCTCCTCCTCCACCTCATCGTCATCAGAGTCACCCTCGTCGTCCGAGATCTGAACTAAAGCACCGATCCCACCAACTCGGGGCACCCGCCCTACAACCCTACCGACACCTCGACCGGAAGTAACAATGGCTGAGGGGGAAGAGGTACCACCAGCACCCGAAACAACTGCGACCTTCGTCGCAAGTGTCTTCACTCGACCACCAGCACCACCATGGCCTCGACCACGGCCTCTCTTCGGCCGAGAAACAATCTCTCTCTCTTCCGAAGCTTTACGCTTCCTCTTCTTCGGCGCATCGTCGCTCGAAGGAGCAGGCCAGTCTGCATACTGGATCCCAAGAGTGTCAAACAGTCTGTTAACCCGACCTCCGCTACCCACCGAGCTATGGACCGCCTTAATCTCTAGCGTGGACAATTTCCCAACAAGTTCCTCCGTCCACTGCTGAACTCGCTTGTAGACGGCCTCGACCCCATCTTCGCGCGAGGGAAACTTCTTAAGAGTTTTCTCCCAAACCTTGTCCAGATCCAGATTCGGCCTCTTCAAACCCTACCTTCGTACTTGGGGTCACTCTCCACCTTGAACCATGCCTGCCTCCGGCCGAGAGGCCAAATCTTGGCACAGCAGTACTCCTCCACTAAATCACGTGCACACTGAGAGCGTGCAACGACTCTCAGGCAGTCAACTGCAGCGTGAGCCTCGACGCTCATCCTAGCTTCGGCGCTTACATCTCCAAGCAACGGAAGCTCACCGCAAAGCTCGGCGTTATCACTGAGCTTGTAATAAAACCAAAACTCCTGCCACCCGCTGCTCCACTTGTTCTTCTGCGCCTGCACCCGCAGCTCCGCGCCGGCGCGATGACAGAAAGTGTACACCGCGAACTGACCAAGACTGGCTTTGCCTTCGCCGTCCGTAAACTTCCAAGGTTGCATATTAACGCGATGAGTGCGAACAAACCCCTCGACATGAGGGACAATCCCCTGAGATCGGCAGGCCCAGACATAAACTGACATCTTCGTGAAGCAAGAAGGTGTAAGCTGGTGAAAGCGCAAATTAAACCTTCGCAGAACCGAAGTCACGAAGGAGTCAGCAGGGAAGCGAAGACCAGCTGAAAAGAACTCCTCAAACACAACAACCTCATCTGCGTCCGGCCTCGGCATTGTCTCCCAAGCACTGGTCCTCGCCTTCCCTTCCTCGATCCAACCCCACCTGACATAAGATGCAATCTCAGTGGCGCAAACCCGGCTGAGACCGAACTCGAAGGTAATCCCCTCATCCGCGACAATGGGAGAAACAGCGCGAGCAGTCTGCTTCAACCTGGCCATATCTTTACCTCCTGACACTATCGAACAACGAATGCCCGTCTCAACCCTCGCACGCAAGTTAAAACAAACCTTCGCTACAAGCAAATCGCAACAGCAGGATGCCTATAGCAGAGGAGGGCACAATCCAAGCTCCTCACCCACCCTTTCTATTTATAGGCCGGGAGACGAGTCCCCTCACCCGACGAAATCGGCATGACAACCGAAAAACACGGCGCAAAAAACGAAACGGGCTTCAACAGTACAAAACAACAGTCCAACGGCCCAGCCCAAAGCAGCCAGGGGCGTCGCTGCCGAGGGTCTCTTTGCATTTCCCGTCGAAAGGCACTGCTTGGGCCTAAATTCTGTTCTTTAGATCCAAGGCATCGAGGGGCTACTGTTGGGGGAAAGGACCCTCGGCAGAGGCACCGCTCGAGCTGATACCGGAGACAACCCTCGCGCAACCAACGTGGCCTCGCGAGGGCTTTTCCCCCCTTTGGGGTCATTTTCCTGACCCTCGGACGTGAGCCCGACCCTCGACGATTTGTTACACTTCTCGCAGGTTAAGGCGTGACGACAACGCGGCAGGCGACCCTCGCTGGCCTTCGAGGCCATTCCACTTGGAGCGATGGGTCTGGCAAGCGTCAGTGGAGCGCTGGCCCGAGGGCAAGCGAGATCGAGGGTCCGGCACTCGTTCTCCCCTCTCGAAGGTGATAAGAATCAAGTGGCGGCGCGCGGGAAGGAGGCTAACTAGGGTTTTTACCTTAGTTGTGTTTTTACGTTATTACCCCTCCTCCCTGCGTGGAGCCAGGGAATCTTTTCTGTACCCTTTTGTAATTGATCCCATGACCCTTGGTATTCCCTATAAATACCAAGGAGTGAACAGTGTAAAGACATGATCATTTTGGGGAACAGAGCCATAACAACTTTGTCTTCGTTTCCTTAACCTTCGCTATCGCTTCTGACGCTTGGTCACCTTTGCCACTCCCCTGCACAAGTGCGGAGGTGGGGCAAGTGTGATTCCAACACCGTCTGACTTCGACTCATACTTGAACCCATATAACCCCGGTAGTCCAGAAATCTCGAAGGATTTCTATCACCGTACAACATACAGGATCGCATTGTTCAAGAATTACATTCGCAAAGATACATCACAGAATAATGAAGCCGAATTTAAAACATCAGAGTACGAATTTAAGGCGGAGTTATTACAATACCGAATTTAAAAGTGCGGAAGCTGAAATAAGTTTGAAACACGACCACCACACATGTGGTCCAAATAAAACATTGTTTGAGAAATCCAACTCACACAACTCACTCTTCCCTTTTTAGATAATGTGCCACTAGAAGTCTCAGACCAGCAAAAGAAAAAGGGAAGCTTCTGGACGACCCTGCCCTGGGCCTACTCCTCATCACCTTCCACCGGGTAGAGGCAGTGCTTACAATAGCCAAAGTAGACCTGGCCATCTGCAACAAACGGGATAAACCCTTAGTACGGGAATGTACTCAGCTAGACTTACCCGTCCAACTGAAAAATAAAGACACCAAGGGTATGCAAGGCCTTTTTGGGTGGAGCTGGGATCTTTAGTTGCGAAAAGCTCAAATTAAGATAAGTGGGGAATTTAATGATATTAAAGAGCTGTCATTTTTTTTAGACCTATTCCTTATTCTAGGTTTGCACCTGAACTACTGCACACACTTGAGTCTAACAGACAATAATATAACCATATCCAGTTGACTTATCCATATTTTAGTTGAACCTTTTACACATCACATGGAGTTGTATCGTGGTGAAGCTCGCCATAGTTTCCCACTAACCGGGGGAGACGGCGACTCGAATCGAATTCCAAACCAGCTGGTGAAAGACCTTTAATACCAGCCCACACTTTCCCCGTCGGGTCCATGCATTGGGCAACCGCTCGATGCTTGTTCGTGGTGGTAATCGTCGCGGTTCAAGCACGGACCGCCCAATTGGAACCTGGCGATGGCCTCACGCGGCAGATCACATTTCCATACTAGAGGGCGCGACACGGGTCGAAACCGGCCCGAACAGCTTCTAACCGGCTTTGGGGTCGATGATTACGGCACCGACATATCCCTAAGTAAAAGGGCGCGTTCAAAAATGAACGAGGGCCAACATCGATACAAACCTACACGATCCAACGGACGGACTGCCCCCAAGTTCCAACTTGGTGCCTTGCCTTCCAGTTGACCGTATTTCATTACTACTCAGGTTCTTTTCCATGATAGCAAATATAGCCAACCGTGATCCGGTAACTACCCATCAGGGTATTACGGGAACATTCTTAACTACTAGTTTTATTAAGCAAGCTAAGCAATTCTACATTGTAAATAAATAACAGGATAACAAGGTAGATATTAATCAATAACCAAGGAATGATAATGCAGCAAGTAGGATTCATTCCAACTCCTAAACCTAATGCATCACAATATAAAAGGACTCAAGTAATTTTAATTGCAAAAGATAGGAGGCTTAATATGCTCCGGGGCTTGCCTTGAGAGAAGACTGAGGCCTCGTGGGAGGGGCACTCAGGCAGGTTAGTGTCGGCCGCGGGGTCGGCTTCCTCGGCTTGATACAGTTCCGGGATCTCCTGCTCGGCGTTTGCCTCCTGCTCTTGGTCTTGCTCCTGAACTGTCGATCCTATTGTAATGCGGTTGGAAATGATAAATAAATAATGCGTGGTGTGAGATGGGGTGGTAAGAAAAGAACATTTCTTGCAAACCAACAAAACCAACTTGTTGAACCACTTTTGACATTGAGGTAAATACTTATTTATTTCATAAAACAAAATCCATTAATTTACCTATTCCTTATTTAGAAATTCAAAAGAAATTTAGGTTTGAACTGCAAGTGCATTTTTCTGAACTCAGAAAAATCCACAAAAATTCCAGAAGGCAATGAACACCTGCTGGACTTCACTGAACAATTTCCAGCCAGAAATAAAATTCAGAGCTGCAGATATAAAAATAACAAATAAACTGCTCAAAAGGTGCTTTGAACTAACTTTTTACACAAAAGTGTTCAACAGCAGATTTCATAATTTTCCTGGTTTCTTCAACCCTTAAACATTCTACTGTAGAAAACTTGAGGTCAGAGCACAAACATACAAGCCTACACAAAATAAACAAATCTATTCCAAATTAAACGCATTGAACTAAATCCCTACTGGAAAAGGGTGCTAAACTCAATTTCATATTTTTCCCAGATTCTACTCCACATTTCATACTTATCAAGGAAGTTTCATGAACAGAAACATTATATTATTTCTTACAGGAATTTTCAAAGAAACTCACAGAAAAGTACATTTGTAAAGAAACTTCAGATTTTTCCATACAACAGCCCATGCTTACATTTTTATTAGCCTGAACATGACATTCAGAGACTACACAATTTTTCCCATATTTTATTTTGACATATAAAACACCTTAACATTTATTCTAAGAAATCAGCCAAAAAGGACTTTTAATCATAACAGAAACTTTTTCTACATAAACAGTGCATCATATATTTTTCACAGGTGCTAAACATGATAATAAACTTACACAAAAATTTTCAGGAATTATCTCAACCAGAAAACATATACAACCATTTATCTCAACAAAAGCATATAAACTGAAATAAATAGAAACAGTAAAATAAATTTTTACCAAAAATACTTTCATATTTTTCCATGATAGATCTACTCATAAACAAGCTAACAAAACTAAAAGTACTTCATTTGGACTTTTAAAACGAGCTACACAAAAATAACAAGCATTTCTGGAAAATAAAAGTAAAAAGAAAAACATTGAATCTTCCCGGCTCAAACTGCGTGAACTCGGTCCATGGACCGCGTGTGACTGACGCGCGGGGTCCGCTGGTCAACGGGACCCACCCGTCAGAGAGGGCGAAGTAGGGGAAGGTGTTGACCGGCGAAAGCTCGTCGACGTTGAGGTCGCCGGCGGTGAGGCTAGGCTCGATAGACTCGTCTCGACGAGGCGCATCCAGCGGTGGGGTCGGTTTGGCCAGAGGGCGACCGAAGCGTGCCGGCGGCGGCGACACACGGCTACGCCATTTCCGGCGGTCGCCGGTGAAATTGGGGAAGGCGAAGGCTCACACGAACCCTAGGGAGGCTATCGGCGGGCTCGGATTTGCTCGGGAAGCTTCGAGGACGCTTGGCCACGCGAGCGGCCATGGCGGACAGTGGCGGGGCTCGGCTAGGCCGTGTCCGGCGGTCGCCGGCCAAATTGGCGCGTGCGCAGTGCTTTGTGAACCCTAGGGAGCTAAGTGAGTGGGTTGGTTTGGCTCGGATGGCTCCAGGGGAGCTTGGCCTCGTGCATGGCCGCGGCGGCGGCCATGGCGCTCGGCCGGGGAAGAAGAGGTGGGAGAGAGCGGTAGCGTTGAAGCTAGTCGGCGTTCTCACCTTGCCTTGGCTCGGTGAAGCTCGAGGACGAAGGAGAGGAGCGGAGGAGCTTCGGTCGGGGAAGAATAGCCGCGAGCTCCGGACAGCGCTGATGGCGTCCGCAGCGGGGCTCCTCGGACTCCGACGTCAGCGAGGCTCGGCGGGTGGTGCGGAGGTGCGCACCGTGTGTCCGAGGTGAAGGCGTGATGGTGCGTGGAAGGAATTGGACGGCGAGGCTCCGGTGTGGCCGGAACGGTGAAGGGAAAGGTGGTGGCGAGTGCGGGCGCTGGCTCTGGCGTTCGGTGGAACGGAGAGAGGCGAGCGCGAACTGAGTGAGTGAGTGAGCGAATGAAGGAGGGTGCTCGGGTTTTGTTCGGCAGGGCGAGAGAGCGGCCGAGGCTTTGGCCGTGGCCTTGGCCGGCCGGTGGTGGTGGCGGGGCCCGGCGTGGCGTGCGGCGGGCGACGACGCGGTGAGCGAGGGTGGCGCGGCAGGCGAGGCGAGCACGGAGTGGGCGAAGCCGGTCGCTTGCGTGATCGCGCGTAGGGGAATCGAACGAGGAGTGGCCGGCGAAGATCCTCGGCAGGACGCGGCGGCCACGTGGCGAGCGGAGCCGGCGTACGGCGCGGCCGTCAGGCCTGACCGGCGCGTCGCGCGGCGCGCGCGGCGCGCGGGAGCGGGCGCGGGCGGAGCTGGGCCAGCGCGGCGCTGGTGGGCCGAAAGGCCGACTGGGCCGAAAAGGTGGGCGCGGGAAAATTCTTTTCCTTCTTCTTTTTCCAGAGATTTTTCCAAAGTTTGACCACTCAAAAACGGTTTCAAAAACTCCAAACTAGGTTTTCACCCAAAAATAAAAGTTGCTCAAAATAATTTTCTCTACAACTTTCATATAGGGCACTTTTTCTGAAAACCATTTTTTACAACCTCCACATAAATAAAGCCAAATTTGAGACATAAGCCATTTTGCTTGCCTCAATTTTTATTTGATAAACCATTTTGAGCTAGGTCGAAATGCCAATATGAAAAGCACTCTATTCAATATTGTTTATTTTATAAACTCATTTGCCAAGATAGAAATCCACTTAAACTAAAGTCCAATAGAAATCCAAAATCCAAATAAACAAAAAGGCAAAAAGCACTCATATGCACATGAAATGATGCAATGCATTGCTTATGCTCTTTTAGTAGCTAAGTGCAGTTCCTAATGCAGTGCTTGACACTAGGGTGTCACAAGATGCTTGTTGAGCTAACATGTTGGCTTTATGATTTTCATGCCTTGGTATATGCTGAATCTGGAATTCGGTAAAATGAGTAATGATATCAAGGCACATGTCAAGATAAACATTTAACGATCCCTCTAGGCATTGAAACTCACCAGCAACTTGTTGCACTACTAGCAAAGAATCGCCATAAGCTTCAACATGCTTAACCTCCATGGAACATAACATTTCTAAACCGAATAATAGACCTTCATATTCAGCTTGATTATTAGTGCACACATAATCTAACTGACTCAGCATCTCAAACTCAGCACCATTAGGAGAAATGATGACCACACCAACACTTTGGCCCTCCTTACAAGCCGATCCATCAAAATAAAGTTTCTATGGAGTAAAAGTAAAATAATTGATCTCATCTTCTAAACTAATACTATGCTCAACAATGAAATCAGCAAGAACTTGACCCTTTAAAGTTTTTAATGGTTCGTAAGTCAAGTCAAACTCAATCAACGCATACGCCCACTTACCAATCCTTCCTCTAAGGATTGGCCGATATAACATGTGCTTAATTACATCGGTCTGGCATGCAACAACACATGTACTAGATAGCAAATAGTGTCTCATTTTAGCACAAGCGTAGTACAAGGATAAGCATAATTTTTCAATATGGGCGTACCTTGTCTCGGGGTCAAGAAGACGACGACCAATATAAGCAATCACGTACTCTTTACCTCCATCTTCTTGTGTTAAGACAGCTCCAATGACCTTCTCTTCGGCAGCGACATATAATTTGAAGGGAATTCCTCTCTTAGGCGCCCGAAGAACTGGTGGAGATGACAAATATTCCTTTATCTTCTCAAATGCTTCTTGTTGCTCTGCCCCCAAGTGAACTCAGTTTCATCCTTTAGCTTTAATATAGGGGTAAAAGGAATAATTTTCCCGGACAAATTTGCAATAAATCTCCTCAAGTAGTTCACTTTTCCCAGGAACTTCTGCAAGTCTTTTTTGCATGTAGGCGCTTGAACTTTCTTGATCTTTTATACCCTTTTAGGATCAATCTCTATGCCTTTGTCGTGAATGATGAACCCTAAAAACTTCCCAGCTGATACACCAAAAGCACATTTTAGTGGGTTCATCTTCAAACCATAGCGGCGCATTCTCTCAAACGCTAAACGCAGATCGGCTAAATGAGATACATGAGCAGCCGATTTGATCACAATATCATCAATATATACTTCCATGATTATCCCAATCAAATCATGAAAGATCATATTCATAGCGCGTTGATAGGTAGCACCTGCGTTCTTTAAACCAAATGTCATCACGACCCACTCAAAAAGACCAACAAACCCCGGACAAATGAAGGACGTTTTGGACATAGCCTCCTCGGCCATGAATATCTGATTATAACCAGCGTTGCCGGCAAGAAAACTGACAACCTGGTGTCCTGAAGCGTCATTGATCAACATATCAGCTATAGGCATAGGATACTCATCTTTGGGAGTGGCTCTATTTAAATCTCTAAAATCAATGCAAACCCTAATTTTCCCAGTGTCCTTCTTCTCCACAGGCACGATATTAGAGACCTACTCCGCATATCTGCATGGCTGGATAAACACCACTTGCAATAACCGATTAATTTCCTCTTTAATCCAGTCATATATTGTAGAACTAAAACGGCGAGGATGTTGCTTGAATGGTCGGAACCCCGGGTTAATAGGAAGCCGATGCTCAACAAGTTCTCGGCTTAACCCGGGCATCTCTGTATAATTCCATGCAAAGCAATCAACATACTCCTTCAGAAGCGCGATTAATTTTATTTTATAATCGGCTTCAAGATTTTGATTTACAAAGGTCGGCCTAGGCATAGAACCATCCCCAATATCTACTTTTTCTAAAGGGTCGGCCGACGTGAAACCTTGGCCCAACTTATTGAGCTCATCAAAATCATCAATAGCCTCACAAGTATCGGTCTTACAGGTCTGATATTGTTCAACATGATGTTTTAACCAATCAACATTAGCATCCATTAAATTACATGATAATGTTGAACCGATTGTCGGTCGGCTTTAAGGATACTGGTACGAAACCTTCCCTAGTAACACTAACAAACTGGAAATCAGAAAGGCCCCGACCAGATAAACAAGCAATAGTATCATGCCCCCCGAGCAAAGGAGCATCGGCTGTAGCTACATAGGCCGATGAATCTGAGTGTACCACCTCAACATCGTCCCCCACCCACTGAATGAGAAACTGATGTAGGCTAGAAGGTATACACCGATTAGCGTGAATCTAGTCACACCCAAGTATAAGGTTATAGCTACCTTGTATGTCGGCGACGAAGAAAGCAGTGGCCAAAGTCTTGCTTCCAACAGCCAGCTCCATGGACACAACTCCTTTGGCCGGAATAGGATCTCCTCCTCCGACTCCAGTGATAGTCATATTGGTCTTGATCAGCTCTTCATCACTGCCACCAAGCTTCTGGTAAAGCGAGTACGGCATCAAGTTTACGATCGCCCCGCTGTCGACCAACATCTTGTGAACTGGCGCACCATTAATGTGACCTTTTATATGCAACGACTTAAGATGATTGACAGATCCTCCGGCTTCTGGAACACAACAGTTTGTGTAGCGAAGTTGAATTCCGCCGTTGTCGAATCATCTCCGACCACGTAGTAGTCGGCCGATAAGTAAACCACATTGACCTCCGCCCTCTCTGGGGAAGGCTCATAATCCACCGTCTCCTCATCTTGTTCTTCAGGTAATTCTTCACTGGCCGCGACAACACCAGCGGAGGAAATAGGGTCATTAAGACACATGTCAGATTTTATCGGAGTACTAGGAACCAATTCGGTCTTGGAATCTGGTCGGGTCGGCTCAATCCCTAATTCAGCAGCAGCTGATCCAACCTGCTCGACCCCTAGACTGGTCGGCACCTGACCCGAGGTGGTCGGATTGGGGTCCGACCTGATTGGTTCCGAAGCCACTTCAGCAGATTCGGTGCCCAGGTTGGTCGACTCAGGATCCGACCTGTCCAGCTCTACAATTGTCAAAGTCGGCTTTTGGTTACAAGCCGGCTCTTCACCCCCTCGCTTGCCCTGAGGGAAAACAGGATGTGTCGAGTTAAATATATCTTCTCTTATTTGCTTGAGCCATTCCTGCCTCTATTTGTTGCAGCGGGCCCTCTGCAGCTTCCTTTGCTGAGTCTTACTTAAACCAGGAGGGCACCATCTGGTTGCATGTATTTAGGATCACGCTCAACAGGCTTTTCTACTTCTGCCCCGGTTGAAGTATTTTGAGCTTCCGGACCCTTTTCTACATTTGGTTCCTGGACCGCCATCGACTCGGGTTCGTCGGCAAGAGGGACTTTCATAGACCCGATCGTAATAGTAGGTACACGATCAGATCTGGTCGGAGAAATAACGGAGACACTTTGCACCTTCTTAGGTACATAGATTTGTCGCACTTGTGCCTTCCCCGTTTCCTGAGAGGTCAAAGTCCTTGATGTGGTCAGCCGATTTTGATTTGCGCCACTAGAGCTTGGCCGATCACCTAAACGATCGAACACTGAGATCCTTGTGGGTTGACCGACGGGCATTCCCCATCCTGGTTGGTAGTACATATGAGCTGGCATGGGGTAAGGTACCCACACTCCTTGAGGACCCCATTGTGGCGGTGGCGAGATAGGAGGTGCCCATTGGTGCCGATATGGAACGGCCTTCGGTGTTGGAGACACTGCCTGAGACACCACCATTTGCTTAGGCTTCTCATTCTTACGCTTGGGGGAGTAGACTCTCTCTTTTTTAAGGGCCGATTCTGAGAATCGGCCTTTTGTTGCTTGTACTTAGCCATGAGCTTATCAAAGATGCATGGCTCCCTAGCAATTTTCCCCTTACTCCTATCCGCATTGGTCTTCCAAGTGCCAACCTCGGGCTTCTGCGGGACAAATGTGCGTAGGACATGTACTTCGGAACGGGTAGGGTCTTTAGAACCAGCTAGACCGACTGCATCAGTCGGCTTATTGCTTCCACTGGGGTGAGGAAAAACTCGCTTGATCTGGTCGGCTTTCTGCTCCAACTGCACTGGTTGTTTTGAAGATGAACCAGACTGGTCGATTTGAGGACCCGACCTGGTCGGTCTCTGTTGTGCCGCCCTGGTCTCGAAATATCTTTGTTTATACAAGTGTCGTGCTGACCCTGCAATAATTGTGAGCTTGCTTTTGCCATCATCACCCTTCTCGAGCACCACCTTGCGCCCCGAATCACTCTTAGTATTCGGTGTAACTCGTGGTTCACCGATGACCATATTTTTTCCTCTGGTCGTATCGGCTTGCTCTGGACGAATCAGAACACCAGGATTCCCTGCTTCCACCATGTGCACTAGGAAAGGGGTAGTACTGATCTGCATCTTAGTCAGACTCAATCGTCCTTCGTTGAGGGCCGATTGGACCTGTCGACGGAAAACATTGCAGTCGTTAGTGGCGTGAGAGAAAGAATTATGGTATTTGCAGTAAGCCCTCCTTTTTAATTCATCGGGTGATGGCAAAGTATAATTAATTTTGAGGTAACCGAATTTAAGTAATTCATCAAATATTCGGTCACATTTAGAAAAATCAAAGGTAAACTTCACCTCCTCACCCCGATTCTTTTGAATCGGTTTAAGGGAAGGACAAGTGACTAGTTTATTCTGCGCTGGCCATAAAACTTCGGCAGCGTAACAATCCTTAGACTCATCGTCGGAACTATCAGAATTTATCTCGGCAATATGCACGCCCGATCCATGAGTCTTATGAGGATCGCAAGGTTTTTTAAGGCGCGATTCTATCGAAACGGCCTTCTACAACAGTTGATTTACATTAAAGAAATCATGATGCTCAAGTTTATCCTTGATCTCTCTACGTAGACCAGCTAGACATAGATCTGTTAGATCTCTATCGGAGATCATCAAATGGAAACATCGGTTCTTATTTTCTTTAAAACACTTAAAGAAGTCGACCACAGACTCGCTACGCCCTTGTCGAACCGACGTGAGGTGTGACAACCTAGTTTCTTGAACCCCGTCATAAAAGTGATTATGAAAATTTTCTTCTAACTCAGCCCAAGAACCTATGCATTATGGTAGTGACATAAACCAGGCGAAAGCCATACCAGTTAAAGACAAAGGAAAATGTCGTATATTCATGTAATCTAAAGTACTGGCTTCACCCATCTGTGCAAGGAACATGCTGACATGCTCCATAGTTGTTTTGCTACCGTCACCGCTAAACTTATAAAAATCTGGTACCCTCCAACCGTCAGGTGCTTTCATAAAATCAAAACATGAAGGGTATGGTTTTGAATACGTGGTCCTAGTAGGCTTAAATTGGACCCCTAAACTGGTCTCGAGAGACCTAGTTATTTCTTCCTTAAACCGATTTATGGCTCGTCCAAAATCAGTGTCAGCAAGGTTAGGAGTGCCACTATGCATGGGGTTATGGCTCGGAGACTTCGGTGGATTGGGCAACACTGTTCCCTGTCCCCCTGAAGTTCTGTTTGTCGATGTACCCTGGTCGGTCTGTGCGGTCCGACCAGCGCCACGGTGGAGACTATTGGTATACATCGATGTACTAGCTTCACCGTGAGCGGTCCTGCCAGTATCGTTTCCTGATTGCGTTTGGCCAAACTCTGTGTGTGAGGTTTGGCCTTTGAAGAAATTAAAAGG
This sequence comes from Coix lacryma-jobi var. lacryma-jobi, assembly GCA_009763385.1. Lineage (NCBI taxonomy): Eukaryota > Viridiplantae > Streptophyta > Magnoliopsida > Poales > Poaceae > Coix > Coix lacryma-jobi. The sequence goes on from CM019826.1 coordinate 3,859,838, forward strand.
CATACCGAACTATGGTTGTCCGGTAGGGCGATCAGGTTCAACGGTCTTACCCTCTAGCTTATTCATGCGGTCACTAAGTAACTTAAACGAATGTTGAATAGTATTGGTAAGAGTTTTTGAAGTATCAACCAGCATCGCAGAATAATTAGCATGAGTAGGGTAAGAATCTTCCGGTACCTTGGTGTTTACCTTGTCAGTAGTGTCTTCAGCGGTTGTAGTTGACGTGGTAGGGATGACCTCGCTGAAGTCTGGTTCCTTGTCTTGAGTGACCCTGCCACGCCGATCCTTCGAGCAGCTTTCCAGGAAAGCCTTCAAGACGGCGTCGTGCTTGGCCTGTGCTTGTTGCTTCAACTCATCGGGGAGTTCGTCAATGCCCGCAGGACGGACGATGTTATCCTTATCAGTAGCACCATCTTTGCCGCCCATGTTGGTAGTAGATGGAATCTCAATCGTCCCTAGCGGAGTCGCTAAAAAGTGTGCTGACGTCGGAAGTGATCCGAATCAAACACCAGCAGGGCTAGAACGCCCTGAGAGGTTGCAGTCTAACCTGAAGCAGCAGAGATCATGGCTAAGTCGATCAAAACCGATCTAGAGACCGGTTTAGATCGATCTAGGGCTTTAGATCCCTGTGTTGATAACTCTAGAACTCCTCCCGGGAAGACTCGTCGGGGAGAAGCACGTAGAGGTTGTCCTAGGACCAGCAAGGCCGCCTAGAACGCCGTCGAGTCTCGCTGAGAGACGCGCCGAACAGCAAGGTAGAGGGGGAAAAGGGGTAAAAGGGTAGTAGATTGATTTTGATCGATTAGGGTTGGATGCCTCAATCGGCCATGATCCTCTCATATATATATAGAGGGGGCTGGTCTTATCCCAATAGAAAACATCTCCAAGTTTCCTGTCCGGACTCTATCAACATATAGAATCCAATCCAGGCGTGACAAGATAACCCTGATCTCGCCGATCCTTGGATCGACCAAATCGGTCTAATGGGCTTCATCAGCCCATACTGATCAACAAATCGTCCTTACAAGAGAAGGATCCACATATTTAGTGTCGGACTCAGCATTCATCGTAACCATAAGACCTCCGACCAGGACCACCTAGTCGGACATAACATGAGTGATCGGAAACCCAAAATGATGAGGCTCATTCAACTTAGAATATCCGATCTCTCAAAAGACAAATTCGACCCTAATATTACAGACCGAACACTTCTTCTAAATTCATCTTTATCTGTGACACTTTTGAGTGTCAACAACTGGCTTTGATTATATCCGGCTCGGTAGAGATTCAAGAGAGTTTTCCCCCTTTTCGTGATAAAAAACAATTATGTTTCTGAACTCTGAACTAAAGGCTTAAATGGAGATCCAAGCGGTGTTGTTCGGGCACCAGCTCCTTGCTGGCCTGACACACGGCAAGCTACCAGTGACAAAGATAGACAACAAGTCAACCACTACGGCCTGACCCCAAGCATATATGTGAAGTAAGCGCCACAAACGCCACGCCTCTATCACCGGTTGGGTCATTCCTCATTCGCTATCCTCCGAGTCGCTCAACTCACAGCTCATCATCCTGACACATAGCGCTGGTAGGTGCACCCTCGTCCAGCGGTGTTGTTTCATGCAAAACTTTTTTTTTTTTTTTTGCATATTCAATCAATTGATATTTTTGAATTATCTTTAATTTGTATCAGATAACTAGACCGAATGCTTAATTGTGATCTGAATTTGTATGGTAATGACATCTCATCTCATATCATTACTTTAAATAAATTGATTTGCTCCATATATAAAATAATAACAAATACTTTAGGTGGTGTTTGGTTCGGTGTTTTTGGACTATGAACCATTCACGCTCCTATCTGATCATGTTACTCTTGTTTGGTTTGGATGCCTCAGAGTGGATAACGGAGGGACCTGAGTTCAAAACTGATACACCTCCTATTTTGATGTCGATCACGCTAGGCGGAGGTAATGGTTGCGGATGCCAACCAAACAAAATTGTGTTTCTCGTAGACCGCAATAAATAGCGCCGTTTATTGATTCCATCGCGGTTGCAGCTCCCGAGCTCGAACCAAACATTAGTCCCTCCGTCTCTGAATCAATAAATAGATTCCTAGAGTTATTATAAGTCAAACTTTTTAAATTTTAACTAAATTTCTAGAAAAAACTATCAAGATTGATGGTATCAAATAAATATCATTAGATATACCATAGAATATATTTTTATAATATGTCCATGTTATATTATAAATTTTATTATTCTTTTCTATAAAGTTAGTCAAAGTTTAAAAAGTTTAATCGACACGGATTCTATGAATTGATCTTTCAGGGACAGAGGGAGTACCTTAATGACAAGGGCACTCATAATACATACTCTATATCATTGTCTAAACTTATTTATTACACTCTTATTTATTGTATTTTGCTGATGTGACAGTATATTTATTGAAGAAAACGGGAGAGAAACTAAGACTTCAAGTCTTATTTAGACTCCAAGTCTACGATATCTTCGAGGTAATAAATAGACTTAGACTCTAGGTAGAGTCTGCATTGTGAGTGCCCTAATGTCATCTAATCTCATTATTTGAAACAAATTAATTTGCTCCATGTCAAATGATAACAAATGCTCTCTTCAGCACGACTTAGAGCGACTTCTTATTTGAATGACTAATTTGTTACGAGAGAAAAACACTATTTGACGGTTGATTTGTATGAATTAAAATCGATTTATAGCTCAAGTGAACAAATCTAAAATATTTTGAAGATAACATATGTCATCTATATATTTTTATTTAAATGAATATATGTCTTGTACATCTATGATAATGTAAAATAATGTTGTAAGGTTGAATCAATGATAATATATACATATTGTCGGTGTCCGGAATCCAGGGGTTCACACCAATGAGTGAATTTGTGAGTGCGTGCTCCCTAATCCGGATGGTGATGCAGGAAGAACACAGTAGTTTATCCTGGTTCGGGCAAAAGAAGACTCTACGTCTAGCGGGGGGAGAGTCTGTATTATCCTGCACCGAAGTACTTATACAGGGGCGAATACAAGTGTGAGGGAGAGCAGGGCGTGGAAGATGGAGCTATAAAGAGTCTATACGGGTTCAGCCTGCCGGAGGTCTGTAAATGTTGCGGGAGCCGGTGTTGTATGCGCTTTGTGTACCTTGCCCTCTGAACTTGCCCTAGCATTTCCTTTTATAGATGAAGAGGAGGCACAGGGTTACACGGTTCTAGGACTATCGTAAATGATGACGCTGGTGATGTCGTTGGCGATGACGTTGTCGGTCATATCGGTGCCGCTGTAGAGACGCCTTCGACCCTGTAGTGTCGCGCCTAGTCATGTCGGTGAAGGACGACGCTCATGTGTGAGCATGCAGCAGGACGTCACGTTGAGTGTTGTTGGAGTGTTGTCCCGTCCTGGCGGTGTGGTGCTCGAGGGGGGGGTCGAAGCGTTCGAGGCCTTCACGGATGGAGTCTGAGCCCTGCGCGGACAGGGTCGAGCCTCGGGAAATATGGGGAGTATTCTGATATTCGGCCCCCGAGAGGGACGTCTGTAACACCCGGTTTTCCGAAGAATACCAAGTGTCCTCTATATGTGTGCCCAGGAAGTCCACAAGACACATATAGCAACAAATATAGAATTTATCCAAAGACAATGCTTTATTATATAACGAAACATAGATACAACAAAGCTTACACATAAAACAAAGCACAGCGGAAACTAATCTTCGGGACTCCAAACTCCACAGGGACGGTTGACTGGGGGAACACTCGCCTAGAACTCTTGGGACATCTTTTGTAACTCCTCACTTGATTCCACCATCTGGTACTCATCCGGGATTTTCATTGATTGTACGCAAAGCAAGAGTGAGTGCACCATACTCAACAAGTATAACATGAGAGATGCAAGGTTCAAAAGGCTAGACATGACTGAACTGCGGTAAACATTTTTAGTTGGTCATATTTTATTTATTAGACCTATGTCACTAGGTTATGCTTAAGCTCCCATGGTGAAAGTATAATTAAGTATCATCAAGATTATCATTACCCACATTATTTCATAGAACTGTCTCAAAAAGGATCTAGGCCGGTTGTATTGATATGGTTGTGAACAGTTTTACAATGGTCGAGGGCTTATATTTATACCTTGGACGAAACACGAATCCTAGACGATTACGACTTAAAATAAGGAAAAATATAAATCATATTCCTAATCCTTTCGGCGTCTTCTATCTTTACGTATCTTCTCGTGCAAGCCGGCTTTACCTGCACCATCCATCTCCCGAATGGGGCCACTGCTTCACGAAATAGCCGACCGCACAAGTACTCACCGAAAGTCTTAAGGATCAAACAGTCGTCCGAATGCCTGCCGAATCCTCCTCTTCTCTGCTGATGGACCCATCTGTCATACCTTTGTGCGTGCGAAAATCTGGTGTTAACACATGCCCCCTAATTTTGGGATAAATGTTTATTCCAAAATTTCTTTTCCTTTTCGCACTGACGTGGAACCTCCAGAAGCATCCGTCTTCACTCGCCATAATTACCGCACCTACCGATTCATCTTGTGATGCACTTGGGATCCTTTAAACTCCTCTTTCTCCCTACTTCAGCTTGTGCATTTCGAACTCCCCCGCTCCTATCTCAAAACCAGAAAATCCTCTTCTTCCTCACCATCATTTAGACACAAAATGTCTTCTGAGGCAAGCCGCAATAGCTTCGAGCCAGGGGCTTCCAGTACTTCTAGGAGAAGGTTATCCCCTAATCATTTTCGCTCGAAGATGAACCAGTCGCCCTCACATTGTTGTTTCTTGCTTAGGAGGACCGATGACGATTTTCCAGAGGTCCTGACTTAGAAGGTCACGGATCTTCAATTTGATCTAGAAAGGAGGAATCGGGATATTACCCGAATCTCTCGAGAGCGTGATGCCGCTCAAGAACAGGCTATCGGTAAGTATCCTTCCACTGTACTTTCCCTATTCTTCATCCCTGTTTTATTGATGCTTCCTCTTCTCAGCTCTAGAGGCTAAACTTCACTCCCTCGAAGCCGCCATTGCCGATCTTGCTGTTACAGCCAATGTCCCGGGCACGTCGGCTCTGAGGCGGGTGAACGAGGTCAACCGGGTTCTCCCCAACATCTCCAGGGCTGGCATGGGCTACGACGTAGCACTCGCCTTCAACGCTGTTCGGATCCACTCCGGTGCTGACTACCGTCACTTCAACGTTTGCGAGCGAGGATTAGAATTCAGGGTGGCACACTCTGTTGATGACATGAAAGAAGCTGGAACAGATCTAGCCGATTCCTTTGACTTTGACCTCCCGATTAGGAATAGAATAGAATGGACGAACTGACTTCCTATTGTAACTCGTTTCCCTCTCTATAAATAAGAGGCCTTTCTTTATTTGTCCAGCAACTCGTGATTGATCCTTCGAGATCAATATGCGCCCTGTTCCATGCATCGGCCACCGATTTTTCCTCTGCCCGTTTTAGCAGCGATGCACATTTCATCGGCTATTACTAACAATTATGCTCAATCATCTTTGCTTCGCAAGCTACCGTAGTAATTGACTACCTCAGACTTGGGGTCTTCTGAATTATTCTCTCAGTTTTTTATTCATGGTGGCACCAGGATATTGTCCATTCAGTTCTCCTGTCTTCAACGCCAACTGGTGACTTAAAACCTCCTGTCCGAAAATACTTTACAGCCGCAATTGTTTTGCAGTTGCACCTAAGCATTTTTCATAGCACACACTTTTAACCGAATCCTATCGGCTCTTCGAACTTCTTTGGTTAGGCAAGGATCCGATCCGGCCCCATTTCGGCCCATAAGCCGTGAAAAAACCCTACTTAGCCTCTCAGTGTGCAAGTCATGGTTCTATAAATTCGACCTTAGCTAGGTCATTTTCCTCAACTTCAACCAAACAGCTTGTCTCGCAAATCTTTCCCTTCAGGATGAGGTCTACGTCCAACCACGCTTAAGCTTTCTCCCCAGAAGAGGATAGGTTATTGAAATCCTCACTAGACTCTTCCTTTAACCGAGCTTGTAATCGCCTAACACATCTTCCTTTATCAGTCATCCCCGCATAAAATGACCGTCGTTATCAGAGGTATATGTCCTGATGTTTCGGACGGCCATATAGATCAGACCGTCATCCAAGGCGTGTATGTCGGAGCTCTTCCTCAAACTGGTGGTGATAAGTTCTTGACTTAAGAATACTACCCTTTTATCAACCGGTTATGCAGATGCTCTTCCGGACGACTTTGAAGATTCCGAAGCTCCCATTGGTCATACTATCGTCCTTTGCTGAAACCACCGATTCTTAGTTTGCTTGAATAAACCATTTCAAGAGTAACCTGTACTCTAGGATAGATTCTGCAATTGAAGTTTGCAGCAGATGAACTTGCTCTTTTTCTGAACAACGTTGATTTTTTGATTTCCTCAATGACTCTCCTTGTTCGCGACATTTCTTCAGAAGAACACTTGCCGAACGCGTGACGTCATCTTAGCCAACTAAATCCCACTCTCAACATGTCACGTCACTCGACATTGCACTTACTGCACTCCACCTTTCTCTTCCCCCGATGAATCCGCTAACTTGAAAAATGCTAGGGTCACCAAGGTTATGAATATCTGTACTGAAGGCGATATAAATAAGATATTGGCTATAACTTGACACATGCGAAACATTTTTCCGCTAAAGGCGATGCTCTTACATCGGCTGTATAAAAACATCTCTCGACTTACATAACTCCCACGCGTTCGGCTTTTAACAAGCAGTGCCGAAGCTTCAACTGACAAGCAGTACACAAAAACCAAAAAATATGTCACAACCGAATACCCTTTCCTGGGGTCTGACATTTTCGGCTAAGGTAAATTGCTACTTATCTAATCTCTTAAACCTTCAAAAATAAGGGTCGATTCTATTATAAGGTCATCGGCCGTCATGTACAACCCGAAATAATCACCAAGCTGTAGAAGTGCCTTTCGTAGAATCTTCAATCTCACTAAAGGCTCTCGTCATACGCCACCTTGTATAAATCCCTTCTGATCCCTTTCTGGCAATGGAGAAGCAAACAGAATCTTTCATACGTCCATCGACCTTGAACACATCCGAGACCCAAACTTGCACATACTGATCCTAATTCGGCTTCATCATCACACTTTATTCCTTGTCAGCCGACACAAAACTTTTGGCCTCAATTCTTTTCCACCACCACTGATTGGATTCAAAAATTTCTCTGAGAGCCGACTGTCTGAATCGGCTGTTGGTCCTTGTCGAAAACGTTTACAGGACCTGCTTCCCAAGCCCTTCCAGAGAAACACTCGACACCTTCGTACTCCTAGTAGGTTGGCTCTGCACTAGCAATACTTACCGAATCATCAGCATGGACGATCTCGATATCATCTCCAACCCACTGGATGAGGAACTGATGCATAGTCGACGACACACAACAATTTGCATGTATCCAGTCTCTTCCCAACAGCAAACTGTATGCCCCCTTGCCATCAATGACGAAGAAGGTGGTGATCAAGGTTTTAGACCCAATCATCAACTCGACATGGATTGCCCCTCGAGTATCAGAAGAATTGCCTGCAAAGTCTCTCAATACCATGTCGGTCTTCAATAGATCTTCACTTGTCATGCCAAGCTTTCTAAAGGTGGTATACGGCATGATGTTTATAGCAGCCCCTCCATCAATGAACATTTTGGTCAGTGGCTTGCCATTGACATACCCTCTCATATAAAGTGGCTTCAAATGTCGATGTCTGATCGGCTTATCAAATACCGCCCTTTGAGCCAAGACGAGATGAGCCAAAAGGTCCTGAAATTCACTCTCATCGAAATCTGAATATGTCTCGTCTTGGACATCTTGATTCTCAGGGGCTATAAACTCTGACGGTAGAAAGAATGCCATGCATGTATCAGCCGAACGATTACCTTCGCTCGGCCTTCCCTTAGGACGCCAGACTTGCTTTGCTTTGGTGTCTGTTTGTGCCAACTCTCTATTCTTTAAGCGCTGCACTCTCCTCTTCTGGCTTTTTCTCAAACCTGGTGGACACCACTGTCCCTTCTGCCAGACGTACACGCGGTACTCTTCCTCTCCAGTGCAAGCCCAATTTGGATCGGCAAACCTTCTTTCCTGCCGATCTCTGGAACTATTTATTTTTATACGCCGATCGTCCTCAGGGATCCAGGGCCCAAGCCTTTCATGGACAGTTCGGCGGTTGACTCGAGACTGCCTAAACTCGGAGTATTGATTATTGCACTCGGGGCAGTTGTCTTTAACAGGCAGCTTCAAGCCTTCGTTCCAACAATACTGGAAGAACGAGCATTCCCAATGAAACCGTTCCTGCTCCCTCGTATCTTCTCGTTCTTCCCGGTACATCTCTTCTTTGTACCCTCGTTGCTCTTCCAGGAACTTCCGCTCTTCATAAAGCCTCTGCTTCTGGTACTTTTCTTGTTCCCGACGCCACTTATTCAACAAAATGCGCGTCGTGACCCTGGGTCTGGAGGTGTTACTTGTCTCAATTTGGCTATTTTGGAACCGAACTCTCTGCTGAAGCTCTCCTTTTGTAATCTGCCAATTAGGGTCAACGGTACCAGCTTCCTTTGCTCTATCAGAAGTTAAAACTTTCATTTTACCTTTACACCCAAAATCGGTTGCATTGATCATACTAACAAAGAAGGATACGGTATTCTGTCCAAAAGGACTACCGTCCACTTTCATCTTTCCGTCAAACCTCAGGTGTCCGTCCTGGATGGCTTTCTGAATCCGCACTCTGAACACTCGGCAATCATTTATGGAGTGGGACTTAGTATTGTGGAAACCACAATACTTCTTGTCTTTGACGCCCTCAGGAAGCAGCATAGGATGACCTTCCGGCAACTTGATGCGTCCTTCCTTCAGCAAGTACTCAAATAATTTATCTGACTTGGACACATCAAAGTCATAAGTACCTTTATGTTGCCTCAGCCACCGCTGGTTGACTTGAGTCGGCTCTTTAGACCAGGTTATCTCGGCTGCAGCCACTTCATCTTCATTATCATATTCATCTGTTTCGTCTAGAAAAGCCTGATACATCCCGGCAGCCACATCACCCTTCTGGTATTGATTATTCCTTCTGAACCCCTGAGCTTGATTGCTCATCGTCGCCATCCTTTGGGCTAACTGGCCGAGGTCATCAAACTCCATGCCGAATAGTTTTTCTTTGATATTCGGCAACATGCCAGCTATGGCTATCCCCCGCAATTGGTCATCCGGCAAATTCAAGGAATAGCAGAGGTTTTTGGTTTCCTGAACCGGCGCAGATACTCTTGCGGCGTTTCGCCGGGTTTCATCCTTAGGCTCATAAGATCAACCAACTTCTTTTCACTGGTTCGGTAAAGAAGTATGAGTGGAACTTTTGCTCTAAATCTGCCCATGTATTGATAGAATTCGCCGGCAGAGAAGCAAACCAGGAGAAGGCTGGTCCTGTCAGCGACAGCGGGAAATACCGAATCCTCCAAGCTTCATCTGTAGATGCTTCCCCAAGTTGCATCAAGTATCGGCTGATGTGCTCTATAGTGCTGGTATCATCTTGACCCGAAAACTTGGTGAAATCAGTGGGAGGTTTTACTCTTGGAGGAAGAGCCACCCGATTATACCATTCAGGGTAGGGAGACTTGTAAGCATATGTCTGATTCTTTAGCTTTAGGCCAAACTGATTCTGCATCATATCAGCCATCTTGTGCATAATGAGGTCAACACTTGAATCAGGAGCCGCTTGTGCTTGCCCCCCAGCATATGGTCCTGCTGAACTCCTGTAGCCCGGATTCGGAAGAGCATTAATCGAGCTATAGTCCATAAACTCCCGATATCCATCTCCAAACATATCCCTGTGTATCCTGTTCGCCACAGGAGACACTCTAGAAGAAGATTGTGGGACATTTCCCGTTGTGCCAAACGCGAGCTGGCCATAGGTCTGGGGAGGTTGTTGCATCTCCTGAGAAACCACCCCTCCTGTGCTTGGGCCAGCTCCACTGTTTTCGGAAATCTTCCATCGTTGAGGTACTTGGAACAACAACGGTCCCTGCACCGGACCAGCAGCTTCTTCAAAGTACTTATCTGCGGTTGGACCGAAAGTATCGACCATGATAGCACGAAAGGTGTTCAAGAAAGACGATTGATGGTTGGTCACGGCTCCTGATACGATCCTATGCATCATTTTCGCCATCTTCTGGAGAGCCACTTCTTCACTACCGTCAGGCAGCTCAGGTTGGTGATGAGGAACAACCTTCGGGAACGTCTGCTTCTGATAGACTTTGTCGCTTTTATTCTTGGAGAAAGTCTCCAGGCATTTGCGCTGGAATTCGTCACACACCTGTTGCACCAAATCCTTTGATTCTGGTGGCAACTCGTCTATGGTTACATCGAAGGATTGATCTTCGCTGATCTCAGGCATCTTGAAATGAAGAAGTCCCACCGGGCGTGCCAAAAAGTGTGTTGACGCAAAACGTGATGTCTCGCACCAGGCACACAGCAAGCCAAATGAGGTTGGCTTCAATCGGGTGCCCGGAATGTGTTGAGTCCGGAAACGTGCCAGTCGGTTTGACCTGAAAGCCAACAAGGGATAAAAGTGTGAGAATACCTTGGAACGTGCCGGGTGAGACCAGACAGTTCCATATATAAGGCTTTGAAAGCCAATCATGACGGCACACAGCTATGAGAGCTGTTTGTCAAAACAGGTTTAAAATGTCATTCGGCAAATGTAGAGATGAAAAATCATAAGCATGCCGAATGCCGAACACATAAATAACAAAAGGATAAAGAAGTAAATTGTAATTATAAATCCATCCAAACAACATATGCATAGGCTAATCCAACTAATCTGCCGCACGTTTAGCCTTCATAAGCCCGTCAAGTGTAAACTTAAGCAAAGCTAATCCACCGCATGATACCACCTGCTATAAGTCCACACCACCCCTTATAATTAGATTAATCCACTGCGTGATACGATCTAATTATAAGAAGCTAAAAGCATATATATATCTGAAAAGATTTATAAAACTCATTACTCGTGTAAGCTTAACCAGAATCGGCAAACTAGCCGAACTGGGGTCCATGAAGAAGGAACATACAAACAATCATGATTAAACTAATCTAGAACCTGCATCTGCCGCACGGTACCCAGTTCTATCAAAGCCTAACCATGATCGACATGCATGAACCCACAACATGTAACAATCTAGATTGAAAGATAATCCGGCCATCATAATCTGATGATTAGCAAAGCATAAACAAATTCATGCAACAAGGCCGAACAAAGATCAATCCAGATTGGGCAAAAAGTGTTATAGGAATTAAATAAATAAAGCATAATGAATCTATTAGATCTGCCAAATCTAACAGAGCCGATAACTATTTTTACTCATGACTTAATCCGCCGCACGATACAAGGCATAAGCAAAAACTTTCCGTCATAAGCTTAAATCCGTCGCACGATACTAAGCTTAACATACGAGACTACTTGCATCATATCTAAATCCACCGCATGATACTAGACATGATAGCAAGGTTGCCGGTACTTACGGAGGTCGACGGATCGATGATTCCTCTCGAAGAACTCGACGACACGACTTAGGGACTCGAAAGATGGCACGGGGCCGGTTGTATTGATATGGTTGTGAACAGTTTTACAATGGTCGAGGGCTTATATTTATACCCTGGACGAAACACGAATCCTAGACGATTACGACTTAAAATAAGGAAAAATATAAATCATATTCCTAATCCTTTCGGCGTCTTCTATCTTTACGTATCTTCTCGTGCAAGCCGGCTTTACCTGCACCATCCATCTCCCGAATGGGGCCACTGCTTCACGAAATAGCCGACCGCACAAGTACTCACCGAAAGTCTTAAGGATCAAACAGTCGTCCGAATTCCTGCCGAATCCTCCTCTTCTCTGCTGATGGACCCATCTGTCATACCTTTGTGCGTGCGAAAATCTGGTGTTAACACAAGGGTAGTCTCACTTCCTTCTACGCACGCGCCATGGCAAAGATGGGCATCGAAGGGAGCGACATACCGAGAACACAAGCACTTAATCCACTCGTAGGGTACCTCGACCCGTGTGCTCTCAATGGCACCATACACTCCTAAGATCTACAGCGGTGCGGTTGTCTCCGCGATGATCTAGGAGTGCTATGGTCTAGAATAGATACAAGCATACGAGGGCTCAAGCACAAAGGAGCAAAAGCGAAAGAGAAAAGAGGATCCACCCTCCGTTGATCCACACGCCATAGTAGTTGATGGGAATCACAGGAATGTGATCAAGATAGCATTACTAACACACAAACATGACTAACGCGCAAAGGAGACAGACTAAAAGCGAGGAACTTGGTTCCACGGGGACTTCGATCCACGGTCATTGCATTTGACAGGGATCGGAGTGACTAGAAACAAAGGGGGTCGATCCACACCTTACTGGATCGACGGAGATCAAATCAAAAGGGAGAAAAGAGAAGAGCGATCTCCACATTCACTTGACTGACACGCCATGGCAAGGGCGGTAGCCGAGGAATGAGAGACGCTCGACCTAAGCCACCTCGTAGGGCACCACAACCTCCGTGCAACTTAATTGGCACAACGCTATTCCTACAACTCGTAGCGGTGCGGTTGTCACCGCGAGAGGAGAAGGAATGCCACGATCGAAATGGCGCAAGCATACGAGGTGGTTAGGTCAGAAAAGAGTCAAGTGGGTGGAGCCCGATGGCCATGGCACGTCACCTCGCGACCATGAGCTTCACCCAACACTACTTGGCACTCGTTCCACGATCGTCGTCACCAAATCCTTCGCCCGCTAGGCTAGATCACTGGGGGCTATAGTGTGCGGGTAATATCCGCATTGATACCGAATTTGATATCGAGCCCGTCATGACCATGTCTTAGGGCTAAGGACAGGAGTCAACGCTCGTAGCACTACGAGGCCAACCAAACAAATAGCAACAACTACGACTATGAGGGACGAGTTACGCTCAGTGTTATGACCACGGCGGGATGAACCCACGATCGTAACGTCCGAGCGAGGGACGATCCCTCGACCAGCTCAAAGGCACGGTCCAAAGACAAACTGACAAAGGACCGCCTGGAAGGCACGGTCAACCGCCAACGACACAAACTCAACAACTGACACACGACCACTTGGAGTAGCACATATCCAAAGCAATAGAGAAATAGACCGGCGCGAAGGCTCGGTGCAGGCAAGTATATATCATATGATAAAGTGTGAATGACAAGGTATGAAGATGATGGAATAATAAATGAGAGTTGTGTCGACGTCGAGGGCGGCGTCGACGGGGGTTCGAATGTTCGACCTTGACGATGGCATGGAAGATGGGGCTTCAGCGGAGCGGCTCCGAGGCAGCAAGCGCTCTCTTGGCCGATCGGTAGCATGTCATCGACCGAACCGCTGCATGTGGTCAACCGATCAGCAGGGCACGCCTTGGCCGATCGTGGCTGTCGCAGGCTAGGAGCTAGCTGCCGCTCGCCGACGAGCGTCAGCAAGCGATCGGAGAGCGGCGGAGCTCCGGCGAGGGCATGACAAGGTCGTAGCCTCCCTGCGAATGTGAAGAACATGGCACAAAGGCCGAGGCTCAGACGATAGCATTGGTGATGGGGAAAAGACAGAACTTTAGGAGAGCTGAGGCTCACCGATGGCACATACATTCTCTGGTGAGATGGTCACCACCCTTCTGTAGCATTGGCAGTGCAGTGGGGTGGTGTCGGTGTCTTGCTGGCCGGCAGCGATGCGGTTAGGCGCTCGTGGAGGTGGTGGTCGGCCAGCGCGGACCGACGGTGGGCAGCCGGCGCGGCCACAAGCTTGCGGGGCCAAGGCGCGACCGGCTAGACGCCTGCGCGGCCAGCTGCAACGCAGGCCATGGCTGGCCATGGCCAATCCGGCGTAGCTGTGGCCGTTGGTGACCCTCCGGGACTCGACGCAGGAAGTCAGGACACGGCTAGGTGACGTCGCATCGCGCCATGGTGGAGAAGTGTCGCGGTGGTGACCTATGCGAAGCTCCAGCTTGGCGCGGCAAGGCGGCAGGGGCTTCGGTGTGCTTGGCCGAGGCGTTCCGGGCTCGGGCGAGGTCGACGGTGAGGTGGTGGCCGTGGAAGGCGCCGAGAACCCACGGCCGGCCTGGGCGACTACGCGGCACACCATGTCGCGGACGACCTGCGTCGTGGCCGGCTCCGGCGTGACGCAGCTTCGACCAGCATGCGAGTGGCGCGGCCAGCCGAACGGGTGAAGGAGGCGACCGGCTCCAGCACTGTGGCGGCCGACCAGTGCGGTCAGGCGGCCCCGACCAGCGCGGGCATGGCTGCAGCGGTGAGATGAGCAGCGAGGGAGGAGACAGAGAGAGCGGCGGCTGGCACAAGGGAAGGAGAGGAGGTGGCGGCGACTACAGTTCTTATAGGGGCGCCGGACTAGGGTTTGTGGGAATCGACGGCAGTGCCTCGACGTCTGTACCGTGAAGACGCGTGGCACACATCCGATGGCACGGACGCCTAGGGCGCGTGTGGAACAGGGAGCACGCGCTGGGGGTTGGGGCGAAGCCCTCGGTGGCGGCGGCACCTGGGAGCGGGCGCTCCTAGGGTTTGAGTGCAGGCGCGTGTGCGGCTTGGGCCATGCATGCCGCGGCCTGGGGGCGGTTGGGCTGGCGAGGGGGAAAGAGGCGTGCGGGCCTTCGGTGGGATCGGGCCGGTGAGAGGGGTTGTGGGGAGACCGAGTGGGCCATGAGCGGCTTGGGCCTACTCGGCCTTGGCGCAGAGAGGACTGAGTGGGCTGGTGGGGAGAGGGAAAGGAGAGGGTTGAGAGTGGCCGGTTGGGTGGTTTGAGCCCACAAGCAAGAAGAAGGGGTTTTCCCATTTCTGTTAAAGAAAATTGAGAGGGATTCAAAAAGGGTTTGGGAGAAATTCAAAATGCACAAGGGTGGATTTCGAAGGGTATTCAAAAAGTGGATTCACCACTTCGTTGCTCGGGAAAAGATGGAAGTTCACTCCTAGTTGCTCTGATGAATTTGAAGGAAGAGCTTGAGATGGATTTCGAAGGGATTTTAGGAAAGATTCCAAATGGAGGATATGGAAGAAGGGAAAAGGACTTTCTCCGAGTTATGATTCATGACGACTCGAGTTAGGAACAAGGGAGAGATCAAAAGGATTTTAGAGAAGGTGAGAAGAGATTGCTATAGACTTGTGCACTCCAACACTGACACGACTCACACCCTATCACCGATTCGGAAACCCCAGCAGACTCCTAAAGGCAAAACTATATGTATGCAACGTTCCATGAGCAAACACTCCTACGTTTAACTATCGTTTGGCCTAACAGCTACATGTTCCACACATTGCAGGAAAAAGTTTTAAAAAGCTCGTATTTTTGGTTGTTAGAAAACCCGGGGTGTTACAGTTTCCATCTAGCCGGCTTGATTTGTGTCTATTACTCTTGAGCTCTTTGAGCTCTAGCCGGTTAGGTGTTCTTCATGGTAGCCCGTATTGATTCACTTGTGAGGGCTCCCCAAAGTGTTTGTATTACCCCTGTGATTTCTAGTGGAGAAACTCGAGTAGCCTTTGTGGTTGCTTGAGTGAGGCGAGGAGGTGAAATAGACTCTGACCTTTGTGGTCACCTCAACAACGAGGACGTAGGCACTCCTTAGTGGATTGGCCGAACCTCGGGATAAATCGCGTGTCATGTGTGCTTGTTGTTGTCTCTACTTTGTATATTACTCTTGTTGTTGTGTTCTTCGTGTTCTTCCTATCCCTATCTTCGTCTTAGGTTGGGAAGGCTCGATCTACATCAAGGGAAGCAACCAAGGCTCGGTGAGAGTAGAATTTCTATCTGTCATACTTAGGGAAGTGGGGCTAGATTCTTGTATTACTTTCATAGCTCACATACATCGGATTTGTAGTTCTTTTTAGGATCCCGGTTGTGTCATTTGTTTGTGTCGGTAGTACCGGTGTTTTATACCCGGTAGTACCTACCCAAACAAACCGACCTCTCCGGTTGTTATCTAACTACATCTTTTAGTTTGTGAAGTTTCAGATTGTTATAAATCACCTATTCACCCCCCTCTAGGCTGATTTGATCCTTTCAATTGGTATCAGAGTCTAACCCTTGTGTTAGCGCTTCACCGCGTAAGGGAGAATCATGTCGACCATAAGTCAAGAACAAATTGATGACATAGTCAAGAGGATTTCCTCTCAGCTGCTAGAAGATCAAGCAAAGAAACATGAAGATGAGATGAAAAAGATGAAGGATGAAATTGAGAGCTTGAAGGTAGCTTTAGGCAACAAGGCCGAATCATCCGGAGAAAATCCACCGCAGCCCAAAGATGACAAGAAGAAGGAAGATGAAGAGAAAGGCAAGAGAGACAATGAGTTCTCTAGAGTGCCTTATGACTATAGCCAAATGGGCAAAGTCATTCAATTGCCTAGCGTCAATCTAGGCCAACCACCCGCTTTTGATGGAATCAACTACAATGATTGGGCACACAAGATGAAGCTACACCTTCTTGCCGCAAGAGTTTGGGAGATTGTCGAGAGTGGACCAAGGCATGTTGAAGGCGAAGAGTTCACCGACAATGATGTGGTTGAGTTTCAACAAAATGTTCAAGCCGCATCATTGATCCTATCATGCCTTAAGCCCGAAGAAAGCAACAAGGTACATGGAATGGAGAATGCCAAGAAGATTTGGGACACTCTCAGGATATCTTATGAGGGTGATGCAAGTGTGAGGAAGTGCAACATAGAGCTTCTTCAAGGGAAGATCGAGAACTTCACTATCAAGAGTGGTGAGACCACTCAATAAATGTTTGATAGATTCATGACCCTGATCAAAAAGATTAGAGCTCTCGGAGACAAAAAGTGGGATGACAACTCAGCTGCAAGAAAGCTATTGAGAGCATATAGAAAGAAGAACAAGACGCTTGCATCAATCGTCATGGAAAGACCCAACTATGAGAGCATGGGACCTCATGAGATGCTTGCCAAAATAAAGCATCATGAAGTCTTGGATGATGAAGCCATAGAAGATCAAGAAACAAGCAACAAGAGGGTGGTAGCTCTCAAGGCAAAACAAGAAGAAGGAAGCAAGGCCCAAGATGACTCATCAAGTGAAGGGAGTGACGACTCCGATGATGAGATTGCACTTCTCGTGAAGAACTTTAGGAGATTCATGAGAAAGAAGAATTACAAGAAGAGCAAAGGTGGATACTTCAAGAAGTCAAAGAAGAGGACTTGTTATGAGTGTGGTGCGGACGATCATTTCATCGCTGATTCTCCTCAAAAGAAGAACAAGAACAAGTTTAGCAAGAGTTATGACAAGAACCAAAGAAGAAGAAGAGATGGTGAAGCTCATCTTGGTGAAGAATGGTTCTCCGAAGATGACTCAAGTGATGAAGAGAAGAGCAAGGGCAAGGAGAAAGAGAAGGGAGCGGCCAACATCGCCATACACAAGACCTCTTCTCCAAGCCTTCTCTCCAACATGACTACCTCGACCACTTTATCACGCTTGTTCGAGGGTCTCACCGACGATGAGGATGACTTCACTCATTCTTGCTTCATGGCTAAGGATGAGAAGGTATCATCTAACTCTCCTACTTGTTCTAGCGATGATTATAGTGATGATGAAATGGATGAATTTGAGCTTAGCATAATTAGAAAATTTGGTAAGAAAGGTGGACCTAAAATCATAAAGTTGCTCACTAAATTAGAGAGTCGGAATGAGAGTCTTTCTTTGCAAGGGGACTTGATCTCTCAAGAGAGAGAAAAGAACCTTGCATTGGAAGCCTCTCTTGCCGAGGAGAAATTGAAGGTTGAGAAATTGACCGTGGAATTATCTTTAGCCAATGACTCTAACAAGAAGTTGGCTAAGGAGTGTTCCACGAGCAATGACTCAATTGCTAGCCTAAAGAATGAGGTTAGCTTGGTTCAAGAAAGCCTCACAAGCTTTCAAGATAAATATCAAACTCTTGAACTAAGCTACAACACTCTTTGGAATAGCACCTCTTCAACCTCTTCTAAGGATTCTGACGGCTCTAATGCCTCAACTAGTAATGGTTGCAAAAGATGCTATAAACTTGATATTAATGCTTGTGCAACTAACCTTGTTGAGCTAGAGAAGAAAGACAAGGAGATTCATAGGTTGAACATGATCGTGAGGAATGGTTGCAAGTGTAAGGTGCAACAACCAAAAGATATCCTCAAAACCACAAGACACCCATCCATCAAGGATGGAATTGGGTACAATAGGTATGGCGGTAAGGCCAACGGAAGGAAGGTGGTCAATGGGGTACCTTTTGCTAACTTTAACAAAGGGGTTCCTCTCTTTGACCTCATGAACAAGGCCAACAAGGTTGCCAATCCCAAGGCTCCACTTGCTAATGGTAAGATCAACAAGGAAAAGCAAGTGGAGGCCCCCAAGCAACAAAAGCCCATATCAAGAAGCTATACATGTGATTACTTGTGTTGTTGGGGTGAGAATGGCAAGATAGTAGTCAAGTATGTTGGTGCCAAAAGCTTATGTGACTAACCCCCTAGGACCCAATCTCATTTGGGTACCTAAATCAAGAACATAATTTTGTTTTGTAGGAATATGCCTCCGGTGGGTCAAGTTGGGTGTTGGATAGTGGATGCACCAATCATATGATCGGGGCAAAAGAAATGTTCTCCTCCTTCCAACCAAGCAACGACTCATGCAACAACATTGTGTTTGGTGACAATGGAAAAGGAGAAGTGCTTGGTTTGGGTAAAATTGCTATCTCAACTGACAATTCCATATCTAATGTATTACTTGTGCATTCGTTGAGTTACAATTTGTTATCCGTTTCTCAACTTTGTGAAATGGGTTACGATTGTCTCTTTACGGATAAGGGTGTGACCGTCTCTAGAAGAAGGGATTCCTATATTGCATTTAAAGGCGTGTTGAAGGGAAAACTTTACCTAGTTGACTTCTCAACTAGTAAGGTAGAACCTACAACATGTCTAATGGCAAAATCTAGCATGGGTTGGCTTTGGCATCGCCGACTAGCTCATGTTGGGATGAGTAACTTGGCCTAACTTCAAAGGGAAGGGCACATCCTTGGACTAACCAATGTCTCGTTTGAGAAAGATAGGATTTGCAGTGCGTGCCAAGCAGGAAAGCAAGTTGGAGCAAAGCATCCAATGAAGAATGTTGTATCAACCACAAGACCATTGGAGCTGCTTCACATGGACCTCATCGGACCCGTTGCTTACCAAAGCATCGGCGGTAACAAATATGGTTTCGTTATTGTTGATGACTTTTCTCGTTTCACTTGGGTGTTCTTTTTAGCAGATAAAACCGAGACCCAAGGTATCTTCAAAAAGTTTGCTAGAAGGGCTCAAAATGAGTTTGAGCTCAAGATCAAGAAAGTGAGAAGCGACAATGGGACCGAGTTTAGAAACACCAACATAGAAGAGTATCTTGATGATGAAGGAATCAAG
Source organism: Coix lacryma-jobi var. lacryma-jobi (assembly GCA_009763385.1). Taxonomy (NCBI): domain Eukaryota; kingdom Viridiplantae; phylum Streptophyta; class Magnoliopsida; order Poales; family Poaceae; genus Coix; species Coix lacryma-jobi. Next base: position 3,879,341 of record CM019826.1, read on the forward strand.
CATGAGTTCTTCGTTCCATATACCCCACAACAAAATGGGGTTGTGGAAAGGAAGAATAGAACTCTTGTTGAAGCCGCAAGATCTATGTTGGATGAGTACAAGACTTTCCATGGCTTTTGGGCGGAGGCGATGAACACCGCGTGTCATGCCATCAACCGCCTCTACCTCCACAAGCTAAGGGACAAGACGCCATACGAGCTTCTAACCGGTAACAAACCAAAGGTGCATTACTTTCGAGTTTTTGGCTGCAAGTGTTTCATACTTAACAAGAGGGCCAAAAGTTCAAAGTTTGCACCTAAGGTACATGAAGGCTTTCTACTTGGTTATGGTACTAACGAACATGGCTACCGCGTATTCAATAATGCCACCGGCACTATTGAGTTAACGGTAGACGTGACTTTTGATGAATCCGACGGCTCCCAAAAGGAGCAAGTCAATGATGAGCTTGTAGGTGATGACCTGTCTCCATCCGAAGCAATCAAGAAGCTTGCAACCGGTGATGTGAGACCCATTGAGATTCAAGATGATGATGATCCATTACACACTCCTCAAGATTCAAATGTCCATCATGTGCATTCAAATGTACATGGTGAAGCTTCCGCAACTCCGATAGATGGAGGTGCAAAGGATGTTCAACAACATCAACTTGATGATCAAGCTCAAGCTCAACATGAAGACAAACAAGCAAATGAAGTCATCCACACATATGATGAAGATGATGAAGATGGACCCATCCAAAGGAGATCACTTGTGACACATCCTAAAGTGCACCATACCATTCAACGAGATCATCCCGTTGACAACATACTGGGGAGCATACGTCGTGGGGTAACGACACGTTCACGCTTAGCAAATTTTTGTGAACATTACTTGTTTGTCTCCTCTTTGGAACCTCTTAGGGTGGTCGATGCACTTGATGATCCGGATTGGGTGATGGCTATGCAAGAAGAGTTGAACAACTTCACCAGGAATGAAGTCTGGTCCTTGGTGGAAAGACCCAAGCAAAATGTGATAGGAACCAAATGGGTCTTCCGCAACAAATAAGACGAGCATGGTGTGGTAACAAGGAACAAAGCACGGTTGGTGGCTCAAGGTTTCACTCAAATCGAAGGTTTGGATTTTGGGGAAACCTATGCACCTATAGCTAGGCTTGAGTCAATTCGTATATTACTTGTCTTTGCTACTCACCATGATTTCAATTTATACCAAATGGATGTGAAAAGTGCATTCCTCAACGGCCCCCTCTCCGAATTGGTATATGTGGAGAAACCACCGGGTTTTGAGGATCCAAAATTTCCCAACTACGTCTACAAGCTCGACAAGGCGCTCTATGGGCTCAAACAAGCCCCTAGAGCCTGGTATGATTGTCTTAAGGACTTCCTACTCAAAAAGGGTTTTGAGATAGGGAAGGCCGATGCTACTTTATTTACTCGCAAAGTCGATAATGATATCTTTGTGTGCCAAATATATGTCGATGACATAATATTTGGTAGTACTAATGTGACTTTTTGTGAGGAATTTAGTAGGATCATGACCAAAAGGTTCGAGATGTCCATGATGGGTGAGTTGAAGTACTTCCTTGGATTCCAAATCAAGCAACTCAAGGATGGCACGTTCATCAGTCAAACCAAGTATACAAGAGACATGCTAAAGAAGTTTGAGATGGACAAGGCCAAACCCATCAAGACCCCCATGCCTACCAATGGACATCTTGATCTAAATGAGGATGGTAAGTCAGTGGACCAAAAGGTATATTGCTCTATGATCGGTTCATTGCTTTACCTTTGTGTTGACGCAAAATTCGTCACCTCGTGTTAAGGCACACAGCAAGCCGAACGAGGCTAGCTTCAATCGGGTGCCCGGAGCGTACTGAATCCGGAAGCGTGCCAGTCGGTTTGACCTGAAAACCAACAAGGGACAAAAGTGTGAGAATACCTTGGAACATGCTGGGTGAGACCAGGCAGTTCCATATGTACGGCTTTGAAAGCCAATCATGACGGCACACAGCTATAGAAGCTGTTTGCCGAAACAGGTTTATAATGTCATTCGGCAAGTATAAAAGATAAATCTCATAAACATGTTGAATGTCGAACGCATATGTAACAAAAGGATAAAGAAGGTAACTTCTAAATACAAATCTATTCAGATAACATATGCATAGGCCAATCCAGCTAGTCTGCCGCACGTCTAGCCTTCATAAACCCGTGAGGCATAAACTCAAGCAAAGCTAATCCACCGCATGATACCACTTGCTATAAATCTACACCACTCCTTATAATTAGATTAATCCACCGCATGATACGATCTAATTATAAGAAGCTAAAAGCACACATACATCTGAATAGATCTATACATACTCATTACTCATGTAAACTTAACCAGAATCAGCAAACTAGCCGAACTGGGGTCCATGAAGAAGAAACACACAGGCAAAGCATGATTAAACTAATCTAAAACATGTACCTGTCGCACGGCACCCAGCTCTATCAAAGCCTAAACATGATCGGCATGTATGAACCCGCAACATGTAACAACCTAGATTGAAAGTCGATTCGGCCATCATGATCTTATAATCAGCAAAGCACAAACGTGCGACAAGGCCGAACGAAGATCAATCTAGATTGGGCAAAAGGTGTTGTACGAATTAAATGAATAAAACATATAACACCTGATAACTTGATGAATCTATTAGATCTGCCAAATCTAACAGAGCCGATAACAATTTTTACTCATGACTCAATCCGCCGCACGATACAAGTCATAGGTAAAAACTTCCCGTCATAAGCTTAAATCCGCCGCACGATACTAAGCTTAACATACGAGACTACTTGCATCATATCTAAATCCACTGCATGATACTAGACATGATAACAAGGTTGCCGGTACTTACGGAGGTCGACGGATCGATGATTCCTCTCGAAGAACTCGACGACACGACTATAAGGACTCGAAGGTGGCACGGGGCCGGTTGTATTGATGTGGTTGTGAACAGTTTTACAATGGTCGAGGGCTTATATTTATACCCTGGACGAAACATGAGTCCTAGACGATCACGACTTTACAAAGAGATACGGAAAAGATATAAATTCTATATTATTTGGTGCCTTCCATCACCATGTGTCTTCTCGTGCAAGCCAGCTTTACCTGCGATACGCGTTCCCGAATGGAACTATGGCTTCGTGAAATAGCCGACTGCACCGACAAACGTCGAAATTCTGAGGGCCGAACAGTTGTTGATTGCTTGCCGAATCCTTCTCCCTCTGCTGGCTGGGCCCATCTGTCATATCCTTACGTGTGCGAAAATCTGGTGTCAACACTTTGTGCATCTAGGCCTGATATAATGCTTAGTGTGTGCATGTGTGCAAGATTTCAAGCTAATCCAAAAGAATGTCATATTATGGCCGTTAAAAGAATCTTTCGATACTTAGTGCACACTCCTAATCTTGGCTTGTGGTATCCCAAGGGCTCCACTTTTGATCTACTTGGCTATTCCGATTCGGACTATGCCGGTTGCAAAGTAGATCGGAAGAGTACTACCGGGACTTGCCAATTTATTGGAAGGTCTTTGGTGTCTTGGAGCTCCAAGAAACAAAATAGTGTTGCCCTATCCACCGCTGAAGCCAAGTATGTGGCGGCCGGCGCATGCTGTGCTCAACTACTTTGGATGAAGCAAACACTAAAAGACTTCGGATGTGAGGAAACCAAAATTCCACTTTTGTGTGACAATGAGAGTGCTATCAAACTAGCGAACAATCCCGTAAACCATTCTCGCACAAAACACATAGACATCCGACACCATTTCTTGAGAGACCATGAAGCCAAAGGAGATATCGCAATACGTCATGTGAGCACCGAAAAACAACTAGCCGATATCTTCACAAAGCCTTTAGATGAGTCTAGATTTTGTGCTTTGAGGAGTGAACTAAATATCATTGATTCTCGTAACGTGGCTTGATGTCTTGCACATATTTGTTTTCACCTAGAGACCTAGACAAATGCTTTGTCAAAATATTGTGTGTGATTTCAAAATCTATTTTGCAAGCTTCTCTTATGTCCATGGCTATGTATTGTTTATATGATATCTGGACATGATTGAAGTTTGTGTAGTATACCACACAAAGTTCTCCTAGAATAGCTCTCTGTCCGCTCTGGAAACGCGTGGTCGGTAGTACCGCCATCAGGGGCGGTAGGACCGACGTCAGTAGTACCGACCCCTTTGGGGCGGTAGTACCGACCGTGTTCGACCCTGGTATAAATAGCCACGGTGATTCTTTTTCAACCCTATCCGGTCAAAGCTTTTTTCACCGTGGTCGCCGCCTCCTTCAGCCCGTGCAGCCGCCGCGCCCTCTCCTCCTCTCAATTTCCTTCCTCCTCCACTCAAATCCAAATCCATCCGGTGTGAAGGTGCTTTGGAGTGTGGAGATCATCTTGGTGGTGTTCTTGAAGCCCGGAAGATCCTCCTACATTGGATTTCGGCCTCTTCTTCACGAGTCGTAAGGTACTAGGGTGTTCATGCCCGATCTCTTAATGTACCTTGTTCTAGGTCGATTCCTTTGGTAGGATTGCTCTATCTAGTGTGTAGATGCTTCTAGGATGTATGTTTTGCAAGTTCATGGGCGATTTGTGTGATTGGATCGAAGGGAACCGCACGCTACAGTGCGGTCGGTAGTACCGACCTCTACGGGCGGTAGTACCGACCGCGCGCAGTGAGCAGTTTTCTTCCCCGATTTCGATCGTCATCTTTGCTACATCCTTTGAAGTTGTCCTTCCCTTTTTCTCATATCCGTCTATGTTATCTTGTTCTAGATGTCGCATAGCCGGAAGACCTCTCATGCTCGGACCGCTAGTGATGAGGAGGAGGAGGAGTATGCTGCCTTGGAGCAAGGTGGTCTTGAGCAAGGGGAGCCGCAGCGACGCAATCCCGGGCGTCGTGCTCGGCCTGGTGCCATTAGCGAGGACATCACTCGACAGGTTCATGGACGTTCGTCCATGAGCCGTTGTAGTGTCGATGGCGGCAGGGGCAGAGCCAGTGGCAGTGGTGCTGGTGGCAGTACGTGGTGCAGTTGGGAGTGGTCATGCTGCTCCTCCACCTCCACCGCCCCCTGTCAGTGGTCCTCCCGGGCGTCTGCACAGCGTGATTGTGGGCGAAGTGGCTATGGGAGCTGGAGCTGAGCGGGAGGGTCGGTCCATCGATCCTCGTGTTGGACCTTCGTCTCCTCCAACATCCGGGTTGTTGCTGATCAACCGGGTGTTTCATATGCACCCTGAAGCCGGTGCCCTGATGTCTTGTCCTGCTCATATTGGTAATATCTTGGACTACTCTGACAGGAAGAAGGCAAACTTGTTGAGGGCCCAGAGGATGGAAAACCCTTATCTGTATGTCAGGGATGATTCACTAGATATAAGGTTTTGGTCCCGCTTTCAGCAGGACTATTATGTTTCTGTCTGTTGGAAGAGTTTCTGTGCTAAGGGACATCCCCCTCTCTTTGAGCACAAGCGGCTGGTACTCCGCTCCTTGACCGACAAGGATTCGGAAGAGATTCAGGCTTTGGTGCAGAAGTTAGAAGAATGGAGGATTCTGGGGCTGATAACTGGCGAGCGCAGTTACAATGAGGAGATAATCTGTCAGTTCTAGGCCACCCTTTTTATTGATCAGCCGGCACAGGTGCTGCATTGGATGACCCAGGGAGTGCACTATAGGTGCAACTTTGTCACCTTTGCTAGGCTGTTGGGGTTCAACAGCGAAGACAGGAATGCTCCTAGATTGTTAGAGATGTATGGTGGGGGCATGTATCCTGAGCATCTGGTGAACTCTGGGATTTACATGGATGGTGCAATGGCATACTTCAAAGTCTTTGGACTAAAGCCTGCTTACTTCGTGCTCAACAACTTCATGCGCCTCACCCTGGACCCCAAAGTTGGAGATAATGACAACTTGAGAAGTGATGCTCCCAAGGTCCTTGTTCAGTTTGCTCGGCCAGATGGACGGTTCAGTATCTCACACTTTCTGTGGCAGAAGATTTCTGACTTCTACAATGACCCGCACAAGGACCTGCCCTTCGCTCCATATCTTATGCATATCATTGAGCATGTGGTTGGAGCCACCTTCGAGTATGATCGGACCGTGAAGGAGTACGGAGTTCGCAAGTTCTCCTCCACGAGCTCCTCGGGCAAGGAAAAGGATGATGAAGGTGGCGAGGTTCCAGCAGCAGTTGCAGCTCTTGGCGAGGCACATGGCCCAGAGCAGGCTCGTGGAGAGGTGCCTCCTGCTACCGCTCCTCCTCCGCGTCGTGAGAGGCGTAGGAGTGGCGGTGTTCGCTACGCACTCGGTAAGTTTTTTCAGTGGATGTGCTACAGGGCCGAGCGCGACGAGCAGCATCACCAGGAGGTGCGTGAGCACCTTGGTCTCCCTCCGCGTTCTCTGCCTCGACCCTTTCCGGATCCCTTCGCTGAGTATGATGCTCAGCCCCGGCGCGACGACGATGATGATGATGATGATGACGATGACGATGGTGGCCAGCAGCAGCCGCAACAGCAACAGTAGGGTGGTGATGAGGCTGGGATCTTCTCCTCCGAGATGTTTCAGCCTCTCCAACCCCTGCCCTCGTATCAGCCTCCTCCCTACTTCCCTAACTATGGTGCGGGTTCGTCCTTTCCGGGTGGATCCACCTCATATCAAGGTGGTGGCGGTGGCTCCTACATGGGCTTTGCTGGCCCCGACGCTGATCCAGCTGGGAGTGGTGGCCTCCATGACCCTTCTCCTCCGCCGGATCCTTCCACTGCTCCATCGTCGTCGTTCCCAGGTGGTGATGTTGGCGCCAGCGCGTATTCCTCTCTCTTTGGTGGCTATGGTGGTTCTTCCAGTGGCTATTATTAGTTTCTTATGCTTATCTTGGCCTACCCCTTTTGGCATTTGATGACAAAGGGGAAGTGTTAGGCTTATCTTGATGTAATAGCTAGCATGTGAGAGAGAGTTAATCTTGAGAACTAAGTGTGGTTATGCTACTCTTTTATTTGTGATGTGATGGGATGTAAAACATTTGAGCTTCTTGTTAAATTCATGTACGTTTCATCCTCGTTTTTTCTGCTCTTGTCATGGTTGGTGATTGTTATTAGAGTTGGCTATCTCTTGATTATGCTATTTATGTGAATCACCATGTCATCTTGTCTATGCATCACAAATTGATATATATGATGTTGTCACGCACACTTAGGCACCCCACGGATTGCAAAATTTAGGGGGAGCTCTTGTTCTTGTGTATGCAACCTTGCTTTAAGTCAAGGTTTGAAATTCATATCCAAAGCATACACTAAGAGGGAGCTTGAACTAAATTTTTGGAATTCAAAAGCTTCAATTCTTTCTATCCTAATTGTAAGCCTAAGTTGGTTGTCATCAATTACCAAGGCTCAACCAAAAACTCTATGTGGGTTTTGGCTAATTAATGACAATTAAATTAGGGACTAACGGATTTATAAAAGCATACATGCAGGTGTTAGTCCTTAGAAATATTTGAATTGTTGACATCTCGTGAATAAAGCACGTTGGATGGAATTGGACATAGAGATACCTAGCTCGAGTGATGGTTTAAAAGTTTGATTTAAAACTTGAGTTATAGGTAAGCCGGACTATCAAGAGGGTCTCAAATTAGGTTGACTAGATGTGGAGAAAAGTGCTCAAATCGACTAACTATAGTTTGCTTGAGAGACACCGCACAAACACGAACACATGGAGGGTTTTCTGTGCGGGCGGTAGTACCGACCATGGGTGGTCGGTACTACCGCCCGTGGCTAGTCTGCGCGCTGCTCTAACATGCTCTCTGTTTGTGCTTGAAATGACCTGGCGGTAGTACCGCCATAAGGTCGGTACTACCGCCCTCGATGGTACCGACCCAGGTCGGTAGTAAGCTTAGTTTCGCAGACCTCTCTGTTCGCTCACGAAATGACCTGGCGGTAGTACCGCCATAAGGTCGGTAGTACCGCCCTCTGTGGTACCGACCCTAGTCGGTAGAAAGGTAGTTTTGCGAAGCTCTCTGTGTTGATCAAGAAATGGCCTGGCGGTAGTACCGCCATAGGGCCGGTACTACCGCCCGCGGTGGTTCTGACCCAAGCCGGTAGTAAACCAAGTTTGCAGGGCTCTCTGGACTCGCTCAGTTTTGACTTGGCGGTAGTACCGCCATATAGTCGGTACTACCGACCCTCGGTGGTACAGACCCTGGTCGGTAGTAACCAAGGGACAAGTCTCTTTTCTGCGGAGCTCTCGGTTCGTGGCCAGTTTGGCCTGGCGGTAGTACCGCCATAAGGCCGGTACTACCGACCCTTTGTGGTACCGACCTTTGGTCAGTAGCTGACTTTTAGGTCAGATCCAGATCTGTGCGCTTGTCAGTGGCTGGTCAGTGACTGGTCGGTACTACCGACCATGGGTGGTCGCTACTACCGACCAGCCTCGGGACTGGGGGACTATTTATAGTCCTCCACTTGACTTTTGACCGTTACCCACTCATTCCACTCATTCATTGCGACCTACTTTCAGACAAAGCTCTCTCCAAGCATTGACTACTCCCCTCTCTCTCCCCCTTTGCTCCTAGATTCTTTCTCTTGCAAGACTTGAGCTAGGGAAGTGAGATTAGAGAGTGAGAAGCTTCGATCTACGACTTGAGCACTTGGTTTCCATCTAGCCGGCTTGATTTGTGTCTATTACTCTTGAGCTCTTTAAGCTCTAGCCGGTTAGGTGTTCTTCGTGGTAGCCCGTATTGATTCACTTGTGAGGGCTCCCCGAAGTGTTTGTATTACCCCTGTGATTTCTAGTGGAGAAACTCGAGTAGCCTTTGTGGTTGCTTGAGTGAGGCGAGGAGGTGAAATAGACTCCGACCTTTGTGGTCACCTCAACAACGAGGACGTAGGCACTCCTTAGTGGATTGGCCGAACCTCGGGATAAATCGCGTGTCATGTGTGCTTGTTGTTGTCTCTACTTTGTATATTACTCTTGTTGTTGTGTTCTTCGTGTTCTTCCTATCTGTAAGGACCTGTGTGGCCTAGAGGCGGGTGAATAGGCCTGTCAAAAATCACAGCTCAAAACTTAATTAGATAGGCCCGGCACTACCGCTCTGAGCCCGGCACTGACGCTCCCCGGCACTGCCGCCCTCAGCCCGGCACTGCCGCGCAGAGTGAGACCTGAGACTATAATTCGAAATCCAGCCACAACAAACTGATTCTATATGAATGGAAATGCTACAACAAGTTTCCTGAACCAGCAGAACCAACTCTAACAAGCCAAATATGAAGTAGAGAGTAGATCGGGCCAAACCCTAGAAACTATCACAAGCTCACAAGTATGAAGTATGAAAACAAGTAAGCACAAGAGACAAGTGATTTATCCCGTGGTTCAGCTCGCCACCAAGGCTTGCCTACCTCCACGTTGTTGAGGTTGACCACTTAGGTCATGAGCTTTTCAACTCTACCTCGTTCTCAAGTCAAGGAACCAAATCCTTGAGGTGAGGGGTAATAATACTAGCTGCACAATCGATTACAAAACTCCCTAGGCCGCCACACAAGTTGGCAAGGCTCTAGGGTGACGCCTAGCCGGCTAGGGTTCCAAGAACCCAAGAGTAATAGAAGCAAATCCACCGGCTATGGCTCAAATCAAGTGCTCTAGGGAGTAGATCTCAGCTAGGGCTTCTCTTAGGTGAAGGTTTGAGGCTCTAACTCACTTGGAATCAATAGGAATCAAAGATTAGGTGAGAGAGAGCTTGGGGGCCTTCAATGGGGAGAGGAAGCCTTGTCTGGAGGTAGGTGATGAGTGAATGGTCGTGGATGACCGTTGGGGTGGCAGGGAGATGGAGTAAATATCTCCTGCCTGCCAACGGTTACAATAAGTCGCGGCAGTGCCGGCCTTAGCCCGGCAGTGCCGCGGCCCGGCACTGCCGCGCCCTGGGCGGCACTGCCGCGCCTACCAGACAGACAGGAACAGATCTGAAATAGGTGCAGCTGTCTTTGGTTAGGAGTCTGGATGGCTTGGGTTGGTTTGAGCACATGTCTTTCAGCCATAGCACTGTATTTGCAATCCCCCTTGATAGTACGGCATTCCTATAACTCAAATTCAAATGAAAAAAGCTTGACATAGCGCTTTGAGTCCGGATCCGATGAAATATAGTATGAGGGGTCCACCAACACATATGCATCATCCTTTCTTAACATTAACCTGCTTGTCATCTTCATAAATCTCATTAGTTCTCCAATCATGTGGTCATTATCACCAAAATCCACGATTAGGGCTTGATTGCACTTACAATCTCCCCCTTTTTGGTGATTGATGACAACACAATCGAAGCTTACAATAAAAGGGTACAATACTTGAGATTTAGAAGCTTAGGTGTGAAACCTCCCCCTAAATGTGTGAATGAGAGCTGAAATCTCAAAATGGCATTAGAGGCCAACATTCACATATTCAAAAGTGAGAAATAGGTTCAGTTTCACATCTAATAACTTTGTGGGGTGCAACTAAACTGTGTCAAGAATAATACGTGATGCGAATGACAGTTTAAGCACATTAGAGTGGTTTGCTGCTTGTCAGCCAGAGCGGCACTGCCGCTCTGGAGCGGCACTACCGCTCAGGCTACAGACAGCAAACGCAGCGGAATTTAAACACAGCCACAAAGCATAAACAACAACAAATCTAAACAAGATAACACAGGATAGATAAGCAGGTAAAAGTACATGTCCACATCCAAGCCTAAGAAGTAGTACCATAGAGTAATATTACAAACATAGAGTTTTGAACGAATCAAACTCTCACAACTCACAACTACTAAAATGATGGGGACAGGAACATAAGAAAGAAAGTGTTGTACCCCCTTTTCTTCACCTAATTCTCCCCCTTTGGCAACAAGTCACCAAAAAGAGAGAAACAGAGAGAAGAGAAGAGTGTCCAAACACTCACTCGTCATCCGAAGCTATCTTGTCCCACTGAACTTCTTCTTCCTCCTCCTCATCATCATCATCACCGTCGTCGTCATCGTCGTCGTCGGACTCTACCACGGCCTTCCCAGGCGATGGGTGGTACTGGTGTAGCGGGTCGAGGCACGTGTAGATCGGCGAGACGGCTCAGGCACTATCTCCTCTTGCTCCTCGTCGTCATCTGAGGCTATGTCATCCGAGTCCAGACTGGAGAGGTCGAAGTGAGGTGGAGAGCGGGGTGGAGGTAACGGCGAACGACCCGCCCGCTCTCGCTCTGCTCGCTGCTCAACGAGTGCCTGGTGAGCTGTCTGGGCTGCCTAGGTGCAAGTGGAGAAGATGGCCTTGATCCATTTGGCCAGCTTGCTCTTCTTCTTCCTCTGATAGGAAGGGCAGGAGCTCTCTGGCCTATCAACTGCTGCTGCCCCTGCTGCTGCTGCCTTCTTCTTCTCTGCTCTGTACGGCTCATGCAACTCATCCTTGACGAAGGTGTAGCCGGAGACCATCTCAATCATATACATGATGTAGGGGGCATAGAGAACTGCCTTCCTAGCATCCTCGGCTGCAACCTAAAGCTCAGTCCATATAAAGCTGGATATGGAAAAGTGATTAGCCCCGGGGGCCATCCTAGCCAACATGTTCCTGCCATATCCATATAAGTTAGAGTGAGACCCACTATTTGGGTTGAGAGTCTGCCTAAAAAGGTTGTTCAACATGTAATAAAAGCCCTTCAGCCCCTTGACCAACTCATCTGCCTTCCGAGGGTCCTCATACATGAAAGCAATCTCAGAATCTGTCAGGGTCCTCTCATCATGCAGATTATCAAACTCTCTATCCTCGCTGCCCAAACCGAGGATCCTACTAAAGGTCTCATAAGTGACCTTGTAGTGACGACCCTCGGTCATCCAATGCATCTCCTCAACTACATTATCAACATAGAGCGTTGCATGAAACTGATGAATGATCTCGGTGTTCCAATTATAGCTAAATCCCATCAAATCATACATGTTCCTTGCTTTGCATGCAGCCACCACCCTATTGATGTCACGATCACCTTTGCTCTCGAGATGCTCCCAATCAACATACTTCATATTTAGAATCTTCTGCTTCTTGGCATTGTACAGGACTGAGCGATAAAAGTCAGAATGGAACTCATTCCAGAACCTGTAGTCAATGCCCATATCCTTCTGACTGTTGTATGGATTGTGCTGGCGCTGAGACTTGACTGAGCTGAACTGCTGATAATATGACACGGGCTGCCTGTCCCTGGTGTCCTGAGGAGGCCTCTCCTGTACATCCTTTGTGTATGGCTGCAAGTGTGCTCTGCTGACCTCAGCCAGATGCTTTGGTGTGTTGGGATAGAGGTCATCCCGAATCTGTCGCCCTTGCATCTGCAGGCGAGCCTCATCTCTGATCTGCTGCCTGGCTCAAGTGTCTCCTTGGGAGCTAGAGCCACCTCGACGGGATGGCTGCTTGCTCCTCCGCCTGAGCGGATCCATCCTCTGCTTGACCCTTCTCTCATCTCCTCTTCCGCCCGACATCTAAAACATGGAAACTGCGAATTAGAAGACTGCATAAGGGCTGGTAGGTTATAGTGAGGCGATAGACTTTGATGGATAGGGTGTTACTTGGATCAAATCTCTGCTCGTGGTCCGGCAGTGCCGCTCCGGGCCCGGCACTACCACGCCTAGCGTGGCACTACCGCGCGGGCAGACCAGATCTGAGCCAGGGAACACCACATCCATCATTTCTACCACTTCTCTAGCATCTACAAACCCTTCTACAACCTCTAAATACAACTACAATGGCGCATTTTGCAAATCGGGAAAAACTTAGGGTTTGGGATTTTGAACCTTCACCTTGAGAGGGAGAAGAGGGAAGGAGATCCTTGGGGAAGAGGATGACCGAGCTGCAATGGAGGGGAGCACGAATCCTCACCGCTGCAGGCCAGCACCACCGGGAAGACGGCCAGTGATGAGGGTGACAGCCGGTCGCCCTTGTTCGCCCGAGAGAGAGATAAGGACGAGGAGAGAGTCACGGGCTGGAGAATGAGAAAGAGAGAGAGGGTGAAACCGCAGGGTAAGAGTAGAAAACGTTTTCCCTTTGGTCCCACATGGTAACAGTCGACTCGGGTGAATCAACTAGTCGCGGCACTGCCGCGCCTGTCACGCCACTGCCGGGGCCTGGCACTACCGCGCCTGGCCCGGCACTGCCGGACAGTTACCTATAGAGAGGTTTATTCTCTAAGTTACTACAGCTCATTCTTGGAGTGGACACATACTGCTTGCATGTTATGACCAGTGACAATCAATCAATACAGAACAATGGTCATTCCAAGCAAGTTTCTTTCTCAAAGATTTTGAAACACAATATGAAAGTTTTGAAATCGGTTTTGCCTAGGTCATTCTAGTTGATCAATCAAGCATGCTAGGTTTCAAACTACGTTATGAGAGTCAAGTATATTTAGTTCACTCCTTAAAGCACAAAACCTTGACTCATCGAGAGGCTTAGTGAAGATATCGGCTAGTTGTTTGTCGGTGCTCACATGTCTAATGGCGATATCTCCTTTGATTTCATGATCTCTCAAGAAGTGATGTCGGATGTCTATATGTTTGGTTCTTGAGTGACTCACTGGGTTGTTTGCAAGTTTTATGGCGCTTTCATTGTCACACAAGAGTGGGATATGGGTGAAATGACATCCGAAGTCACAAAGGGTTTGCCTCATCCAAAGTAGTTGCGCACAACATGCACCTGCTGCAACATACTCGGCCTCGGCTGTGGATAGGGCTACACAATTTTGCTTTTTAGAACTCCAAGACACTAAGGAGCATCCAAGGAATTGACATGTCCCCGAAGTGCTTTTTCGATCTACTTTACAACCGGCATAATCGGAATCCGAATAGCCAAGTAGTTCGAACTTGGAGCCCTTAGGATACCACAAGCCAAGGTTTGGTGTGTGAACTAGATATCTCAAGATTCTCTTAACGGCCACTAGGTGACACTCTTTCGGGTTAGCTTGAAATCTAGCACACATGCACACACTAAGCATAATATCGGGCCTAGATGCGCATAAGTAAAGGAGAGAGCCGATCATGGAGCGATATACCTTGATGTCCACGGCTTTCCCTTCCACATTGAGATCAAGATGTCCATTAGTTGGCATGGGTGTTTTGATAGGCTTGGCGTTCACCATGTCAAACTTCTTCAACATATCATGGGTGTACTTGGTTTGGCAAAGAAAAGTCCCTTCCTTCAATTGCTTGATTTGAAAACCAAGGAAGAACTTGAGCTCACCCATCATAGACATCTCAAATCTCTTAGTCATGATCCTACTAAACTCATCACAAAAGGATTTGTTAGTACTACCAAATATTATGTCATCGACATATATTTGGCACACAAAAATATCTCCATTGACTTTATGTGTGAAGAGAGTGGGATCGGCTTTGCCTATTTCAAAGCCTTGTTTAAGCAAGAATTCCTTAAGGCATTCATACCATGCTCTAGGTGCTTGCTTAAGCCCATAGAGCGCCTTTTGGAGTTTGAAGACATGGTTGGGGAACTTGGGATCTTCAAAACCCGGTGGTTGCTCAACATACACCAACTCTTGTATGGGGCCATTGAGAAATGCACTCTTCACATCCATTTGATATAGCTTGAAGTTGTGATGGGCTGCATAGGCTAAAAGAATCCGAATGGCTTCAAGCCTAGCAACCGGTGCATATGTTTCTTCAAAGTCCAAGCCCTCTACTTGAGTGTACCCTTGAGCTACCAATCTTGCCTTGTTCCTTGTCACCACACCTTCTTCATCTTGCTTGTTGCGGAAGACCCATTTAGTACAAATCACATTGGTATTTGGTCTTTCCACAAGTGACCATACTTGATTGCGCTCAAAGTTATTGAGCTCCTCTTGCATGGCCATCACCCAATCTGGATCTTCAAGAGCTTCTTCTACCTTGAGAGGTTCCAAAGAGGAAACAAACGAGTAATATTGACAGAAATTTGCCAAATGAGAGCGTGTCGTTACCCCCTTTCGAAGACTCCCAAGAATGTTGTCAACGGGATGATCCCGTTGAATAGTTTGCTTGAGCCTTGGATGATCTATGGGTTCTGCTGCATCTTCAGCATCTTCTTCATCTTGCTCGAAGATGGGTTGTAGGTTTACTCCATGAAGTGGAGTAGCTGCAGCTGCCCTGGGTGTGCCCGGCACTGCTGGACCTCGCCCGGCACTGCCGGGGCACGGCACTTCCGGGGTCATGCCCGGCACTGCCGGGGACTGTATGTCACAAGTCCTAGCAGAGGCTTTAGCTTGAGGACCTTCCTGATCAGTAGCTTGTTGTTCTTGTGGTCTGATATCACCGATAGCTAATTGCTTGATTGCCTCACAAGGTGGTTCCTCATTTCCTACAACAACTTCATCAACTTGCTCTACTTGAGAGCCGTTAGTTTCATCAAACGTCACGTCTATCGCTATTTCAACCTTGCCGGAGGCCTTGTTGAAAACACGATAGGCATGCTCGTTTGATCCATAACCGAGAAGAAAACCTTCATCAACCTTAGATGCGAACTTAGAGGCTTTGGGCTTCTTGTTCAAAATGAAACATTTGCACCCAAATACTCTAAAGTACGACACCTTTGGCTTGTTACCGGTGAGCAGCTCATAGGAGGTCTTCTTTCTTCTCTTGTGGAGGTAGAGGCGATTGATTGCATGGCAAGCGGTGTTGACGGCTTCGGCCCAAAAGATGTCCGGCGTCTTGTATTCATCTAGCATCGTTCTTACCATGTCAATGAGTGTTATATTCTTCCTCTCCACCACGCCATTTTGTTGAGGGGTGTATGGAACTGAGAACTCGTGCTTGATGCCCTCCTCATCAAGAAACTCTTCCACTTGGGTGTTTCGGAATTCGGTTCCATTGTCACTACGAACCTTCTTGATGTTGAAACCGAATTCTCTTTGAGCTCTTCGTATGAACATCTTGACCTTCTCTTGCACTACACTCTTATCATGCAAAAAGAATACCCAAGTGAAACGAGAAAAGTCATCAACAATAACAAGACCATGTTTGTTACCGCCGATGCTAAGGTAGGCAACCGGTCCAAAGAGGTCCATGTGGATCAACTCCAATGGATGAGTAGTAGTGTCATAGCTCTTTGGTGGGTGAGGTACGCCTACTTGTTTTCCGGCTTGGCAAGCTCCACATACTCTGTCTTTCTCAAAATCAACATTGGTTAGTCCTAGGATGTGGTTGTCCTTTTGAAGTTTGGCCCAGTTCCTCATCCCAACATGAGCTAGTCGGCGATGCCATAACCAACCGATGCTAGATTTTGCCATTAAACAAGTCTCAAGTTTGGCTTCACTTTTGTTGAAATCAACTAAGTAAAGCTTCCCTTTCAAACGACCCGTAAAGACAATAGAGGAATCCTCCCTTCTAAAGACTTCCACACCCTCATCCGTAAAGAGACAATTGAAACCCATCCCACACAATTGTAAAACGGATAACAAGTTGTAACTCAACGAATCAACATGTAAGACATTAGTAATTGAATGCTCAAGTGTAATAGCAACTTTACCAAGACCTAACACATCCCCCTTGGAGTTTTCACCGAAAATGATGTTTTCATTTGCATTTGAAGTTGGGGAATATGATGAGAACATACTCCTTTCTCCGGTCATATGATTTGTACATCCGCTATCAAGCACCCAACTTGATCCACCAGAGGAGTATGCCTGCAAGACAAGTTTAGTTCCTAGGTTTAGGTCCCCAATTGATATTGGGGCCTTGCAAGTTAGTCACAAGTATCTTAGGAACCCAAATACACTTGTCGGGTGTCCTCTTGTTATCACCAACATACTTTGCAACAACTTTACCACTGTTGTTGTGTTCTAATATGTAACAAGATGGCATGCTCTTTCTTGGGGCTTCTATCTTGGGTTGATGTGCAAACTTGTTCTTGGTCACCCAAATAGATTCCTTTGGTTTCTGAGATCCTTGCTTTGGGTTGGGCACTTGCTTGTGCTGTGTGTGAGACTGAGCAGAATGCTGGTAGCCTTCCCTTTCTTGGGGCGCGGCACTGCCGGCCTGGGGGCGGCACTGCCGGGGTCCGGCACTGCCGCCTTCTGGCACGGCACTGCCGCGGTCTGTGCAGGCTGAACTGTACCAATCTGGCCCTTCTTCTCAAACCTCACGCACTCATAGCCATTCACTGTCCTTCTTCCATTTGTCTTGGCTCCTTTTTCGTGCCCCAACCCATCCTTTATGGAAGGACGCCTTCCATTCTTGAACTTGGGCTTGCTCTTCTCTTGAGTCTTCTCATTTGCACTTATGGGAGACTTGACACAACCATTTGCGATAATGTTTGTCAATCTTGCTATCTCCTTTCTCATGGCCTCCATGTTCACAAGGTTAGTGGAGTAGACATTCAAATCAACATTATAGCATTTTCCACAACCTTCACTAGTGGAGGGAATAGAAGTGACATTTGCTTTAGGAAGAGTTGAGTTGCTTTCCCAAAGAAGGTTATATTGCAGCTCAAGTTCTTTGTGCTTTTCATCTAAGCCACAATACTTTTCCTTGAGTGCAATATGAGTCTTCTTTAGGGAAGCATGTTCATCTTGCTCTTTGGCCAAAGCCTCGTGCAAGACGTCCAACTCACTTCTCTCTAATGCAAGAGCTTCCTTGCAAGCAATGTAGAGGTCCTCTTGTTTGATGAGAGCATCCTCACTTATTGCTAGCTCGGCTTGTACACTTTCTAGTTCCTCCATTAGCTTAGTGATAAAGAGTTTGGTTTTCTTGTCCAATCTTTTAGTTATCATATTTATCTCTTCATCACTAGAATCATCATCACTAGAGGAATCACTAAGTTCACTACTAGAGATGTCACTAGGTGGAAGAGAGGATTTAGGAGCCTTTTTCACCTTGTCTTTCTTGGCCATGAGACAAGTGTAGGAGTTGCCATCATCATCATCGGACAAGTTGTTGAATAGCCTTGGTGAAGGAGATGACTTTTGAAATGCTATTGTTGCCATCTTCTCATCTTCTTCACTTGAGGTTTGTGCGGTTGAATCCCATTCATGTCCAATGTGAGCTTCTCCCATGTATCTCTTGTTGTGTTTCTTGTAAGTGCCTTCGTCATCTTTCTTGCCCTTGTTGAAGTTGTTGTCCTTCTTCTCATGTGGACAATGTGCTATGAAATGATCGGTGCTTCCACAATTGTAGCAAGTTCTTTTCTTCTTGTTTGGGAATCTTCTCTTCACAAACTTGTAACCTTCCTTCTTGAGCCCCTTGCGGTATCTTCTCATGAAAAGAGCTATATCACCAATTTCTTCAAATTATTCACAATCACTTTCACTTCCACAAGAGGATGATGTGTTGTCCTCTACTTCAATTTTCTTCTTTTGTTGCTTGGGCTTGCTTGATTTTGCCTTGCTTGATGTTGCTTGCCTTGATGGCTTGCTAGCCTTGAGTGCCACATCCTTGATCTTCATCCCATCTAGCCTAGCTTGCAACTCTCCAAGCTTCCTTCTCTCATTTGCCTCTTCTCTTTGCATGTCAAAGGTGATAATCCTTCCAAGCACATCACTAGGTGTGAATTGCTCAAACTTCTTCTTGTCCCTAATCAATGTCACTACGGTTTCATTCCTAGGAGAGTATGCCTCTAACATGATCTTCACAACCTTGTGATCATTGATTTTATTTCCACCTAGCCCTCTAATCTTGCCAACAATCACCATCAATCTATCAAACATCTCTTGTGGGCCTTCACCATCACAAATCACAAACCGGTTGAGCTTAGCCATCAACAAATCAATCTTGGATTGCCTCACTTTGTCCACTCCCTCATGAGCGATGTGCAAAGTGTCCCAAATCTCTTTTGCAACTTCAACTCCCATGACCTTGTTGTACTCATCACCATCCAAGGCACTAAGTAACACACTAGTGGCTTGGGCATTGAGATGAATGTTGCGGAATTCTTCTTGAGTGGGGCTCTTTGGATCAACCGGTGCTTCAAGTCCATTGTGCACTATCTCCCAAATACCTGGGTGGAGACCAATAAGATAGGTCTTCATAATGTGCTTCCACTTGGCAAAGTTAGTCCCGTCGAAACGAGGTAACTTGCCCGCGGGCACATTGATGAGAGGCCTAGAGTCATGGTTAGTCATAGAGGAATAGTTAAAGGATACTTCTCCATATGACTTCTTTGTCTCCTCCTTCTTCTTCTTGTTGTTCTTGAGCGTGTAGGAGAAGTGATCGTCTCCATCTTCGGTGCTACTTGAGTCATCACTCAAGTTCACACTCTTCTTTGCTTGGAGCTCTTCCTCCTTCTTCTTTTCTTCTCTTCTCTTTGCTCTTTCTTCTCTTCTAATCCTTCTCTCTTCTTTTCTTTGAGCCTTATCTTCTCTTGCTTTGAGAGCCGCTACATCTTCTCTTGCTTTGGCTCTTGCTTTGGCTCTTGCTTCTCTTCTCAACCTTCTTTCCTCCTTTCTTTTTGCGAGCTCTCCGGCCGACACATCCCTTTGAGGAGGTGCCTTCTCACTTGCTGTGGAGAGACTTTCATTGCTGCTAGCGGTGTGCATTTCCACTTCGGGTGTGGGTTGCACAACGCTAATGTTACCCGTTCCTCCGTCGGTGGCCATTCTCTCACACAGTGAAGTGCTGCTGAGAGACCAGGCTCCGATACCACTTGTAAGGACCTGTGTGGCCTAGAGGGGGGTGAATAGGCCTGTCAAAAATCACAGCTCAAAACTTAATTAGATAGGCCCGGCACTACCGCTCTGAGCCCGGCACTGCCGCTCCCCGGCACTGCCGCCCTCAGCCCGGCACTGCCGCGCAGAGTGAGACCTGAGACTGTAATTCGAAATCCAGCCACAACAAACTGATTCTATATGAATGGAAATGCTACAACAAGTTTCCTGAACTAGCAGAACCAACTCTAACAAGCCAAATATGAAGTAGAGAGTAGATCGGGCCAAACCCTAGAATCTATCACAAGCTCACAAGTATGAAGTATGAAAACAAGTAAGCACAAGAGACAAGTGATTTATCCCGTGGTTCAGCTCGCCACCAAGGCTTGCCTACCTCCACGTTGTTGAGGTTGACCACTTAGGTCATGAGCTTTTCAACTCTACCTCGTTCTCAAGTCAAGGAACCAAATCCTTGAGGTGAGGGGTAATAATACTAGCTGCACAATCGATTACAAACCTCCCTAGGCCGCCACACAAGTTGGCAAGGCTCTAGGGTGACGCCTAGCCGGCTAGGGTTCCAAGAACCCAAGAGTAATAGAAGCAAATCCACCGGCTATGGCTCAAATCAAGTGCTCTAGGGAGTAGATCTCAGCTAGGGCTTCTCTTAGGTGAAGGTTTGAGGCTCTAACTCACTTGGAATCAATAGGAATCAAAGATTAGGTGAGAGAGAGCTTGGGGGCCTTCAATGGGGAGAGGAAGCCTTGTCTGGAGGTAGGTGATGAGTGAATGGTCGTGGATGACCGTTGGGGTGGCAGGGAGATGGAGTAAATATCTCCTGCCTGCCAACGGTTATAATAAGTCGCGGCAGTGCCGGCCTTAGCCCGGCAATGCCGCGGCCCGGCACTGCCGCGCCCTGGGCGGCACTGCCGTGCCTACCAGACAGACAGGAACAGATCTAAAATAGGTGCAGTTGTCTTTGGTTAGGAGTGAGGATGGCTTGGGTTGGTTTGAGCACATGTCTTTCAGCCATAGCACTGTATTTGCATTCCCCCTTGATAGTACGGCATTCCTATAACTCAAATTCAAATGAAAAAGCTTGACATAGCGCTTTGAGTACGGATCCGATGAAATATAGTATGAGGGGTCCACCAACACATGCATCATCCTTTCTTAACATTAACCTGCTTGTCATCTTCATAAATCTCATTAGTTCTCCAATCATGTGGTCATTATCACCAAAACCTATGATTAGGGCTTGATTGCACTTACACTATCCCTATCTCCGTCTTAGGTTGGGAAGGCTTGATCTACATCAAGGGAAGCAACCAAGGCTCGGTGAGAGTAGAATTTCTATCTGTCATACTTAGGGAAGCGGGGCTAGATTCTTGTATTACTTTCATAGCTCACATACATCGGATTTGTAGTTCTTTTTAGGATCCCGGTTGTGCCGTTTGTTTGTGTCGGTAGTACCGGTGTTTTATACCCGGTAGTACGTACCCAAACAAACCAGCCTCTCCGGTTGTTATCTAACTACATCTTTTAGTTTGTGAAGTTTCAGATTGTTATAAATCACCTATTCACCCCCCTCTAGGCTGATTTGATACTTTCAATTACTAAACGTCCTTATTTTCTGAATGGCAAGTCTCCTATTGGACAACAGAGCTGACAACTTCATTCTAGGCCATGGTAAAACAAGATCTAAAGGTTTGAGTATCAAGAATTTGCAATAGAATATGGATAAGGAGTTAAGCATTTTTTTTAATAAATTACAAGGTAAGAGACAGTGAAGCAAACTTTTTAAACGTCCATTTCTAACTAGGCTTGCGTCCTACAGTCAACATTGCTTTGATACCAATTTGTAACACCCGGTTTTCCGAAGAATACCAAGTGTCCTCTATATGTGTGCCCAGGAAGTCCACAAGACACATATAGCAACAAATATGGAATTTATCCAAAGACAATGCTTTATTATATAACGAAACATAGATACAACAAAGCTTACACTTAAAACAAAGCAGAGCGGAAACTAATCTTCGGGACTCCAAACTCCACAGGGACGGTTGACTGGGGGAACACTCGCCTAGAACTCTTGGGACATCTTTTGTAACTCCTCACTTGATTCCATCATCTGGTACCCATCCGGGATTTTCATTGATTGTACGCAAAGCAAGAGTGAGCGCACCATACTCAACAAGTATAACATGAGGGATGCAAGGTTCAAAAGGCTAGACATGACTGAACTGCGGTAAACATTTTTAGTTGGTCATATTTTATTTATTAGACCTATGTCACTAGGTTATGCTTAAGCTCCCATGGTGAAAGTATAATTAAGTATCATCAAGATTATCATTACCCACATTATTTCATAGAACTGTCTCAAAAAGGATCTAGGCCGCTCATGACCGAAAGCACGGCTGATATATCAGTTTATTCTTAACTTTGCAGAGTGTGTACAACTTTACCCACGGGTCGTGATTTCCCTTTGCCCGAGGTGATCAGCCTCTTAACTCACTGCCAAGGTAAGTCGGCAGGGATCACTACGAAGCCTTCCCAAAGTTGGTCTAACAAGTCGTAGCCGCTAAGGTTTGCGTCTCCCAAGAGTTATGAACACCTCCCCACTAAGGTAACACCTCATCCTCCAAAGCAATTACCCTAGTGGGACCGGGCCATAACTACATGGTACGCCCCTCTTGCCCTTTCGGTAAGCTACAGACGACCTAGAACAATCAGAGTACTTAGCTAAGACCAGAGCCATGTAGTCCTCGTGGTTGTACTGTAAATCCTGGGTTGCCGCTTTAAGATTCAGAACCAGCAATTGTTCTATAAATCATTAATCAAGATTATCAATTTAATATTTGGTTTTTGCAAGCTAAGCAGAACTACCCATATGCACAACCCAAGGTAACAAGGAATACAGGATAACAAAGCTCTAGGTAGAATCTCTAGGGTTCATCATATTAGACACATGCATATAAAAAGGTGATTAAAAGGTTACTGGGTAACAAAGGAACTCATGTTACACTTGCCTTCAAAAAACTCATGTTGATGGTCTCACTTCTTCGAAGATCTTCTTATTGATAACCTTGGACAGCTTGAAAACTAAACGAGTTCATCGGCACCATACAAGCATCCATTCCCAAACATTACATGCAAACATATAATATTTCTATTAGAACAGTACACCAAATAGTACTAAAATAAGATAAAAAGGTTATAAAGCTATTCTACGCATTTCTACGAACACGTGAGCACAAGAATCACTCTAATCGAACTTTTAAATCAAAAGTTATGGCTAAAACAAGGTTCAAAAGGCATTTTTGTAATAAAACCGAAGTTATTATCGAATTAAAACAATTAAAATCATATTTTCTGCGCAGTAGGACGGCGGCCACTATTTTCTGAAAACTCGGGGTTTAAAACGGAAGAAAACTGGACCAAAAACAAATTATTTTGTACAGACCAGGACTGCGGGTTGATGTTTGAAAAAGTCGGGGGCTTAACTGCAAAAAGTCACGAACGCGGTCGGCTGACTGGGCTGTTTGCTGACGTGGCGGCCGCGTGGCGCTACCGGATTGGCCGGTCCACCATGTGTGCGTGGACAGGCGCTGCGCTGGGTGGTGGACCGAGTCCACGACTGCTCGGTGGACCGGTTATGCACTCGAAGGGGTATTGAGTGATCTCGACCGTCTGTGATCAGATCCACGGCTGGGAGTGGCTGGAGGAGGATGCAGCCGGCGGAGCGGCGCTCCCCACGGCGGCGGCCATGGGAGCCGGCCAGAGCTCGGTGGCGACTCGCTGGAACGGCATTCCCGGGCGTCCTAAACCTAACCGAGGCCACCGGAGGGACCAGCGGGGCTAGGCGAACTCGAGGGAGGGGTTTTCAGCGGTGGGAGGGTCGCCGAAGCGGAACCCTAATGTGGCGGCGCCATGGATGGCGGCTCGGAGCTCGCTGCTATGCCGCTACAGTGCACCAAACTCGGAAGAAAGGACTCGGGAAGGAAGAGGGAATTACTGCGAGCTCGATTGGTGGCTCATGACGTCGGGAAGTGCTCTGCGGGGCTGACGTCGAGCCGAGAGCGAGAAGGGGAGAAGGAGAGCTCGGCGACAGAAGAAAGGGGAAGGAGAGGCTCGACCGGGGGGGCTTTTATAGGGCTCTGGGGTGCGGCAGGGGAGAAGACGGCGGCGGCGGTTACTACCGGGGCTTCAAAGCGTGACTTGAAGACCTTCAAAGCTCGGTCTTGAAGCACAGAGTGAAGAGGGGGCGTTAATGGCCAAGGACGGCGGCGGTTCAGTGGGGAAGACAGAAGAAGCCGCTGACACGCGGGACCCATGGACCAGAGAGAAGGGGGAGTGCGGCGCTGCGCTTCTGCGGCTGACGGGTGGGCCTTGCGCGCAGTGAGAGAGGGGAAGAGTGCGGGCGGCTGCAGCAGGCCACCGAGTTGGGCTAGGGAATGGGCTGCGCACGAGGGTGAGAAGAAAAGGAGGCAGGCCGCTGGGCGGGCCGGATCTTGCGCGCGAGGGAGAGGAGGGGAGATGGGCTGCTGGCGCCGAGATGGGCCAAGCACGAAGCGGGAGAGGGAGTTGTGGGCTGGCCGGCTGGCCAAGGCCATGCGCTGGGCCAAAAGGAAAGGGGAGAGGAAAGAAAGGAGCAGGCCAGGCCGGTTTCTGAAGTTGGACTGAAAAGGAGGAACATAAAGAGAGTTTAAAAGAAAGGCTTTTTATTTTATAAAAGCTTAAACTTTGATCAAATTCAAATGAAATTTGAATTTAACCACAACCAACCTATTCCTACACTCAAAACAAAATATTATGCACCTGCATGAATGCAACAAAGATGTTTCTAAGCCCTAGGGTTTATTTTAATTATTCGAAAATTAATATTTGACCTAGGTTAAATGCTCAGAAAATTAAATAAAGCTCAATTTAATTACTAAATTTGGAAAATGAAATTTTAGGGTGTCACAACGTCTGGCGTTACACAGTGCTCGGCATGGAGCGATAGTGTGGTACGAATCATCCCCATTCACGGGAATGGGCGATAAAAGTTTGATTTGGCTAGAGTACGACCCACCGTAGCACAAGTTATGCCCATACGAGCCTGACTGGAGCAGGTGGGGGTATTTAATTCTTCTGGGCCATGCGGAAGGCACTCGATGGGTGCCTCGAGGAGGTGTTGGACTGGTATAAGGCGATCGAGGCCCTCACGGGTGGAGCGTGCCCCGGAATACACGGGAGAAGTGTTGACAAATGTGTCTCGAGGAGACGTCTAACGGGACACAGCGTGCAGCATGGGGGTACGGCGCTGCGTACCGCGCTTGTTTTCCGGGTATGGGTAGACGAGTTGATTTGACCGGGGTACGATCCTTTGCAGTGCATGCTGTAGCCACGCGACTTAGACTGGAGTTGGTGGAGCGCATTAAATGCACCTTGGGCCGTACCGGAAATAGGTATGAAGCGGTCGAGGCTTGCTTCCTTCGCTGGGAAGGTTCGGCGGTCGAGGCCGACTTCCTTCGCTGGGAAGGTTCGGCGGTCGAGGCCTCCCCTGGGGGAGCTCAAGGAGTGATGGGAACATATAGTGAGGCGATCGAGGCCTGCTTCGTTTGCTCGGGGATTTCCGTCGCTATGCCTCGAGCATGCGTGCTGGTGTAGCCTTAAGAGGATTCATCCACGAGCTTGGAGGGATGTTGAGGTTTGTTTGTGGGCCGGCCCATCTCGGATTGGGACTTGGGCTGGTTTTGGTATGATGGTTGTAGGCTAGTTATGGGCGTTGCCATAGATTAGTTTTTTTTCGAAGTGGAAGTTTTAGGCTACCTCTTTAATCGACACGTACATAGTGAGTAGTCTCCTCGTAGCAACACACCAGTATTCACCCATCTTTATTTAAATGAATATATGCCTTGTACATCTATGGTAATATAAAATAATGTTGTAAGGTTGAATCAATAATTTTTAGCTGATAATACATACATAAATACACAATAAGTAGTCTCCTTGTAGCAACGCACGAGTATTCAGCTAGTAAAAAGTATATATATAATTATTATTATAGATCGAATTAAAATATCCATAGGACCATAGCTTTGCGTACTGGACCCCATACCAAAACTCATAAACCCGCTGGATGTCTTTTTGCCCGTTAACAATTGATCCATACTCTTAGCTTTTGTTTTCTAATTATTTCGATAATAAAAAGTATATAATTATTATTATTATAGATCGAATCTAAAATACTCATGAGTTCGCATACTAGACCTCATACCCAAACTCATAAACTTGTTGTGTTTGTCTTTTTATCCATTAATAAACCCACACGGATAGATAAGTTGATCTATACTCTTAGGGCCTGTTTGGTACAGCTCACAACAGCTTTATGAGCTGTTGTTACAATCCCCCTCTCACAAAAACAGCTTCACCCATGAAGCTGAAAAAAGTAGCTTTTCACAACTTACACCTCTATTTCTCTCTCCCAACCATGCATGAAGTTGTTGCTGAAACTGTTTTGTCAAACACTTTTTTCAAAACAGCTCAACTTCATCTTAGGCCTTGTTTGGATCCTAGGGCTAGAACTAGTTTGACCTATTTGGAGCTCAACTAGCCCTAAAGTATCCAAACAAGATAGTTAGTTTGAGCTATTTGCATCTAGCTCACCCTAAAAAATTATCCCACCAAGAGGTGATTATTTGGGCTATTTCTGGTTGGGACCACTAGAAAAGTGATTTCTCTCTACCTCTACCCCACCAAATGATTGGAAAAGTATATTTAATGTCAATCTAACTCTTCTATCCAAACACCCATTTAGCTAAAGTTAGTTTAGGACTAATTATAAGCTACAAAATAACTCTAACCTCTAGCACAGCTAGAGGATCCAAACAGGGCCTTAGTAATTGCTCATGAAACTATTTTTTAAAAAACAGCTTCACTAGTGAGGCTGAGCTGTACCAAACGGGACCTTAATAGAGTAAAAAATTATCCAGTTTCAGATATCCGATGACATCTTCATTCAGAATAGGGATGGCTTCGGCCTACGCGCCGATCTCCTCGAGTACCCCCATGCCGGGAGGATTAGCGGGTCGCAGCACCGGGGATCTCCGACTGTTCTGATTACTGTTCGTATGTCACTGTTGTGCCGCCACGTGGGTTCGAATAAGAATGACAACCGATTTAAGTTAACATAAGGTCATCCGCAATGGTTGTCAAATACCTAGTTAGGAGGAATTTTATTGGCTCTCAATATCACTTTATAAATAGCTAACGAGATGACGTATAAAAATAATAAAAAAAATAGCACACTTATTGGCTATCGATGAGAGAGATCAAAATAACTAGCGACTTCCTAACAGTTAGCTATTTGATCTCTCTCCTCGATAACCAATAAGAATGTTATCTTTATAAGTTGTCTCATCAAAATAGTATTTATTTATATGTCTCATCTAGCTAGCTATTTGTAAGAGCATCTTCAACCGTTTGGCATTTTTCATTTGGCATATTTGAAAATTTGTCAAGTCTCAAATGGATTTGGCAAAGGTGGAAAGACTTAATCTCCCATCGTTTTGCATTTTATTTTGGCAAATTCCAAAATTGTAGAAACGGCGGCGGCGCGAGGTTTCTCGTCGCGGGCGGAAAAAAGGCGCCGAAGCCGCACGGGGCCAAATGAGTCGGGAGGGACTCGCATATATGTCTAGTGAGCCCAGGAATTTGCCAAGTTGATAAAAAAGCAAAGCCCAAATGCAAAACGGTTGGATAGGAGATTTTTTCAACTTTTTGGCAAAAATACAAATGCAAAGCTCAAATGTCAAACGGTTGGAGATGCTCTAAGTTGTCATTGAGAGCTAATAGTATTCTTTCTAGAGACCAAATAGCTAGCGATTTTAACACCATTGCGGAAGCGCTTAACCATCGCTCTTAGGATCCGCGCATGGAGAACGTTTCAGCAACTGTTCTGGTCACTCTGTTCACCACTCTTCTGCCGCCACGTGGATTCCAATAAAAATGACAACTAAGACCAGTCTCAACGGGGTTTCATAGAGTTTCATGAGCATTAAATATGATGACATGTCACTATATTAATTATGAGAGAAATGATAAAAGTTTTATAGAAGTAGAGATAGTTTTATGGGGATAAAACTCTTCTGCACTGTTTTCAAAATCTAAAATCTAAGTATGTTGAAAACTGTGACAAAACTTGCATTGAGGATGAATATTATGGAGCGAATAGTGAAAACCTAATGGATTTCAAAACACAAGAATAAATACTTAAGAGTTGTTTGGAATGAAGGAAAACTATAGGAAGATGAACAACAAACATAGTAAAAAAGGAAGAGCAAAAATTCTTTTTCTTGAGTTGGAGTGGTGTTTTATTTCCTTTGTTTTACAGTACTATAGATCTCTTTTCTTTGGAAAGGAATTCTAACATTCCAAATTCCTTCATTTCAAACACCATGAAGTGATTCCTATTCTTTGGAATCTATTCCTCCAAAATTCCTTTGAAAATCCTTTGATCCAAACATGCCCTTAAAGTTCACATAACCATCATACTCATGATTGTGCTACTAAGGACACTCACACTCTCACACTCTACTATAAAGTCTAAGGCTATTTATTACCTCGAAGATATTGTAAACTTGGAGTCTAAAAAATAAGACTTTGAGTCCTGGAATTTAGTCACTTTAACAAAATACTATAAATAGAAAGATAATAAATAGTTTTAAACTCTACGGTAGAGTCTGCATTGTCATTGCGCTAAAGCGGCCCATGTCCAACAACTAAGTGGCAGCAGGCAATCGAATGTCAGCTGTCCAATCCATTATTAACCAAATAACAACATTTAAAAGAAAGATAATATTTTAAATCCTTTATTGACAACCTTGTCACCAGTGAGCATCAAACGGTAGTTCCACTCTTAGTCGTTCAACCTGTTAACTGAAACACGGAGCCTTAATTGGTGAAGATGCATTCTATGCCAGATGCCGAGGTGAAGATGCAGCTCTCCTGCAATGCAAGCTTACATGAGCCTCCATATCAAAATTTTAGTTGTGCTCCAATAACCATCCCCACATTGAATCACATCAAAATATGGGTTCCAACATACTTCCTACACATAATCCCATCTATTTCCATGAAGTTGGTGGAACAGAAGAAGTTCAATATCTAACATGTTTAACCAGAAAGGACAAAACAATGATTTCAATCAGTCATATTTGACTATACCACATTGTCGATAATAAAGGGAGATTCAATGATAAACTGATAGTTTATACCCCTCCACTGTTTATTTTTATCAAGCAGGTTCGATTTGGCATCTGCAGTCTTCTATCCAGAACTGCAAATTATATGGTCATTTGATTGAATACTTAGAAACACAAATCTAATAGTACCATTTCAAACCAGTATATCATTGGACTATCTGTTAGTCAAAATCTAAAAAAAAATCTGAATGTAAAAAATTCATAGGTTCCTTTTAGTGGAGTACTACATGACATCCGTTTTTTAATATTTCTATAGCTAGCAAGGAACGGATCTCTCTCTTGCACTCCCTTGCTCCAAACTCCAAGAAAACTATACAGGCTGTCATGAAAAATTGCCCAACATTTTCTTTTGAACACCGTAATTTTTTGCTACTTTGTGGGAGTTGTTGGGCCTAGGTGGTGATGGCTCAATTATTTCACATAGTCTGGTACTCTGGTTTATTATGCCCCTCAAAAGTTCCCATATTATCATTCAAAGAAGTCTCATGGCAGCATGCTCAATAAATGCAAAGCCAAATCAAGATAAATATGAAACCAACTCTCCACGGATGCAAACGGCAGGACTTATCATCTGAAAGCATAGAATGTTTCAGCTCCAGAAAAGGAAAGACAAAAAAACAGAACATGACCTAACAGTACTTTAGCTAAATTCACATAACAGGAGACAAGTTCACAATATATTCTTTTTTTCAGCTTCTATAATCCCCACACAATCTGTCATATATTAGTGATATGGTTATTCCCTGTGTGCTTTATGGTTAAAGCTAAAACCAAAATATGAGAGGAGAATAAGATCTCAGTATCATAGCATATTGGGGTTGGAAAACACCATCGATGTCTCACAAAGTGGGCCCAATGATCACTAATTATGACATGCAATGGTATTTTCCAACACATGAATCGTTGAGATGGTAGTATGGTATTGAGGAGGGAAAACCTCAAAAGGAAATCAGCAAGTCACTAGTAATTGGATATACCTGGCAGTTTTGTCCAACGAACCTTCAACAGAGTCATTGCAGCTTCTTCATACAAAGATAACAGAAGTGAGAATTAGTAGAACTGACAGATATATTGGGTGTTCAGTAATGCTTATAGCTACCTATATCACAAACTGAATGCACAAGACATTCTGTTGTCAATGTTTTTCACAAAACAAAAATCCCTACTACAGCTAGGACATCTATGATGACCAAATAATCTTGCAAATTTTTAGTTATTTACATCACATAACATGGGAATATGCTGATTGCCAAATGGATAAATAAATGTTGCAGAGCCAAGAAAAGAAACATCAGTAGGAATTAAAAAGTTGGGTAAGCAGTAGTGCATGTAAATAAATAAATATGACATAATTACCACTTACCAGGAAGCATGTGAATTCAAGTACATGGAGAACATACTAGGCAGAAGGGGGCCATTACTGAAAATGTCCTCCAACACCAGAGTATCTTCACAAGAGGAATTCACATCATTATAGGGAAGGACCGATTTCAGTTTCTTCCTTTTAATGTCAATCACAAGCACCCATGTTCGTCCAGCAGCATTTTGCCTCTCACACAATAATGCGTAAACGATGTTGTGTTCATTCAGGCTTACAAATGGGACCTCCGGAGAAAGGCAGGGAATACAAGGATCAAAAATTGGATACTGACTCCAGATTTCTCCGGCTTCCATGGCACCTTCCTTCACCCAGCCTATTCTTTTGGAGCTGAACGGCGTCTCTAAAGACCAGCTGGTAATGGTGAAACCAGAATCAAGTTTGCGTTTGCTTGCAATCTCTCCATCAGCACGTGTGACATTGACGAACACCATGGTGCCGCCCTCAGTGACACATAAGCTCCGTGTCACAGATGGGTGAGGCCTGCCGAATTCAGGGTGGGTGGGATTGCCTTTGGGAGGCACCACAGGCAATTCAGCGTACTGTAGCTGGGGATCATCATCAAAGACGTCACAGAACAAGATGCCCCTGTAGTAGTCAATCCAGCACAGGTAGCCTTCAAAGGAGACGACCTTGTCAGTTGTCCACCAACGCAGCCCATGGTCCTTATCGTCAGCTTGGCTGATCAGGATTCGCTTGACCTCCCACTGCGGTGTTAGGGTGTTGGAACGATACCTGAAGAGCTCGGCTTCCTTCGGCACAGACTTACTGTCGCCAGGTATGAGCACCTTGAGGTCTGCGACAGCGAAATCCTCGCCACAGCACAGGAGACCTATGTCTCTTACATCCAGCATGTGCAAACGCTCAGTATAGCCCTGCGATGCCATCTGCCGCTCGTCTTTGTAGCACGGCGGGAGAGAGCCATAGATTGACATACCAGAGGGACCTGCCTTGCAGACAAAGTACTCCGTGTGGCAGCACCAGGGGCTGAATGGGGTGACGGGGCTGGAGGGGGGGACGACGCGGAAGAGGACAGAGTCGTGGTGAGCCGCCAAGAGCCTGGTCCCGCAGAACACCTCAACTTCCCTCGGGTAATGAAGGCGGAGATGAGACGCCACTGGCGGCGCGACGAGGCGCAAGGACACGAGAACGTCGTCGCCGTTGGAGTCACGGGATCTCGCTGATGGTGTCTCGGGGTCGTCCTCGCAGAAGGACTGGGGATCCTCGATGCAGATGTGAGTGTCGAACATCACCCATCTAGGAAACGAGCGCCCCTCGGGCGAAGCGGCTTTCAGCTGGCGAGGAAGACGCGATCGACTTGAGGGGCCCAGCCTTGGCGATTCCACGGATTTCGCCGCCTGGCCAAAGAGATGCGATCGATCCTTGGGGAGCCCCATGTGCGACTCCATGGCTTTCACCGGCCGGCCAAGTAACGGCGGCTATCAGCCAATTCGCTCTAGGGTTTGTGGGCGACGGCGGCGAGGGAGGGGAAGAGAAAACACGAAGAAGAGGAGGCGGACGAATACACTAGTGGGAGGGTGGGGAACGCAAATTGGAATGAGGTTTGGTTGGAATTTTGGATGGCTCCTTCCTGGAGATTTTTTTTTTTTGAGAAATGAAAATAATTATTCTACATTGGATCATGCTAAAAAAATGTTGGGCCTCGGGCCGTTCAATGTTCTCGAACCAGGCCTGATTCTGGGAGAGCTTCACCTAAAAAAATATCTTCACTTCACTCATTGATTCTTCAGCTTTACTTCTTGATTCTCGGAAGGAGTCATTCAATCAGGGAATAGGGTGGAGACGATGTGAAAATTAATTCTAAAATGATTCTTCCTATAAATAAATATAAATAAATAGGAAGCCACGAGAATCAGTGGAAAGCGGAGTTTTTAGTCGTGTTTGGCAGAGCTGTCAGACCCGATTATCTGTTGAATCCAGCAGGAGCTCTGCCAAATAGCTTTTCAGGCGGAAGTGATTCTCTGTTGATTCCATAAAGTGATTCTCTGAAATGAATCAAGAGGTTAAGAGCTGAAGAAAGTAGCTTCCCCTGATTTTGTGAAGCGATTCTCTATACTGATTTTAAGAGTTGATGCTAAAGAATTAAAGAGAAACACTTCTCTTAGAGAATCAGAATCAACTGGCCCTTAGGGTGCGTTTGGGAGCGCTCCACGGAGCTGGTTCTCAGCGAGAATCACTCCCTGGCTGCCAAACGTATTTTTCAGTGAGAAGTGATTCTTTGCTGATTCTGTGAAGTGATTCTCTGAAATGAACTAAGAGGCTGAGAGCTTAAAAAAAGTAGCTTCACCTGATTTTGTGAAGTGATTCTCCATCCTGATTTTGAGAGATTTTGTTAAAAAATCAAAGAGAATCACTTTCAGCCACAGAATCACTTCTCTTAGAGAATCAGAATCAACTGGCCCTTAGGGTGCGTTTGGGAGCGCTCCACGGAGCTAATTCTCAGCGAGAATCACTCCCTCGCTGTCGAACGCATTTTTCAGTGAGAAGTGATTCTTTGCTGATTCTGTGAAGTGATTCTCTGAAATGAACTAAGAGGCTGAGAGCTGAAAAAGGTAGCTTCACCTGATTTTATGATGTGATTCTCGATCCTGATTTATCCTGATTTTGAGAGATTTTGTTAATGAATCAAAGAGAATCACTTTCAGCTACAGAATCACTTCATCAGAGAATCAGGAAGCACAGCTGTGCCAAACAGGCCGTTAAGCTCCCACCTCGTAGGGTAAATGGAGAAGTGATTCTCGTCAGCTCCCATCAAAATCCAAATATATTTGAAGTATTTAGTAGGGCTTCACGGAAACTGAAAATAAAGCTACGATTAGGAGATGAGCTGTGTCAAATATTTTGGTTCAGTTCCTTAGCTTTCTACTGAAAAAAAACACAAACTAAACAAGTAGAATTAGAAGTTGCTTTTTTCTAAAAGTAGATACATTCGTATAGTATAATTTTCGTAGCACCCTGAATTATGCTTTTGACTTTTTATCTCTCTGCTTTTATATATAGGTAGAAATAGAGACGTTTTACCGTTGTTCAAAAGAGATAAGAGAGAGAGGGTAGGTTCTGTAACAACCCAATTTTTCTCACACTAAAATTCTCAACTACAAAAATTTTCTTTCTTTTAAACCTTGCTTGATGATTGATCTAGCATACATGTGCACCATTGTTTAGCATATGCATTAGCATTCTAGATTTACATGCTTAACCATGGAATAAGTCTTTTTATTATTACCCTAACCAACTAGATTACCAAGCATATGTGATTTGATTCTTTTTGGAATTTGTGTGTGAATTAAGCTAAACGGTATATAAATATGTGCCACATATATGATTGACAAACTATACCAACTAACCTTGGAAACATTACCTAAAACCTAATTAGCAACCAACCTTAACACTAATTATAGATTAGCCAAATAAATTAGGAAAGGAAATAGAGAAAGAAAGGGAAAGGGGGAAAAGATCATCAGGCCTAAACCTTCCACCACAATCACTTCTATGCAGCCCGTCCGCGCGGCCCAAGACCCAGCGATTGGCCCAGCAGGCAAGCACGCGGCCCGCGCGGCCAGCCCAACCGCGCACGCGCAGCCTCGCCACCACACGCGCGCCCGCTCACCCCGCGCTGAAGACACCGACGACTGGGGCCAAGACGACAGCGACCCGACGGCCCTGTTCTTCTTCCCCACAGCGCGACGGAGGCAGAAGACAGGGGCGGCCCCCACCGCGCCAGCCGGGAGCTGACCAGCCCTAACAACCTCGTGAATCCTGTCCCCTGCAATTCGAATTGTGGCCCGTGCAAACGAAGGGTGCCTCGCGGCCCTCCGATCGAGCGGGACGCTCCTATCACCGTCTGCCGAGGAGCGCCTGCGGCTATAAAATCCAAGCCCCGGCTGGAGCCCTAGAGACCCTAAGCCAGCACCGCCACGCTGTGGCGCAACTACCATCCCAGCAAGCCAAGAGAAGGGACAGCAGGAGAGAGGAAGAGGAGAAGCGAAGCCGGGTGGAACCGGAGCGCCGCTGCGGGAACTCGCCGACGCTGAAGGAGGAGAACCGCGAGCAGGACACCGGCGGGCTAGGAGCGGCATTGCACGGCCACCGGAGCTACACGGCATCGACCCACCGGCCTCGCTATCCTATCTTCACCGCCACCACGGTGAGTCACCGCACCCGCTCACCCAACCTCGCCCTCACCTCGGCCATGGCGCACCGCATCAGGGCGCGTAGGCCAGGGCCATCGCCAGCCTCGGACCACGCACACGCATGCACACGAACACGAGCCGAACACGTAGCCTGGGTAGAACACCCGTGTTAATTCAGCCATTTATCTTTTTCAGAAAAATAGATTAAACTTCGGAAATTCATAACTAATTCATACAGACTCTAAAAATGGTGATTCAAATTGCTAAATTCATCTAAAATCAAGATCTACCCAATGGTACTATGTTTGAGTACATTCGGATCTTTCAAATTTCTATTTATTCGGATCCAACTAGCCAATGTACTATCACATACAATTAACATCCACTAAACAAAACTCCACTAACTATTTATCTTAACATGCAAGTTTTTCAACTAGACAATAAACTATTACATACAATTAAAATCCACTAGCACATGCAGCTGTAATATCCATATCATTAAGATACATAAGCATTTTATTGTTCATATCATCATATCACTTAATCTACTAATCCGCAATTGCCGTAACAACATGCGGGGTAGTCCACTAGTTTTACTTGTTGTTTTTAGATCGTATTTTGTAGAAAATATTTGTTTTTGTCAACCACCAACAACGGAGTCGGTGCCATGTGTGCAGAAGCAAAACAAGTAGGCCGTGCATGCATGCGCAGCACATACGTAGGCGTGTGCGCCTAGCATAGCATGCAAGCAGCCTGTGGAATCACGCAACACATCACGTAAACGTGAGCAGAGCATGCGAGCAAAATAGCCGCAGGAGGCGTATTCGAGCAGCAGACGAAGGCAAACAGAACAACAGACTGAGGTGCATGCGAGCAGCAGGCACAACCGTACCTGAGCAGCACCAGGTGACTAATGCGTAGTAGTAGGATGAATAGCAACAATAGCACATACTCGCAGACACAGCAGCTGGCAGGACGGACGAACCAGGCGCGGGCGTCCGGACGAGTGCCAGCGTCCAGACGTCCGGGCGCTATCGCTGCCGAATATCAAAAGTCAAGAGTTAGGCCTTGTTCAGTTCGCGAAATATGTGGCAAAAAGTTACTGTAGCACTTTCATTGTTATTTGATAAACTTTGTCCAAACATGGACCAACTAGACTTAAAAGATTCGTCTCGACATGAGCAGACCAAAAGTACAATTAGTTATTTTTTTTACCTATATTTAATGCTCCATGCATACGTGTAAAGATTTGATGTGACGGTTACTATGCAAAATATTTTGGGTGATTTCGCGAACTGAACGTGGCATTACTAACTCAAATGATACCGTCTTTCAAGTTTGGGCCTCAAATATCAAAGAGTTAGAGACCACTGATTACCGCCGTACAAATTTAGAAATCATTTGTGAATCATGCGTTTATCTAAACATGTTATTTTTCGGAATTCCTGTGCTTTTCACTAATTGGTGATGTTGGTGCAGGTACTCTCTTGATCTCTTCATTCTTTAATAGATGCTTAGCAAAACTACGTATTTCAAAAGGAGAAAACGACTTGCAGTTTAAGGCGAAGCAAAAATTGTATCCTTAGAAAAGCTAAAAATAATTTATAATTTGAAAGGAAGTGACATTTTGGCTTCACCTTTGCAAACAAGAATCGTAGGCGTGTGGTGAGTGTAAGTAGATCCTATTTGGTAGAGCCTTCACAGAGCTGGCGGAGCATGCTTTTTTTGAGTTTCAATGGCTCCATGAGAGGAGAGAAAAAAAAGCTCATGCGAACAGTGTGTAAATAGTAAATGCGTAAGAAAAATTAGAGCTGGGCCTTGTTTAGATTGAAACTACGAGATTTTTTCTCAACTATAGCACTTTCGTTGTTATTTGATAAACTTTATCCAATCATGTGCTAACTAGGCTCAAAAGATTCGTCTCGTGATTTAGAACTAATATGTGTAATTAGTTATTTATTTTACCAACATTTAATGCTTCATGCATGCGTTCAAACATTGATGTGATGGTGATGTGACGGAGAGAGAGTGAAAAAAAGTTAATAGTTTGAGGTATCTAAACAAGGGCCTGGTGAAAGCTCTACCAACAGGATCATACTATATGACACTAATGTGCACACGTGTATCATTTGTTCAAGAATACTCCCCCATCCTAAAAAGAATGTCTGATTTCCTAATGAGTTATTAAGTTTGATCAAATATTTATGATATGTAATAAGTAACATTTTTTTGACATGAGTAATAAGTAACATTGAACTAAGCATAAAATGTAGTTTTATAATAAATATAAATATATTTGAAAATATAAATATCCATACTTTTTCTATAAACTTAATTAAATTTAAAATTCTTTCATAACTCGGGAAGCAAGATTTACTTTTTTTTTTTGTTGGAGGGAGGTAACAGAAGAACAGCGAGATGCAGCAGGTGGGGCAGCCGGAGGCCCAAAGCGCTAGAGGGTCCATGAGAATACATGTATATAACTATTATAGTTAATCGTTAAAGGCCTATATTTGGAGCATGTTTAGATACCATAGACTAATTGTCACCTATCTAATTTCAGCTTAAATTAGCTTTGTACATCCAAACAAGAGGGCTAATTTCTTAACCAAATCTCCAACTAGCTAACCAACCTTAACAATTTAAGCTAATTTTTAGCTCAATTAGTAACTAACCATGTGTATCAAATACGTCCTTAGTATAATAGCCCATGAAAGTTTGAGGACCAAAGTTTTTTCCTATTCCCAATTGATGTTGTTTCTCTCTCTAATGGTCTCGTTCCATGTTCGACCCAACGCATGACGCCTCAATCAGTCTTTCGATCATTATCTTTTATTTGATATAATCACAATAGTTAGTTTATTTTTATTTTAATTTTTAACAATTGTTATCTTTCATCGATTTCATATACTGTAAGTTATTTTTACTATGTATTCTAGTTATCACACTAAAAATTAGTTTAATAGGCTCTTGTATATGTATTTGTCCGAAGGCCTTTATAATTGTAAGATGCCTTTAAAGTAATGAAGTCATTTACCATTTCAAAAAAAAAAAATTGTAGAGACGGCCCTGCGCCTTGCACAATGCACACGTAAGATCGAACCAGCCACGGTCGCTGATGTACGTTGTTTTATGAGCGCTCCCAATTTTGTCTTTTTCACACGCGTCGCACAAGACGCATTATTCTAACTGGACTAGCAGATACAACAAGTGAACACCCAGACACGCATATGCGACTGCGACTGCGACTGCGTGCGCTCGGCAGACACCCTGCGGGCCAGTCGAGTTTACCGTGATGAGAGACACGGTGGTTCTGTACCCGGGCCTCGGCGTCGGCCACCTCCAGCCGATGGTGGAGCTGAGCAAGCTCTTCCTGCGGCGCGGCCTCGCCGTGACCGTCGTCGTCGTCGAGCCGCCCGCCGCGTCGATGGACGCCACGTCCGCGGTCGAGCGCGCCGCCGAGACCAACCCGGGCCGGGGCCAGGAGCCGCCGCGTGATCCTTTCGCTCTCAGCCCGCGCGAACGCGCCGCTCCGCGACTACCTCCGCTCCTCCGCCTCCGTGCGCGCGCTTCGTCCTCGACATGTTCTGCGTGGACGCGCTCGACGTCTCCGCGGAGGTCGGCGTGCCGGCGTACATCTTCTACACCTCCGCCGCCAGCAGCCTCGCCGTCAGCCTGCACATGCCGCACAAGCAGGCCAAGGTGAACGCCAGCTTCGGGGACATCGGCGGCGCGCCGCTCTGCTTTCGACCGGGACAACCTGGTGTACAGGAAGTTCCTGCGCGCGTTCGAGCGGCTCCCGGCATGCCGGGGCATGCTCGTCAACACGTTCGAGTGGCTGGAGCCCAGGGCGGTGGCCGCGCTCAGGGACGGTGCGTGCCGGCGTGCGTCCCGGGCCGTCCCACGCCGCCGGTCTACTGCGTCGGGCCGCTGGTCTCGGGAGGCGGGGAGGCCAAGAACAAGAAGCACGAGTGCGTTGCGTGGCTGGACGCGCAGCCGGAGAAGAGCGTCGTGTTCCTCTGCTTCGGGAGCATGGGCTCGTTCCCCAGGAGGCAGCTCGAGGCGCAATCGCCACCGGGCTCGAGATGTGCGGGCAGTGGTTCCTGTGGGTGCTACGGAGCCCGCGGTCCGACGGCGGTGATCGTCAGCTAGCTGAACGTGACCTCGGCGAGCTCCTGCCGGAGGGGTTCTTGGAGAGGACCAAGGCCCGGGGACTGGTGGCCCAAGTCCAGTGGCGAATCTAGCTGAAAGTATCATCGGGGTCATCGGGGTCAATTTCACTATATGATATCAATTTATTTAAATATAAACAGTAATTTACTAAGAATTTTATAAATTTTATCGGGGTCGTCGGACCCCGATAAAACACTGTAGATTCGCCCCTGCCCAAGTCATGGGCGCCGCAGGAGGACGTGACAGCTGCAGGCGTGCCGCTGCTGTGCTGGCCGCTGGCCCGCTGTACGCGGAGCAGAGGCTGAACAAGGTGTTCATGGTGGAGGAGGCGAGGGTTGGGGTGGAGATAGCAGGGTATGACAGGGAGGTGGTCACCGCGGAGGAGGTGGAAGCGAAGGTCAGGTGGGTGATGAACTCAGAGGACGGACGTGCACTCCGTGAGCGAGCAATGGCGGCGAAGGAGAAGGCCCTGGAGGCTCTGCAGCAAGGTGGCACGTCGCACAACGCTTTGCTCGAGCTTTTGGCGGATTTGGGTTCCGATGAATGTGCAATGCAACACACTAGAGAGTGAAATTATACACGTAGCAGATGTAATTTCAAATCCAAGATCAATGAATTCCTAATGCACCAATCCAAGGTCGTTGAATTTCTGCTATAGATTAGATTTAATTTGATATGTTTGTTCCATTCATGTTATGTGCATGTATCATATAAAAAATTGATTTACTAAAATACCGAGCAACACATTTTATTCTATTTCCCAAATAAAATACAAATTTTGGTTTGAAGAACAAAATTAAATCTAATTGTGAAAACAAAGTTCAAAAAATGGGAATTTTTTAAAACTCCAATAATTTAAATGAATTAAAGAGTTAATTGACTAAAAAATATTTAAATTTGAGCTTCAAATAGATTTACAAACACATTTTTTTAAAAAAACCTTGTTTTTCAGTTTTGGTAGAAATTCATTTTAAACCAGACCCATGTCATTTCTTTCTTTTGTTTTACTAGGTGAGTGCCCGTGCGTTGCGACGGAAGTATGAATAAAAACATAAAATTACATAGTTCATTAATGCAACGCTAATATAAAATGGTATCACATCTAAAATTCATGTATACTTAAGGATAAATCAAGTCCTACTGATTACATAATCAATGTTGAGGACCTTATAAAAATGCTAAGGAATGAACAAATAACGTTGACCAAATATCAATGCACTAATGGAACCAACATTGATTAATTGTAAGTCATCCAGCCATAAAAGATGATCCAGAAGATTTTCTATGGCTGATCCAGAAGATTTTCAAGTTTAAGATGAGGCATCTAGACTTTTTGCAGTTGAATGATGGAGTTGGATGAAGTTGTAGCGGGAAGTATCCTGCATATAAGTTGGTTCTTAATTCTTAAAGCTAAAGTAATGTTGACTA
Organism: Coix lacryma-jobi var. lacryma-jobi; assembly: GCA_009763385.1. NCBI lineage: Eukaryota > Viridiplantae > Streptophyta > Magnoliopsida > Poales > Poaceae > Coix > Coix lacryma-jobi. The sequence goes on from CM019826.1 coordinate 3,919,352, forward strand.
TCTTGAAAAAATATGTATCGCCCGTGAGATATTACCTTTTTTACATAGTTAGAACCTCTTTGTATACGATATTCTTCGTGAATATATCCTTTGTTGTTTTCTTCTTCCCCTTACCTTTACTGATGTCCTTCTCAGCAGGCGGCACAGCCAAGATCCTAATATTCGATCTTGCTGTGGCTCTTGACAACGCCACATACAATTGGCCATGTGAGAACACTGGTTCTGGTAAGTATACCCCCACGTTAGGAATAGTTTGCCCCTGTGCCTTGTTAACGGTCATTGCGAAGCTGAGCCGAATAGGGAACTGCTTCCGCTTAAATTGGAAAGGGAACATCTCATCATCTGACGGGCACAAGGGTATGCGAGGTAGAAAAACCCGTTTTCCAGCGTGCTGTCCCAACACAATTTCTGCGTCTATAGTATTCTTTTGGAATCCACATATGATAAGTTTGGTACCATTACAAAGTCCGTTCGCAGGGTCAATATTCCTAAGCAATATGACCGGGCAACCAATCTTTAGCTTCAACACATGTGGAGGTAGACCGTTGGGTGTCAAAGTGTTAAGGAATTCCTCAGGGTAGTAGTTGTGTGGATCGTCCACCGCGCAGTCAAAGCTATGGTACACCATCTCATCTCCATGGAAACGGCCTATCATCTTCATATTGATCATATCAACCCAGTCGTTCCTTGTAGATAATATCGCTCGAGAGGTGATGTAATCTCTGCTTGACATATTTGCATTGAGGTTAGGGAATATGCAATCAATCAGAACATCAAGATCACTATCTTTCCCGATGTGTGGTACACATATATCATGCGGAATACGTATTTCATCATCACCATTCGCCTCTTCAGAACCTCCACCGACACGCAACAGGTAATTTGCAAACCACAAGTCGCTCTTTGCCCTCATGTTACGCACCAGTTTTAGATGTCGCATGGAATCCCAAAGGTACGACATATGTAGCGAGGCACCGACAACCTGAGCCCTAGATCCTCTTCGAACAATGGGAAGAACCTGTCTAAAATCTCCACCAAACACTATGGTGTTCCCTCCGAATGGTAGCTCAGGTCGATCCATTATATCACGGAGACTGTTGTCCAGCGCCCCCACAGCTTGTCTTTTTGTCATGCTAGCCTCATCCCAAATAATGAGAGACGATGCTCGAAGCAACTTGGCAGTACCACTCTGTTTAGTAAAGCTGCAGAAGGCTCCATTATCGATGGTCAGGGGAATCTTGAAGCGCGAGTGGGCGGTTCTGCCACCAGGCATTATTGAGGCCGCAACACCAGATGTAGCTGTTGCCACAACAATCTTTTTTTGGCTGCGTATGGTAGCGAGAAGAGCTTTGTAAAGATAGGTCTTCCCAGTACCACCAGGACCATCCACAAAGAAGAGACCGCCGTGTTCGGTATCAATCGAAGACATAATCTCATCGTAAGCGGCCCGCTACTCCTCATTAAGGGTGTCTGACAGAGCCACATCATCCTCGTTAGCCTCAATGCTAGCCTCCTCAAAAATCTCTCTAGGAACATCACAAGAGGCATCATATGTGTCATCAATATCAGGAAGTGGGTACATCTTTATATCCTTTTGCATTGATTGTAGCAATTTTCGAATATCTATGAGGACCATCTGCTCCACCATGAAGTTGGATTGATTATTGCGCCTGTAATCCTCTGACATTGCCTCCTTATGTTTCTCCCACAGTCCAAACACATTGTTGGGCTCACAAAATACCAATATTGTTGCAAAGAGTCTTCGCAATGCATATGGCATCATCCACCCGGTTGCCTCAGAAAGACTCTCATCCAACGTGTTGTCCTCTTCAATTAGGCCTCTTCTTTCTACGGCTTCACGGAAGGTCGGTAGTAGTACGTCGTCAACGGTTCTTAGACACTCAAAGGAGGTTGCACCTGCCACATGGTTGAGGAGAACCCTAAGATAGTAACGCTCACTCTCTGATGGATTAGCAGACACGATTCTTCCAATCTGTCGTATTGTTTTATCACGTACCCTTTTTTGCCAAAATTTCCCTTGTGCTTGCCATGTATAAAACTCTGGAAAATCTCGATACAATATACCTCGGGCTCTTTCATCTGTTCTATTCATCTCAAAGTATGCTGTAAGCATTGACTTTTCAACACCTGGACGATCAAGCACTCGTTGAACCCCGTCGCGCTGGTGAAATGACACCATGTGCATGTTTGGAAGATGGAGTTGTAAGGACAAAACAGCAGGGTACCTATCACTCAGATCAAAACCATATATCCTCCATAAGGCTTCTGGAGGGGTTACCCATCTAGCATCTCTATACTGCTTGATCTCATCCACGTTCCCTGCACTGTCCTCCTTGTCAGCCTCTCTCATAGCCACAGACGCACGGTCATGACCCTTATAGATGTACTTAAATAAATACTTGACTGCCTTGATGCTCCCGCATGCCTCAACATTGATGTGGCAGTTGAATAGACGAAGGAGATACGGGTTGTAAGGCACGACCCATCTATTGTCAAGCTCATGGCCACAAACCTTTTCCTTTCGTCCATCTTCACGTCTTCTATAAACTGGGTATGAATCCTTGCCCTGTATAGTGACGTCACAGAAAGGTCGAGGGTAACGGTTCTTGCATGAATCACGGCCCTTTGTGCACGGGCAATCGCGATTAAGCACTCCGCAAGGGCCATGCATCATATGTTTGGTAACCATACTGTACAATATTGGGTACTTCTTCTTATTCGGGAGCTCATCTGAGATGAGGAGATCATACTGCTCTGGACACGTGATCTTGTACTTCCTGTCCATAATTAGCAAAAAATGTGCGTGCGGTAGACCCCTCTTTTGGAATTCTACAACATACACATGTGCCCGAACCTTTCCAAGAATATCCTTTTTTAGTAGCCTATCCTTTAGCTCTTCTAGTTTTGCTTTGAAGACTCGAACAACGAGATCCGGACGATCCTGTGGCGTCTGACCAGGGTAGAGTTCACGTTTGATCTCATCCCAGTTTGGGTTACATGTCATAGTAAGGAAGATGTCTGGTTTACCAAACCTCCGTACCAGAGCCATGGCGTCCATGTATCGACGCCTCATGTCACGTGGGCCTCCAATAAATGATGAAGGCATCACTGTCCGCTTTCCAACAGCTTCTGCTCTACCTTCACCAGCGTGCAGGCTATCCACCAATCCTTGGTACAAGTCAGCTCTAATTTCCGTCTGATGATTGCGTATATAATCTAATCGAGAGCTCTCAATCTTTATATATGTGTCAACAGTAAACTGCTGGAACAAACGCTTGCCATAAAGTATGGGGTTAAATATTCCTGGACGCATTTGAAATTTGTAGCAATAGTAGTCACGCACAGACACACATAGTCTACCAGGGGAGTCTACAAAAAGATAGCCACAAATTAGAGTTGTTTGTAGTATAACTGGCACATGTATGTGAAGTATTAAATAAGAGAATAACAAACCTGTTTCTTCTTCTGACCCACTACGAGCCTTCTGTAGGGCTCGATACGTGATGACTTCTTCCATACTAACTCCTCTTTTTGGAATATCCATGTGCCACCCAAGCTCACCTCTAGGGAAGAATAAAGGGTATGAAAGAGCATCGTAACATCCATGATATGAGCGGATACCGTGTCTGCTTCTATCTTTGCCATGCAGGACCACACTATTCTGGAACTGACCAAGGAGTTCGCTTCCCTCGATCCAAACAGCAGCCACCTCTGAAGCCAATGGCACATTGTATGTTCTCTGGTCCAGCCTCTGGTCAAGGTTTAGTGTAACATGATAGTCCTCGAGGTGTTCAGACTGGCCTACACTCCTAAGGTGTTTTGAGTATGGGTTGTCACGAAGGATGGCCACAAGCCTCTCAATAACTTCCTTGTCCTTTTGGGCCTTCTCTTTACGACATCGTTGATATCGATGTTCAAGGGTTGGATCATCGTCGTAAAAGTAAAGCTCAAGATGTCTTTGCTCCTTACCATCTTCTTTGCCAAATGACCTTATATTGTGATAGATCTGAACGTGTGCACGGAAGGTGTATATGCCACTATTTTTCGCACTTGCAGTAGCGCTATCGAGGCGACAATATAGAGAAGTGAAAGAGAAATGACCATTGAAAAACCTAATTCCATTACAAAAGTGCCTAGCATCTGCGTCATTACTTGACCAAAGCCTCATAAGCTCATCAGGTACGTTTGGTTCATTGAGCTCGACCTTTCCACTACGACAACAGAACCCAAGTGATTCATGCTCAAACCTTTTTGCATTGCAGTGCTCGCAATTTGCGACAGGTTTTAACATATGAGTATCTTTAGGCATGTTACTATACACCTTTTCATATTGATCAGGTACTTCAGGGATAGAAGTCGTGTCATCCTCAAGGTCATTGTCAAGGGATAGAATAAAATGAGCAACACATTTTATTCTATTTCCCAAATAAAATACAAATTTTGGTTTGAAGAACAAAATTAAATCTAATTGTGAAAACAAAGTTCAAAAAATGGGAATTTTTTAAAACTCCAATAATTTAAATGAATTAAAGAGTTAATTGGCTAAAAAAATATTTAAATTTGAGCTTCAAATAGATTTACAAACACAATTTTTTTAAAAAACCTTGTTTTCAGTTTTGGTAGAAATTCATTTTAAACCAGACCCATGTCATTTCTTTCTTTTGTTTTCTTTTCAGCCCAAATCCCTCTCCACGTTGGGACCAATCTGACCGAGCCCAGCACTCCCACCGTCACGCCCACCTCCCTCCTTGCTGGGCCTTGGGCCGCCTCTCCTTTATGTGTCCCTGACAGTCAGGGCCCACCTGTTAGGCCCGTGCCAAATCTCTAGCCGCACAACTCTTTCCTGACTGCCATTGCTGAGCCAATCTCGCGCCCCATTCCACCATGGACTTGGCTTCTCCTCTCACTCAGTGCGCATTCAAGCTTGCAGTAACTCTTCCTGCCTTGTATCTCAGTCTCCCTTTTGTACCCCCAATGAGAAAAAATGGTCATTTTATAGATTTTGTAGCTATAATGATTCCTCTGACCTAACCTTATGATTTTTTCTCTCAAATCATTGACTCTCACTCTTCAAATAAAGGGAAGACCTCTCGTCCCTCAGTTTAATATTTATTTTCTTATTAGGGGTAGGACTTTCTCATTTGTTGGCAAAATCCCTAAACACCTTTTGTATCTCCCCCAATAAGGGGCCGACTATTCGGGAATGAAGATAAAAATCAATCCACGTGATGCATTGTTACACACATTACTCAATTATTTAAGCTGGGAATAGTTTCGTGTCATGGATCCTAGACAACCAAACAAAGCCCTAACTAGTTTTTGAGGGTTGGACTTTTCTCCTACCAAAGATGCTCTAAATATCCACCCCCATCAATTGCCTGTTTCTCCCACTTCTACTTCTTTAACCCGACCTCCATTAATGGTCATAACCGAAGCTTCATCATCGGTCACTCTCCCTCGCGTCCGCTAATAAGGAGCCCAACCCCATCCACTCCACCACCATCACCGAGCTCCTCTCCTTCACGTGCCCTAGGCGATGGTAGTCGTCATCATTGCTGACCCGAATCGACCTTTTAACTACACACAGAAGCCATATCTACCCTTGGTGAGTATGACGCGCCCCAGAGCTATCCCTTAGCATGCATCTACAGTTACTTCGGCATCTCACAAGTTCGCTGGAGTGCACCATAGCGGATTGCCGCATCTCATCAATGTCTACCAACCTGGAGTTGATGTCGGCCCCCTCACCAAGATCTCCATTGGCAGGCTTAGCGTCATGCTCTCCCTCCTCTATTGTTCACCGAAGACCTCAAGTTGTCGGGGCTCTATTGCGGCAACTATCCAGTTAGCACAAATTTGCATGCTACCCTTTGTCGTTTTTTGAGAAACTATCCACCTTTATCTATGCCTTGTGATAATTTCATTCTACCCCTTGAAGTCTAGCCTGAATTACAAATAGACCCAAAACAAAATATATTTATAAAGAAATGAACCTTCAACGGAGTCATTGCAGCTTCAACATACAAAGAAAACAACAGTGGGTAATTAGTAGAACTGACACATATATTGTGTGTTCAGTAATGCTTATAACTACCTACTCCCTCCGTTCCAAAATAAGTGTCACTAGAAATCCGTGTTTCCCTCACAGACACGCTTTCCGGACGACACTTATTCTGGAACGGAGGGAGTATACCACAACAAACTGAATGCACATGACCTTAGTAGGCAAGTTCATGGAACACAGGGAACATGGTACGTGGTACGGTATTTTCAGAAATTGTGGAACAGAAGGAGTATACAACTTGAACCTGTTCCTTCAAGTACCGGAACGCGCGTACAAATTTTGCATGGAACGTGTAGGGGACGTGGTGGTTGCTGCATGTATAGGAGCCTGTTGGTTGGAGTTGAGTTCGAACCCCTCCCTGTTATTTTCTTTACTCCATTCGTTTTATTTTTGTTTTATTGGGCCATTGGATGACAACCATCCATCAATTACTAGCTGTAAGGCCCATTCCACGGTACAGGGCTCCAAACCGCCGCCGCCGTCCACGCACAGCCGGCACAGGAATCAGGCGAATCGCGTACGTGATCGCTAGTCGCGTTTCAGCTTCGGTCGGGACGCCGTCCCCGCATGTTTCCGTTCCGCGAATCGGAACGAGGTTCCCCGTAGGTGGAACGTACTCACGTTCCGGTTCCAGGCTGCGACAGAATTACTGCTGCTATTGAAAGGTACGTGGGACGTACTCATGTTCCCGTTCCTTCGGCACAGAATTACTGTCACCAAGTAAGACTCTTCGTACTCTAAATCCATCATCTAAAATATTCCGTTATTTCTCTCCTCTATACCACTTTCTTCCGCACTCATTCATCCTCTATATCTCTACTCTATAATAATCTATAATAATGAGGTCTACATGTTTGTGAATAAATTTTATTTAAATATATCTATGTGAAATCTTGTTTTGATTTTTTTAAAAACGAATTTAATGGTGTAATTGGAATTTAATTTGTTTTTTTGGTTCTTAAGTTATAACATTTTTTTAGTTAGTTGGACAACTGGAGCCCGCCGCTGATTCCACTGTACGTGTGGTGCATGCTCGCCCTTCTCTCTCGTTTTCTCTCCGGCGCTGTATTTAGCGGATGAGCGGACGTCCTCGGCGATAACGAACGCGTTAGCGTATCGCGGTGCAACGCTTTCATTTCGTGCAGGACCGTTTACAGGAACGCACTGTGGTAGTCTAAAAGCACATTGAGGTCTGCGACAACGAAATTCTCGCCACGGCGCAGGAGACCTATGTCTATGTCTCTTGGGGCCTGTTTGGAACGCAGAAATTTCACAGAAATCGCGTAGGAATTTCACAAGAATCAGTTCAATTTCAGGGGAAAAACGCAGAAACTAGAAAAAATTCGTGTTCCAAACATGGCCTTAGATCCAGCATGTGCGAACGCTTAGCATATCCCTGCGATTAGCCACGCGATAGGAGGCAGTTGTGCACCGAGTTGTGTTCGCTGTCATGCACTCTGGGCCTGGGATCGGAGCTGAGAGATGCAGAACAGGCAGCGTCGACAGCGCTGTAGTATAGCGGGCCGGTGCTGGCGGTGCCAAGTGCCATGGATCTCCTACTCCTAGTAGAGAAACAGAAATCGGTACGGTGGTGGTACTGGGCTAGTGGCCAATTTTTGAAAGGTACTTAGGTACAAAGTGTTTTGTGTGTTCAACATAATTGAATATGAAAATAATTTCTTTAATGTCATCGAGTTTTTGCTAAGTTTATTGATCAAGACTATGTAAAATCCTATAAAGAATGCCTCACAAGTATTATAAAATATTGATAAGAGACACAATGAATTTATTGAACAGAGAATTGTTTCAAGAGACGCATCGAAGACTGTAAAATCAAATGTGCCAATCAGTATCAATGTACTGTATGTAATTGCAATTGCAATGGTAATAATGCTTTCAAGTTTAAAGTGAATAATCTGGGAAAAAGTTGACCAAACACTGTACGGCTATACACCCCTTTGAAACAGCTGCGAAAATCCTGCGCGGAACTTGGGAACCAACCATGTGTCCACGGATTGAAACCCATTTGCTCTTGCCCAAGTGGATTGGAAAGTGCAAAGCCGCAAAGGCTCTCTCCGCCGCGGGGCGCGGCATATAACACCCAGTCACGCGAACGCAAGCGCGCCAGCTGCCCAAAAGCTAAAACCCTAGGCCTAGGCCATTGGGGGCTGTATCCGCCATGGCCGCCGCGGGCCGTACGGACACGGACCCGGCTTCGACGGGGATGGGCGACGGGGAGCACCACGAGACGGACAGGTTGAGGGTCACATCAACGGAGGCCTCCATTTTCGACATGCTGCGATTCGTTGCCTTGCGTTGCGACCCTCAAGTTTCGCTCCGGGTCCTGGGTGAGTGGGTTCTAGCAAAGGTGAGAAGCCGAATTTCCGCTTAGATGATAGAATTTTTGTGCGCACCGCGGATGGTTGATGGTTCTGGGTTTGCTTTACTTTCGATCGGATTTTGTCATGATGCTTTCGTAAAGATTGGTTTACGCTGGTATTTCTTGACCCATCAGCGACCCAATTTGAACGTTATGTTTCAGTAACAGGCCACCACCAGTTTTGGCATATATTGGGAGTTTTTTTGGGAAACTATATCTGTTGGATAATTTTAGGTATAGACAAAAAATTCCCTTTCAGGCATATGATTGTGCTATATACTGCTATTGAAGTCTTTCCTTTTTCGTGCATATATGGGCCCGTTTGAATCATTTGGGATTATGAGAATTTGGATAGTTTTTTTTTGGGAAACTATATCTGTTAGATAATTTTAGGTATAGAGAAAAATTTCCCTTCCAGGCATATGATTGTGCTATACTGCTGCTATTGAAGTCTTACCTTTTCGTGCATATATATGGGCCCGTCCGAATCATTTGGAATTATGAGAATTTGGATAAAAAAAAAATCTCTGCATCCATCCAAAGGGCACCATAGTAGTAAGATATAAGATGATTAGTGCGCCCTTATTACAAAACTGTTTTCTTCTATTAATTGCAAGCTTGGGATCTTGAGTTCCTTTATTTACTGGTTAGTTTTTTTTGTTTTCCCTCAGATTCTGGGGCAAGACCCGAGAAGGATTTATATTGGAATTCATGGTATGGTGGCTCGAACTTACGCTGACAAATTGATGGAATACCTTGTGGAATCTAATCTGTCCATTGGAGTTACTGACATGAGGTATGCATATCTACCATGCTAGTCCAAGGAAGATTATTCTGTCATCCCCGTTAAGTTATGTTAGAAATTTGCGTCTCATGCATCTTCTTTTAGGTAATTATTGGGGCTGGGAATCTCTTTCTGCTGAAGCATATTATAATTTCTTATAGGTGTTGACATGCATATATAAGTAGGGCCAAAATGTTGAGAGTTTGCCTTGCCCTTTATGTAAAGATAGATACCTAATAACTAATTGTATCCCTGTGTTCATGTGCATGTTAATGATGCCCTAGTGCTAAGAAGATGGAAGGTATAGAATCGCCACTACCATTATGTGTGACCATGATAGAGACTAGTGTTAGAAGATGGAATGTGTAGTGCCATCACTATCATTACTCAAGATGTAATTATATAACTCATTTTGTATGAACACTATATAATGAGAAGACAAAGGCTTTATACGGCAAAATTTTGAGTTCAACTCCCTGTTTTTTATAATCATGTAACACATACCCATTTTGTCCCTCCACTTAAAACTCGACCTTGGGGTGGGGTGGGGGGGGGGGGGGCTAAGACAGCCCCCCTGGGCATTGCATTGAGAAGAGGACCTGAAGAATGCTACTCAAGGCACCTAACCAACTCAGCTAGAGGCCCTTACGCTTGTCTTATATTGCTGTGAGCGAGCTTATTCTTAACTAATTGTGTCGCCTTCTCTTTACTACAGCAAAGTACTTATAAAACCATGGAACAACACTTCTGGGGGAAAGAACTCTTGTATATGTCTTGTTTAAGCATTACTGCATTAGTTCTGCCATCCAGCTAAGTTCTTCAATTTCTGGCAGGAACCTCAAGCAGGTTGGTGCACCTTGCATTATCTTATCAGGGAAGTCTGTATACTTTTTGAACATTAAATCTGGAACGTATACTGGTGCTGCTCGAAGTCTTGTAATGGTATGCGTGAATTTATATTATATGTTTTGTGCTTTAACTTTTTAGCTTCTGAATTGAAGAAATATTTAGTATAGTTTGTGAACTTATCACTGTTTAGCTGTAATGTAATAAACCTCATTTCGATGCAGGAGAGACCATATGAAAGTGAAGACTTATACCATGCAGATCTCACAATAAACAGGTACAATTGTTACGTCAATTTGCTTGTCGTTAATGCTGATTTGATTCCAACCACAGTAACATTTAACTTATTTACAGCTTAGTGTATAACATAAACGATTCTGTAGTACAAGATCTCACTGGCAGAGGTAAATTGGCAACACCTTTATATCACAACTTACTGGTTCCTATAATATGGTAATCTTTTAAGAAATTTCCTTTCTTCAATGTCATTTTTCTTCTAAAGGTTTCAACGACATAAAAAATCGCCTGGTTACTACAACGTCACCACAGCCTTTGGCATCCTTTTTAAAAGATCCTCTTAGAGTTCTTCGATCAATCCTCTTTGGTATGCTCTACATCCTGCTATACTATTGTTGTAGAAACGTGACCTCTGAGAAATATGAAAATTCTTGAAAACTAATAACAATTCCATTTTGTTATACTTACATACAGCGTCTCAGTTAAACTTCACGTTGGATGAGGAATTAATGAGTGCAGGAGCCAATGCCAGGGTGGGATGTGAACTTGCCTCTAACATCTTTAGAAAACAAGTTAATCGTGAGGTTTGATTCTTTTCTAGTTCTTATCAGTGTTTCTTATTGTTTCCTTTTTTTCTTGTTGCATTTGATGTAGGTCATTATGTATTTTTTTTGGATCCAAAGAAAACTCATTGTCATAATATTTTCGATTTGTATTGTATGCAGGTTAGCCTGATGCTTGCTAGTAAACATCCTATCAAGGCGATGAGGTATATTGAAGAAATGGGACTTTTTAATTCTGTATTCAGACTTCCGGGCAACAGCGACCCTCCAATTTATGACCACTGTGCTCGGTTTGTGGCTATCTGTCTTGTATCTAAAAGTTCTGTAATTTGTAGTTACTAAAGTTGATGTTTGATGAACTTTCTCAGGTCCTGTATTGCGACACTAGAGGAACTTTGTAAGCTTTTGGATTCCATTGGGAATTCAATTTTCAGTGGAAATATTGATCAAAGGGTGCAGGTGAAAATTCACTTTGTCTGATGATAAATATTTGATTTTAAATTATGTTCTATTATCTTTGATAACATTTACCTGTAATATCTTTCAGGCTGAGCACCGACTCATCTTCATGTTTGCTGCCTTGTTCCTGATACTAAGTGAGACAGTATATGTGGATCAAAATAATGAAAAGGTATTATTTACATGTTTTAGCTAGCTATGGAAATCAATCATGCATCTAAGTTTTGGATGGTTTTATGTTTTAGGGAATTTTTTGAGTATATCGACTATGCAGTGAATCAATTTCGTATCATCTTTGAACAATGAGTTATTTCTAATATGCAGGCTTCAGTAGCTTCTTTCATCCTAAGTGGTATTCAGCTTATCTCTGGAGACGAACTGAATTCTGGCCCTTTAAAACCTGTGACTAGGAATACTGTTTTGGAATCGGTATATTTATTGCAATCTTCATCTATATAGTAACTTTTTTCAGTTTTGAAGCTATACTGAGACATTTATCTTATGATGTAATGTACTTAGGTTGATTTGATACATAAAAGCTGTGAACCTTTTGCTGAGCTATTTGCTTTGATTGAGTCAAACGATGGCCTGGATATGATTAAAGCCAGACTGCAAGACAAGTTTGAAGAGATATCAAGCAGCTCGGTCAAAAGAATTTTTGCTGGTTAGATGATCTTACCTCCTAATTCCATTTTTTAATGTTCAAACATATTCAGAAGCAGAACAATTAAGTAAATTTGTGTCGGAGGAACGCCAAAGGGGTACACCCAATCAACGCAAACAAATAGGTCAAACCTAGAACACCGGTAAATAACAAACCTAACTAGTCTAACCCCCTAAAGAGACCAACCCCTCGAGGCCCACAACGCTGGCCCACCAAGCCAGGCCTCGGGCGAACGCGCGCTCTCCATCTCACCCGAGTTCTCCGAGCCAGGCCTCGGGCGAGCGCTCCACTAAAACCTCGATTACTAGCGTATAGGGCTCGAGCCCCTCACAGCCGAGCGCCACACCTCGAGACCCCACGCGGGGACCTCGAGCCTCTCTGGCACAACAGCCTATCCCTCGAGACGCTTTGTGCTTCCCTCGAGGGGCGCAGACATCGGATGCCTGCCCCATACCGTGCATTTAATACATCCACCTACTCCAGTCACGTCCTCTGCAGCCCGACGTGTACCACAGTAATCAGGGCAAAGTCAAGTCTCGTTTTCACCACAAGCATGGGTAAAAAGGCACAAGCACAGCACCGTTCGACCGTACCTTGCACTGTGGCACGTCCCGGTCACATCTCGAGACCCGGATTTCCGCTGTACGACCAGGCTCCCCGGAACTCGCCCATACCTGCGGGGACTCGAGCCCCCCGCAGGCGCCACCTCGAGGCCGGCTCCGCGCCCCTCGAGCCCTAACTACTTTCACGCTATTGGAAGACAGGTACCTCAAGACCCGGAGGGACCCCGCCGTGTCCTGTACGTGCCGGAATGGGTGCTGTACGGCTTCTACATCGTCACGCCACCACGCCCGCACCCGGAATGGAGGCCACGCCCCAAGGACGCCTCAACAGCAACGCCCACGTCGGCTCCAGTGGCCCCGACAAGACAGGATTCCTACCCTGCGCCATGTCGAGCGTTGTACATATCTATCCTGTGTAAACCCTGGCCTCCTCTTGTTCTATAAAAGGGGACGCCAGGGCCCTTCGCGCGGGAGAGAGGAGGCAGGTCCACGGTTACACAACTCCGAGAGACAACACACGAGTCCACGCACACACACTTGAGTCCGGACTCCGGTCCACGCTCATTGAGCTTGTATTCGCCCCTGTACAAGCACTTAGGTGCAAGTAATACAAGAACATCCTCCCCCGCTGGACGTAGGGCCTTCTTTGCCCGAACCAGGATAAATCCTTGTGTCATCTTGCATCACCATCCAGGAAGAGAGCACGCGATCATATTACTCGTTGGTGTCATACCCCCGGTTTCGAAACACCGACAATTTGTGTCATAAAAATTTACTATGCAGGACGACTCCTCAAAGAAGTTAAAGAATTTTGGCGGATTTGCTTGTTACTTTCTATAATCCTTAATGCCAAACCTGTGAGCTGTCAGGATATATCCCAACAGAAAAGGGATATCTATATAAGAACAGAAAAGGCCATAGTTGACCTAGGTGATTTCCTTTATTCAACTGATCCTACTTTTAGAGTATGCCTAAATCTTACTTTAAGTCTCTACAGGAGTCGAGAACATATGGAAAATTGGTCCGCTCCTTGATAAAAAATCACTCACACGCCATCTGGACCTGCAACCAAATGATCCGAAGATTAATGAATGGGTAATGTCTATTGACAACATATCCTTTTCTTGTTTACTATTCTACTGTTTATATAGACTAATGCTTATCTGATTGGTCCCTTCTTGCAGCAAGAAAGACTTGTTATGTGGCAAATTGTCAACACAGCTGGAACAGAAAAGGAATTTATTGATTGGATGAAGCAGTTCAATCGTCAACTGAAGGAACCATTCATGTAAGTTGCATACAAATCTAGAATCTTTTTTCATTCTATGTCCTTGGTCAAGATTGTTGACATCAATGTTTTGCATTGTGACAAATAGCCACAAGGGAGCACAATTGTTTTGTTTTGGTTACAGATAAACCATTCCCAGCTCTCAGTTGATTTACACTGTACAAAATTCTATGTCTGCACAATTTGGGATTCCATCCATGCAGGGTTTAAGTCTAGATAGATTCCTCTATAGCATACCTTGCCCTAGCTAACTTTGTGTCAATGTCAATTGTACTGTCAGATATAGTCCTTGTTACCTCTTAACTAAAACTGTATAGGGATCTGTTGCTGTCATTCACTTGCTAAATATCGTTTCTATTGCCATTTTCTTGCCTGCTACAACTTCCACATCACATTTATGTGGCAATGTTTGTTCAAATTTCCTGCAAAAAGTTTTGGAATTTGGGCCAGGCTCCTAAAGTCATTTCTTTACTTGGTCGCGTACCCTGGGCCCTGGCAGCATTGGATAAAGGCATCACCCAGCTTTAGAAAGCCATAGTTGAGAGTTCAGTTACAAACCTAATGAAATGAAACTGTGCCACTTTGGCAAGTCAGCTTTATAATCGTAAACTCGTGACACTAAAAAGAACACCTGACAAACACCAAAAACTTCCATATGACCATGCAACAAACTTAGACACTATTAAACAAGAATAGAAAATAGAAAAACAGATTATGCTCGCTTATTCAGCTCCCAAGTTTTATTTTTGAGTGTGCTCACCAACCAGTCCTGTGTTTGGTCCTCCAATTTTAACAAAGTGCTGGAACTGTTTGTAGAATAAATGACTGTGCTGTTACTCACTTTCTGTTTGGTGTCATGTTTAAATCTGATACTGTTAGGTAGCAACTGCCATTGGAAGTCTATGAACCTTTTTTGTAATGTAGTGTGTGGAATTCTTCCAGTCTGTCTGGGTGATGTAAACCCCTGAACATGTTCTGTCCTATTCTAATGCAACGTGCTGGACAAGGGTGCAATCCCTGAAATGCTAAAGTGGATTTTAACAGAGCGCTCCATTTCTGTGCTGAGATAACAGTATAGGTGGCATCAGTGTTTGGGGGGGGGGGGGAGAAATCTACTTTTTAGCACATCATCATCCTATATCTGATAAACCAAAGTGAGTGAGTGACCAACAAATAACTCCAGCAAAAAGCTAGGTAATCCTTTTTTTTCTTCTTCAGACACAGGATAGCTGCTTCTGTGTGTCATTTCATTAAGAAGAAAGAGAACCCAAATGCACAACACCAGTCACCCAACACAGCACACACTCCCAACCCCATTATGCACACAAAAGTCAAGTTCCTCTTGAACAAAAGGAGAGAATGGTCTAACAACTGAGACAGTGGCTTTAGAAAATGTAGTCTCTTTACATTGTATGTGATTTGACACCATATCTCAAAAATCTGATAATGCAAATCCTGTGTGTTGAATTTCCCTCAAGACAGCTCCATATAAATTGTGCTATATAAAGTTTATTCCTGAAGCCTACATAACAATGTTTACACTTTGCTGATTTGCATTCCACATTGAAATTTGAACTTTATATACCTATGATGGAATCGTTATTTCTGTAGTGCCCTCTTGAAAAACTCCCATTTGATTATTACCACGTAAGCTTTCTCAAAATATTATTGATTTCTTCAGCCTGAGTTCATGTTAAGATATTATGCACCATTAACACTCCTAGCACGTTGAATCTCTTAGGTTTAAATGTGGTTTAACTTTGCTAGTCACTTTGGTTATACCAATGTTAATATCTTGGCCAATGTTTCTGTAATTGCTTCAATATTGTGTCTAGTCACTTTGGTTCTACCAATGTTAATATCTTGGCCAATATTTCTATAATGCTTCAATATTGTGTTCAAAAGCCAGTTAGCTTATGCATTGTACTGTTTGATTGTTTGTAGTTCATTTTATTTTTAGAAAAGTAAACATGTTGCAGTTCAATTGTCTTATATTAAGTTGAACTATGCAACTATTCTAATATAGACATCAACATCCCTTTCATCAACCCCTAAGAACATCCTTCAAATAGGATGTGATGTGGGGTCGCCACTACAGCCGCCGGCTCCAGACTCAGGTCACGACCGACAAAGGCACGTGAGCCCAAGAGACCAAGACGGCTGATCAAGGGGCCGCCCAGGCTTAATGACTTCACAAGGCTCAAGAAGAAGAGGAGAGGTTTAGTCGGTAATTAAGAGCTTTAGCAACCGACTAAGTTAATGCCAGGCATCAGGATCAAGGAGCTGAGCTCCTATAGTCCTATATATATGTAATAGTCGAACTAAGCTATGGATCAGGAATGAAGTTATCTCTAATCTCACCCCTCTGCTGCCTCTAGTCTCATCCCCGTGCTTGGGCGACCAGAGCAGAGCTCCGGTGCCTTCTCCTAGCTCCAACTACGAACTGCGCAGCCAAGGACCTCCCTCCTGGGGATCCGAGGCCCTTGACAACCTGGTATCGGCATCCCGGCGATCCTCCGGCCGTCGCACGGCTTCCATCACCTCTTCCCACCACCACACCGTGCCTCACCACCCCACCATTCCCCCACTCGTTCCACCGCATCTTCTGCTCCAGCCATGGCCGAACCATCAACATCGGACCTGGCCAAGATGCTCACTGAGATCACCAAGAACATGGCCACGATGCAGCAACAGATCGTAGCGCTACAGCAGCGCCAGCCGCCGTCATCATCTTCTTCCAGCTTCCGTGAGACGGCGTTCGGCAATCACCAGGGGGACCGGCCGCTGCGCCATCAGAAGCTGGATTTCCCCCGATTCGACGGGAAATCCGACCCACTTGCATTCATCAACCGGTACGAATCCTATTTTATCCGGCAGCGCATCGCGGTTGAGGAGCAGGTATGGATGGCTTCATACAACCTTGTGGATGCCGCACAACTTTGGTATATCCAAGTCCAGCAATCCAAGGGGACGCCATCCTGGCGCCGCTTCATCGAGCTTCTCAACCTACGCTACGAGCCGCCGCTGCGCTCCAATCCCATGGGCGAGTTGATGGCGTGCAAGCGCTCTGGCTCAGTGATAGAGTACCAAGAGCGCTTCGAGGCTCTGCTCCCACGGGTGGGTCCGCTGGAGGAGAGCTAGCGTGTCCAAGCCTTCATGGCGGGGCTGGGTCTGTCGCTCAACTACGACGTCGAAGTGCAGAATCTGCAGACGCTCCTCGTCGCCATGAGCCTAGCTCGTAAACTTGAGCTTCAAGAACAGAACGTCGCGCGCACCACGACCGTGGCGCCGCCGTGCCTCGCGGGCCGCGGGCTCCTGTAGGGGCCGCCGCAGGCCCTCGCGCTTTCGGCACCACCGAGCCGTCCAGCCCTGACCTCCATCTTTGAGGGCCGCCAAGTCCGTCGGCTGTTCTCGGCGGAGATGGAATAATGTCGACAACAAGGGCTCTATTTCAACTACAATGAGAAGTATACCCGTGGCCATAGCCGTGTTTGTCACCGCTTGTTCTTTCTTGACATCGCAGACACTGAGGATACGAACGCAGAGGAAGCCCCCAACCCGACCATCGACGACCTGCTGATTTCGCTCAACGTGATAGCCGACGTTCATCTCAGCGAGACGATGCAACTACGCATCAACCTGGGCGGCGTGTCGCTCCTGGCCCTCCTTGGCTCCGTCTCAACACACAATTTCATCGGAGTTGAGGCCGTAGCGCAGACCATCCTGCACCTTCGCCTCCATGGCGGGATGCAAGTCACCGTAGCCAACGGCGAGCGGGTGTCGTGTCTGGGCGTGTACCGCGCGGCCCCCTTCTCCATTGACAACACATCCTTCACAGTCGACTTCTACGCCTTGCCTCTCACCGGCTACGACGTCGTGCTCGGCACGAAGTGGCCACCCTTGGGCCGATCCTTTGGGATTTCAGCGCCCTCTCCATGTCCGTCCACCACCACGATCAGCAGGTGTGCTGGTAGGGCGTGGCCGGCCCGACCAGCCCCATGCTCAAGGCATGCAGCACGGAAGACGTCTTGTCCTCCCTGCTGGAGGAATTCGCCCCCGTCTTCGCCATGCCTTCGGGTCTGCCACCACCGCGCTCCAGGGAGCACTGCATCAACCTCGTCCCCGGCTAACCCCCGGTAGCAGTCCGCCCCTATCGCTATCCAGCCTCTCACAAGGATGAGTTGGAACGGCAATGCGCCGCGATGATGGCTCAAGGGTTGGTGCGGCGCAACACGTCAGCCTTCTCCCCGGTGTTGCTCGTCAAGAAGGCTGACGGATCCTGGCGGTTTTGCGTGGACTACCGCACTCTCAACTCCATCACGGTGAAGGATGCCTACCCCATCCCCGTCGTCAACGAGCTCCTGGATGAGCTCAACGGCGCCTGCTTCTTCTCCAAACTGGACCTGCGCTCCGACTACCACCAGGTCCGGATGCGGCCGACCGACATCAAGAAGACAACGTTTCGCACGCACGATGGCTTGTACGAGTTCGTTGTCATGCCTTTCTGCCTCTGCAACGCGCCGACCACGTTTCAGGCGCTCATGAACGATGTGCTTCGACCCTTCCTGTGCCGTTTCGTCCTCGTCTTCTTCGACGACATCCTCATCTACAACAACTCCTTCGCCGAGCACCTTCAACTCGTGCGTGCCATCCTCGACGTCCTCCACCAACACCGCCTCTTTGTCAAGCAATCCAAGTGCGTCTTCGACACTACATCCATTGCCTACCTGGGGCACACCATCTCCGCCCAGGGCGTGGCCATGGACCCTAAGAAGGTACGAGTGGCCGCTGACTGGCCGCAGCCGCGCTCCGTGCGCGCGGTGAGGGGATTCCTTGGTTTAGTGGGTTACTACCACAAATTCGTCAAGGAGTTCGACTCGATCGCCGCCCCACTCATCGCCCTGCTCAAGAAAGATGGGTTTGTGTGGTCACCAGAGGCCCCGGCCGCGTTCACCGCCCTCAAGTCAGCAGTCACCATGGCGCCAGTGTTAGTGCTCCCTGACTTCAACCGCCCCTTCGTCGTTGAGTGTGACGCCTCCACTCATGGCTTTGGCGCGGTCCTCCTCCAAGATCAACACCCCGTGGCGTTCTTCAGCAGGCCAGCGGCGCCGCGCCACCGATCCCTCGCCGCCTATGAGCGGGAATTGATCGGGCTTGTCCTGGCCATCCGCCATTGGAGGCCATACCTCTGGGGCCGCCAATTCTTGGTAAGAACAGATCATTTTAGCTTGAAATTTCTCCTCGATCAGAGATTCTCCACCATCCCTCAGCACCACTGGGTGGGCAAATTGCTCGGCTTCGACTTCACGGTGGAATACAAGTCCGACACATCCAACATCATGGCTGACGCTCTGTCACGCCGTGATACGGAGGAGCCTAAGTTGATGACGATCTTGGGACCCTGCTTCGACCTCATCGCGAGCCTCCGCGACGCGAACCAGCAAAACCCGGCCCTGGTCGCTCTACGGGAGGAAATCCACTCGGGCCAGCGCGGAGCACCCTGGGCCGTCAAGGACGAGATGGTGGTGTTCATCAACCGCATGTATCTTCCGCCGGCGACTGCGCTCCACGAGCTCATCGCGGCAATCCACGAGGACGACCACGAGGGCATGCAGCGCACCCTTCACCGCATACACCGTGACTTCGACTCCCCCAACCTGCGAGCGGCCATCCAAGACTTCATCCGCGCCTTCTCGGCGTGCGAGAGATACAAGACAGATCACCTACACTCGACAGGGTTGCTCTTACCACTGTCGGTCCCGTCGTCCATCTGGACTGACATCGGGATGGATTTCATCGAGGCATTACCCAAGGTAGGTGGCAAGACGGTGATCCTCACGATCGTCGACCGATTTAGCAAGTATTGCCACTTCATTCCGTTGGCCCATCCTTACTCGGCGGAACCAGTGGCCCAAGCCTTCTTCTCCGACATTGTCAGGCTGCATGGGCTGCCCCAATCCATCGTCTCCGACCGCGACCCCGTCTTCACTTCCATCTTCTGGAAGGAGCTCATGCGCTTGACTGGGATCAAGCTCCACATGACGACGGCGTTCCACCCCTAGTCGGACGGCCAGACCGAGGCCGCCAACAAGGTCATCGTCATGTATCTACGTTGTATGACCCGCGATCGACCGCGCCACTAGTCATGTGGGGACGACATTACAACCGTCGTGGCCGCAAGCAGCAGGCCACGAACAGCCAGGGGGCCTGAGGTGTGAAAAGGCCTTAGTAGTATGAACAAGAGTCTGAATGTAAACATGAAACTGAGGTGCCTTAGCCGACCAAGCTACCTCCTATATATATATGTAAGTCTGATGAATGAATGGGATAAGAATGAAGTTAGCTATAATCTCCTCTCCTTGTTCAATCTATAATCTCGCCTCTTCTCCCGGCAGCCAGGTAGAAACCCTGGCGCCACCCTTACCCAGTTCTGGTTATGAGTTGAGAAGTCAGGGAGCTCCCAGCCTAGGTGTGGAGGCCCTTGACAACATGGTATCAGGTTTTCGGCGATCCTCCGGTCGCCGCCTTTCGTTGTCCGCTGCCTCCGCTCACAATTCCCTTCCCAATTCACCCACCCACTCCACTGCTTCCACCGCACACACCATGGCTGAGCCAACCATCAGCGATCTGGCCAAGATGATCGCTGATCTCTCCAAAAACATGGCAACGATGCAGTAGCAGATCATCACGCTGCAAAACCAACCGCCATCTTCCTCCATGGGATCCCGGGGTTCGGTGACCATCACGGTGACCGTCCTCCACGGTTTCAGAAGATGGATTTTCCGAAGTTCGACGGCAAATCCGATCCTCTCGCCTTTCTCAATCGTTGCGAGTCCTACTTCATCCAGCAGAGGATTCCGGCCGAAGAACAAGTGTGGATGGCCTCATACAATCTGGTGGATGGCGCGCAGATGTGGTATATCCAGGTGCAAGCCGACAAGGGCACGCTGTCTTGGCGGCGTTTTTCCGAGCTTCTCAATCTTCGCTACGGGCCGCTGGTCTGCTCCAATCCGATGGCTGAACTCATGGAATGCAAGCGCACATCCACGGTGACGGAGTTTCAAGATCTCTTCGAAGCCCTATTGCCTCGTGTGGGACCCTTGGACGAACGCCAATGTGTCCAGGCGTTCACGGCGGGCCTGAGACCGCCGCTCAGCATTGACGTACAGGTGCAGAATCCTCAAACGCTCGTGCTGGCCATGAATCTCGCTCGAACACTGGAGCAGCGCGAGCAATACTACACCGTTCCGGTGCGCCAACCATATTCGGCTCCCGCCTCGACGACCTACAAACCAGCGGCACAGGGTCTTCTGTCGGCTGCTCCGATGCCACTTGCGCTTCCGGCGTCCCCATCCAAGCTGACCGTCATCGAAGGTCGCCAGATCAAGCGCCTGTCCCAGTCCGAGATGGAAGCACGAAAGCGCCTTGGCCTGTGCTTTAATTGTGATGAGAAGTTTGAATGCGGCCACAATTGTGTGTGTAAACACATCTTCCTCCTGGAGCTCTCGGAGGCGGATGAAGCAGAGGACTCGAGCGAGAGGGCCGCCGACGACCCCCAAATCTCCCAGATGGCCATGGCGGGCGTCCGCTCGTGCGACACAATGCAGGTCCGCATCAAGATGGGGGACACGGTGCTGCTGGCCCTGCTCGACTCTAGATCCACTCATAATTTCATCTCAGAAGATGCCGCGAGTCGCATTGCGCTCCGCCTCCAACCCGGCGGCAAGATGCGGGTCACCGTTGCGAACGGCGAATGTGTTCCCTGCCCTGGGGTCTACCGCGCAGCACCGTTCTCCGTCGACGGCGAATCATTTCAAGCGGATTTCTTTGCTCTTCCCCTCTCCGGCTACGACGTGGTCTTGGGCACACAGTGGCTAGCGTCCTTGGGGCCTATCCTCTAGGATTTCCGTGCCCTGACCATGTCCTTCTGTAAGGGCGACCACCACGTGTGCTGGCACGGCGTTGCAGGATCCGCGAACCCCAGTTTGCGCGCCTGCTCCATCGATGGCCTTCTACCCGCACTCCTCGACGAATTTGCCACCGTCTTCAACGAACCCTCTGGTATGCCGCCACCACGTTCCTAGGATCACGCCATTACACTCATCCTAGGATCACAACCGGTGGTGGTGCAGCCATATCGATATCCGACGACACGCAAGGATGAGCTCGAGCGCCGAGCATGCTCGAGCAGGGGCTGATACGACACAACTCGTCGGCGTTCTCTTCGCCGGTACTGCTAGTGAAGAAGGCAAACGATACTTGGAGATTTTGTGTCGATTACAGGGCGCTCAATGCCATCATCGTGAAGAATGCATATCCAATCCCGGTGGTGGACGAACTCCTCGACGAACTGAATGGGGCTAAGTACTTCACAAAGCTTGATCTGCGATCGGGGTACCACCAGGTCCGCATGAAGCCGGACGATATCGAGAAGACGGCCTTCAGGACGCATGACGACCTCTATGCGTTCACCGTCATGCCTTTCGGGCTCTGCAACGTGCCGGCGACCTTCCAAGCTCTCATGAACGACCTGCTACGGCCGTTTCTCCGCCGGTTCGTCCTTGTGTTTTTTAATGATATCCTAATCTACAATAGCTCCATGGCCGAACACCTCCGCCACGTCCGCACCGTCCTCACCATTCTTCAGCAACAATGACTCTTTGTGAAGAAGTCCAAGTGCGCGTTCGCGGCGACATCCATTGCGTACCTGGGCCACACCATCTCCGCTTACGGCGTCGCCATGGACCCTGACAAGGTGAAGGCGATCGTGGAGTGGCCCCAGCCTCGCTCGGCCCGTGCCGTCCGCGGCTTCCTTGGGCTTGTGGGCTACTACCGCAAATTTGTGCACGGCTTTGGCACCATCGCTGCGCCCCTGACGACACTGCTCAAGAAGGAAGGCTTCCTCTGGTCTGAGGCGGCTGACCAGGCGTTCGTGGCGCTCAAAACGGACATGACGACGGCGCCCGTTCTGGCACTTCCGGACTTCGCCAAGCCTTTCGTCGTGGAATGCGACGCCTCCACCTACGGCTTTGGCGCGGTCTTGCTGCAGGATCAGCATCCGATCGCGTTCTTCGGCCGGCCGGTCGCCCCTCGTCACCAATTCCTCGCGGCATACGAGCGTGAACTAATTGGGCTCGTCCTCGCCGTCTGCCACTGGCGACCCTATCTCTGGGGGCGGCGCTTTCTGGTACGCACCGACCATCGCAGTCTCAAATTTCTCCTTGATCAACGCCTCGCCACTATTCCCCAACATCATTGGGTGGGCAAGCTCCTGGGGTTCGACTTCTCGGTGGAATACAAGGCGGGCAGCAACAATGTTGTGGCAGATGCACTGTCTCGCCGCGACACCGATGACGGTCATGCACTTCGTCCTCTCTGGTCCCCGCTTCGACTTCGTCGACAGACTACGTCTAGCCAACGCCCAGGACCCAGTGCTGGTTGCGCTCCAGGATGAGATCGCCGCGGGTCAGCGCCCGGCCCCGTGGGCGGTCCTCGATGGGCTCATCACGTACAAGGGGCGTCTCTACGTTCCCCCGGGCGCCCCGCTCCTCGAAGAGTTCCTCAACGCTGTCCAAACTGATGGTCATGAGGGACTGCAACGCACACTTCACCGCCTCCGCCGTGACGCACACTCCCCCAACCTCCGCGCCATCGTCCAAGATTATGTGCGAGCATGCACATGTCAGAGGTACAAATCGGAACACCTTTAGCTGGCCGGCCTGCTGCTGCCCCTGTCGGTTCCCGCGGCGGTCTGGACTGACCTCAGCATGGATTTCATCGAAGCTCTGCCGAAAATGGGTAGCAAATCGGTCATCCTAACGATCGTTGATCGATTCAGCAAGTATGCCCATTTCATCGCCCTTGCTCATCCATACTCAGCGGAATCGGTGGCTCAGGCATTCTTCAGTGACATTGTTCGGCTCCACGGCATCCCTCAATCAATCGTCTCGGACCGCGATCCAGTGTTCACCTCCATCTTCTGGAGGGAACTAATGCGGCTTTCCTGGGTCAAGCTCCAGATGACCACGACGTTTCACCCACAGTCCGACGGGCAAGCCGAAGCCACCAACAAAGTGATCACCATGTACCTCTGCTGTCTCACGGGTGATCGACCCCGCCAATGGCTCCGCTGGCTGCCTTAGGCGGAATTTGTGTACAACACCGCGTTCTAGACAGCCCTCAAGACCACACCATTCGACATCGTCTACGGCCGGGCGCCGCTATCCATTCGGTCTTATGAGCCGAGCGAAACTCGTGTGGCGGCAGTGGCGAAATCCATGGCGGAACGGGAGGAGTTGTTGGCTGACGCACGCGCTCGCCTGGAGTAATCCCAGGATGTCTACCGGCGCGTCTACAACAAGCACCACCGCGACCTCCGCTTCTCCGTGGGCGATTGGGTGTGACTGCGGCTCCGTCACCGCGCCCCGGCCTCCCTTCAGGGCATCAATAAAGGCAAGCTTCGTCCGCGCTTCTTCGGGCCATATCGCATCTCCGCCATCATCAACGACGTCGCCTACCGTCTCGAGCTTCCACCGCGTGCACGCCTCCACGACGTCTTCCATGTCGGGCTCTTGAAGAAGTTTGTCGGCACGCCTCCTGACGCCCCTCCTGTCCTCCACACCGCGTTCCAGCCGGTTCCTGCACGCGCATCCCGCACCCGACTGTCTAGGGGCGTCAGTCAGGTGCTGATTCATTGGCAGGGGGAGCCAGCAGCGTCGGCTACGTGGGAAGACCTTGCAGATTTCCAGGAGCATTACCTCGATTTCCAGCTCGAGGACGAGCTGCTTCTCCAGGGAGGGAGCGATGTCATGTGGGGACGACATTACAGCCGTCGTGGCCACAAGCAGCAGACCACGAACAACCAGGGGGCCTGAGGTGTGAAAAGGCCTCAGTAGTATGAACAAGAGTCTGAATGTAAACGTGAAACTGAGGTGCCATAGCCGGCCAAGCTACCTCCTATAAATATGTAAGTCTGATGAATGAATGGGATAAGAATGAAGTTAGCTATAATCTCCTCTCCTTGTTCAATCTATAATCTCGCCTCTTCTCCCCGGCAGCCATGCAAAAACCCTGGTACCACTCTTACCCGGTTCTGGTTATGAGTTGAGAAGTCAGGGAGCTCCCAGCCTAGGTGTGGAGGCCCTTGACATCCCCGGTGTTGCTCATCAAGAAGGCCAACGGATCCTGGCGGTTTGCGTGGACTACTGCACTCTCAACTCCATTACGGTGAAGGATGCCTACCCCATCCCCGTCGTCCACGAGCTCCTGGATGAGCTCAACGACGCCTGCTTCTTCTCCAAACTGGACCTGCGCTCCGACTACCACCAGGTCCGGATGCGGCCGGCCGACATCAAGAAAACAACGTTTCGCACGCACGATGGCTTGTACGGGTTCGTTGTCATGCCTTTCTGCCTCTGCAACGCGCTGGCCACGTTTCAGGCGCTCATGAACGACGTGCTTCGACCCTTCCTGCGCCGTTTCGTCCTCGTCTTCTTCGACGACATCCTCATCTACAACAACTTCTTCGCCGAGCACCTTCAACACGTGTGCGTCATCCTCGACGTCCTCCACCAACACCGCCTCTTTGTCAAGCAATCCAAGTGCGACTTCGACACTACATCCATTGCCTACCTGGGGCACACCATCTCCGCCCAGGGCGTGGCCATGGACCCTGAGAAGGTACGAGCGGTCGCTGATTGGCCGCAGCCGCGCTCCGTTCGCGCGGTGAGGGGATTCCTCGGTTTAGTGGGTTACTACCACAAATTCGTCAAGGAGTTCGACTCAATCGCTACGCCACTCACCGCCCTGCTCAAGAAAGATGGGTTTGTGTGGTCACCAGAGGCCCCGGCCGTGTTCACCGCCCTCAAGTCAACAGTCACCACAGCGCCGGTGTTGGTGCCCCCTGACTTCAGTCGCCTCTTTGTCGTTGAGTGTGACGCCTCCACTCATGGCTTTGGCGCGGTCCTCCTCCAAGATCAACACCCCGTGGCGTTCTTCAGCAGGCCAGCGGCGCCGCGCCACCGATCCCTCGCCGCCTATGAGCGGGAACTGATCGGGCTTGTCCTAGCCATCCGCCATTGGAGGCCATACCTCCGGGGCCGACCAATTCTTGGTAAGAACAGATCATTTTAGCTTGAAATTTCTCCTCGATCAGAGACTCTCCACCATCCCTCAGCACCACTGGAATACAAGTCCGGCACTTCCAACATCATGGCCGACGCTCTGAGCCTGAGTTGATGACGATCTTGGGACCCTGCTTTGACCTCATCGCGAACCAGCAAAACTTGGCCCTGGTTGCTCTACGGGAGGAAATCCACTCGGGGCAGCGTGAGGCACCCTGGGCCATCAAGGACGAGATGGTGGTGTTCAACAACTGCATGTATCTTTCGCCGACGACTCTGCTCCTCCACGAGCTCATCGCGACAATCCACGAGGACGGCCACGAGGGCGTGCAACGCACCCTTCACCGCATACGCCGTGACTTCCACTCCCCCAACCTGCGGGCGGCCATCCAAGACTTCATCCGCGCCTGTTCGGTGTGCTAGAGATACAAGACAGAGCACCTACACCCGGCAGGGTCGCTCTTACCCCTGCCGATCCCGTCGTCCATCTGGACTGACATCGGGATGGATTTCATCGAGGCATTACCCAGGGTGGGCGGCAAGACAGTGATCCTCACGATCGCCGACCGATTTAGCAAGTATTGCCACTTCATTCCGTTGGCCCATCCATACTCGGCGGAACCAATGGCCCAAGCCTTCTTCTCCGACATCGTCAGGCTGCATGGGCTACCCCAATCCATCGTCTCCGACCGCGACCCCGTCTTCACTGCCATCTTCTGGAAGGAGCTCATGCGCTTGACTGGGATCAAGCTCCACATGACGACGGCGTTCCACCCCTAGTCGGACGGCCAGACCGAGGCCGCCAACAAGGTCATCTTCATGTATCTACGTTGTATGACCCGCAATCGACCGCGCTATTGGGTGCGCTGGCTTCTGTGGGCGGAATTCGTCTACAACACCGCCTACCAAGCCGCTCTGAAGATGACGCCGTTCCAGATCGTGTACGGCCGCGACCCGCCCTCGATCCGCTCCTACGAACTCGGCGAGACGCCCGTCGCGGCTGTGGCAAAGTCCATGGTGCAACGCGATGAGCTTCTGGCGGACGCACGTGCCCGACTGGAGCAAGCCTAGGCGGTCTACAAACGCTTCTATGTCTGCCATCATCGCGACGTTTGATTCAGTGTGGAGGAGTGGGCATGGCTACGCCCCCGCCTCCCTCAGCACGGTCACCAAAGGCAAGCTTCGACCCAGGTTCTACGGGCCCTATCGCGTCGCGGAGGTCATCAACGAGGTCGCCTATCGCCTCAACCTTCCGCCACGCGCCCGCCTCCACAACGTGTTTCATGTCGGCCTTCTCAAGAAATTCATCGGCGTGCCACCAGCATCTCCTCCGCCTCTGCCTCCAGTTCATCACGGTGCCACCCTGCCGGTGCCAGAACGAGCGAAGCATATGCGCTTCGCCCGTGGTGTGCGCCAAGTTCTCATACACTGGCAAGGAGAGCCTGCCGCCTTGGCTACCTGGGAAGATCTTGAAGAGTTCCAGGATCGCTATCCCTCCTTCCATCTCGAGGACGAGCTGCTCGTCGAGGGGGGGGGGGGGGAGATGTGATGTGGGGTCGCCACTACAGCCGTCGGCTCTAGACTCAGGGCACGACTGGCAAAGGCACGCGAGCCCAAGAGACCCTGGCGGCTGATCAAGAGGCCGCCCAGGCTTAATGACTTCACAAGGCTAAGTTAATTAAGAGCTTTAGCAACCGGCTAAGTTAATGCCAGGCATCAGGATTAAGGAGCTGAGCTTCTATATATGTAATAGTCGAACTAAGCTATGGATCAGGAATGAAGTTATCTCTAATCTCACCCCTCTATTGCCTCTAGTCTCATCCCCGTGCTTGGGCGACCAGATAAGAGCTCTGGCGCCACCTTCTCCCAGCTCCAGCTACGAACTGCGCGGCCAAGGACCTCTCTCCTGAGGATCCGAGGCCCTTGACATAGAATAATAGTATTCATCTTGTCTAGGCTCTATGTTGACCTCATTTCTTAGATAACTTCATATATTATTCTTTGATTGTTTTAAATAATTCGTTATTATAACTCTCATCTGCTTACACTTAAAACACATTTCTTCCTCATATTCTTGTGATAATATTCTTGTGATTAGTTCTTTTTTATGTCAAAGTAGTATAACCATCCTATATAGCATAACAACTGGAATATATTTTAGCATGTACTAATATATGTATTTAAATCGATATATATTTAAAATTGCAGTGTAACATTGAAGGATCACTTCAATAAAGCTAGGGTAAAGATCAATGAAAATGAAAATCAACTTCTTAAGAAGGTTGCTATTTTGAGCAACATGTTTGCTGTGATAATGAAAGATGATTGTTGTCGAACTGTAACTAATTGGATTGAGTTGGTGAATGGAGAACATGTTGCAAATCGAAGTTGGGATGGAAAGTTTACTTTGGAGAGCTTTGGAATTGACAAGAACAGAGTTTATATCATTGATATTCCTCAATTCCAAGCCACCTCCAATGCCAGACAGAATGATTCTCGTCAACTTGCCTTTTGGTTGGGTGTGCTTTTAGTTTTGGACGGAGAGTTGCCAGCTTATCTTAGCCATTTGATTGGAGAATTGAAGAATGCACCGAGGGGTCCATTGACAGAGTCAATAAAATTGGCTTATGAGACGCATTTTTCACTGTTACCTTCAGAAAACAGAATAGCTTTGACATATCTAATAAAGCTGAAGTTAGATGGTCTAAGCGACAAGGAAAAACATGATTTTATTGAAATATTGAACAGATGCAAATATAAAAAAGAGTGGTTGGAAAGTTTGAAGAAAATTCCTATATTTAAGAAGATAATTGAAGGAGGTAAAGCTAAGGATTGGTCCATGTACAATGAGCAAAATGGATATGCTTTATTCAAGTTGCTGCGTCATTATTTTACACACGCGCCAGATCATTCTGAGGTATCACTCGTAGACTTTGTTTTTCACACTTTTCTTTAGAAAAAGAACATGATGGAATTTTTCTTCTTATATTAGGAAACAGGCATGGCTCTACTGAAAAACAACAGTGTACCTTACTGCCTGGAAGTATTTGGGTGACTTTGCTGCAGATGTTGTCTATATGCTGATATGTAATGATGCAGATATCAAGAGAGAGTATGTCCTAAACTTTTTATGGTCTTATTTTGCAGTTATTTTTTGTGCTTTATAATAACAGTTTTGTTTGGTGTTCCTGGCAGAGCAAAGTACTGCCATCTGCGCTAGCGCACCAGTCTCCATCCTCTTTGTGGTAAGACAGAAACCTATTCAATAATAAGAGTTGTTCTTAATGTGAATTATGAGTAGTTGATTCAATAATGAGAGCTTTGTCTTGTGCTTTTGGGATCGAGTTTTTGTACTTTCCTTCTGATTTTTCAGTCTCTGAAAAGCGGCTCAATATACTGTTGTTTGTTGTTGAGTGGCCTTGGTAAATAAAAAATGAGTTATCATATTTCTTTTTATTGGGTCAGGATCCTGTAATTATGTAGCCTGATCATGTAAGTTTTTGCCGTTACATTTCTGATGGTCAAAGGAGTGCATGAGATTCTGACAATTTTGTTTGGTATTTCTGGCAGAGTAGATCACCGGTCCTCCTCCTTTCTGGTAGGATAGGAACCTTTTCAATAATGAGAGTTTGTCTTGTGCTTTCTTTCTAGAGTCTGAGCAGTGGCTCAATGTATTGTTATTCGTTGGTATTAAGTTGCATGCACCGACCAGTTCAACCCAAAAGCTTAAGCTGATGGGGAGAGGCGGACAATTCACTTATACTCCAACACTCTCCCTCACGTGGAGGCTCCCTCAGGCCTCAGACGTGGAATAGGAGCGGACAACAATCATATTTTATTTAATTGTGCCTACCAGGATTCGATCTCGAGACCTCTGGCTTTGATACCATATTAAGTTGCATGCACCGACCAGTTCAACCCAAAAGCTTAAGCTGATGGGGAGAGGCGGACAATTCACTTATACTCCAACAGTTGGAGCTGTTTTGGTAAATAAAAAAAGGGTACTTATATTTCTTTCTATCTGGTCTCAGGATCCACGGAAGCTTGATCACGAAAGTTTTTGTCCTTACATTTCTGAAGGACAAAGCAGTGCATGACAGCACGAGATTGCTGATACAGATGCCCGCTGATGTTTGACGTGCCAAATTGTGTGGATCTTGCATGATAGCTTGGCTTTTTCAATTTTGATAGTTGTTGTCACTAGCGGTTAACATTCTCTTGCCCGTGAATCCCTGATGATCTGGACCGAATAAATACATTGCATGTACTTCTGAGGCAAACACTGGTGGCTGGGGTTACCCCCGTACTGATTACTGGAGTTGTGTCACGGATCAGAAATTTCTGTTTAATCTGTGGATCTAGTAATCTTGTAGTTCGCTTAAGACAATATTTTTGCATCCCTGCGATAACAAATCGTAGATAGTTTATGTAATGAGGGCACGTGAAATCAAAGTTTAGCCCCATGTTACGTTTTGACATATACACTGTTTATGTATTGAGCACAATCATGATCTATGAGCACAATCGGTCTGAGCCATGGCCAACCGTTCCTTTTTTTGAAAATAAAGACAACTTTATTACGTCTCATGTCGAAATTGAAGGTCACAGACCGTCAAAAAAAATTATAAACTTGCGAAAGGACACGTGGTCCGGTGGTAGGACAGTCCGGTGGGACGCTACCCACCAGGGTTCAAACCCTGGCGTTGCACCTTTTCTCGGGATTTTTTCCAGATTTTGTAGGTACACGCACGCGTGCGCGTTCGGTGGTACGAGCTTCTCAATCTCTTTTTGCGTGTGTACGGACGCGCACGCATGTGTGTGCATGTGGTGGTGTGAGTGTGGTGTGTGTGTGGGTTGTGTGCATCCAAATTGTGTACCTGATAAAAAAAAATTATAAACTTTGGGAGGGGATCAATTCAAACACAGGATTGATCCGGGTTCCATAACAAACAAAAGAAATGTACAGGTGTAGGGATGATAATAGATCAGTCTTTATGCTTTTTTCATAATCCAAATCTTTTTTTTTGCGAGGAAAAGAGAGGCTTTTTATTGCTCATGCATAGACATACAATCTTGAGCAATAATTTGCTCGATACAAACTGGCATCTCATTACGCCAAACTGACGCACTATTTGACCTTAGAGCCAGTTGAGCGAGATCAAATCTCCGGCTTGTTTAGCCTCTGCAACAATAAAATGTAGCGGTCCTCGATATATCTGACTTTTCATCAGGGCACAGACTGTTATATTGTCTGTCTCTAAAACCACAGGTGTCACCGGATCTTCTGCAGCAAGTCGGCACCCTTCTCGTACCGCCATGGCCTCGACCTCTTCCGCATTCATTGCTGTTGGGACTGCCTTCCATGCAGCTAGTAAGACTGTCCCAACATGATCTCTAATGACCACTCCAATTCCACCCGATCTCGTCGAACTGCGAAACGCTCCATCGACATTCACCTTCCGCCATCCCACGTCTGGCCTGTGCCATGTCACAGGACTTCGCTTCAGCTTGGTTACCCGACCTACATACAAAGAACAGTGCACAGATTGCTTGCCCGATGGGTCAGCCATACCGCTACTGTGCCTGATGTTACAAAGCTCGACCCAATACTGTTTGAGAAAGATTATAGAACCCTCCATAGAAAACTTGCCAGCATGAGTAATATCATTTCGCACTTGCCATGTTCTCCACAATAGCAGCAGACTTCTTGCTCTCATGTCTCGTTCAGCCTGCATGAAAAATGTTAGCAAATTATGTTGGGAGATGTTAACGAACAGTCCCTCATTTGGCAGCTCCCAAAACTCCCTCATTGCCGTCCGCAGCTGTCTTGCATGCAAGCATCCAACTAGCGCGTGGTTTAGCGACTCTGAACCCAAACCACAAATATCACAGGTATCTATGTGGACAATGTTCCGTCGGTGCTTGTTTTGTTGAGTTGCAAGTCCATTATTCATCGCTTTCCACCCAAAAACCAGGACTTTATGAGGCAACGGAATCTTCCAATATTCCTTCCAAATTGGTCTGGACTCCGGGTTCTCAGATGTTGACTGCCCGCCCTCATACTCCTCAAATTGCCGCCTCCTGGCCATCCGATACGCCCTCTTTACAGTATAACGACCATTTTTATCGAAGTGCCAGGCAAGCAGATCTTCAGTTTGGGAACTCGATAGTTTAATCTTCAGAATTTCCTGGACATCCGCCGGCCAAAAATACCTATTAAGTAAATCCTCATTCCATCGCCAATTAGCTTGATCCAACAATTGATGTACCCATTTAATGTGACAAGTTCGCCTTTTCACAATCGGCCTCAAATTCCAGCCCCTCGGAATCCAAGGGTCTCGCCAGCACCGTACTTTTTGTCCTGAACCTATTCTCCAGATATACCCCTTCTTAACCAAATCAAGTCCATGAACAATGGCCCTCCATGTTGGTGATTGGTTCACCGGGAAAGCCGTATCCAGAAGATTTCCATTCAGATAGTATTTTGCCTTTAAGACTCTAGCACACAGACTCTCCGGCAGCATCAATAGTCTCCATGCCTGCCTTCCCAGAAGAGCTTGATTAAAAATACGAAGGTCCCGGAAGCCGAGCCCTCCTTCCCCTTTAGATTTTGTAAATTTATCCCAAGCAATCCAGTGCGTATGTCAGGATCCAGACATCTCATTCCACCAAAAATTCCTGATGCACGCCTCAAGAGAGTCATGAATCGATGCTGGCAATCTGAACACACTCATAATGTACACTGGAATAGCCTGAGCCACTGATTTAATCAGCACGTCCTTTTCCCCGGCGGATAAACATTTTTCATCCCATGCGTTACATGTCTTCTTCAAACGGTCTAACAAACTCTGGAACTGTTCATAATCCAATTTGATCCTATCAAACTTAAAACCATATGGTATTATGACTCCATTCTTATTGAGTCTGATTCTTAAATTTGCTATATTAAATTAAAGGGCCCTTTAGCCTTTACCACCCTTAATTAGGTGTCTAGGAGAAATTTAGCTTCTCTAAATAGAGTACCTTCAACTGAAAGATCATATTAAGAAGATTTGAGGGCCTTTACTAGAACTATAGAATCCTATTCAAGCTGAAATTGCATCATTCTTTGATCTGCTGCCTTGGTGAAGTAGGCGCATACGCTCCTGCACATAGAGCATCATGTACATTCTCAAGATTTCCTGCACCAGTCAAAATCACGGATCCTTCATGATCTCCCAACAAAGCCACATCCTCCCTTCTTTCTATTCTAGATAGGGTAAAGTCCATCGTCGGTCATTAAACTTGTAGCGTTGTGTTATCCTGCTACCTAAACATGCAAATCGACCGTTTAGATCTTCAAACTTGTACGGTTGCATCAACCTGGTCCCTAAAGTTCCAAATTACATGTTTAGATCATGGAATTAAATAGCCCGCTATTTTTGCCGCTATAGCTCGAAATAGCTTGAAAAAAATTATGCCGCTATTTGCGTTCATGCACAATTCTGCCGCTAAAGTCCGCTAATTACAGTTTATAAAACGCTAAATACTTTAGCTTTAGCTCGCTATTTAAAACCATGGTTTAGATCATTAAATTTGTTCAACTGTGTCACCCCGGTGTCCCTAAACTTGGTTTGAGTCTCGTGTGAGTTAAAATAGGACAACCTAAAAATAATTTATAACTTTTAATTTTAATATGAACTCCGAATGAAGACAACCTTTATATTAAAATTATAGCCCGTGATGTGATCTACAACATTATAGTTGATTTTTTTCGAATGAAAACTGTTTAGGGTCTTAAAATTTCGTTGTATGTTTATAAATTTCGAAATTTAAAATTTAAAATTAAAATTTTGCATATTAAATAACTTCAAATAAAAAACTTTTTATGTACAAAGTTGTAGATTGTATTGAGAACTGTAACTTTTATCTAAACCATGTGAATATCCAAGATTATTTGATAATTTTAAAATTTAAATTTTCAAAATCGATAATCATAAAATAAAATTTTGGGACCTAAACAGTTTTAATTCAAAAAAAATTTAACTACAAAGCTATAGAATGCGTCAAGAGCTAAAGTTTGCCTTCATTCGAGTTTATATGAAAAAGATATGAATTATTTTTTAATATAAAATTTTTAAATCACTTTGTTAGGATCCAGATGAGACTCAAACCAAGTTTAAGGAATGAGATGACACAATTGAACAAGTTTGATGATCTAAACAGTTTAGGGACCAGGAATGTGAGCTACAATTCTAAAAGGAATGTGATTTGTATGCTTACAGACCGAGATGACACAACTAAACAAGTTTAGGGACCGAGAAGACACAACCAAACAAGTTTTAGGATCTAAACGGTTGATTTACGAGTTTAGAGACCACGATTATATAAGGGTATAAGTTTAGGGACCAATGATGAACTTTACCCTTCTGAATAAAAGAACCATCAAAATTAATATTCACATATTTCGAGTTTAGCAGACACTAACGTACCTTTTCTATCATTGGTTTTCCTCTTCTCTGACCACCGTGTTCTATAACTAGTGAACATGCATGTGCGACATGCACGTATCTACAAAATATTTTATTTTTAATTTCCATTCTCTAGCTTGTTTAGAGTTACCATCCTACCCTAGTATTTGTAAAAATCAAGACATAAGGATTCATATGTGACATATATGTTGCTTGATGCTTTTCAATGAACTCTTCAATTTGGAAGTTAAACAATAACAAATAAGATTGACTCAAGAACTCTTTCAAAATGGACATGTCCTTGATGAATTTATCCAATAGATATAGTAATGATATCTGCAAATTTGACAACAGAAACCACCTTTTGAAATCATAATAATTCAGGAAGAGAATCCATAGCAAATCTAGGTCCTGATTATAAACAAAGGATCAAGCTAGACCACCTGTCCATAGCAAATCTAGGCCTTGATTATAAACAAAGGATCAAGCTAGACCAACTGTCCTAACTTTGTTGTCCTGCCTCTCATGGCTAGCGGCTCGACCTTGCTACAAACGCGTTCTTCAAGAAAATTCCACCCGGAGCTAAGGAATCGATCGATGCTTTGCAGTCAAAACCTCAAGAGAACAAAAAATGCCAATCAACCCATCAAATTGACTCTCATATTTCACAAGCCAAGATCCACACAAACACCAAAATCAAAGAAGAGATCAATGGAGTATCCAGTGCATGTGCTTCCTTATCCACTTCAATCACTCGTTGTT
This sequence comes from Coix lacryma-jobi var. lacryma-jobi, assembly GCA_009763385.1. NCBI lineage: Eukaryota > Viridiplantae > Streptophyta > Magnoliopsida > Poales > Poaceae > Coix > Coix lacryma-jobi. Next base: position 3,954,555 of record CM019826.1, read on the forward strand.
AACTTTGTCCTGCAGGGCCAATAAAATAGAAGGTTTAAATTGTCCAAACCAAATTAACCAGCATAATCTATGTGAAATCATCTTTGCACTTTTAAAATTATGTTTAGTCATTGAGCCAAATGCATATAACTTGATTTGTTTTGGACAGTGTAGTAGCATATCCCAACATTACACGCCTAATTTCAAGGTGCCAAGAGTATGAAAGCATAGTGAGAACGCCATGGCAGTCTCCTAAATCCCTAGTATATACTAATACAATACATATATGAGTTTTACCTCTTTCAAATGCTCTAGGCTCTACAGAACAGGAAAGAGTTCATTAGGAAATGAAGAGAGACCTTTAGTTTTCATAAAAGAAAATAGCATGCTCATTCCTTTACAAGGTGAAAATCACCAACTTATATAAGAAAAGGAACACTGCAGAGGATTCTATCATATAACTATTATGCAATGGGGAATGGGACTTTCTAATGTAGGAAGAGAATAGTGAGCTAAAGAACCTTTAGTTAAACTGATAAGCAATCTCACTCATCCTAAAAATGAATAAGGTGAATGGTAATGACACATTCCTCTATTTGGAGTAGGAGGGTTATAAGATGGTCCCAGTTGCCAGCCATGCAATATAAATCTATCATTGCATTGCACCTCCTGCAAATAAAAAAACTTGTTACAGAACATATTGTTGAAGGATTATGTAGATAAAATTAGCTAGCATCAGAATAAAAAAATATTGCAAATGAATTTGAGGCCAAAATAAAAGCTTTGGTTGGGAGAGCATATTCTTGCCTCATCCATATTTTTAGTATCTCATCAGCCTCCTTTTTGTTTTTTTGGCATCTGGACACAACTCATTTAAGTCACAAACTTAGATAACAAAACCACACAGGTTAGCTCTAGTTATTGCAGGAAAAATGAACTAACTAACACCGAAATTCTAGATAATAGTGAACATTTCTCCCAATTCCATATGTATTTCGAATTCATGTTTCCTTCAAGTAAATTTGCGACCATGCTGGTCAGAAACACCAATACCTTTGTCGAGTACATAGAAAAGGGGTACCCCAAAACCTCGATTACGAAAAACTAAACCTCAGCAAAATCTACAATCATACCCCAACCTCAACATGCAAACCAGCCCAAGTACCGATCTATACTGGGCCGGCCCGCGAATGGACCCAGCATCACAACCTATACTCCCTCGAGGAATCCCTTCTCGAGACCACGCCAAGTCCGCTCAGGGAACACCTTGATTACGGAAATTCCCCGAACGAACAAGGCAGACCTCGGTGACGGAAATTCCCCGAGCGAACGAGGCAGGCCTCGACCGCCTTGCCTCGTACCCCCTCACTCCTCGAGCACCCCTCGAGGGGTACTCCCTCGAGCACTCCTAGAACAGGCCTCGACCGCTTGCCACACGTCCCTCGAGGGGCATCCCCCGAACCCCCCTCAATTACGGAACCCTTCCGAGCGAATGAGGTAGGCCTCGACCGCCTCGCTGCATGCCTCCTCGAATACCTACCTCCTGTACGGCTCCAGGAGCATTAAATGCGCTCCACCTGCTCCCGTTTAAGTTGCATGGCTACAACGAGCACCACAGTGGATCGTACCCTGGTTAACTCTAACTTTGACCGCTCATACCTGGGAAACAAGCATGACGTGCAGTGCAGCTACGCCATGTCGTGCACTGTGCCTCGTCAGACGTCCCCTCGAGACACGATTCGTCAATGCCTTTCCCACAATTCCCGGGGCTCGACCCATTTACACAGGCCTCGACCACCCCCTCGAGCGCCCCTCGGGTACACCTCGAATACCTCCTATATGACTCCAGAAGCATTAAATGCATCCTACCTACTCCCGTCTACATCGCATGGCTACAGCAAGCACCACTGTGCCACGTCCGCCGGTTAAATCTAACTTTAACCGCCCATACCCGAGAAAGGGGACGACTCGTACGACACTTTTACTCCATACCGAGCACTGTGCCTCGACAGGCACCTCCTCGAGGTACCGACGTCAACGCATTTCCCGCATTCTCCGGGGCTCGACCCTGTCCGCGCAGGCCTCGACCACCCCCTCGAGTAGGACTCCGCCAAGACTAGTCGACCCGGCGGAACCCCCTGTAAGGGGTTTAGTCAGGACTGGTCAGGCTGGCAGGGAGCACCGATGGATCCTCTTCAAGTCCCGATGATGAGCACTGCGGTGCCACCACCGGTGGAGGTGCCACCAACGGTGGAGGCACCGGGTTCCCCGACACCTAGGGAAGGAGCGACACCGTCTTCGCACCTCTACGGTCTCGACAACACCGCTCAAGCCTACTCCACGATGGTAAGCACCCGCTTAAGTGTCACTACAGATCTCCCGGGGCATGACCTGGGGCCAATCCTCAGCCCTATGGCAACGCTGTCTACGCCCACGCACGCTGAGTCCACGGACAATGATGATACGTGGGCGGACGCGGACTTCACCGGGCTCCACGACACAGAGGCGCTGTGCCGCATTCTCGCGGTCAGCGACTACTGCTTTGACGACTTCGACGCCGACGAGGACGATCTCCTCGATGACGACAGCGACTACGACCCCACGAAGGAATGCTTCCATATCGAGGGTGATGGAGCTGTCGCCTCAGACAGCGAGCCGACGGACCCGGACGCAGCCGCCGCATTAGCTGCAGCTGGGGTCGAGGGTACGCCCCCAGGGCGAGGAGAAGGGCCACAAGACCCCGTCGGTACATCAGGCCCGCGTGACGTGCGGTCATGCAGATCATGCAAATCCGGGAGATGAAGGCCAAGCTCGACGTGGATTGCCGACGGCTGGACCACATCGAGCAAGCCCTCGAGCATAGCCGCGCCTCGTCGCGTGGCGAAGGTGCTCGAGGCAAGGCACGAGAATTCCTTCGACAGATCGTGAGGATGAAGCGCCCGATCATCCCGCCAACTGCTTCCCTCGAGTAGGACAAAACGTTATAGCCGCAACCATGCTGCTATGAAACATGCCTGAGCCGTCGACCACCGAGGGTCGGCGCATTCGGGACGAGATGAAGAACCTACTCCAAGCCGCAGCCGTACAACAAGCCGAGAGTTCAGCCTCGAGATGTCGAGATGCGGCCTCGGAATAATCGATCGAGCCCCCCCCCCCCACCGTGAAAGGGAGGCCTCGGTCCACCAGCTAGTTGCTCCTCGAGCCAGAAACCTCTAGGACCGCATCGTCGACCCTCGCGAGCCCTGCGACTCGAACAACGCCTGCCACAACATCGTTAGGGGGCGGCGCCGCAAGGACAAGGGAGCCGAGGAGCGAGGCATCAGTGCCCATCGAGGGGGCGTTACGACAGTGACGAGGACCGCATCGCCCCCGAGCCGCCCGACCCTCGAGTTTTAAGCATGGCGATTCGCAGCACGCACTGCCCGAACCTTTCCGCGCCCCCACAAGCCTCGTCAAATACAATGGCAAAACTGAGCCTGAGCTCTGGCTGGCCAATTTTCGCCTGACCTGTCAGCTAGGCGGTGCTCGGGGCGACGACCGAGCCATCATCCGCCAACTGCCGTTGTTCCTCTCTATCATCGCCCGCAGGTGGCTCGAGGCACTCCCCCCCCATCAGATCCATAACGGGGCCGACCTAGTTCGGGTCTTTGAAGGAAATTTCAAGGGGACATACATCCACCAAGGCAACTCATGGGACCTCAGCCGATGCAAACAGCGAGCCAAGGAGCCCCTCCATGATTACGCCCGACGCTTCTCCAAGCAGCGTACCGAGCTCCCGCATATCTTCGACCATGAAGTCATCATGGCGTTCGTTTCAGGCACCAGTTGCAAGGATTTGGTGTGAGAGCTAGGGGCGAGTTGATGGACATAGTCGCAAACTACGCAGCCGGCGAAGAGGCGGTTGGGGCATTCTTCGATGAAGCAAGCGAGAAGGGCAAACCACAGGCAGCTGACGGCGAGGGCTCGAGCAAAGGTCCCAAAAAGAGCAACAACAGCAACAAAAAGAAGAAGGAGAAGAAGAAGGCCCAGCAAGCCAAGCGTGAGGCCGAGGATGATGATCTCGTCGCCGCGGCTGAACGCAAGAAGCCTCGAGGTCCCCCCGACAGGGCCGTCTTCGACAAGATGCTGAAGGAACCTTGCCCTTATCACCAAGGGGCGGTGAACCATACGCTCGAGGATTGTCACATGCTCAAGAAGTTCTACGAGTGCATGGCCATCAAGAAGGACGACGAGAAGAAAGGCAAGGGCAGCGACAAGGATGCTAAGGGGGACGACGAGAAGTTCCCCGAGGTCTATGACTGCTATATGATTTATGGCGGACCCTCGACCCAGCTCACTCCTGGACAACGCAAGGAGCATCGAGAGGTCCTCTCTGTCCAGGCCGCTACTCCCCAGTACCTCGATTGGTCCGATGCACCCATCATGTTCGACCGTGATGACCATTCAGATCGCGTCATCAACCCAGGGGCCTATCCGCTTGTCTTCGACCCAGTAATCCTCAACACCCATCTCACAAAAGTGCTCATAGACAGAGGCAACAACCTCAATATTTATCTACACCAACACCCTCGAGCTCCTCGGCGTCAAGAAGTCACAACTCCAGCCAAGTGCCGGGGGTTTCCACGGAGTGGTGCCTGGGAAGCAGGCGCTACACATCGGGCGCATCAACCTCCCAGTCTGCTTCGGCTCCCCTGCAAACTTCAGGCGGGAAACCCTCACCTTCGAGGTGATCGGGTTCCCCCGGCACATACCATGCCATTGTTGGCAGGCCCGACTACGCTCGATTCATGGTGGTCCCAAATTACACCTACCTCAAGCTGAAAATGTCGGGGCCCAAAGGTGTCATCACCGTCGGCTCCTACAAGCATGCATACAACTACGACGTCGAGTGCGTTGAGAAAGGAGAAGCCGCCATCCAGATGACTCAGCTGGCCTCGACCCTCGACAACCTCGCCACCGAGGTCCTCGAGCCCAAGCGCCACGCCGGTAGCTTCGAGGTAGCGGAGCACACCAAGAAGGTTTGCCTCGACCCAAGCTCATTTGAGGACAAGGCATTGACGATCAACGCTACCCTCAACCCAAAATAGGAAATTGTGCTCATCGACTTTCTCCGCGCGAACGCCGACATATTTGTGTGGAGTCCCTCGGACATGCCGGGCTTACCAAGGGAAGTCATCGAGCACGCCTTGGAGATCCGGGACGGGTCAAGACCGGTGAAGCAACGCCTGCGTCGCTTCGATGAGGAGAAGCGCAGGATCATCAAGGAGGAAATACACAAGCTTTTGGTGGCCGAGTTCATCATCCCAAGTGATATGGCTCGCAGGCCTCAAGCGTCGGCGTCTCCTTTGCAACCACCGTCCGGGTCATCTTCGGTAGCATCGAAACCATAGTCCCTCAAGTCGCCAACATCACCCTCGACATCGGGGGGAAGGACCTTACGCTCGAACAGCTTCACCAGCTCCGTCCCAGGCTTCTCGGCTTTGGCGACGATGGCGAGGTGCCGATCCTCATTCTCGGCATTAGTCTGGCTGATGTCGGAGACGAAGCCGTCAGAGACCGCCTCCATGTCGTAGATGTAGCCGGAGCGGACCACAGCCATCACCCACATCACGCCAAGATGGAGCGCCTCCTTGACGTGGTCCCTCAAGGTGGCATCAAGGCAGTTGAGCTGATCAACGAGGTCGTCCCCCCGCACCTCATCTTCGGCCTCGTTCACCGGGTCGATGCCCCAGACGGCATAAAGACTGTTAATGGCACCACGAAGACGGCCGGTCATGGCTGCCTCTGCCTGAAGCCCCTCTTGGAGCGTCAGGTTAGCCGCTTTCGCGGCCGATATACCCTCCTCGAGGCCTGAAAAGAAGAGTAAAAGTTAGCCACAGCTAGCAACATCTCAGGGTTGAGAAGATCAAAACCAAAAACGGAACCTCACCAGTGCAATGGGTTTGAAGGGCCGTATTTCGACCCCCCGCCTCGACGCGCCCCTTCTCCGCTTCATTCAAAGCACGGGCTGTATCTACCACCTCGACCCGCAGCTCCTCCATCTTCTTGCTGGCGGTCGCGAGGGTGAGATCCTTCTCGATTAGGGCCGCCCTCGATGTCTCCAGCTCGGCGGACAGGTCCCGGACCTGCGTCCTCTCCTCACCCACCGAAATGTTGAGGGCGTCACGGGCACTGGAGAGGAGGGCTACGTCATTCTCGAGGGCCTTGGTGCGACCCTCGGCCCCCTCAAGCTTACCCTCGAGGTCCCGGACCTGCTTTGAGCTCGAACCAAGGTCCTCGAGGGCCTTCGCCGCTTTCGCCTTCGCCGTCGTGGCCTCCTCCTTAACCTTTCTCGCCTCCTCCTCGACTCGAGCCAGGGCTTCCTGTGCAGCCCGGCCGGCCTCGAGTTGGTGAACCGCCTCCTCTCGACCGCTCTGCGTCGCGTGGAGGAAGTAGGACTTCGAGTGGGAGCGCCTCCTCAGGTCTTATAAACAAAAGGCGAAGAGTCAGTCACCGGACCAAGAAAAAGGCAAAAATGAATGCATCTAGAGGCTACTCATCACTAGACAACGCCCGAAGTCTTCGGTGGCGACCTCGCAGGACAACTTCAGGGACTACGCCATCCAGGATTGGAACATCTCCATATCCTCCCAACACTTCAGTTCGCCGGGGTCGTCCAGCATATGAGGGCACGACCGATCGGATCTTGAGGGTCCTGAAGCAAAATGCGCTCCTGGCCCTAGTGCGGAAGGCACATGGCGATCCTCTACCGCACCTCGCCCCAGATGCTCTCAGCCGACTTGAGCGAGCCGCCGTGCTGTTCCACCCAGTCGGCCAGGGTGAAATACGACATAACTTCGGCTCCGCGAGGCCCCAGCTCGGGGGCGACATAACTATGACATAACTTCTTGCCGGTGCTGCGTTGAGGAGCTTGGAATCGCTGCCTCCCCTTGTGGCCGGCTAGCGTCGGCGCCCGTCGTCTCCACGTCCTCCAGCCGGCTCGACGCCGACTCATCCCCGTCTTGCTGATGTTGGGGCAAGACAGAAGCCTTCACCGCTTCTGGCACCACGCTTGGCTGCGGCAGCGGGTGGCTCGAGGCCGATGTGGCCTCCTGCTGCTACTTGTCCTATTGTTGCTGCTGTTGTTGTTGTTGCTTCTGCTGCTCCTGCGGCTCTTGTTGCTGCTTCTCCTCCTCCTTCTTCTTTCGCTCCACCTCGTGGAGCCCCATGGGGCACACCCTCGACCCTTTGGGCTGGGTGGTGTCGACCCACCCCTCGAGGGTCGGCCCCGCCAAAGTACCGACGGGCGGCAGCCCGACTACCACCTTCTCGACCTCGACATCGATCGGGGTGGACTCCGATCCCGCCCCCGGGGCCTCGGGGGTCTTATCCTCGAATCGAGGGACGAGACCCGCGGCCTGACTCGAGGTGGAGCCCGGCGACGCCAGGGCTTGGGGGCAACGACCTTCGGGGCCTGGTTCGGGGCAGCGTCGCCCTCGGTGCTTGGCCTCGGGGAGGATGTGCCTACAACCAAAGCAGCACCCGTCAGCTTGCCCCGAGCCATGGCCTCCCGGGCCGCCGCGGCCCAAGCCTGTGCATGAGGGGGCAGAAAAACCTCAGCTTTGGCCGAGTCCATCGACATCTTGGCAGCTACCTCCGCCTTGAGCCTCTTAGCAGGGGCGGGGTCCGCCTGCTCCACCTGACGCTTTGCCCTAAGGCCACCAAGAGTAGACAAATCGCGTGACTACTGAATCAGATCATGAGGATAAGGGAAAAAGGGGAAGCTCGAGGTGCAAATACTTACCCCCTAGGAAGGGTGATCTTCTTCCCGGAACCACCGGACCCGCTCGGGGGCTTCGAATCCACCCCTCCACCGAGGCCTCGCTCATATCCAAAGCGAGTCCGGGACGTGCGTTGCCCCGAGCGGCTTCCCGGGGTCTTCTCGAGGCGCTCGCCCTTACTCGAGGGGGCACCGTTTGCTCCTTCGGGGCCTCGGGCGGGGTCGGCGACGAGCCAGGATGGCCTCGAGTCGAGGCTGGCACTGCACCACTGGACGACTATCGAGATGACGAGCCACCCTCCTTCTTCCCCTTCGGGCGCTTTAGGACATCCTCCTGCGCAGGAGGAACGTCAGCTCGCGGACTGGGGCCCAATATATGACTAAGATGCGCGTCCATCCCCTCGTCATCATCATCATCGTCATCCTCATCGTCTACCTCGGTCGAGGTCTCTTCCATCGACGACTCTCTCCCAGGCGACCTATTACGCCTCCGCTTCGTCCGACGCTGTTCACGCTCTTGGCGTGAAAGGTTCTTCCTTTTTTTTCCTTTCCCTTCTTCTTGTCTTTTTTCCCCTTCTCTTGCCGAGCAGCAAGGCGTCTCACCTGTCGGTCGACATTGTCCTCCTTCACCGGGGGCGTTGAGGTCCGATACTCTATTCTCCCCTGCGTAAAAATATGCGGAGTAAAGAGCAAGGACAAAGGAAGGAAGGGTGAAAAAGAGGATGAAGTCCAAAGGGCATGGCTCGAGGTACTCACCAAGTTGAGGTGACCCTCGTCTGGCAGCATGGGGATGGGATTGACACTCTCCGGATGGGATTGACACTCTCCGGCTCGAAGGAGCCAGAGACTGCTCCCGTCACCCTCGCCACGACCTCCGCCTCGGGCAGCGCCTCCTCCCACATGCGACTCCTTTTGAGCCGCTCGAGCTCGGCCTTGGGCCCCATCTTGTCCAACCACAGGGAGTGGCCCATCAGGGGAAGCACCCTCCGCCACTGAAGGCCTAGACGACCATCGTCGCCATCAGCCCCGCGTCACGAAGCTTCTTCATCGCCTCCGAGAGCGGCTTCAGCCGTGACTGACGATCTGTTGCGACGCCATACGACCAATGAGCCGGGGGCTCCAAGATGAGGCGGCCGATGTACTCAGGGAAGAGCCCCTCTTCATTGCGAAGGTAAACCCACTGAGCGTCCCAATGGTAGTGATCAGTTGTCAGCCCTGTAGGGATGTACTCGCGCGACCTCCGACTTGCTATTCTTCAACGAGAAGTTCAGGGAGCCGACGCGGACGACCCTCCTCTTGCCCTTGTCTCCCGCTGGGGCATTGAAGTGCGCCCCGCTAAACAGATGGAGCCACAACTCCCAGTGTGGCTCCATCCCGAGATAACCCTCGCAGACCGCCGCGAAGATGGCAGAGTGGGAGATCGCGTTAGGAGAAAGGTGGTGGAGCTCGACGCCGTAGTGGTGGAGGAGTGCCCGCATGAACCGGTTCGGGGGCGACCCGAGCCCCAACCGATGGAACTTCAAGAAGCTCACCACGTAGCCCGTCGGCTGGTTCGGCTCCCGATCCGACTGCGGCGGCGCCCTCAACTCCGGCTTTTCTCAAGAAGTGACGGGGCAGAGGAGCCCCGCAGCGACCAACTCCTGCAGCCGCGCCTTCGTCACCATCGACGGACGCCACGGTCGCCATTGCTGCAGCACGGATCTGTTCAGTGGACGAGTGGCTGGAAAGATTCTCAATCTCTCTCTCTCTCTCTCCTTCGCAGGCACAACGGGCGCACGAGCTCTCGGTGGTGGCGGCAGGAGGGCAGAAAGCAGAGAAGGGGAACGGTTCACCTCACCCCTCGTATTTATAGGGGCTCAGGCGCAACGAGCAGATTCGACGGCACGAGAAAAAGGTAACGCCCTGCATTTAATGTGTTCACCGAACCGCCTCTCGAAACACGCAACAGGTACACACGTCATCCCCTCGATTTCTTTCCATTGCGTGGGCCCACCACGATCGCCGCTTCGCAACAACGCTCGCCTAAAAGACGTGCCCAACGGACAGAGAGAATCATCCCTACAAAGGATCCTTCCACACGAAGTAAAAACGGGCCCCGGCCCTTACGAAAATCTCGAGGCAGCGAAGGCTGACCCCCAAAAGGTTTGAACAGCCGGCCTCAAGTAACCGAGTCAGGGACACACAAGGGGAGCTCACTCGAAGCCTAGCTCGAGAATGAACTATCGAGACCCCATCATGCGTATCCAAGGAAAGACAAATGAGTCGCCACAGAATCTCTCCGAAGAGAGGCATCGAGCCGCCAGCTCCTATCGAATGGAGCCGGTATCCGGGCGTCCGTGCGTCTTGCTACAATGAGACAGCCTCCGGGCCACCAGTCGACCCCTATCGAACAGGGCACGAGCTCTCACTTGGAATCCCCCGTTGTCAGCTCACCGAGGACGTCGAGACTCGCCCAATCAAGGGTAGTACGACGCTTCTCACCTCGCACCCGATCGAAAGGGCTCGCAACAAGGGCGCCAGAGCTAGCAATGCCCTAAACCGCACGAGACTCGGGGGCTCGTCTACACCCGGCAACCCTCGACGAAAGAGGGTCGAACTCACTCGGGGGCTCGACTACGCCCAACAACCCTCGATGAGAGAGGGTCGAACTAACCCAGGAGCTCGACAGCTCGAGGCCCACCGTGGCTAAGAGCCGTCTCCCCAACCCACATTTGCTCAATCTTGCAGGAGTATCGATCGTATTCGACCCCACACGCGACGAGCAACACGAAGTAATAAAATCCCTCGAAGGAGTCTTACCCACTCCTTTGAGGCCTCGGGGGCTATCCCCGCGGGGAACGCTCGCACGTCCCCCACGAAAGAGTTACGAGTCATCCTACGCTCTTGACTTTTGACCCCGACTCGAGTGCCAGCACTCGAGCCGAGGCTCGGGGGCTACCCCCGCGGGGAACGCTCGCGCGTCCCCGCGGAAAAGTTTTGAAGTGCCATACGCTCCTGATTTCGTGACCCCCAGCTCGAGTGAGCACTCGAGCAGGGGCTCGGGGGCTACTGTCGAGTACATAGAAAAGGGGTACCCCAAAACCTCGATTACGAAAAACTAAACCTCGGCAAAATCTACAATCATACCCCAACCTCAACACGCAAACCAGCCCAAGCACCGATCTATACTGGGCCAACCCGCGAACAGACCCAGCAGCGCAGCCTATACTCCCTTGAGGAATCCCTTCTCGAGACCACGCCAAGTCCGCTCTGGGAACACCTCGATTACGAAAATTCCCCAAGCGAACAAGGCAGACGTCGGTGACGGAAATTCCCCGAGCGAAGGAGGCAGGCCTCGACCGCCTTGCCTCATACCCCCTCACTCCTCGAGCACCCCTCGAGGGGTACTCCCTCGAGCACTCCTAGAACAGGCCTCGACCGCCTCGCCACACATCCCTCGAGGGGCATCCCCCGAACCCCTCTCAATTATGGAACCCTTCCGAGCGAATGAGGTAGGCCTCGACCGCCTCGCCGCATGCCTCCTCGGATACCTACCTCCTGCACGACTCCAGGAGCATTAAATACGCTCCACCTGCTCTCGTCTAAGTCGCATGGCTACAACGAGCACCACAATGGATCGTACCCCGGTTAAACCTAACTTTAACCGCCCATACCCAGGAAACAAGCTCGACGTGCAGTACAGCTATGCCATGTCGTGCATGGTGCCTCGTCAGACATCCCCTCGAGGCACGATTCATCAATGCCTTTCCCACAATTCCCGAGGCTCGACCCATTCACACAGGCCTCGACCGCCCCCTCGAGCGCCCCTCGGGTACACCTCGGATACCTCTTGCATGACTCCAGAAGCATTAAATGCATCCTACCTACTCCCCTCTACATCGCATGGCTACAACAAGCACTACTGTGCCATGTCCCCTAGTTAAATCTAACTTTAACCGTCCATACCTGAGAAAGGGGATGACTCGTACGACACTGTTACTCCATACCGAGCACTGTGCCTCGACAGGCACCTCCTCGAGGTACCGACGTCAATGCATTTCCTGCATTCTCCAGGGCTAGCTCGACCCTGTCCGCGCAGGCTTCGACCGCCTCTACCACCCCCTCGAGCAGGACTCCGCCAAGACTGGTCAGCGCCCCAACAACTCCCGACGCGACATCTTCGACATCCCGCATGCCCGAGCATGGGCGTCGTCCTTCACCAGCATCGTCGCACGTCGCAAGGACAACCACGACATCACCGAGCACGTCGCCACAACACGACGCACGTCGCTACAGCGGCGCCGACATGAACGGCATCGTCATCGCCAACGACATCACCTACACCATGTGCCTCCTCTTCGCCTATAAAAGGGGACGCCAGGGCTTAGGAAAGGGCAAAAGGTCATACATATAACACACAACGCACAAGTACTCAAGCTTCCACCAGCCCTCAAACCACCATAGCCTAGGACTCCGGAGCCCGGTTCCCTAGTTCTAGCTTCTTCCTTCATACCCCCAGTTCTCTCGCACGCTTGTATTCGCCCATGTACAAGCACTTCGGTGCAGGATAATACAAACTCTCTTCCCCTGCTGGACGTAGGGTCTTCTCTTGCCCGAACCAAGATAAATCGCATGTATTTTTCTTGCATCACCATCCGGATTAGGGAGCACGCACACTCATAAATTCACTCGTTGGTGTTGACCCCCCGGGTTCCAAACACCGACAACCTTGTTAAAAGCGTACATTTTTCTTCACCTACTCTTTCTAGGACAAGTTTTACCGAATTCAGAAGATTAGAAACCATTTGTAGTGTTGGGTGCTGCCGATCACTATTATGGCCATACGAAATCTGCGATACAGTCAGTGTCAATATTTGGACATAGCAGCTAAATCCCCCTGCCCCACATTTGTGCCGTTTGATTTTATTTTAATAAGAAAATCTCAATTATGACTTGATTCTGGTTAGCAGTATGTATAAGTATTAGAGAGGTTATGTGGGTGCATAAAGCCATAATTTTATGACAATATAAGTATGAGAAAATAATTAAATCATAAAGACACCTGTTTAGTAGTGCAATAATAAGCATGCACAATTAATCCACTAAAAAAAGAATGCATAGCAAATTTGGGTTCTGATTACAAAGAGTCATTGAAATATGTGTTCTAGGAGCACATCATATCATAAGCAAGAAACATGACAGGGGATTCCCTCAGTGAATTCCCTAATAACCTAGCTACAAGTCCACAAATGGAGACTTGGCATGTGGTGGATGCCACCTAGCCATAATTTTTCTTTGCACTAAAAGTGGGACATGACTTGAAACAACACTATCACTCACATGTTTTTCCTGTTTATCCTCATGATCTACAAACAAGCAGGAGCGGATCTACACGGGGGCTGGGTGGGCTCCAGCCCCCCTACAGATACGTCAATGGAAAATTAGGGATAATTAGGAGAAAAATTGGTGGAGAAAAGAAGGAAAAAAATGAAGAAATAGAGGAGGAAGAAGAAGAGATCAGCCTTTCCTTTATTCGTGTTCTGCATCTGCCACTGTAAACAAGTGACAAGTGAAGTGACAATTTGTCTCTATAAAGCATATTATGTAAATGTATCTATAAAAGTAGTCACATGACCTCCACATAGTGCCTTGTAATTTTTTAACTGTCTCGCAAGAGGATCTTAAGTAAAACTGAAAGAAAGCCATGAAGTAGCAAGCAGAATAACATCACTTTTGTGACCTGTGTTTGGAGTAGCCTCAAATGCTAAATCAGTATATCCACAGGGCTACATATAGCATCAAACCATTTATACAGTCAATACTGTCATTCCTCAAATAAAAAGTATTGGTTTGTTAGATAATCTATCTCTTATACAATAATACTACGGAACAAATCTAATTGGATTGGCTAGGTTACACAGAACCATATAAGGCTGTAGAAAGTAATGGTGCAAAGTTTCACTCACAAACTAAAATACTCTGAACCTGAAAGAGTAAAGCACAAACCCACCTGATCTAAGAATTTGTTTCTTCAAGTCCATTGCTCAACTTACAGTTTCTTTATCAATGATTTCTCAAATACCCTGATATTATTTGTATTAGGCTATTATTAGTAGAAAAATGAAAGGAGCAAACACTGCTCATGAAGGGTTCAAACCTGGTGTGACGATGGAACTTGCATACTTTGAAATATTGGCATCGTAGCAAGATTCTAGTTAGGGTTGGTTTGGATGCTTGGAATTGAATTTATTTTAAGAATCATAATTTAGACACATATTAATTAAGCTAATATGATTATATATGAATTATATTTGTATATTATTGTTGCTTATACGAGAGAGATACTCATGTGTTGCATTTTTATCATAGGGGAGTAAGTTGAAGAGAATGTTATAAGTTGCAAAGTAGAAATATAGCATAGTGATTTATGGAATCCATTTCCCTCTCTCACCCTATGAATTTGAGATAGACATATAAGTGAACCTTGGAAAATGATGAAATATCAAATTCCAAGTCAAATAGGCTAGTTTATTGAGTGAATTCCAATTCCTCCAAAATGAAGGTATCCAAACGGACGGATTTGCTAAACTATAGATTTACTGTTTGGCCTGAAAAATGTGTATTCAGAACCTAAAATGCAAAATTAATATTGTCTTATAAAACTTTATTTTTTCAGACAGATTGGCTAACTAACTATGCACTAACAAATTCTTTGGAGTAAAAATCAAATGAGAGGAAAGCTATGGATCAATTAACAATTTATGCTTAACGCTTAATTATCAAATTACTGCAGCTACAACCCGGAAGTCAAAGGTGCGTTTGGATGGCGACCACAGGATGCCACGCCATGCCACACCTGCCGCGCCACACCTGTGGCACGTGTTTGCTTCGTGCCCGTAGTTGTGGCTGCCAAATACTTGCCATGTATGAGATAGTTTAATTTTGATGCCAAAACTTGCCGCAGTTGCGGCGGCCAATTTCCACGCCGCATGTTCGGCATGCCGAAGACTTGGCGTGGCATTGTGTGGACATCATCCAAACGAACCCAAGAATCCCAAATATGTAGGACATTATTTTAAGCAGGTAGTAGTTGGCATAAGCGAATGGACAAAAGTTTTGAACTGTGATCATTTTGTAATGAATGTCATAAGATCTTCAACCCACAAGTAATATGATTCTCAACATAGTTAGCTTGCACTGTTCACCTCTTAAAAGGAACGCATCGTAGAGAGGCTTTATTGTCCGTTCAGTTGTGCTTCAGTGGCAGCGAGGAGCATCAATGTTGTCATGGTACGGTAGCGGAGAAGCATGATATGTGGTCCTGGCCGTGGGCATGCTGGCAAGTGGACGGAGTGGACAGATAAAGAGACATGGCTTTAGAGATGGGGAACCTACGGAGCATAAACCAGTTCAATTTTGGAGGAAAATTAGACAGATAAAGCAAAATTAGTAAAAAAAAGAGTAAAGTCTATCACCGTGTTGTGTCATTCCGGTCGCTAAACTCGTAAATGGACCGTTTAGGCCATCAAACTTGTTCGGTTGTGTTATCCCGGTCCCTAAACTTGCAAATCACTCGTTTAGGTCCTCAAACTTAGTCAGTTGTGTCATCCTGGTCACTAGACTTTGTTTTGAGTCTCATCTAGATCTAAACATAACAATTTAATAACTTTATATTAACAAATAATACATAACTTTTTCATATAAACTCGAATGAAGACAAACTTTATATCAAAATTGTAGCACTTGATGTGATCTACAACTTTGAAAAGTTTTTGATTTAAAATTGTTTAGGGACCCAAAATATTATTGTATAATTATAGATTTTGAAATTTAAAATTTAAAATTATCAAACAATCTTGAATATTGACATGGTCTATATAAAAGTTATAGTTCTCATGCAGTCTATGTAGATAATTTTTTTTATTTAAAGTATTTGGTATCAAAAAATTAATTTTAAATTTTAAATTTCAAAATCTATAAACATACAACAACATTTTGGGACCCTAACCAGTTTTAAATAAAAAAACAACTATAAAGTTATAGATCACATCAAGGGCTACAACTTTGATATAAAGTTTATCTTTGTTTGAGTTTATATGAAAAAATAATGAATTATTTGTTAATATAAAGTTATTAAATTGCCATGTTTAGATCTAGACAAGACTCAAAACAAAGTTTAGGGACTAGGATGACATAACTGACTAAGTTTGAAGACCTAAACGAGTGATTTGTAAGTTTGTAGACTGGGATGACACAACCGAACAAGTTTAGGGGCTAGGATGACACAACCGAACAAGTTTGGGGACTTAAACGGTCGATTTGTAAGTTTAGCGATCGGGATGACACAACGACACAAGTTTTGGGACCGGTGATGGACTTTGGCCCTGTTTACTTGCAACATTTTGCAAAATTTTCTACCGTAGCGTTTTCGTTGTTATTTGACAAACTTTGTCCAAATATGGACTATATAGACTCCAAAGATTCGTCTCGACATGTACATACTAAAAGTACAATTAGTTATTTTTTACCTACATTTAATTTTTCTTGCATATATTTAAAGATTGATGTGATGAGGAATCTTGCCAATTTTGCAAAATTGGAGGAAACTAAACAAAACTTTTACTAAAAAACAACAAATCGAAGTACCAAAGAGATTTGTGAAGGGGTTGGTGCTCAGGAAGCACACTGTTGTGGCCGCCGAAGATTGATTTTTGAGGGGAGCGAACAGGGAAGTTACGAATCGCATCTCATGCCGCCACCAGAATTGAAATGTCACCGCTGCCGTGGGAAGGAAAGGCAAGGCCGTCGAGGGATCTCGCATCGCATTCGGTTGTTAGAGCAACTCCAACGGTTTTGTATTTTTTGTTTGGCAAAATATGGTATTTGCCAACTCTCAAATTAATATAGCAAAGATAAAAAGAGTCGATCTCCAACGGTTTTGCATTTATATTTGGCAAAACTAAAAAAAAATATGTGCGTGAGAGGGAAATATCCTGCGGGAGTAGCACGCGAGGGCGATTGCCAAGCGAACCGCAGCTTGGCTTATATGCCAAATATCACCCGGTGTTTGCTAAATTGTTAAAAATATCAAGCTCATTTGTCAAACCGTTGGATAGAATATTTTTAGATTTTTTTTTGTAAAAACAAAAATGCAAAGGTCATTGCAAAACCGTTGGAGATGCTCTTAGGATTAATTTCCTCGGTGACTCTCCCCACGTGGGCCCTATATCATGATGCACATCATCCTCGCCCACACGGAGGCCCCGTGGCGCTGTAGGACGCGTCGTCGCCCCTGGAGTACACAGTGGTGGGAGGGGACGGAAGGGCGATGGATTGGATCGGAATCAGAGAATTGAAGAGAAAGGCAGAGAAACAACGAATGTACCAGCGGAGGTTGGAGAACCGATCGCGCCTGTGCCTGCCTCACAGCCGCAGCCATCTCGCCACTCGGCCGTTGGGCCTTGCCACCTTCACCTCAGAGCCGTCGACGACCGATCTCGCCTCGCCTGTCAGTTCTCGCCGCACCGCCTCAGAGCCGCGGACGGGCAGTGAGCGTCATGGTGCCGATAGCCTCGGCACTCGCCGTCGGGCCTTGCCATGCCACCGCCACCTCAGAGCCGCGGGCGTGGAGCCGTGGACGACCGATCGCCTCGCCCGTCCCCACGGACTCTGGGCGTCTTTATCCTCGCCGTCGTGGAGTCTTCCGCTATGCGGCGCGGAGCCCGCGCGAATCGCCGCCATGGTGTCGGTTGAGCGGGTGAGGAGTGAGGACAAGAGCACAGGAACCGCCGGGAATTTAGCGGTTGGGTACAAGCGGTGGGTAACTTCATTCGCACGTAAGGGCACTTATAATGCAGACTCTAAACATATTTATTACACTCCTATTTATTGTATTTTGCTGATATGGTAGTGTGATTATTGAAGAAAAAGAGAAAAATTAAGACTTCAAGTCTTATTTAGACTCCAAGTCTATGATTTCTGTAAGGTAATAAATACACTTAGACTCTACGTAGAGTCTGCACTGTGAGTGTCCTAAAAGCATCTCCAAGAGTTCCCTAAATATTCTTCTAATCCTTATTTTTTTTAGAAAAAACATTCTCCAACAACTATGTTTGGTTTCCACCCCTAGAATTTAGTCACTAAAGTTTAGTGGAGATGACTTTAGTGATAGTGTTAAAAGTGATTTTTAGTGGGGGTGTTTAGAACTTTAGTGACTAAAAGTGACTTAACTTTAGTAGCTAAACTTTAGGGGTAGGAACCAAACAACCCACCCCTAATTTTAGGACTTGAGAAATTTCTCGCCTTCGGCGTAACTCAAAACCAGGCACGGATAGGCCGTTCCCGCGTCACGGAGTCCTTTCCGCGTCTTTTTCTATCGCGCGCCGCTCCCTTCTTCTCGCGCTGGCCAGATCTCCATCGCAAGTTCCCGCGTCTTCTTCTTTCGCGGCTCACTCCTTCCCGCGCTCGCCAGATCTTCATCACAAGTTCGACAGTAGAGGATCGACGCCGTCGTAGACATACAGACGAGGTACTTACTCCATCGATCCCCTAGATTTTCCTTGCTCATCGCCGTGTAGGCCCGGCAATTGCTGGCCACCAACCTGATGCTCTGCCACCCTAGCCCTGCCAAATCACAAGTCGCGAACGTTCCTCCCTAGAGGCACGCAGCAGCAGCAGCAGAGTAGGAGCAGCATGCAGTAGTAGAGCAGAAGCATTATCTCTTTTGTCCAGTTGTTTATAATTAAATTTTCTTTTTTTTTTCAACCGAGAGCACCGAGAAGCTCTTTTAGATCGATCTGTTAGGTTATTGTATCACTGGATTGGAAGCCGTCCGTACATGCCACCTGTTATGTTTCTTGCGCTTGTGATAATAGTTATAAAGTTCTAAACACTACTTTTAATTTTTTAATATTATTTTCAGATTCTTAGAATTACGATGTTGTGAACATAATTTGTTTCTACATGAAATTTGGTAATGATTTCTTTGTCCATATTTGCAGGCTCCTCGCAATGTCCGACGGTGGATATTGGACCGACTTGGTCACGGGATTTGAGAGTGTTCGTTCTTTGGATGAGTTTAGCTTTCCCATGACACATGAAACAGTCATATGAGGACGTGCACATAGGAGCTGATCTTCAAGAAGTTGAAGTGCAGACAGCAGCATCTGTTGAGGTTGTAGAAGTGCAGTCCCGTGCTGGTGGTAATAAACGCCCACGTGTTCCAAGGCCAAATGTCAAGAGGCAAAAAAAATTTCATTTCAGATGAAGATGAATTTGTTGTCTCGGCTTGGTTAAACGTCATCAAAGATCCCGTGCAAGGTGCTAATCAGTCGCATTCCTCCTTTTGGCATAGAATTTCCGAGTACTATGAGACCCATAGAAAGTCATTTGCAAGCCGAACAGAGAGTTCACTAATGCATAGATGGATGTATATCTTAGAAAATGTCAATAAATATTGTGCCTTCTATGATGCGATTGACCGTAGAAATCGAAGTGGAAAAACCATTCAAGACAAGGTTAGCGTTAATGTAATTTTTGTTCCATATTTCATTAATGTTAGAACCAATAAATGTTGATATTTTAATAAACACATATGTTTGCAGGTTTCTGAAGCATTAACTATGAAAACCAATAGGTTTCGGGAATTGATAGATTAGATTGATGTGTACAGAGTACAAATATATATGAGCAGGATTTGGAGGGTTTATAAAAATACCCTATCCTTGCCTAAACAAACTCATCTATCTATCTTAACCCCTAAGGCATAGCCGAATAGGCTTGGTGCCAGGCCCATGGCCAACACATCAGGGCGCCTATTGTAACATACCCTCGTAGTCAAAACGTCAGCCACTTTGCACGTTTAGACTGGACCGAAACTCCGTGAAGACCGAAGAAGGTAGCCCTTTGGTGAAGATATCCGCATATTGTGAAGAGATAGGAACATGCAGAACACGAACATCACCAATGGCTACTCGCTCTCGAACGAAGTGAAGATCAATCTCAATGTGCTTCGTATGCTGATGCTGAATTGGATTGGAGGACATGTAGACGGCGCCGATGTTGTCACAATACACCAGCGTGGCGCGGCGGAGGGGCGTGTGCAGCTCGATGGGGAGCTATCGCAGCCAAGTGGCCTCTGCAACTCCGTTAGCCACTGCGCGATACTCGGCTTCAGCACTGGATCTTGTTAAAATGTTCTATCGCTTGGAAGACCAGGAGACTAGGTTATCACTAAGAAACACCGCATAGCCTTAGGTGGACTTCCGAGTGTCAGGACAGCCGGCCCAGTCAACATCCGTGTAGACAATAAGATCCATTCTATGTTTCTTTTTTATGGTCTTCCGTCGGAAATAATCTATCCCTGTAGAAGAAGAAGGTCGCAGCAGTAAACCAAGATTAAGCATGCCTCGGATATAGCGGAGAATTCACTTCAGAGCAGCAAGATGAGGCTCTCGGGGATCATGCATATGAAGACACAGCTGCTGAATGGTATATGTAATGTCCGGGCGAGTGAATGTCAAGTATTGTAGAGCACCAGCAAGACTGCGAAAGTCCGTGGCATCAGACACTGGGCCCCATCAGTGGCAGCAATCTTCGGATTGGTGTCAACTGGAGTCGAACAAGGCTTGCATTCTGCCATACCAGCGCGATCCAGAATGTCCAACATGTACTGTTGCTGGGAGAGGAGTAGACCAGTACCACTTCGTTGAACCTGCATACCGAGGAAGTGATGCAATTCACCCAAATCTTTCATGGCAAACTCTCGCTGCAGTGCTGAAAGGTCCTAGTTTGGTTTTGGTAATTGAGTGATAACTTAGGTGGACTAATATGTGTTTAAAGTAAATTACACAGGTGATTAGTCCACAGGTGATCATGTGTGAGCAACATATGCCATAGAGGTGAAATGGCTTGGAGGATGTTGCAAGGCTCACACATGTGATGAAGGAGCTTAATGCACATTGAAGGACAGAAAATGCTAAAGCAAGGCGACCAGAGGGGGGTGAATGGGAGCCTAAAATTTTCTTTCGAAATTATGACCTCTGTCCCAATAAAATCAACCCCAAAAGCTTCGGACTCGGACCCACGACCCTCGGAAAGAGGGTGGATGATCCCAAGGATCACAGCGAGGCACCAAACAAGAGAGCAAACCAAAACTCTCAAAACTCCGAGTCAAGTTCCTAACCAAAAGACCCACTCCTGAACGTAGATGAAGGGCTACGTCGGGATTCCTCCAAATACCGATGCTAACACGTAGCAAAGATATGTAGAGAGGTTCCTAGGTGAAATCTAGGAGCAAACGAGAAGTCCGGAAACAAAACGGAAAAGCCGAGAGAGCAAACACAGTAAAATTGCACAATCTGCAGAATCCTAGACAGTCCCCCGTCAGGCTCTCGGACCGTCCGGTAAAGGCCGGACTGTCCGCCACAGGGGGTCCGGACTGTTCGCCGGCAAACTGACCCAAAACGAACTATTCTGCAGTAGCCCTGGACGGGTCCCAGACTATCCGCGGTTTGCACGCCGGACTGTCCGCGGTTCACGTGAACAGTGAAACCCTAGCATCCGAGGCTGGCCCTGTGCAGCGTCCGATGTGACCCTGGACTGTCCGCGTGTCACTAGCGGACTGTCCGCCGGTCA
This sequence comes from Coix lacryma-jobi var. lacryma-jobi, assembly GCA_009763385.1. Taxonomy (NCBI): domain Eukaryota; kingdom Viridiplantae; phylum Streptophyta; class Magnoliopsida; order Poales; family Poaceae; genus Coix; species Coix lacryma-jobi. Next base: position 3,975,907 of record CM019826.1, read on the forward strand.
CACGACCGAGAACAGTGTCGCGCTGCGCTGTTCTGAACGCGCCGAGTCCCGAGTCCCGGACTGTCCGCCGCTGGGGGCGCGGACTGTCCGCGGATGAGTAGAGAGCAGAAAAACTGCTCGGGACAAAACCAAAATCGATTGGATCTTCACCAAATCGAACGAGGCTGCAACCAATCTTCTCCCAAGTGTTCTTCTATGTGTTGGGAAGCTAATCCTAAGATATCATCGCTCCAAACCAACTAATTCATGAGAAATCGGAAGAACACTAGAAAAGGGGGAAGAACGAAGAACGAACGCGATTTCGACCCGATCTATGTGCTCGTGAGGTTAGAGGGGAAAACCTTCGGTGGAAAGAAGGAGCTCACGACATAAAACAATTTGTTTCAAACGGAATCACAAATCGTCGCTCGGAGAGGGAGAACGAGTAAATCTCCGAGAGGGGAAAAACCAAAACGCGAAGAAAAAAAACGCGATTCGATCCAAATTGCAGCCAACAAAGAGGAGGAGCGAAATTGATCCTTGGATTGCTACGGGATGATGAATTGTGTAGGGTTACAAGCCACTCCTCGCAACACAAAGCGTGGATGGCGAAAAGCTCAAGAACAAGAGTCGATCTGTCCTCTAGCCCTAGCCTCCTCTCACCTAAACAAAATGAGAGTGACACCTCCAAGGATTGGCTGCCCTAACCAGCACCCTTTATATATATAGGCGCACGTCCGATGACCAAAATGCCCTCTCATGAAGCACTGACCCAAATACCCCCTTGAGGGTAAAACCATCCAACTCGGTCATTTTCCATCTGACGGCCACCGCGCCTTGTCATCCTTCGTTTCGCCTCGACGCAAGCTTCAGGATGCCGCCACGTGCCGTCACCGTCGACCACCGCGCCTTCCTCACCGATAGCTTTGCCGCAACGCAAGCCTCTCGGTGCCGCCACGCGTTGACCGTTCCGCATAGGAACCTCCGCCCTGTTTTGAGGCCCAAACCGGTAAACCTGCCAGCCCAGGTTTTGAGGCCCAAACCTGGAAACCGTCCACCCCGAGTTTTGAGGCCCAAACTCGGAAACCGGCCACCCCGAGTTTTGAGGCCCAAACTCAGAAACCGTCGATGGTAGCTTTTTGAGGCTCAGCTACCGAACCCGCATCGTAGACGGGATGTGGTTCGCACACCCCGACCACCGGCACCGATGCCGATGCATGTCCAGCCTCCACGCCGGGCACAACGCCTTTGCCTTCCTTCTTGACTCGGACGACGGCACTTGCATCGCACGCAAGCCCGTGTCCGACCTCCCGCCAAGTGCCACAACGCCATCGTCTTCCTCCCGACTCGGCCGATGCATCGCACATCCCCATGTGCTCTTGCTCGCCGATGCCATGTGCCAGCTACCACAGCTGGTCCTCCGGCCTCATGGTCCGTCGGTCCAAGCCTCATGTCCGCCCTTCACCGCTCTGGGTACATCGGCATGGCACGTCCGCCGCACGGCACGCCCATCCTTCACCGCTCCCGGTTCGTTGGCACGTCACGTCTCTACTTGACCTTCACCTCGCCATCGACCACTGTATCCGAGCTCCACACCTGCACATGAACACAGCCAAGAGACACATGTTGCACACGCACACCAACACAGAAACACCACAACTCAACGGCACCGGTTAGTCATAAGCATTAAGCGCATAGCTAGATATAGACTCAACCGGGAAAAGCCTCAAACCTTCCTCCCAAAATTCAATCATTCATCATATATGTTCTCGCACATGAAACATGACATGTGGTCATGTGGCTAAGATGGTGAAGATCAAGGCAAGACTTGGCTTGATGGACCGGTTGCGAAGGTGAAGGGCAAGTTGAAGGCTTTGAAGCCATTGGTACCGAGTGTCAGGAGGCTTAAGCAAGACGTGGCACCGAAGGACTGAAGCAATGGTGAAGAGCAAGTGATGTCAAGATCGATGGACCATGGAGGCCATGTGATGATATGAAGTGGATCATATCATTTGATCAAAGTTGGTGCATGTGTGGCATCAACAAATGGAGGAGATGGAATGGAATGCGCAAGACAAAGATATACTTGTAGGGCATTTCATTTCACCGGTCATAGGTGTGTAGAGAAGATTATGACCAGGTTTAGGATAGATGACCAGGTGCTCTCTGTGTGGATCCAGATTGGCATGTTAGTAGTACCGCCATAGGGCCGGTACTACCGACCATCGGTGGTACCATCCAGGAGGTCGGTTGTTCCTTTGGTCAACGCCGTGTGTAACGGCTATAAGTGATGTAGTTGGTACTACCGACCCAGGGGGGTCGGTACTACCGATCGTAGCGCAGATTGCCCAGTGAAGGGGCATAACGGCTAGTTGGCCCTTGGGGCTATATATAGTCATTGAGGCCAGCTTTGGGCTGGTTGCTGGAGCACTCAAAAGCCTTGGTGGCTTGTGTGGATGTGCTAGAGAGCCCTCTAACACACATATGCTTTAAGTGCTTATCTGATTGTGTGAGGGAGTGATCCTAGTGCGTTGCTTTGAGAGATAGCATCGAGTGGCACTAGGTGTTCGAGTTGCAAGCCGATGATGCTTATTACTCTTGGAGGTTGCCACCTCCTAGACGGCTTGGTGCTCGTCTCCGTCGCGAAGCCTGCGTGAAGATTGTGCATGGCTCCGGAGAAGCTTTGTGAGGGGCATTGTGCTTGCCCCGCGGGAGATCGCGAAGAGCAACTCTAGTGGAGAAGAGGAGTGAAGAGCGCCAAGTGGTCCGGCCAGATCGAAAGCTAGAGCTCTTGGTGAGCACTCCATCGTGGAGAGGTTGGCTTAGTGTCACCACTAGCGAGAGGATCGGCGGCAACCTTGGGCTTGCTTCAACGGGGACTAGCTTGGTGGCAACCAAGTGAACCTCGGGATAAAATCTTGGGTCCCCGTCTCTTGTTGCTCTTATTGTTCTTTGTTCCTTGCATATTACGCTTTGTCTGTGTTCTTTGTGTTCTTCCTCCCTCCCTCTCTCTATCTTAGGTGGGAAGACTCGATCTACCATTTGGCAAGGAACCAAGACTTTGGGAAGCTACAATCATCATCTACAACATCTAGGGAAGTGGGGTAATTGCTAGATCTGAGATTGCATCTCACCCGCTTCGATTTCGTAGCTCCCTGCAGGTGCTCGGTAGTACCAGCCGTAAAGGCCGATAGTACCAGCGTCGGTAGTACCGGCCTAGCAGCCCGGTAGTACCGACTGCCTGCTGTTTATACTAGCTTGTATTGCAATACTATCTCTTGTGCTAGTGTTTAGTTGCTTAGTTTGTGTAGCTAAGTTGAGCTCTCTAATTTGGCTTGTGTAGCCTTGTTATTGAGCATTGCTAGTGAGCTTAGGAGCTTTGTGCTTTGCTTACTAGTTTGTGTAGGAGCTCCCCCGTGTTTGAAGTACTAGTTGCTTAGGTTTGTATAACCTTGCAAGCTAGAATTGTTTAGGTGAGCTCTAGCTAGCCTGACACCTTATTTGCTTTGTTTAGGATCTTTTGTAAGGTGTCATAGAGTATAGGTAGAGGGGTATAGTCTTGGCAAGACCGATAGTTTTAATTCCACAATTGTTTCGGACCGATTAATTTTAGAAAGGACTATTCACCCCCCTCTAGTCCGCCATCTCGACCCTTCAAGTGGTATCAGAGCTAGGTCTCTCATTTGTGGTCTTTATCGACCCGATAGGATGGCGACTAGTTGGCTAGATGTTGAGTGTGACACACATATTTTTGATGGCACACACTATGCACAGTGGAAACTTCATATGCTTGATCATTTCCGTGCTTTTGGTCCGAAGTTTTGGTGGATCGTTGTTGTTGGCTTTACTCATGCCTTGGATGAGAGTAATCTAACCCAAGCGCAAGAGGATTGTCTAACACTCGATGCACAAGCCCAATGTTTTCTAACAAATGCTTTGCAAAATGACATATTTAGTAGGGTGATGACTTCAGTGAGTGCCCATGATATGTGGACGACACTCAAACATCTCTATGGTGATTTCTCCATTTGGGATGATGGCAAATACAAGGAGGAGGATCACATAGAGATGGAACATGAGGGTGTTGAGCATGACCACAACATGGTGGTTGTGGAAGATTGCTCCACCACATGGTCAAGTGATGATGACGATGATCAATCCACAAGATCACTTGACAAGGACGATGGCTATGAGAGTGATGTCTCCACAAGCTCTTCTTCTACATCACATTGCTTCATGTCACACGGTGACACTAAGGTATCAATTGCAAATGTGATTGTTGATTGTGATGATCCAAATGTAGAGCTTGTATGTAGACTCACCAAAGCTTTAGAAAATGAGATGTCTAAAAATGCAAAATTGGAAAAAGAAAACTCATTTCTAAAGAACACATGTGAACAAGCAAAACATCTACTTTATGTTACTACTTGTTCACATGATGAGCTTAAATTGACTCATGAGGAACTTAGTGTTGCTCATGACAACTTGGTACAAGACCATGCTTTTCTCACTAAGAAGCTTTCTAATGTAGAAACCAAAACTAGTGAGAGCTCATCATTTGGGTCAAATGATCAATCACATATTTGTGCTAACCCATGTGATGTAGAGAAGAAGCATGTATCCACCTATTGTGAAGATTTATTATCTATGTCATGTTCTTCACATATAGATGATTGTTCTACTTCCTTATCTTGTGAGTGTAAGGACCTGTGTGGCCTAGAGGGGGGGGGGGTGAATGGGCCTGTCAAAAATCACAGCTCAAAACTTAATTAGATAAGCCCGACACTACCACTCTGTGCCTGGCACTGCCGCTCCCCGGCACTGCCGGCCTCAGCCCGGTACTGCCGCGCAGAGTAGAACCTGAGACTGCAATTCGAAATCCAGCCATAGCAAACTGATTCTATATGAATGGAAATGCTACACTAAGCTTCCTGAACCAGCAGAACCAACTCTACCAAGCCAAATATGAAGTATGAAGTAGATCGAGCCAAACCCTAGAATCTATCACAAGCTCACAAGTATGAAATATGAAAGCAAGTAAGCACAAGAGACAAGTGATTTATCCCGTGGTTCAGCTCGCCACCAAGGCTTTCCTACCTCCACGTTGTTGAGGTTGACCACTTAGGTCATGAGCTTTGCAACTCTACCTTGTTTTCAAGTCAAGGAACCAAATCCTTGAGGTGAGGGGTAATAATACTCGCTGCACAAGTGATTACAAACCTCCCAAGGCCACCACACAAGTTGGCTAGCTCAAGGGCGACGCCTAGCCGGCTAGGGTTCCAAGAACCCAAGAGTAATAGAATCAAATCCACTGGCTATGGCTCAAATCAAGTGCTCTAGGGAGTAGATCTCAGCTAGGGCTTCTCTTTGGTGAAGGTTTGAGGCTCTAACTCACTTGGAATCAATGGGAATCGAAGATTGGGTGAGAGAGAGCTTGGGAGCCTTCAATGGGGAGAGGAAGCCTTGTCTGGAGGTAGGAGAAGAGTAATGGTAGTGATTGACCGTTGGGGTGGCAGAGGAGTAAAGTAAATACCCCCTGCCTTCCAACGGTTATAACAAGTCGCGACAGTGCCGACCAAAGCCCGGTAGTGCCGCGGCCCGGCACTGCCGCGCCTACCAAACAGACAGAGAAAGATCTGATTTCAGTGCAGCTGTATTTGGTTAGAAATAGGGATGGCTTGGGTTGGTTTGAGCACATATCATTCATCCATAGCAATGTATTTGCATTCCCCCTTGATAGTACGACATTCCTATAACTCAAGTTCAAATGAAAAAGCTTGTTAGAGCACTTTGAGTCCAGAACCGATGAAATGTAGCATGAGGGGTCCACCAACACATATGCACCATCCTTTCTTAACATTAACCTGCTTGTCATCTTCATAAATCTCATTAGTTCTCCAATCGTGTGGTCATTATCACCAAAACCCACAATTAGGGCTTGATTGCACTTACAATCTCCCCCTTTTTGGTGATTGATGACAACACAATTGAAGCTTACAATAGAAGGGTACAATACTTGAGATTTAGAAGCTTAGGTGTGAAACCTCCCCCTTAATGTGTGAATGAGAGCTGAAATATCAAATTGGCATTAGAGGCCAACATTCACATATTTAAAAGTGAAGAGTAGGTTCAGTTTCACATCTAATAGCTTTGTGGGGTGCAAACAAACTGTGTCAAGAATAATACGTGATGCGAATGACAGTTTAAGCACATCAGAGTGGTTTGCTGTCTGTCAGCCAGAGCGGCACTGCCGCTCTAGGCGTGGCACTGCCGGAGCCCGGCACTGCCGGCCTGGGAGCGGCACTGCCGCTCAGACTTGCAGACAGCAAACACAACGGAAAAAGAAACAGCCACAAAGCAATTATAACCAACAAGTCTAACCAGAACATGACAAGCTAGATAAGCATATAAAAGTACATGTCCACATCCAAGTCTTAGAAGTAGCAACATAGAGTATTACAAATTAGAGTTTTGACTGAGACAAACTCTCTCACAACTCACAACAACTAAAAGATGGGGACATGAACAAGAAAGTGTTGTACCCCCTTCTCTTCGCCTAATTCTCCCCCTTTGGCAACAAGTTACCAAAAAGAGAGTAGAGAGAAGAGAAGAGTGTCCAAGCACTCACTCATCATCAGACGCTATGGTGTCCCACTGAACCTCGCCCTCATCATCATCATCATCGTCGTCATCGTCGGACTCTACCACGGCCTTCCCATGGCGATGGGTAGTGCTAGTGTAGCGGGTCGAGGCACGTGTAGAACGATGGGGTGGCTCAGGCACTATCTCCTCCTGCTCCTCATCACCATCTGAGTCTATGTCATCTGAATCGAGGCTGGAGAGGTCGAAGTGAGGTGGAGAGCGGGGTGGAGGTAACGGCGAACGACCCTCCCGCTCTCGCTCTGCGCGCTGCTCAACAAGTGCCTGGTGAGCTGTCTGGGCTGCGTAGGTGCAAGTAGAGAAGATGGCCTTAGTCCATTTGGCCAGCTTGCTCTTCTTCCTCCTCTGATAGGAGGGGTGGGAGCTCTCTGGCCTGTCAACTGCTGCTGCCCCTGCTGCTACTGCCTTCTTCTTCTCCGCTCTATACGGCTCATGCAACCCATCCTTGGCAAAGGTGTAGCCGGATACCATCTCAATCATGTACATGATGTAGGGGGCATAGAGCACTGCCTTCCTAGCATCCTCGGCTGCCACCTGTAGCTCGGTCCAAATGAAATTGGAGATGGAGAAGTGGTTCGCCCTGGGGGCCATCCTAGCCAACATGTTCCTGCCAAATCCATAGAGGTTAGAATGAGAACCCCCTTTGGGGTTGAGAGTCTGCCTGAATAGGTTGTTCAACATGTAGTAGTAGCCCTTCAGCCCCTTGACCAACCCGTTTACCTTCGGAGGATCCTCATACATGAAAGCAATCTCATTATCTGTCAGAGTCCTCTCCTGGTGCAGACTATCAAGCTCTCTATCCTCGCTGCCCAAACCGAGGATCCTAGCAAAGGTCTCGAAAGAGACCTTGTAGTGACGACCCTCGGTCATCCAATGCATCTCCTCAACCATGTTATCAACATAGAGCGTCGCATGAAACTGATGGATGATCTCGGTATTCCAATTGTGACTGAAACCCATCAAGTCATACATGTTTCTCTCCTTGCAAGCTGCCACTACCTTGTTAATGTCATGATCATGCTTGGCCTCCAAGTGCTCCCAATCAACATACTTCATACTCAGAATCTTTTGCTTCTTGGCATTGTACAGGACTGAATGATAGAAGTCGGAATGGAACTCATTCCAGAACCTGTAGTCAATGCCCATATCTTTCTGAAAGTTGTAGGGATTGAGCTGGCGTTGTGTCTTCACCGAGCTGAACTGCTGGTAGTAAGACACGGGCTGCCTATCCTTGGTGTCCTGTGGTGGCCTCTCCTGCACATCCTTAGTGTACGGTTGCAAGTGGGCTTTGCTGACCTCTACAAGATGCTCTGGTGTGTTGGGATAAAGATCATCCCGAATCTGTCGCCCTTGCATCTGCAGACGGGCCTCATCACAGATTTGCTGCCGTGCTGATGTATCCCCTTGAGAGCTAGAGCCACCTCGGTGAGATGGCTACTTGCTCCTCCCCCTGAGCGGATCCATCCTTTGCTTCACCCTTCTCTCATCACCTCTTCCGTCCGACATCTAAAACATGGAAACTGTGAATTAGAAGACTGCATAATAGCTAGTAGGTTATAGTGAGGCAATAGACTTTGATGGATAGGGTGTTACTTGGATCAAACCCCTGCTCATGGTCCGGCACTGCCGCTCGGGGAGCGACACTGCCGAGGCCCGGCACTGCCGCGCGGGCAGGCCAGATCTGAGCCAAGGAACACCACATCCATCATCTCTACTACCTCCCTATCATCTACAAACTCTTCTACAACCTCTAAGTACAATAGCCATGACACATTTTACAAATCAGGAAAAACTAGGGTTAGGGATTTGAAGTTTCACCTTGAGATGGAGAGAAGAGGGAAACCCGAAGGGAGATGGAGGCTACACCAAAGGGGATCCCGGAGCAGCACCACCGGTGGCCGGATTCGCCGGGAAGAAGCCCGGAGAAGAGGAGAGCCGCCGGTCACCTCCCTGTCGCCCGAGAGAAGAAAAGAGGAGGAGATGGTCACGGGCTAGGAGAAAGAGGGAGAGAGAGAGAGAGAGAGAGAGAGAGAGAGAGAGAGAAGTGGAGCCATCCGGTTAGAATGGAGAAAATTTTCCTTTGGTCCCACGTGGTAACAGTCGACTCGGGCTGAATCGGCTAGTCGTGGCACTACCGCGCAGAGCGCGGCACTGCCGGGGCCCGGCAGTTCCACGGCTGGCCCGGCACTGCCGGACAAATACCACCAGAACAGATTTATCTCTAAGCTGCTACATCTCTTCCTTGGAGTGGACACGTACAACTTGCATGTTATGACCAGTGACAATCAATCAATACAGAACAATGGTCATTTCAAGCAAGTTTCTTTCTCAAGGATTTTGAAACACAATGTATGAGAGTTTTAAAAAATGGTTTTGCCTAGGTCATACTAGTTGATCAATCAAGCATGCTAGGTTTCAAACTATGTTACGAGAGTCAAGTATATTTAGTTCACTTCTCAAAGCACAAAACCTTGACTCATCGAGAGGCTTAGTGAAGATATCGGCTAGTTGTTTGTCGGTGCTCACATGACGAATTGCGATATCTCCTTTGATTTCATGATCTCTCAAGAAGTGATGTCGGATGTCTATATGTTTGGTTCTTGAGTGACTCACTAGGTTGTTTGCAAGTTTTATGGCACTTTCATTGTCACACAAGAGTGGGATATGGGTGAAGTTACATCCGACGTCACGAAGGGTTTGCCTCATCCAAAGTAGTTGCGCACAACATGCACCTGCAGCAACATACTCGGCCTCGGCTGTGGAAAGGGCTACACAATTTTGCTTTTTAGAACCCCAAGACACTAAGGAGCATCTAAGGAATTGACATGTCCCCGAAGTGCTTTTTCGATCTACTTTACAACCGGCATAATCGGAATCCGAATAGCCAAGTAGTTCGAACTTGGAGCCCTTAGGATACCACAAGCCAAGGTTTGGCGTGTGAACTAGATATCTCAAGATTCTCTTAACGGCCACTAAGTGACACTCTTTCGGGTTAGCTTGAAATCTAGCACACATGCACACACTAAGCATAATATCGGGCCTAGATGCGCATAAGTAAAGTAGAGAGCCGATCATGGAGCGATATACCTTAAGGTCCACGGCTTTCCCTTCCTCATTGAGATCAAGATGTCCATTAGTTGGCATGGGAGTTTTGATAGGCTTGGCGTTCACCATGTCAAACTTTCTCAACATATCATGGGTGTACTTGGTTTGGCAAAGAAAAGTCCCTTCCTTCAATTGCTTGATTGGAAAACCAAGGAAGAACTTGAGCTCACCCATCATAGACATCTCAAATCTCTTAGTCATGATCCTACTAAACTCATCACAAAAGGATTTGTTAGTACTACCAAATATTATGTCATCGACATATATTTGGCACACAAAAATATCTCCATTGACTTTATGAGTGAAGAGAGTAGGATCGGCTTTGCCTATTTCAAAGCCTTGTTTAAGCAAGAATTCCTTAAGGCATTCATACCATGCTCTAGGTGCTTGTTTAAGCCCATAGAGCGCCTTTTGGAGCTTGAAGACATGGTTGGGGAACTTGGGATCTTCAAAACCCGCTGATTGCTCAACATACACCAACTCTTGTATAGGGCCATTGAGAAATGCACTTTTCACATCCATTTGATATAGCTTGAAGTTGTGATGGGCTGCATAGGCTAGAAGAATCCGAATGGCTTCAAGCCTAGCAACTGGTGCATATGTTTCTTCAAAGTCCAAACCTTCTACTTGAGTGAACCCTTGAGCTACCAATCTTGCCTTGTTCCTTGTTACCACTCCTTCATCTTGCTTGTTGCGGAAGACCCATTTGGTTCCAATGACATTGGTATTTGGTCTTTCCACAAGTGACCATACTTGATTGCGCTCGAAGTTGTCGAGCTCCTCTTGCATGGCCATCACCCAATCTGGATCTTCAAGAGCTTCTTCTACCTTGAGAGGTTCCAAAGAGGAAACAAACGAGTAATATTGACAAAAATTTGAGAAATGAGAGCGTGTCGTTACCCCCTTTCGAAGACTCCCAAGGATGTTGTCAACGGGATGGTCCCGTTGAATAGTTTGCTTGAGCCTTGGATGATCTATGGGTTCTGCTACATCTTCGGCATCTTCTTCATCTTGCTTGAAGATGGGTTGTAGGTTCACTCCACGAAGTGGAGTGGCTGCAGCTGCCCTGGAAGTGCCCGGCACTGCTGGGCTCTGCCCGGCACTGCCGGGGCCCGACACTGTCGGGGTTGTGGCTGGCACTGCCGGGGACTGTATGTCACCAGTCCCAGCAGGGGCTTCAGCTTGAGGACCATCCAGATCAGTAGCCTGCTGTTCTTGTGGTCTAATATCACCAATGGCTAATTGCTTGATTGCTTCGCAAGGTGGTTCCTCATTTCCTACAACAACTTCATCAACTTGCTCTACTTGAGAGCCGTTAGTTTCATCAAACGTCACGTCTATTGCTATTTCAACCTTGCCGGAGGCCTTGTTGAAAACACGATAGGCATGCTCGTTTGATCCATAACCGAGAAGAAAGCCTTCATCAACCTTAGATGCGAACTTAGAGGCTTTGTGCTTCTTGTTCAATATGAAACATTTGCACCCAAAGACTCTAAAATAAGACACCTTTGGCTTGTTACCGGTGAGCAGCTCATAGGAGGTCTTCTTTCTTCTCTTGTGGAGGTAGAGGCGGTTGATTGCATGGCAAGCGGTATTGACGGCTTCGGCCCAAAAGATGTCCGACGTCTTGTACTCATCAAGCATCGTCCTTGCCATGTCAATGAGTGTTCTATTCTTCCTCTCCACCACACCATTTTGTTGAGGGGTGTATGGAACTGAAAACTCGTGCTTGATGCCCTCCTCATCAAGAAACTCTTCCACTTGGGTGTTTCGGAATTCGGTTCCATTGTCACTACGAACCTTCTTGATGTTGAAACCGAATTCCCTTTGAGCTCTTCGTATGAACATCTTGACCTTCTCTTGCACTACACTCTTGTCATGCAAAAAGAATACCCAAGTGAAATGAGAAAAGTCATCAACAATAACAAGACCATGTTTGTTACCGCCGATGCTAAGGTAGGCAACCGGTCCAAACTGATCCATGTGGATCAACTCCAATGGATGAGTAGTAGTGTCATAGCTCTTTGGTGGGTGAGGTACGCCTACTTGTTTTCCGGCTTGGCAAGCTCCACATACTCTGTCTTTCTCAAAATCAACATTGGTTAGTCCTAGGATGTGGTTGTCTTTTTGAAGTTTGGCCAAGTTCCTCATCCCAACATGAGCTAGTCGGCGATGCCATAACCAACCCATGCTAGATTTTGCCACTAAACAAGTCTCAAGTTTGGCTTCACTTTTGTTGAAATCAACTAAGTAAAGCTTCCCTTTCAAACGACCCGTAAAGACAATAGAGGAATCCTCCCTTCTAAAGACTTCCACACCCTCATCCGTAAAGAGACAATTGAAACCCATCCCACACAATTGTGAAACGGATAACAAGTTGTAACTTAACGAATCAACATGTAAGACATTAGTAATTGAATGTTCAAGTGTGATGGCAACTTTACCAAGTCCTAACACATCCCCCTTGGAGTTATCACCGAAAATGATGTTTTCACTTGCATTTGAAGTTGGGGAATATGATGAGAACATACTCCTTTCTTCGGTCATATGATTTGTACATCCGCTATCAAGCACCCAACTTGATCCACCGGAGGAGTATGCCTGCAAAACAAGTTTAGTTCCTAGGTTTAGGTCCCCAATTGATATTGGGGCCTTGCAAGTTAGTCACAAGTATCTTAGGAACCCAAATAAACTTGTCGGTTGTCCTCTTGTTATCACCAACATATTTCACAACAACTTTACCACTGTTGTTGTGTTCTAATATGTAACAAGATGACATGCTTTTCCTTGGGGCTTCTATCTTGGGTTGATGTGCAAACTTGTTCTTGGTCACCCAAATAGATTCCTTTGGTTTCTGAGACCCTTGCTTCTGGTTGGACACCTGCTTGTGCTGTGTGTGAGACTGAGCAGAAGGGAAACTGGTAGCCTTCCCTTTCTTGGGGCGCGGCACTGCCGGCCTGGGCCCGGCACTGCCGCCTTCTGGCGCGGCACTGCCGCAGTCTGTGCAGGCTGAACTGTACCAATCTGACCCTTCTTCTCAAAACTCACACGCTCATAGCCATTCACTGTTTTTCTTCCATTGGTTTTGGCTCCTTTTTCGTGCCCCAACCTGAAACGTACCACGATTTCCTCGAAGGGAAATCCACAGATACAACAACAATGTGACAGTCTCTGAAGATCATGCCATCACATTATCATGGGAATTTAGTTGATAACCAAAGTGCATACATCGAATCCCTGTTTAAGAGTACAAATAGCAGGGTTTACTTATTATTACATCACCACTTGGCGGAATCAAACATCTCAAGACATCCAGAACAACATCAGAAGACACAATCTCGGTGATAGACTTGTCGACTCCTCCGACTTGAGCGTAGAACAAGGCCCCCTAGTTCTCCCTGAAAGGATCAAGATGCCAAAGAGGGGGGGTGAATTAGGCTTTTCTAAAACTTCTTGCAAGAATTAAAACCTATCAAGCCCAATTAACCCCCTAGTGCCTAGAAGTGTATAGGACAAGAATCAACCGCACAAAAAGACTATCGCTAAACCATTTCTACTCTAGCATGACAATTCAATTCATGAAAGAACAAGTAAATACGGAATTGAATTGCTCAAAAGTAAATGCGAAGTAAAGATAGTAGAGATGACACGACGATCTTTTTGCCGAGGTATCGAGGTGTCGGCACACCCCCTAGTCCTCGTTGGAGCACCCGCGCAAGGGTATCGCTCCCCCTTGATCCGCGCAAGGATCAAGTGCTCACTACGAGCTGATTCTTCGCCACTCTGGCCCGGTGAATCGCTCGCTACCGGTCACAACATGGCTTGGGTCATCCACAAAGCCTCCGGATGATCACCAAGCTCTCCAATCGCCACCAAGCCGTCTAGGTGATGCCGATCACCAAGAGTAACAAGCTAGAACTCTCACTTGACCAAGACAAGGCCAAAGAGATGGATGGATGCACACTTGCTACTCAATTCTCACTAGGAGGTGTCTAATTCTCTCAATTAGCAAATCACTCAACCTCACTAGGGCTCTTGCACTATCTCACACTCACAAGTTGTCTCTTAGCAGAAGGAAATGGCAAGAACGCTCAAATGGATGGAGGGAAGGAAGTATATATACTCCCCCAACCGGCCATCCAAAAACAGGACAAGACAGGGTTTCTGCGGGGGCATCGGACGCTCCGATGCCGAGCATCGGACGCGCCGATGACCTCAACCAACGGTCGACTGTACCCTCTTGTCAGACGTGTTAAAGGAGCATCGGACGCTGGGCAGCGTCCGATGCCCTTGCATCGGACGCGTCCGATGCCATTTGGACCTCTCTGAACGGCCATCGGACGCTGGCCCTCAGCATCCGATGCCAGCGTCCGATGCCTTCCACAGTTCACTCCCAAGTGAACTGTGACACCGGAGCATCCGATGTGGCACCATCGGAGCCTCCGATGCCATGCACCAGACCAAACCCTAAGTCGGTGTGAGCATCGGAGCCTCCGATGCCCACTCAACCAGCGTCCGATGCCCTTTTCAAGGCCAAAATGAACTCGGATCGCGACGCGGTCTTAACGACTTTTGATCCTCTCGACATAAGGCATCTCTCTGAGCTACCTAGGGCTATGAAATAATAAGTGTGCACCACACCTACCTCAATAGACTCATCTAGGTCAAGCTACTGATTCACGCCCCCCTTTATAGTACGGCCAAAGGAAAAACAAAGACCTAAGACTACCTAAGTGTCCTCCAACACCATGCGACACTTAGCCTAGCCTACCGCCGTCTTTGTCGTCCGTCCTTTTAAAACCGAAACGATTTCCATCGCCAGGGGACATGAACTCCATATGCCCGTATCGTCGCCATTACCGTGACCTAACTCATCCCTGTTTCTGCAAAACACACGTTAGTCACAGTAATCTTGTGTTTCATCCAATCACCGAAACCCACTAGGGGCCAAGATGCGTTCAATCTCCCCCCTTTTGGTGATTGATGACAACACGAGATCGAGTATAGAGAGAAGAGGTTTTCAAATCATGACATGTATGAACTTGCAATGAATAAGAGAAAATGATTAGGGGCAAGCTCATACATATCATGCCAACATCCTGCACTCAACAAGTTAGAGTGAATAGCAAGTGCAAGAGTAAAGAGCTCGAATACATAACAAATGAGAATTGAGCACAGGTAATCGAGTAAAGCGAAATGACATGTCATATCATATATCATAGTGAGCACATACATGTCATATGATCCATAGTATGAGTATATAACAAAAACATGCACAAAAGATGCGATAAGTAAAGAGCGTATGTGAACAAAACACAACATAATACATCGAAACCCTCTCACATCACTCCCCCTATCGCTATACTCGGCCACTCTCCCCCTTTGGCATCAAGCGCCAAACTAAGCGTCGGAGGGCGGAGGTGGTGCAGACGAGCCAGGAGCAGTGTCCGGAGTACGCTGAGAGAACTCAAACTGCTGAAGGTACTCCTCGGAGTCTGAAGAGGTGGTGCCGGAAGCCTGCCGACCCGCTGAAGCTGGAAGCTGCTGAGAAGCGATCTGGGTCTGCTCTGGCACGGACTGCTCTGCCTGCTCTGACTCTGGTACGGACTCTGTCGCAGTCGCAGTAGTAGTGTCAACCTGAGTATCGGAGTGCGGAAGCTCGGGTATAACAGACAACTCAGGCTGAACTGACGTGGTCGTCTCAGACTGCACAGGCTCGGTCTGCTCTGAAGACGCGACTGAGCTCGGAAGGGTCTCTGTGGTGGAGGTCATAGGAGCCGTCGACGTCTGAACTGGGTCCGGAAGATCTGGAGTAGGAAACCCAGTGAGCTCGCTGAAAGTGGCGGACAGGTCTCGAGTCACAGAAGTCGTCGTAGTGTAGAGAGACTCTATCGGCCTAGGAGTGAATCCGGTCCGCAGCGAACTGAAGAGCGGGGCCCCGCCTGGAGGAGTGGTGAAGCTGGTGAACTGAGAGGAGCTAAGGCCCGCGAGTGGCTGCGGAAATGGAGGAGGCTGTCCGAACTGCTGCGGAGGGACTGGTGGCTTCCACTGGATCTGCTGATGTGGGGGAGGCTGCTGCCACTGCCATTGGGGGGGGTCCGCTGGCAAGACGCTCCATGAAGCTCAACGTCTGCTGCTGGAGGGCCATCATCTGACACTGCAGGGCGTCTGAACGCTCCTGAGCCTGCTGCTGTGCGAGTGCCTGCTGCTGTGCCAACCTCTGCTGCATCTGGGCAAGCCGTTGGATGTCCTGGGTCACAGTCCT
This sequence comes from Coix lacryma-jobi var. lacryma-jobi, assembly GCA_009763385.1. Classification (NCBI taxonomy): domain Eukaryota; kingdom Viridiplantae; phylum Streptophyta; class Magnoliopsida; order Poales; family Poaceae; genus Coix; species Coix lacryma-jobi. Next base: position 3,991,916 of record CM019826.1, read on the forward strand.
CTGCTGCTCCTCCATCCATGCTAGAATAGCGAGGAGGGCTGGGTCGGAGGAGGCAGTACCACTGGTCCCGGCCTGTGAGTCGTGAGCACGCGGCTGAAAGCGGGGCAGGAGCTGGTAATCCTCATCTGAGTTGTCGGTGGGGTCCGTGGCTACGTACGTCTCACCACCCTCTAGATCTGCAAGCTCCTGCTCTGCGAGAGCCCGAACGGCCTCGTCCTGCTCCTGAGCAGTCTCTGGGACCTCTGATCTCTGACGAGAGGAAGACGGCGCCTGCTGCTCCTGCTGCCTACGATCCCGGCCGTGTCCCAACAGCTGACTCATGTTGTACTCGGGGAACACGGTCGCGGATCCGGTGAGCGACTGACTGAGGCGAGTGCCAGTGGTGGCAGCGACCTTCCAAAGTAGATATGAAATCCAATGAGCATATGGAAGCTGCCTGCGGGCCTTGATGCCCTCTGCTACAGTGTCCTCAATCTCACACAAAATCACGTCCTAGACGTCAAACTCCTGCTGCCTAACCATATAAGCGAGTAACCATAGCTGCAGCCTGGAAAGACCCTCTTCGAAGCCCACCCTAGGAAGCAAGGTCCGCCGTAGAATCGCGTTGAGGATCCGAGTCGTAGGGGTGAGATCCCTAGGAGTGCGACTCGAACCCTCGCCGAACGGCTCTGTGAAGCACGGGCGAACCAAGTCTGTCGAAGGCTGTGCACCACCGTGACGGCGGCGGGGTGGCTCCGTTTGGTCGTAGCACAAGTCATGGATCCGGGTCTGTGAGCGTGTCAATCCAAACCAATCCCAGATCTCTGACGAGAACAGTCTATAGTGCTCCCCCTCAAGTGCGAACTCAATGGTCTCTCTGTCCGGGTGCACCCACAGCGAAGCATAGAACTGAAATACCCAATCCTCAACATATGAGCCAGACCGCCCCAGAAGATCTGCCAGACCAGGTAGATAGGTGAGTAGGGGACGAATCTGCTCTCCAGCTGCTGCGACTATCGCCTCCAGAGGACAAACACGCTGAGGGCGCAAAGAGATCCCGGCGTTCCTGTAGCCCTGGTAGAAATCCTCCTGCAACACTGTATAGAACGACGGGCCGGCCTGCTGCTGTCTCTCCCTCGGGAACCACTGCTCGACTGGGACGAGCCTGAGTGTCTGGATATGAGAACAGGTAGCCCCCCGGAGGTCCAGTCGCGGAATCGGCGGGGGCGCACGCCTCGACGGAGCACGTGCGCCACGCAGAGGGACATCGGGCCGGGGTGGCACCGTTGTCCTGCGACGGGTGGACCGGCGTCGGGGAACCTCCTCGTCTGCCTCGGCCTCTGGTGCCTCTGCCTCTGCTGCCTCGGCCTCTGCCTGGCCCTGCGCTGAGCTCTGGGGCTCGACTCCTGACGAGGTGAACGTCGTCCGACGACCGGCAGCCATGAGCGTGCCAGTCCGCGAACCGTGAAGCCGCTCAACCTCCTCGATCGCTCTACGCTGGTCGGGGGACAACTGATCCTTGATCCCGAGTCCGCCCGTACGACCACCCTGCTCGGCACGCTCTGCGGCGTCTGCAATCGCCTGAGCCTGCGCTGCCTCTCTCTCGGCTCTGGAGCGCTTCCTGCGTGTGATCAACTTTCCCTTCCCGGGCCTCTGACCGGAAGGGGGGCGACGGGGAGGAGAGTCCCCTGGTCCACCACCAACGTTCTTGCAGCGCGGCATGGCTGACAAGAACTAGGGTCACTGAACTGAAGAAGCTCTGAACTGCCGGAACTGTCGATGAAAAGAGCAAACAACCTGACAACCCAACCGACGCTGAAAGCTTGGTCAAAGAAACTCCCCCTGACACTGAGAAACACTGCCGCTGTCACTCGCGAGGCTTGGCCTCGATCCGTACCCGCAGGCTTGGCCCCGGGTTATCTGCCACTGACAACTGACAAAGCTGACAACAGGCACACTGACTCTGACTCGCTGCGAGAATAGATGGGATATATATGAGCATACATATTCTAGAGGTAAGCGAGACCTATCAGAAGCAAAGCATATGAGATAAGAGAGGAAAGGCTTCTCTACCTGACGAACGACGAGACGAACCAAGCACGAGGGAAGTCACAGACGTTCCGACACCCACACGTCACGCCAAGGTGGTCTGCACGAACAATGGGCGAAAACAGGGTAAAAACAGGAAAGAACGACGGTTGACGCATTTCGTCGAACACTTGGAGCGCATATGTTAAGAAAGTGGAGGAAGGGGCTCACTGTCGAGATGTGCTGGTCGGGGAAGGGCGCCGGAGAGGGGAAGGAGCGCGAGGGGGTCGGTCTCTGGCGAACAGGACTCGAACACGGCGAGCAGCACCGGCGATAGGGCGGGACGGCGGCGAGTGTGGAGGTGGGGCTCCGGCGAGTGTGCGCGCGTGCGGGGGCGAGGAAGCTGCGAGGCAGGCGGCGGCCGGCGGGGGTGGTGGCTAGGGTTCGGACTGCGGCGTAGAGGATCGGGCTAGCGGCAGTTAGGCGCGAGGAAGAAGAATGACTGAGGGAGATGACGCGTGGGGCCGACCAGTCAGTTGAAGAACTCAAAGTGCCGCTTAAAGTGGCATCGGACACGCCGATGGTTACGCATCGGACGCTCCAGTGCCGGTCCAGAGAGCTCCAGAACGGCCAAAATCGCATCGGATGCGAGCAAATCACTGTTTCAGCCGGGGCTGCCTACAGTGCAGGCATCGGATGCTGGGCCAGCGTCCGATGCAGCGTCCGATGCTGCATCCGATGCTCCATTTGAGCAGTTTCTAAGATCTCCGTTGCGGCTCCCTCTCCCAACCAAGTTCCAACTCAAATAAGAAGCAAATAAACACTAGTTGGAACCTAGTATGAGCATCCTCGCATAAACCCTCTATTTTAAAAATATTTTGCCATAGGCTATGTATATTTTTTAGAGAAAATAGGCGATAAAACCCGAGGAGACAACATGTGGCCACCAAAACTAGGGGTCTCAACCATTAGGAGCTTCAAATGCTCCCCCTAGCGGTGGACGAACACAGCGGTTGCTCAAAACATAGCCGAAAAGAAATGACAAAGCAACAACCATGCAAATGCAATGCAATACGGAATTTGAATCTAGGTTGCTTGTCAAGTTTGCTCATGGATAAGCTTCTTCACACGCTTTTTGGGGCGATTATCTTAACCACGTCTGACATGCCTATGTGCATAGCATAATTTAAACATGGCATATTTTACAATGTAATGCAAAGACAACCCCCTTTCACCTTTTGACAAAGTTACTTAGATCAAGCACATTAAGCTCACTTTGCAATCTACAAAGGGTGTTTTCATCTAGGGGTTTTGTGAAGATATCCGCCAATTGATCTTCGGTTCTAACTCCCTCCAAGGATATATCTTTCTTGGAAACATGGTCTCTAAGAAAATGATGGCGAATATCTATGTGCTTTGTGCGAGAGTGTTGAACCGGGTTGTTAGCAAGCTTAACCGCGCTCTCATTGTCACACAACAAAGGTACCCGTTCTAGGACTACACCATAGTCTAAAAGGTTTTGTTTCATGTAAAGGATTTGTGCACAACAAGCACCCGCGGCTATGTATTCCGCCTCGGCGGTAGACAAGGCCACACTATTTTGCTTCTTTGAACTCCATGACACTAGTGATCTCCCAAGCAAATGGCACCCTCCGGATGTGCTTTTTCTATCTACTTTGCAACCTGCGTAATCCGAATCGAAATACCCAACGAGTTGGAAGTTAGCTCCTTTGGGATACCAAAGGCCAAAGCTTGGGGTGTGCTTTAGGTACCTAAGGATTCTCTTCACCGCTACAAGATGTGATTCCCTAGGATCGGCTTGAAAGCGAGCACACATGCACACACTAAACATGATGTCGGGCCTAGATGCGGTCAAATATAACAAGCTACCAATCATAGAGCGGTAGAGAGTTTGATCAACCGGGTTACCTCCCACATCTAGGTCGAGATGTCCGTTTGTTGGCATTGGAGTCTTGATAGGCTTGCAATCATCCATGTTGAAGCGCTTGAGGAGGTCTTTTGTGTACTTCTCTTGAGATATAAAAGTCCCCTCCTTCAATTGCTTGACTTGAAAGCCTAGGAAGAATGTGAGCTCGCCAATCATAGACATCTCGAACTCCTTCGACATCAAGTCACCAAATTCCTTGCAATAGGCTTCATTTATTGACCCGAAGATGATGTCATCAATGTAGACTTGACAAATGAAGATCTCTCCATCAAGCTTCTTGGTGAATAGTGTGGTGTCGACCTTCCCAATGGTGAAGCCCTTCTCAATGAGGAAGTCCCAGAGGCGCTCGTGCCACGCTCTAGGGGCTTGCTTGAGCCCATATAGCGCCTTGGACAACCTATAAACATGATTAGGATATCTAGGGTCTTCAAACCTGGGAGGTTGATCAACATAGACTAGTTCATTTATGAAGCCATTTAAAAATGCACTTTTCACATCCATTTGATATAATTTAATGTCATGATGTGATGCATATGCAAGGAGGATACGAATGGCTTCGAGTCTTGCAACCGGTGCAAAGGTCTCTCCAAAATCCAAGCCTTCAACTTGAGAGAACCCCTTTGCCACTAGCCTTGCCTTGTTTCTAACAACCTTGCCTTGATCATCTTGCTTGTTCCTAAACACCCATTTTGTTCCAATGACTCTTGCGCCTTTTGGTCGCTCTTCAAGTGTCCAAACTTGGTTGCGGGTGAAGTTGTTTAGTTCTTCATGCATGGCATTCACCCAATCCGGATCACCTAGAGCTTCATCTACAATGGTAGGCTCAACAAGAGAAACAAAGGAGTGATGTTCCATAAATAAAGCAAGTTTTTGAGATCGAGTCATTACACCCCTTGTCGGACTCCCTATGATGAGATCTTGAGGATGAGCTTGTAGTAGAGGAGTAGTCCTTCGATCAACCACTTGAGGGGCCGCTTGTGGAGCACCAACATCTTGAGCTTGTACCACCATTTGATCATGGGAGATATGAGTATCTTTATTTGGATCCCTCCCATCTTTATCATCATCAAGTGGTACATTGGATGAGGATGGCTTGTCAATGACTTGCACATCATCATCATCATCTTTAGGCTTGATGGCTCCAACCGGCATGTTCTTCATTGCTTCCCTCAATGGTTCATCACCTACATCATCAAGATTCTCATGCTCTCCTTGAGAGCCATTAGATTCATCGAATTCCACATCATATGTTTCTTCTACCATCCCGGTGGCATGGTTGAATACTCGATATGCTTTGGACTTCAATGAGTAACCAACAAGAAAACCAATATCACATCGGCGTTGAAACTTCCCTAGGTGTTGGCGCTTCTTGTAGATGTAGCATTTGCACCCAAACACTCTAAAGAAGGATACATCCGGTTTCTTGTTGTTGAGTAGCTCATAGGGGGTCTTGCCAAGTAGACGATGGGGGAACAAACGGTTTGATGCATAACAAGCGGTGTTGATTGCTTCCGCCCAAAATCTCTCTGGTGTAGAGTACTCATCTAGCATTGTCCTCGCTAGGGTGATTAGGGTCCGGTTCTTTCTCTCAACTACCCCATTTTGTTGTGGTGTGTAGGTTGCGGAAACTTCATGCTTGATCCCAACTTCATCACAATATTCCTCAATATGGGTGTTGTCAAACTCCTTTCCGTTGTCACTTCTAATCTTCTTGATCTTTACATCAAATTCATTTTGAGCTCTCTTGGCAAACTTCTTGAATGAAGGGGTTGCTTCGGATTTATCATGAAGAAAGAATACCCAAGTGTATCTAGAGTAGTCATCAACAATCACTAGGCAATAGAGATTTCCTCCCGAGCTTGCATAAGTTGTTGGCCCAAATAGATCCATATGAAGAAGCTCTAACTCTCTTGATGTTGATACAAAAGCTTTGGTTGGATGAGTGTTTGCAACTTGCTTCCCGGCTTGACATGCACTACAAAATTTGTCTTTCTCAAATTTGACATCCTTCAAGCCCCTAACCAAATCTTTCTTCAATAGCTTGTTGAGAGTGTTCATTCCAACATGTGCCAATCTTCTATGCCATAGCCAAGCAAGTGATTGCTTAGTGAACAAACATGTCTTCAAGTTGGCTTCTTTGGAGGAGAAATCCACTAAGTAGAGGTTGTTGTATCTAAATCCTTTGAAGATCACTTGTGCATCATCTTTCTTGGTCACAACCACTTCTTTGTCGGTGAACAAACATTGAAAGCCAAGATCACAAAGTTGCCCAATGGATAGCAAGTTGAAGCTCAAAGATGCAACAAGAAGTACATTGGAGATGGTATGGTCATTTGATATAGCCACTTTGCCCAATCCTTTGACATTGCCCTTTGAGTTGTCACCAAATGTTATCTTCTCTTGGTCATTGACATTCTCTTCTAGTGAGGTGAACATCCGGGGATCGCCAGTCATATGTTGAGTGCATCCACTATCAATTACCCAATGTGATCCACCGGTCTTGTAGTTCACCTACACACACAAGAAATCAAGCTTGAGCTTTTGGGACCCAAACTTGTTACGGTCCCTTAATCTTCTCAACTAGTGACTTTGCAACCCATATTTGCCTTGGTCTATTCTTGTTAGGTGGCCCCATAAACATTACTTTCACTTTGCCACTAGAATCTTGTCTAAGCATGTAGTGAGCATTGAAAGCAAAGGGCCTAGCATGCTTGGGCAAGGGTGTGGGCTTTGGCTCCTCACAATCATGAGCAAAGTGTCCTTCCTTTCCACACTCATAGCATCTTCCAATCTTCTTCTTCTTTGGCTTAGTGATGCTCTTGCGTTGCTTCATCTTCTCTTCAAGAAAGCCAATGCCATTTCTATTGGTCTTCATGACGGTGTTCATGAGAAGCTCACTTTGAAGACATTGGCCCTTGGTGAAGTTCCTCAAACCGATGGTGAGGTGCTCTTTCTCCTTCTTGAGCTTGTCATTCTCTTGTTGGAGTTCCAATTGAGATGGTGTCATTTTGTAGTCCCTCTCCATCTTCAATCTCTTGTTCTCTTCTTTTAGCATGTCTAGCTCAAGTGTCATGCTATAGTCATCATCATGAGATTGAATGATAACTTGCTTGGTGGTTGTAAGCTTCTCTAGATCAACCTTGAGCTTTGCATTCTCATTCTTGATCTTGACATAGTCATCATAGTGATCGGCCTCAACCACTTTCTTGCCCTTGCCACTAGCACTTTGCTCAACATGCTCACTAACCAAGTCCTCACAAGATGTTGCTATGTCACACTTAACAACAAGGTTAGTAGCATCATGTGTCTCATGTGAAAGCATATCATAAGCAATGGTGAGAGTATCATAATCTACTTTCACTTGAGTATATTGTTCCTTAAGCAAAGCATGACTAGTGGAAAGATCACTATGCATCTTATCAAGTTTTTCATTTTTAGCTTTGAGCTCTTTGTTGGAGAACTTGAGCTCCTTGATGGAAGATGACATAGTAGCAAGTTCATTTTTCAACTCATCACTAGCATGCATAGCATTGTCATATTTATCAACAAGAGCATCATTTTCACAAGCAAGCCTATCATTCTTAGCTCTAGTCTTTCTTATGATTTTAGTGTAGTTATTTAGCAATTCAACAAGTTCATCATAAGTGGGAGCTTTGAACCCTCCATCACTATCATCATCACTAGAGTCATCATCGCTTTGTACCTTTCGATCACCGTTTGCCATGAGGCATAGGTGTGTAGAGGATGATGGCGGTGGTGGTGGTGGTGGTGTAGAGGTCCCAATGACTAGAGCGGTCACCTTCTCCTTCTCATCATCACTATCTTCATTTGATGAGCCACCAGAGGAGTCAATATCGTGAGCCAATCACCAACAATGTAAGCCTTGCCACCTTTCTTGTGGTGTTGCTTCTTCTTCTTGCCATCCTTCTTGTAGGGCTTCTCACTCTTCTTCTCATCTTCGCTAGATGAGTCATATTTCTTGCCCCTGTTCTTGTAGCTCTCTTTCTTGGGCTTGGGGCATTGGTGAGCAAGATGGCCAAGGTCACCACAATTGTAGCAATCCATTTCGAAGATTGGCCTTCTCTTGCTACTTGTGAAGAACTTCTTCTTTCTAGAGTCAAAGTTGACTCCATTCTTGTGAAGCTTCTTCAACATCTTGGTGGTCTTCTTCACCATGAGAGCAATGTTGGAATCATCTTCATCATCGCTTGTGCTCTCATGATGCACCTCAATAGCCTTGGATTTGCCTTTCTTGTCATGGCTTGCTTTGAAGGCCAAGTCCTTCTTCTTGTCGGTGGAAGAGCCACCACTTGGTGTGATGTGCATGTACATCTCATGAGCATTGATCTTCCCCAATACTTGTGTTGGTGTGCATGTGGAAAGATCACCTTGATGTAGCACCGTCACAATGTGTCCATACTTGTCAATAGGAAGGACACATAGAATCTTCCTCACAACATCGGATGGTTGCATTTGTGTGAGGCCAAGACCATTGAGCTCCTCTACAAGAACATTCAAGCGTGAGTACATTTCATTTGCATTCTCATGAGCAAGCATTTCAAAAGAGTTCATCTTTTGCATAACCAAATGATAACGCTCCTCACTCTCACTCTTGGTTCCCTCATGGAGCGCACAAATGTTTTCCCATAGATCATGGGCATTTTTGTGGTTCCGAACGCGATTGAACACATCCTTGCAAATGCCTCTAAAAAGGATGTTTTTGGCTTTTGCATTCCATTTCTCATTTTCCCCCTCATGTGGCGTGAGGCTAGTACCCTCCTTGGGTTTGGGGAACCCGGTTATGGCAGCATCGCGACATTTCACATCAACCGCTTCTAGGTACAACTCCATACGGATTTTCCAATATGGAAAGTCGTCTCCCTCGAACATGGGCGGTGGTCCATCACCCCCGGACATCTTAACTCTAAGCGGTTAAGCCTAAATCGAGAGCATGAGGCTCCGATACCAATTGAAAGGATCAAGATGCCCAAGACGGGGGGGGTGAATTGGGCTTTTCTAAAACTTCTTGCAAGAATTAAAACCTATCAAGCCCAATTAACCCCCTAGTGCCTAGAAGTGTATAAGACAAGAATCAACCGCACAAAAGACTATCGCTAAACCATTTCTACTCTAGCATGGCAATTCAATTCATGAAAGAACAACAAGTAAATACGGAATTGAATTGCTCAAAAGTAAATGCGAAGTAAAGAGAGTAGAGATCACACGACGATCTTTTTGCCGAGGTATCGAGGTGTCGGCACACCCCCTAGTCCTCATTGGAGCACCCGCGCAAGGGTATCGCTCCCCCTTGATCCGCGCAAGGATCAAGTGCTCACTATGAGCTGATTCTTCGTCACTCCGGCCCGGTGAATCGCTCGCTACCAGTCACAACATGGCTTGGGTCATCCACAAAGCCTCCGGATGATCACCAAGCTCTCCAATCGCCACCAAGCCGTCTAGGTGATGCCGATCACCAAGAGTAACAAGCTAGAAATCTCACTTGACCAAGACAAGGCCAAAGAGATGGATGGATGCACACTTGCTACTCAATTCTCACTAGGAGGTGTCTAATTCTCTCAATTAGCAAATCACTCAACCTCACTAGGGCTCTTGCACTATCTCACACTCACAAGGTGTCTCTCAGCAGAAGGAAATGACAAGAATGCTCAAATGGATGGAGGGAAGGAAGTATATATACTCCCCCAACCGGCCATCCAAAAATAGGACAAGACAGGGTTTCTGCGGGGCATCGGACGCTCCGATGCCGAGCATCGGACGCGCCGATGACCTCAACCAACGGTCGACTGTACCCTCTTGTCAGACGTGTTAAAGGAGCATCGGATGCTGGGCAGCGTTCGATGCCCTTGCATCGGACGCGTCCGATGCCATTTGGACCTCTCTGGAACCTCTCTGGACGGCCATCGGACGCTGGCCCTCAGCGTCCGATGCCTTCCACAGTTCACTCCCAAGTGAACTGTGACACCGGAGCATCCGATGTGGCACCATCGGAGCCTCCGATGCCACGCACCAGACCAAACCCTAAGTCGGTGTGAGCATCGGAGCCTCCGATGCCCACTCAACCAGCGTCTGATGCCCTTTTCAAGGCCAAAACGAACTCGGATCGTGACGCGGTCTTAACGACTTTTGATCATCTCGACATAAGGCATCTCTCTGAGCTACCTAGGGCTATGAAATAACAAGTGTGCACCACACCTACCTCAATAGACTCATCTAGGTCAAGCTACTGATTCACGCCCCCCTTTATAGTACGGCCAAAGGAAAAACAAAGACCTAAGACTACCTAAGTGTCCTCCAACACCATGCGACACTTAGCCTAGCCTACCGCCATCTTCGTCGTCCGTCCTTTGAAAACCGAAACGATTTCCATCGCCAGGGGACATGAACTCCATATGCCCGTATCGTCGCCATTACCGTGACCTAACTCATCCATGTTTCTGCAAAACACACGTTAGTCACAGTAATCTCGTGTTTCATCCAATCACCGAAACCCACTAGGGGCCAAGATGCGTTCACTCCCATCCATCGCCCTCGTAGTCATACTCGAGATCAACACCTGTTTAACCAAATTTTCAGTACGATTTGTACTGGCCACACTTTCCCATCCTATGCTTAAATTGCTATGTGGTAGGTGGATGCAAGGGTAGAGCAAAAGAACCTACTTTGGCTGTAGTTTTCCTATGCATTTAGTCATCTTTAAATGTATATATGTAGTCAAGTTTTAATTCCATCATGCAGTCACGTGATCGGCCACCTGATCACCTTCCCGGATGTCCCATCCAGTCCATCCACACACATCTTACCACACATTCTCACACTCTCTAGGCATCAAGGGCGACTCCCCCTCGCACCTTGCCTCAACGGCCAAGTTGGACCTATCATCCCAGGGGAAGAGAAGAGAAAGGACACCACTCACTAAGTCCGAGGGAAACTGAACACCATAGTGTTGTCCATGACCGTGGACACGGCTATACGTATAGATTGATCGACTCTGCAGAGCGTGTACGCCTGGAACCACAGGTTAGTCATCATCGACGATCGCGCTCGCCTAGACTGATTCTGAACTTCCCCCTAATCCGCAACGATGCCATCCTACCACTCAGCCCTGGGGCACCCCGGTGGAAATCCACCGTAATGCTGAGACTGTGAGACATGGATCCTGGCGTACCAAATAAAACACCACGTTGTCTTAGGAGGGTGTGGGTATCCAGCCCTTACCTCCCTACACTTATCACCTTTCAGCCTAGCAGTAACGACATCGTTTCGCCCAGGGGGTAGGAACGGTTCCCGCCCATACAAGAACAAGTGGTGCGCACGAAGGTACTATGGTCTGATCACCCCAGCGCAATCAGTCCTAAGGACCGGACAGGACATCTCCTCCTCGGGGTATTCATCGCCCCCGTGCTGACACAGCACCTCCGTCCCAGGGATTCGTCCCACACAGACCACTCCTCCTCAGGACCTCTTCTTAAATCACAATGTACCCGCCACAGGTGTTGACACTGGATTTTGGTCAACATTGAAAAGATGACAGGTGGACCCAGCGAGTAGTGAGAAGAGCATTCGGCAGACGGCCAAGCGGTCGGTTAATTTTCGGAGTTTCAGCAACTACCTGTGCGGTCGGCTATTTTATAAGGGTGTGACTCCATTCGGGAAATAGATATGGCAAGAGAAGCCGATCACGAGGATAATCGACCATGGCCGTAACAGATTAACCGAGTATTCAAGAATCAGAGGGGTCTGATCTCATTGGCCAGGAGTTGGATTTGGTGGTGTTGTGATGTGAAACAAGCAAGGGACCAGATTCGAAGGATTGATCAGCAATTACGATATCACGTATCCATCTAGGATCCTTACATACGTATGTAAGCATGTAATATAATATTTCCCTTTATTTTAGATATTATTAGGTAAGTCCCTTCAGGACTCTTATCTGCCCAGGGTATAAATATAAACCTCCGGCTATTGTAAAAACTGTTCACAACCATATCAATACAAACCGGCCCCGTGCCACCTTCGAGTCCTTAGTCGTGTCGTCGAGTTCTTCAAGAGGAATCATCAATCCGTCGACCTCCGCAAGTCCCGACAACCTTGTTATCATGTCTAGTATCATGCGGTGGATTTAGATATGATGCAAGTAGTCTCGTTCGTTAAGCTTAGTATCGTGCGGCGGATTTAAGCTTATGACGGGAGGTTTTTGCTTGTGCCTTGTATCGTGCGGCGGATTAAGTCATGAGTAAAAATAGTTATTGGCTCTATTAGATTTGGCAGATCTAATAGATTCATTAAGTTATCATGTGTTATGTGTTTTATTATTTAATTCTTGTAACACTCTTTTGCCCAATCTAGATTGATCTTTGTTCGGCCTTGTTTCACAAGCTTGCTTGTGTTTTGTTAATCATAAGATCATGATGGTCGGATCAGCTTTCAATCTAGATTGTCACATGTTGTGGGTTCATGCATGTTAGTCATGGTTAGGCTTTGATAGAACTGGGTATCGTGCGGCAGGTGCAGGTTTTAGATTGGTTTGATCATGTTTGTTTGCATGTTCCTTCTTCATGGACCCCAACTCGGCTAGTTTGCCGATCTTGGTTAAGCTTACCTGAGTAATGAGTATATATAGATCTGTTCAGATATATGCATGCTTTTAGCTTCTTATAATTAGATCGTATCATGCGGTGGATTAATCTAATTATAAGGAGTGGCGTAGATTTGTAGCAAGTGGTATCATGCGGTGGATTAGCTTCGCTCAAGTTTATGCTTGACGGGTTTATGAAGACTAGACGTGCGGCAGACTAGTTGGATTAGCCTATGCATGTTTTGTTTGAATAGGTTTATATTTACAAGTTACCCGTTTCTTTTATTACATATGTGTTCGGCAACCAGCATGTTTATATGCTTTCTTTTATACTTGCTGAATGACTTTATAAACCTGTTTGACAGACAGCTTCTATAGCTGTGTGCCGTCATGACTGGCTTTCAAAGCCGTACATATGGAACTGTCTAGTTTCACCCGGCATGTTCCAAAGGTATTCTCACATTTTTATCCCTTGTTGGTTTTTCAGGTCAAACCGACTGGCACGTCTCCGGATTCAACATACTCCGGGCACCCGATTGAAGCTAGCTTTTCGGCTTGCTGTGTGTGAGGCGTGGCGAACCAGATTTTGCGCCAACACACTTTTTGGCACGCCCGGTGGGACAATCGTCTGAGATCATGACGTTTGACAATGATGAAGTACTGCACGTGAAGATGGAGGACCTCCCAGAGGAAACTCAGCGCTTAGTAGAAGAAACCATCGATCAATACCGACACTTATGCTTACTGAGTTTCAGCAAGACTAGGGATAAGAAGGTCGTTCAGAAAACCCATCTTCCGAGAGTGGTCTTCGATGGTCATGTTGATCCAATGGTCCAAGTCCAGCACAATACTATGCAAGAAGTGATTAGCAAGGCGATGGCGTCCACTTTGATGAACCATAATGAGGCTTTTCTCAACAGCCTCACAAATGCCATGAAAGAGGTTTTCAACCTGGGTGGTGATAGAAGAGGTCCAGCATATAATATTGGAAACAATCAAGGAGCTGGAACTTCTACTGGACCTCAGACCAATGGCCCAAATGCCAATGGAAACCAGATGATGATCAACACTGGGGGCATGATTCCGCAGCTAGTGCAACTGCCGATCACAAGTAATAACATGTACTCATCGGCTACAAAAATAGCTCCTCAATCAAGCGGCATCACAACAAACTTCAATAAACCGCCATATCAAGGGAACGTAGCATCTGGTGATATCCCTCAGGGGTACAATTATGTCTCTGACTTCTATACTTTGGATGCTCAAGAAAACCCAGGGTATAATGGCAACACCTTTGGGGGCAGAAAAATGGCTATCAGAAGCCGGTGAATCAGATTGACCAGTTGATGAATCGGGTAACTGACCTAGTTCAGAAGCAATTTGGCTTGACGCCAAAATCTATAGTAACTGGTTACAAAAAGCCGTATCTAGAATGATTTGATCAGGTTGTTCTTCCTCCAAGATATAGAATTCCCGATTTTACCAAGTTTACAGGAACTGGTTCGGTGTCAACCATGGAGCATATAACCCAGTTTCTAGTCCAGCTCGGAGAGATCGGTGATGAGCAAGCACTCAAAGTCAGAATGTTTCCTCTCTCTCTGTCTGGTTTGGCTTACTCGTGGTTTTCATCTCTGCCACCTAATTCCACTCAGAGCTGGGATGACTTGGAAGATAAAATCCATGAGTATTTCGGCTTCGGGGTATTGGAAAAAGACTTAGTGGATTTAATCGATATAAGGCAGACCAATAATGAGTCTGGATGCCAGTGCCTCCAAAGATTCAGAGAGATGAAGAATCAATGCTATTCCTTGACATTGCCAGATTCAGAGGTGGTTAGCATTGCAATTCGAGGATTGATACCTGCTATCAGAGAGAAAATCGGCTTTGGTTGTAACAACATGGCCGATTTAGCTAAAAAGGTGGCAAGTATCGATTCTCAGAATCGGTACAATCAAGTCTTTAAACCTAAGAAAGCCTATAATGCAGAAAGCCATTTCTTCCTAGAAGATGAAAACAATAATTCAGAAGATGAAAGTGATGAAGAAGTGACTGTTGTAGACTGGGTTTGGAGAAACAGCGAATACATGCCTTGGGCAAAGGGTAAGAGTACCGAGAGAGATGTAAAATATAGCTTCGACATCACCAAGGCCGACAAGATATTTGACTACTTGCTGGAAAAGGGTCAAATCAAGTTGACTGGGAATCATACCATCCCATCGGCCGAGGAGCTTAAAGACATAAGGTACTGTAAGTTTCATAATTCCGGTACCCATACTACTAATGATTGCCGAGTTTTCAGAGATATGATACAAAGGGCAATCGTTAAAGGAAGGATAGGTCTAGAAAAGGCCAAAGACATGGGCATCAACGGCCATCCTTTCCCACAGAATATGGTAGCTCCAGCACCTCGGAGTGAAATCAAGGTGTTGACTTCTGATAGAGACAAGACAGTTGGGACAGTTGATTCAAAGAAGCAATTAACAGCTAAAGAGTATCAGGAGGTAAAAGGGAAGAAAAGCAATGATCAACCTGAAACTTCAAAGGCTGGAGAAGCAAGAAGGCGTCCAACTGTCAGGATCTTACTGAACAAGTGGTAACGTCAGAGGGAAAGGAGCCAAATGCAAAGGGAAAGAGATGAACAAGAATATCAAGAGTGGCTCGAAGAAGAAGAGTACAGGAAGTCCCGGGAAGAAGGGAGACGCATAAGAGATGAAGAGAAGAATCATTGGGACTGTCCCTTCTTCAGACATTGTTGGAATGAGGGCTTAAAGCTTCCTACTCTTCGTAATTGCCCAGAGTGCAGTGATCAATACCGAGAGTATAGGCAGTCGAGAGACAACCGTCGATCTGTGCATGAAAGACTAAGGTTTGAAAATGTAGATCAGCGCATAAAAAATGAAAATGTTCATAATCGGCTTGGAGCAAGATTAGCCGATCATGATCATCCATGGCAGGAGGGACAATGGTGTCTTGGTGGTTTAACAAAAAGCCAGAAGCGACGGGTTCAAAGGTTGAGAAACGACGAGATCCAGAAGAAGAAATCCAAAGTCTGACAAGTGAAGCAAATAGCCGATAAAGGTGAGTCATCGGCTAATATCGCTGCTCTATTCATGCTACCTACTGAATTTAGATCCTTTGATCATGAGGAAGAGTCTGATGATGAAGAGGCAGTTGCTCAATGGATCTATCAAGCTGTGGACAAGACGAATGGCTGCTTCATCTTCAACGGTGGTTTGTGTAATTTTACCCTCGCTTCTCTAATAGTTTCAGAGCTTAAAATTAAAATCATTAAAAAGCAAAACCTCTCATGTTGCTTCTCCGCACTAAAAAAACCTTAAAAAATCCACTCTATGAATAATGTGATATAAATATTTTGGGTTATCCATTGTTGAAATGATAAATAGATGCTCTATTTTATGTTTCACCTGTGTCTGGTTTATAGCTTTGATTTCTTTAAGATTTGGGTCTAGTGGTTATTATATTTATCTTGAAGTCTTTGAAATTTGTGGGTTGCGTAAGAATTTAAACTTTGTCTGAAAGTAGTTGTGGGATATGAATAGAGGTAGAATTTGCTATGACATTATTCTGAGAGATACTTGAAATTCGGAGATTTAATGAAATAATAAATTTACTTAATGTCATATTGAGCACTGTCAAATCATTGTGACTACTAGTTGAGATTGTAGTCATATTCTCAAGATCAAGATTCACGTACACGTTATAAACTAATGAGTGTTTTGCATGTGCATTCTCTCTTTGATTAAAAGTATGAGGCTATTCTATAAATCTCAGAAATAAAAACGACGGACACGTGTCCGCCAGAACTGAGAAAGAAAAAAAAGGGCCAAGTGACAGCCCAAATAAAAATATGAAAAAGAAAAGGTCAAGTGACCGCCAAATAAAATAAAAGATGGCCGAAGGCCCAGTAGCCTCATAATTTTAAAAGATAGGGAGAATGACATATGCAAAAGAAAAAGTAATAAAAATATTCACTTGCACTTCTTGATCTAGGTTTATGGCTTGTATCTCCTTATGGTCGAGTCTTTGACTTTGCAATATTATGTGATATGATTTTATATAAAGATAATGATAAAAACTCCGGATGAAAAGTGATCAACGGGTAAAAGATAAGCATTTCTGTAGCTATTCTGTTTTGCAATCGCTTGAGGACTCAGTGAGAACTAAAGCCTCATAATTAAAGAGACAGATGGATGAGTAAGGTACCATTTTATTCAAGTTTAAAAGAAATCTTGGTTATAAAATATGATGCTTTTGAGATGTAGTCAGCATTGCAGCATCTTTGCCTTGTATCGTGCGGCGGATTTAAGCTTATGACGGGAGGTTTTTGCTTGTGCCTTGTATCGTGCGGTGGATTAAGTCATGAGTAAAAATAGTTATCGGCTCTATTAGATTTGGCAGATCTAATAGATTCATTAAGTTATCATGTGTTATATGTTTTATTATTTAATTCTTGTAACACTCTTTTGCCCAATCTAGATTGATCTTTGTTCGGCCTTGTTTCACAAGCTTGCTTGTGTTTTGTTAATCATAAGATCATGATGGCCGGATCAGCTTTCAATCTAGATTGTCACATGTTGTGGGTTCATGCATGTCAGTTGTTGACACTGGTTAACTATCATAATTAAGAGATAAATAAATATGAAAAGGGCAAGAATTTGATCACCAACAAAGGTTTAGGGTTTCAACTGACAATATTCCACGAGTTTTGGTGAGTTATGATTCTGCAGGGACTAAACCAGGAAATCGGCACCGATAGCTTCCCATAGAAGGAAACCGTCGGGAGATAACGCATTCGCCAAGTCAGGATTATTCTAGAAGACTCCAGAGGAGGTAAGAAGACACCAGGAGGTCGACCACCGCGAGAGGCCGCCAGGTGGGACCGATCGGTCCCACCAGGTGACCGACCGGTCCCCCCCTGGGCCCACTGGCTTCCGTCTTCTGCAAGCTATCTCCACCGACCTCCAGGATGCATCTCGGTCGTACCTTAAGTCGGTTTGATCCAAGGGC
This sequence comes from Coix lacryma-jobi var. lacryma-jobi, assembly GCA_009763385.1. Taxonomy (NCBI): domain Eukaryota; kingdom Viridiplantae; phylum Streptophyta; class Magnoliopsida; order Poales; family Poaceae; genus Coix; species Coix lacryma-jobi. Next base: position 4,009,495 of record CM019826.1, read on the forward strand.
CACGGTTCACCGCCCAGGGCTATATAAACAGCCCCCTGACCCCCTCTCCAATGCAATCAGGCATCAGGCAATTCATTCATCAGGGTTAGATCAATCAGAAGGAGATCAATCGGAAGCTTTAGGACTACATCCACCTAGATTAGTAGATAGAATAGGATTAGAGGAGGCAAGCTACGCTTGGATTCCTGATCTAGTCACGAGAAGGCTCGGTAAACCCAAGATCTTCTCTCTTGTATTAACATTATGGATCTATTTCATAATTGCTCTTCTAGTTCATCATTGTTCTTCATTGTTTATGTTCTAGTTCATCGTCTAGTTCATGTTCATCATCTAGTTCATAATCTTGTTCTAGTTCATGTTCTAGTTCGTACTTTAGTTCTTATCGATGATCTAATTCACCTTATTGTTCATTATTGTGTTCTAGATAGCAATACAATTGATATGATTAAGACATCAATGATTATATTCTTAGTTATAATGCTTATAGTCTGCTTTGATTATATATTTGGCATAGATAGTTCATCTTTATGTTTATACTCATGTTCGTATAGCGCTCATCTTAAAGTACAACGGGTGGGTGATAAATGCTGTGTAGGCATGGTGCCTATACATTATTTATCTGCGAATGCGTCCTATGTTCCGGATAAAGTGGTAGATCGCGGGTGTGACAGACCTGTTGAGTCCTCTGTATTCCACCTCCCGAATGTAGTGTTCAGTATGGCTCAGTTAACTCATGGTTTAAGGGTTACTTTGTTTGACACCTTAACTATGGAGTTGCCTCTTGATTATAAATATGATGTGACCTAGCCAATGATTGCCAAATATAATTGCACTAATCAATGTATGCTATGACTTGTAACTAGAATAACTTAGGAATGTTTCTAATTAATATCTGTTCTAATCATCATCTGCTAGGCAGTACTGTTCTAAGTTTATCCTTGATTGATCTGATCTCTGTTATCCTTTATCAATTATTTATCATATCATTTACTCTATAATCTGATTCCTATTCAAAGTAATTAGTGTGTTATCAATCTTATTATAAGTGTGTGCCATATTAATTGTTGTTAAGTCCTTACAATGTCATCATATCTTGAATTGATTAGTCTCTAGGCTAAAATATAAATAACGATACCTGAGACTAGCTTGGGTGAAATGCTTCTACAACGGGTATGTTTATCTGTGCGCTTGCGGGTAAATATCTATCTTTAAATCCAATGCCCTGATATAATTACATTGCTAGCTTCATGTTGGGGATGACAACTTGATGTTAAGTGGAGTTAGTAGTATCCCGTACACTCTTTAGTGCCTTCACTGGATTATTATTTTATGTGGCTCATTCTTAGAGTGATTCCATTAAGGAGTGTCAACAAGCATTTCTGGCGCCGTTGCCGGGGACCACATCAATTCAATTAGGAATGGTACCTAGGGTTTTTCATTAAAATCTTTAAGAACACTGATAGGACATTGAATTAGCAGCATTTAAAATGGTAGCTAGAACATATCATTTTACTTACACACATGTGATAATGCACTAATTATTTACTTTTACAGACTTACCCTGGCTTTGTATATCTTTTTTATCTTATGCAGGGTGATGTATGACTGGTTTCCAACTTCCGAAAAACTACATTGAGGATCCCGAAGCTTTACTAAGGAGAACTAGACGCAAACTTAAGAGACCCTCAGCACTACTACCAGAAGTTAGCCAGATAAGAAGAAGCTTAACACCAGTGTTGGACACCATGGCCGACAAGACACTCCGTGAGTTCTCTGCACCAACCACTGCCAACATCAGGACTGGACCAACAGTCAATGTGGGAGACAACGGATTTGAGCTCAAGCCAGCTTTGATCAACATGGTGCAAGCTAATCAATTTTGCGGAAAGGCACATGAAGACGCAAGCACTCATCTCCAACACTTTCTGGAGATTTGCAGCACTTTCACCATCAAAGGAGTCGAAAGGGACGCCATTCTACTTCGCTTGTTCCCATTCTCACTCTTGGGAAAAGCAAAACAATGGTTCTATGCCAACAAAGACAAAAACACCTCATGGGCGATCTGTTCAACTGCCTTCCTAGCAAAGTTCTTTCCAGTGGGCAAGACGAATGCCCTCCGTGCCAAGATTTCAACTTTCCAACAACAACACGAAGAATCAATCCCAGAAACTTGGGAACGCTTTCAAGACTACATATCAGAATGCTCTCACCATGGGATGGAGAATTGGCTACTCATGCAGATCTTCTATCACGGGCTCACTTCAAGTACCCGTGAGAATGTAGATGCCGCTGCTGGAGGATCATTCTTATCACTCACAATCAACAATGCAACTACACTCATAGATAAGATGGCCTCGAACCAAGGATGGGATGAGGAACGCTCTCAGCCACGCAAGAGGGGAGGAATACATCAACTAAAGGAAGTAGACATGCTGTCTGCTAAACTTGACCTACTTATGAAGAAGTTCGATGAACACACTCCCAAGAGAGAAGACGTCAAGCAAATCTACGAATCTCGCATGACATGTGAAGAGTGTGGAGGCACTGGTCATTCAGGGAGCAACTGCCCTGAGATTCAAGAGGATGCAAAGTACATCAACAACAACACCAACTATCGTCCTCAACAAGCTCAAGGATGGAACCAGCAATCAAGGCCTAATTACTCAGGTAATTACTCAGGTAACTACCAAGGTAATACTTTTAATCAACCACCTTTGAGAGAGATGATATCTAATCAAAATAAAATTATTGATAATATGTCTAAGAAGATAGCTTCCAATGATAAACTGCTTGAAAATATTAATACTAGAATGGATAGCTTTACTTCTGCTATAAAGAATCAACATAGCTTTAACAAAATGATAGAATCTCAGTTATCTCAGTTAGCAGCTTCAGTCCCTATGGCTGAACAAGGTAAAATTCCAGGGAGTCCAAAAGAGCTAGAAACTGCAAATCTTGTAGACATCTTTGATGCAGGACACCTCATACCTAGACCGTCAAGGGAATGGATGGATGACTCCATTGCCCCAAAGAAAGGAGATCCAGGAAGACCTATGATTCCAATTCATATTGGACCTCACAGTTTTGAAGAAGCAGTCTGTGACCTTGGAGCAAGCGTCAACATTATGCCAAAGGTAATATACGAACAAATATATGGTGCACCTCTATTGTATACAACTATGTGTTTGCAGCTTGCAGATCAGACACTGTGCTACCCATTGGGAATTTTAGAAGATATATGTGTACGAGTGGGACGCTCGTATGTGTGTGCAGACTTTATGATCGTTGAAACAGGTGGAGACAAAAGAGCACTCATCATTCTTGGACGCCCATTCCTAAGCTCAACCAAAGCCATCATCTACACGGACAGCGCCAAGATCTGTTTCACAATCACAGGCAACAAAGAGAGATTCAGCTTCAAGAGTCGAACACTCACTACCAAAGTCCACCCTCAGATGCCCTACGAAGATGCAAACATCATATCATCAAAGAAGAAGAACAGGAACAGGAGAAGGAAGAACAAGACTACACAACCACATCAAGACACAGTATGGATGGTCAACTCTGTTCAAACAGAATACGACCACCTTCTTGCATCACCACTCCTCTCCAAGAGAGATGACCCAGGCGTACCCACCATCGATTGCAAGATCGAAGGAAGTACATTCCATAAGACATTCTGCGACATCGGCTCAAGTGTCAATATAATGTCTAAGGTAACGTATGAGCACTTATATAAATATAGACCTATGTATTCGACATATGTACAGCTGCAGATGGTGGACCAAACTTATCGATTTCTGGAGGGAGTAGTAAAGGACATGATGATCCAAATTAAAGACAACTATGTTCCCACCGACTTCTTAGTACTAGACATGGGTAAAGAAGATGACATTCACATCATCCTAGGAAGACTCTTCCTCAACACCACTGGTGCCATCATCTACATGAGATCTGGAGAGATCCACTTCCAGTTCTTCAGAGAAAAGGTACGCTGTTACTTCAATAGTCATGCCACTAATGTACAGGGAAAGAAGAATCACTCAAGGAGGAGATGCCGCACATCCCAACACAACAAGAATCGACAAATCAAGGATGGATGGGCTGACTATGAAGGAGAAGTTACCAGAAGTGAAGATGTCCCATCAAAGGAAACGAAGGACGAAGAAGTAAAAGAGACAAGTTCACCAGTCAAGCAAGTATGAAAAAAGAAAGAGAGTTCTACTGATATGCAATCATCAAGGTCCTCCTCAGGATCTGCTGATGCACCCAAGGAAGAATAAAGAGCATACAAGAAGTCTTGTTCGATAGACTATAAACATCGAATCCTCGCCGGAAGGTAACTCGGTAGTTATCCATAATCATTAGCATTAAATTTATCACCGCATAATTAGATAAAGCATGATCATTTTACCATTAGCATCATATTTACTTCTTAAGCAATTATATTTGCATCAGAAAGTAAAATAAATAAATAAAAAATGGAAACTCTAAGCCCCATGAGAGTAGTACACTTTCCGTGGAGGCATGAAAAATAAATAGACATACATTTGCATATTTACTTCTGCACTGCATCCTGTTGCATTTTTCTCTTGCATCGTAAAAATATAAAAAAATATAAATAAAGAGATCTTACTAAAATTCTAAGACAACTAAGGCTTGAGTGGCCAACCGCTAATGCTTAATTTGTTCCACAAGTTTTGTTGTCTATTTGAGTTTCACAGGATTTGAAAGGCCAAGAAAAGCTGACGAACAAGTTGGAGCATTGTCTCAACAACATCAACATCAATTTAAACTCTAATAGAGGAAGGACATGTTCACTGCCAGTCTGCTACATTACAAAGTGACTACGTCAACATTCAGCTTGGGGGAAGGCACCCCCATGTATCCACGTAAGTATCTTTATCCTCTTTTCATTCTATAAATAAATTCAAAACACCAAAAATATGTGAGCACATGAAGGCTCACCCTTAAAAAAACACCAAAAATATGTGGGCACATGAAGGCTCACCATTAAATCTAAAAAGAGAAACTATGAAACACTATATTGTTCCATGGAGCTAGGGTCCAAAATAGGAATCAACAAGTGTTTGAAACTCTGCTTAGTGGAAAGAAAGAATATAAATAATCTTAAGAGTTTTAAGACAACTAGATAAAGGGAAAGAATATTTATCACTAACGCTTAATCAAGTTCCACTAGTTGTGTTGTTTATCTTTGAATTCAGCAGGAAGAGAAGAAGAGAAGGACTCAAGAAATCATTAACGGTCTACTCAACTTCTGAAGAAAAATAATAATAAGTCAAGATCTAGCTTGGGGGAGAGCACCCTCAGTTACCATGATAAGTATCACTGCTTTTTATCTATTACTATTAGTTCAATTTAGTCAATAAATACAGAAACCCCTAAAAAGATGAATAACTGTTACAAAACGAAATAAAGATATTATATAATGAATAAATGTCTAGGTGGATAAAAACCTAATTTTGCTCATAATAAAAATGATGAACAATTGCTCTGCCTTTTCTTTTTAAGTACCTAGTGTTTAAACTTGAATTTTCTTGAGTTTTAGACAAAGTTGTTCTGAATAAACTCTGAACCTAAAACCTGTGGATGACAAATGCTTGATCTAAAGTCTAGATAATTGTGAGATATGATATAAAAAGGTTTGAGCTGCTGTTTATCTAATTCCTAGAGATACTAGAGTTCTGGAGATTTACATTTTGAAAAGATTAAAAACACATGATGAGATCCTATATGACATAACATGAATTCCTACCCAGAGCCATTAATATGATCTTAAGATAAGGCTACTTACTTTGTTCTAAGTTTTTAGTTATGGTTGAGAAATTTATCATGCTCTAGAGATCAAGAATGTTTTATTAAAAGATTCACTCTTCCGAAGTAGTATTGTGTTAGAGGCATGGGCTATGCAAAAGTATAAAAGGAGGAAATAAAAAGGGACAAGTGTCCGACTACCTCAAAAGGAAAAAAAAAAAGAAAAAAAGAAAAAAAAAAGAGAGTTATGATAAAAATATGAGAAAAAAAAGAATGATAGCCCATGGTCCCTCTAATTACAATATGCCAGCAAGAGATGACAAATTTCAAATGTTCTAAAGTCTTGATCTATGAGTATGACATCTTTCTCCTTAATCTTTGAACTTTGACTTGGTAAGATATGCTTTCACTTCTTAAAGCTCCAGATATATATCCATAGAAGGAAGAAAATTGCATCAGTGAGGAATCATAAAATATAAAAGAGCGATTTGAGAGTGTCATACAATGGAATCTCTGATTTTCATTTGAAAATATATATAAAAAGTCCAGAACGAAGGTTGATCGAAGAGTTAGAAATACAGTGCTTAACTTGATTGTTCTATCTTTCAATTGTTTAAAGACCCAGGTCAAGGCAAAAACTCCATAGTTAAAGGTAATATGAGAAAGTCAGAATAGTTAACTCTAAACCAAGGGAAGATTTTTGAACATATGTAAGGCATAGTAGCAGTTCCAATTTCATCATAAATGTTTGCTAAGGGACTAGCAAAAGGTAAGCTTGGGGGAATTGTTGACACTGGTTAACTATCATAATTAAGAGATAAATAAATATGAAAAGGGCAAGAATTTGATCACCAACAAAGGTTTAGGGTTTCAACTGACAATATTCCACGAGTTTTGGTGAGTTATGATTCTGCAGGGACTAAACCAGGAAATCGACACCGATAGCTTCCCATAGAAGGAAACCGTTGGGAGATAACGCATTCGCCAAGTCAGGATTATTCTAGAAGACTCCAGAGGATGTAAGAAGACACCAGGAGGTCGACCACCGCGAGAGACCGCCAGGTGGGACCGACCGGTCCCACCAGGTGACCGACCGGTCCCCCCTGGGCCCACTGGCTTCCGTCTTCTGCAAGCTATCTCCACCGACCTCCAGGATGCATCTCGGCTGATGAGGACATCGCCAAGTTGGACTCACCGACGCCATGGTCTTCCCCAAGTTGCAATCCGACTCCAACTCAGTTTTCACGTCACCCTCGGAATTCAGGAGCAGTCCCGAGTAAAATCAACGCCCCGGATGCATACGGACTCCGTTTTTTACGAACCAGATATGCTTGGAAAGATAATTTGATAAGCTAACCAATGGCTTTGGAATCACGTCAAAATACGTCCGGAGTCAACGGGAATCGTCGAAACAAGTCAGCGTCCAGAATCTGCCAGGGTGCTGCGTCACCGTATTTTGGTCCGTTGGGCCGTGTATCGTCTTAGAGCCCATTAGGGGGCGCGTCCAGCAGGGGCGACGACCTAAACCCTATATTTAGCCACCGCCGCCGTCGTTAGGTCTTGGGTTTTGTTTTGAGTTTAGTTTTCCACCGAGAAACTGAATCGTTCATTGTAACTGTGGTGACAGATCCTTTTACAGTGATCCAGGGCCCCCGTTCTTGATCTCCTCCACTGTGTCGATTAGTCCTTTGGAACCGAGTTCTTGAACCCCTCTAATATATTCGTGATATTCATATCTGCAATTTCAGATTGCGTGTTTTTACCCTCTTGCTTGTGTTCTTCGATTCGCTTGCAGGATTAGCCTTCTTGGCGAGGTCAATCAAGTTGTGCTTGGTTGATAACCAACGGAGCAGTGGTGTAACGGTTGCAGGGTTCGAATCGTGTCTGATTTGAAGCCGGATCGCCAACGTCGAGTTCTCCACCAATCGAACCTATCGCTACCTCACGGAAGATCGGGCCGTCCCCCATCAATTGGTATCGGATTTTTCAGGTTTCCCGCGAGGTATAATCTCGTTTGCCCTTAGATTCATATTTGTTTATTACCTACAGTCCACAAAAAGCCAAAAAATATTTCAATTTCCGCTGTCCTATCGCCTTTTGTGCCTTTGCAATTGCGTTTCAGATTCGCTTTGTTGAGTTTGTGTCCGTGGTCGAGTCTTGTTGCTGGTTTAGGTTGTGTTCGTCGTCGTAGTTCATCGTGCCCGTTGCTGTTTCTTTGTTTTCACCGCTATCCCATCCACCGTTCCTAAACAACAAGTCGAAGCCACCACATTACTCGACTTGCCCGCTAGCCGCCTTGTGTAACTTCTCGCCGCCGCGCAAACCCTAGACAGGTTGCCAACCGCTCTAATTTTTGCCTGCATCGCAGCCCTCCTTACATCATCTGGCATCTACCTTCTGTTGTTAGTCACAAGGACGCTTGATCTCGTGATCGGTGTTGGAGTTTCGGGTCGCTTTGCCCTAACTGCCGCTGCCGAGTTGCTCTTACTGCCGATTTTTGTGTGTGCGTTTCAGAAAACATAACTTGAGGTAACTTCGGTAAAACAGGCATAACTTTTCGCTCGTTTGTCCGAAAAATCTGAAATTTTTTGTGGAGATTCTTGACACCGTTTGGACCTCACCCAAACTCGGCTTCGCCCTGTTTGGTCCCCTCAAAATTGCCAAAAAAAATCGGGAAAATAAATAAAAAAAATTGACAAGGTTTCAGCACGCTTTTCAGAGAACTTGCTGATTTTGTGTAGACCACATCCGACCTCAGTTGCAGGTGCCAATTTTTGTGGTTACATCTTTTGTGATCCTTGTTCAAGGAAAAATATAAAAAAAATAGTGAAAAAATAAAAAAGTTTGATTCCTACTAGTACCTTTTTGGAAAATCAAGGGAAAATTCAGGAAAAAGAAAAATTCAGATTCTTTGCTTGTTCTGTGAGTTCTTTCCATCGTTCTTTGTTTTATCTTGTTGCGTTACGTCTACACACGTCTTAGCCAGCAATTGTGACTTGTGCTTTGGATACTTATTGAACTTTGCTCATCTGCTTTCGTTAATTGCTAATCCTTGCTGTCATATTGTGCCTACCTATAGCTCCACATGTACTTCTGTCAGCACAGGTTTATCTTGCAACTGTTACCCACGCTCAACAACAGATTGCTTCGTCACTTTGGTTTGATCTTGTTTGGCGTTGGTAAGAATACAGGCAAGACGGTGGTAAGCCGCCTGTGATTTTGCATTCCAGTTCCACTTCTACCACCACCACTTGGTTCCTTTAGTTGATAGGGATAATCCTTTGCTGTTGTCTTTTTCTATCTTCTAACAATGGCAGGAATTCCGACGGACTTCAATGAGTGCGTGTCCAAAGGCGAGCTTACGACATTCATGAATGAACAACGCAATCTTATGACCGAGCTGACACGCAACGTGAACAATCTGGTCAACCGCATTACGCAGCTTGAGCAACGCCCTCAACCAAATCGTGATGACGAAGATGCGGATGCTTTTGGTGATGACGATGCGGATGCTGATGCTGGTCCTCGTCGCCGCCTCAACTTCAATCGTCGCGGTATGGGAGGTAATAATCATAATAATGATCCTTTTGCTAAAATTAAATTTAGCCTACATTCCTTTGCTGGTAATATGGATCCAGAGACATATTTAGATTGGGAACTTGCTGTTCAACAAAAATTTGATTCTTATAATGTTCCTGCTGAGCATAGAGTTAGACTTGCTACTAGTGAGTTTACTAATTTTGCTTTATTCTGGTGGAGTGATCTTTGCAATGCTAATAATGCTGCTGCTGTGCCTCAAACTTGGAATACTTTAAAGCAACGCATGAAATCTCGTTTTGTTCCTCCTTATTACCAACGTGATCTACGTTTGAAACTGCAAACTTTAAAACAAGGTGATAAAGGAGTAGAGGCATATTATCAAGAATTGCTTATTGGTTTAGCACGTTGTGGTATACATGAAGATGATGATGATGCTAGTGCTAGATTCTTTGGTGGTTTAAATCGTGATATCCAGGATATTCTTGATTACAAAGATTGGACTAGGTTCAGCCAATTATATCATCTTGCTCTTAAAGCTGAACGAGAAGTACAGGGACGCAAACAACACCAACCTTTCAGGTATAACACTGGGAGGACTTTTCAGCAACGTTCCGAGCCGGAGACGCCCAAGCTTTCTGCTGCACCACAGCCGTCTACACCTTCTGAGGTAAGTAAATTATCTAATGTGCAGATTCCACAATTCAAGAAAGGTGCCACTTCGGGTGCTTCTACTAGATCTTCCTCGTCTAGCTCTACAATCATTTGCCACCGATGCAAAGGCATGGGACATGTCATGAAGGATTGCCCCAGTCGTCGCGCTTTCATTGCTACCGAGGATGGTTATGTAAGTACTAGTGATGTTGAAGATGATTTAGCTCTTGCTGTTAACATTGCTGCAGATTCTACCGAGGACGATCAAGACAAGGAGACCATCACCATTGACTCTGTGGCTGCTGCCGCGGACTATCCTAGTCTTCTTGTGCAGCGAGTGTTGAGTACACGTGTGGGACATGAAAAAGAAGAGATGAAGATCCAACGCCACAATTTGTTCCACATGTATCTCATTGTGCAGGGTTGTCGTGTTCTCACAATCATTGATAGCGGGAGTTGCAACAACTTGGTGAGTTCAGATTTGGTTGAGAAGCTTGGCTTAACCACACGACAACATTCGTATCCATATAAACTTCAATGGTTCAATAATAATGGTATGACTAAGGTAACTAAATCAGCACGCATTAGCTTTTTCACAGGCTCTTATCATGATACTGCTGATTTTGATGTTGTCCCTATGCAAGCTTGTTCTATTTTGTTAGGTCGCCCATGGGAATTTGATAATGATGCTTTACACCATGGTAGAACTAATATATACACTATCATACATAAGGATAAGAAAATTATTTTGCTGCCTTTGTCTCCTACGGATATTATTAAACATGCTAAAGAGATTAAAAATAAAAATAAACCTCCAACAAATATTGCTAACAATAATGAGATTAAGTTAAAAGGAGGTGTTTTTCTTGCTTCTACTACTGCTGAGTTATGTGATAAAAATGATGCTCCTTATTATACTATGTTTTGTCGACATATTAGTGTAGCTGCACATGATCCTATACCTTGTATTTTGCATTGTGCGGACACTAACCTTTTGCAGGAGCTTGGAGATGACATGGAGTCGCGGACGACTCCAATTCTAGAAGGAGGGAATGATGAGGACATCGCCAAGATAGAGTCGAGGACGACTCCAATTCAAGAAGGGGAGGATGATGAGGACATCGCCAAGTTGGACTCACCGACGCCATGGTCTTCCCCAAGTTGCAATCCGACTCCAACTCAGTTTTCACGTCACCCTCGGAATTCAGGAGCAGTCCCGAGTAAAATCAACGCCCCAGATGCATACGGACTCCGTTTTCGACGAACCAGATATGCTTGGAAAGATAATTTGATAAGCTAACCAATGGCTTTGGAATCACGTCAAAATACGTCCGGAGTCAACGGGAATCGTCGAAACAAGTCAGCGTCCAGAATCTGCCAGGGTGCTGCGTCACCGTATTTTGGTCCGTTGGGCCGTGTATCGTCTTAGAGCCCATTAGGGGGCGCGTCCAGCAGGGGCGACGACCTAAACCCTATATTTAGCCGCCACCGCCGTCGTTAGGTCTTGGGTTTTGTTTTGAGTTTAGTTTTCCACCGAGAAACTGAATCGTTCATTGTAACTGTGGTGACAGATCCTTTTACAGTGATCCAGGGCCCCCGTTCTTGATCTCCTCCACTGTGTCGATTAGTCCTTTGGAACCGAGTTCTTGAACCCCTCTAATATATTCGTGATATTCATATCTGCAATTTCAGATTGCGTGTTTTTACCCTCTTGCTTGTGTTCTTCGATTCGCTTGCAGGATTAGCCTTCTTGGCGAGGTCAATCAAGTTGTGCTTGGTTGATAACCAACGGAGCAGTGGTGTAACGGTTGCAGGGTTTGAATCGTGTCTGATTTGAAGCCGGATCGCCAACGTCGAGTTCTCCACCAATCGAACCTATCGCTACCTCACGGAAGATCGGGCCGTCCCCCATCATCGGCCGTACCTTAAGTCGGTTTGATCCAAGGGCCACGGTTCACCGCCCAGGGCTATATAAACAGCCCCCTGACCCCCCCCTCTCAGGGCAATCAGGCATCAGGCAATTCATTCATCAGGGTTAGATCAATCAGAAGGAGATCAATCAGAAGCTTTAGGACTACATCCACCTAGATTAGTAGATAGAATAGGATTAGAGGAGGCAAGCTACGCTTGGATTCCTGATCTAGTCACGAGAAGGCTCGGTAAACCCAAGATCTTCTCTCTTGTATTAACATTATGGATCTATTTTATAATTGCTCTTCTAGTTCATCATTGTTCTTCATTGTTTATGTTCTAGTTCATCGTCTAATCCATGTTCATCGTCTAGTTCATCATCTAGTTCATAATCTTGTTCTAGTTCATGTTCTAGTTCGTACTTTAGTTCTTATCGATGATCTAATTCACCTTATTGTTCATTATTGTGTTCTAGATAGCAATACAATTAATATGATTAAGACATCAATGATTATATTCTTAGTTATAATGCTTATAGTCTGCTTTGATTATATATTTGGCATAGATAGTTCATCTTTATGTTTATACTCATGTTCGTATAGCGCTCATCTTAAAGTACAACGGGTGGGTGATAAATGTTGTGTAGGCGTGGTGCCTATACATTATTTATCTATGAATGCGTCCTATGTTCCGGATAGAGTGGTAGATCGCGGGTGTGACAGACCTGTTGAGTCCTCTGTATTCCACCTCCCGAATGTAGTGTTCAGTATGGCTCAGTTAACTCATGGTTTAAGGGTTACTTTGTTTGACACCTTAACTATGGAGTTGCCTCTTGATTATAAATATGATGTGACCTAGCCAATGATTGTCAAATATAACTGCACTAATCAATGTATGCTATGACTTGTAACTAGAATAACTTAGGAATGTTTCTAATTAATATCTGTTCTAATCATCATCTGCTAGGCAGTACTGTTCTAAGTTTATCCTTGATTGATCTGATCTCTGTTATCCTTTATCAATTATTTATCATATCATTTACTCTGTAATCTGATTCCTATTCAAAGTAATTAGTGTGTTATCAATCTTATTATAAGTGTGTGCCATATTAATTGCTGTTAAGTCCTTACAATGCCATCATATCTTGAATTGATTAGTCTCTAGGCTAAAATATAAATAACGATACCTGAGACTAGCTTGGGTGAAATGCTTCTACAACGGGTATGTTTATCTGTGCGCTTGCGGGTAAATATCTATCTTTAAATCCAGTGCCCTGATATAATTACATTGCTAGCTTCATGTTGGGGATGACAACTTGACGTTAAGTGGAGTTAGTAGTGTCCCGTACACTCTTTAGTGCCTTCACTAGATTATTATTTTATGTGGCTCATTCTTAGAGTGATTCCATTAAGGAGTGTCAACATCAGTCATGGTTAGGCTTTGATAGAACTGGGTATCGTGCGACAGGTGCAGGTTTTAGATTGGTTTGATCATGTTTGTTTGCATGTTCCTTCTTCATGGACCCCAACTCGGCTAGTTTGCCGATCTTGGTTAAGCTTACCTGAGTAATGAGTATATATAGATCTGTTCAGATATATGCATGCTTTTAGCTTCTTATAATTAGATCGTATCATGCGGTGGATTAATCTAATTATAAGGAGTGGCGTAGATTTGCAGCAAGTGGTATCATGCGGTGGATTAGCTTCGCTCAAGTTTATGCTTGACGGGTTTATGAAGACTAGACGTGCGGCAGACTAGTTGGATTAGCCTATGCATGTTTTGTTTGAATAGGTTTATATTTACAAGTTATCCATTTCTCTTATTACATATGTGTTCGGCAACCAACATGTTTATATGCTTTCTTTTATACTTGCCGAATGACTTTATAAACCTGTTTGACAGACAGCTTCTATAGTTGTGCGCCGTCGTGAGTGGCTTTCAAAGCCGTACATATGGAACTATCTGGTCTCACCCGGCATGTTCCAAAGGTATTCTCACATTTTTATCCCTTGTTGGTTTTCAGGTCAAACCGACTGGCACGTCTCCGGATTCAACACACTCCGGGCACCCGATTGAAGCTAGCTTTTTGGCTTGCTGTGTGTGAGGCGCGGCGAACCAGATTTTGCACCAACAACAGGTACTCTCCAGGGAATGCCCAGGTCACACTCCCTCGGCAAGACTCGTCACCGGACTCATCGTAGATCCTGTCTGATCGACTCAACCCTCACCCACACGCACCCAAGACACACGCCAAGATCTCCCATATACCATCCCGTTGTTATGGCACTACGTGCCTTAGCCAAGCACAAGCATCATCACAAGCATCACATCACAGATATAATGCGTAGAGGAAGCATGTAATAGGTATGAGTAAGCGGTGTCTAGCCTATAAGCGGGTGTGCAGGGGAAAGGTTGCGACAAGGTAAAGGCTTCACAAGCAATCTATCATGCAACCTATCACAGTTCAATTGCAGAAAGTAAAGCACTAGCATCTACATTATTGCATGTCTAATAGGTTCTACGGGGTTGGATGGGTTGTGGCACCTTCGGAACCGTCCTCTCTGAGCTCCTCCTGGTACTCGTAGTCATCCTCCTTAGGGTCCTACTCCTCCAGGGCTGAAAAACGAGACGTAACGCCGCAATAAGCGACTCCTATAGATGTTCACAAAGAAGCAACTGAAATCCAAAAGATCCAAATTCACTCAAACATAGGCCTATGACGTAGGCCTATGTTTCATATTTTTCTGAGGCTGTATGAATTTCTTATGAATTTTCTAAGTTTGAAAACATTTCCGACAAAGGAAAAGATCCAAAAATCCCTTCTGCTGACACGTGGCGTGCTCTGGCCGTGACACTTGGCACCTTCCGGTTGGTTCAGAGTTCTATGAGGCTGACTGGTGGACCCGGTGTCAGTCAACGTTGACCAGTCAATGGTCAATGCCGACCGGGCCGTGACTGGGCTCGGTGGGCTGGGCATGGGCTGGATTTGGACCGGTCTGGGCCGGGCCGGCCCGGACACGTGTCGTCTGGGGGTGTGGCCACGTGGCGTCTTGGGCCTGTATTGGGCCTGTGGACAGCCAGGGGTCGTGGACGCGGTCCTTGTTGGACTCCCCGTGTCGGTCCATAGACCGCGGACATGGTCTGCGGTGGACCGCGTCTACTCTCCCCCTTCTCCTTCTGTGGCTTACACGCACCGGGTGCACGGGGAAGGCCCTTCTCTTCTCCTTCCTTTCTTTCCCCCTCTTTCTCCCGCACGGCGCTCATCAGCGGTGAGCCTTCCCCCTCTCCTCCGCTCGACTGTGGCTAGGCGAGTTGGTGGCGTCCTCCAGGGGCTCCTTCGTTCTTCGACGAGCATGGCGAGGTGCTAAAGGTGGGGTCTTGGCCCATCAGGGGCGTGGTGTTGGCGCGGCGGCGGACCTCGGCGCTCGGCCGAGATGGCGAGCCGGCGTGGGGACGTCATGGCCATGGGATTAGCTTTTGTGGCTCCTAACTGGGTTGGTAAACGTGTCGCCCTGCTACCGTCGCGACCAAACCCGCGGCGGAGTCCGCTCCACGCGCTTGTGCACGGCGGCGGCACTGCGGTCCTTGGCTCCAGCAGGCAAGGCCCTCGGGGGGGTCCCAGAGTGCATCCATGGGCGTAGCTCGGTGCGTGGTAGCGAGGCGAAGCTCGCCAGCCGTTCTGTGTTGGCCAAGGGAGCCGATGGCAGCCGGAACGGCCTCGCCATGGCTGTGCATATAGCCATGGCGAGCATGTGCTCGGCGTGGTGCTAAGGCAAGCGTTCCCGAGCTCATACGGCTCGGCGTTGCTGCCCTAAGCCTGCTTTGTGTGTGCGACGTGTGTTGTGGTGCGTAACACTGCGTGGTGCTAGGCAGGGCAGCGCCTTGCCCCTCCCAGTGGGGAAGAACGTGGCGGCGCCCTTGGTGACCATGATGAACTCGCGACTAACGGCAGGGGAACAAGCGGCGCTCACCGTGGGGCTCGGGGTGGCTAGGATGGCGGTGCAGTGGCAAGGCGTGGCCGCGTCGAGTCGGGGCAGTGCAGGGTGAGCCGCAACGTTGGTGTAGCCGTTCGGGGCGGCAGCGTCTTCTGCTCCGGCGGCGTCGAGCGGGGGCTCAGCGACTCCGGCGGCTCGGTCTCCTCCTCCTTCCTTCCTCCCTCGTCCTCCTCCTCCTTCCTT
This sequence comes from Coix lacryma-jobi var. lacryma-jobi, assembly GCA_009763385.1. Taxonomy (NCBI): domain Eukaryota; kingdom Viridiplantae; phylum Streptophyta; class Magnoliopsida; order Poales; family Poaceae; genus Coix; species Coix lacryma-jobi. Next base: position 4,025,550 of record CM019826.1, read on the forward strand.
CCTGTTCTGTGGTTTGTGGATTGCCACCAGAGGCGGTGGCGGGCTAGGAGTGGGCTAGGGCTCGCGGTGCTGCATTTTATAGCCGCTCGGCGGCCATGGCTTGGCAGTGAACGGCAGGGAACAGTGGAGGGGTACGTGTTGGGTGATTAGGGCCTTAGGGTTAGGGTTCGGGGGTAGGTGCGAGTAGGCGAGCGGGCTGGCGCTCCCAATCGTGGCGACGGCCGGTCAAAAGCGGTGCCATGACGTCAGCGGCGCGGGGTCACGACGGTGGCGTCAGCGGCGCGGCTGTGCCTATCCGGTGGAGGGCTCCGGGTGCGGACGTGGCGTCCATCCGGGTGCGGCCTTCCCAACGGCTCGGGCGGGGACGGTGGATGCACGAGGCTCGGCCTCGAATGCGCTCTGGTGGGGGAGCTCTGCTCTGGCATCGAGGAAAAGCAGAGGAGGGGGAGAAAGGGGGGGATGACAGGTGGGGTCGATGAGGGCCACCGGTCAGCCGGCTAGAGAGGGGAAAGGGTGGGAGCGCGCGCGGCTGCGAGCTGGACCGGCGAGCGTTGCGGGCCGCGCGGCCTGGGCGAGTGCGCGCACGTGCGGTTGGGCCGCAAGGCGCGCGTGTGGGCTGCGTGTGAGGGGAAAACAGGCCAGGCCGGTTGGGCTAACTTGGGCTTCTTTCCACCTTTCTTTTGTTCCTGATTTCTCTCCCTTTTTCCATTACTTCACTAAGCATATGATTCAAGGGTGTGTGTGTGAGCTTGTGTGGGACCCACTTGGGTCTCTAGGGGTTGGTTAGGTTATTAGGGCATCATGTGTCGGGGTCACTTGTGACAGCATATTAGGATTTGGATCCAGGTTTTCATAAAGGATTATCTTAAGCATTACACATAAAATGGTAAGATCCAAATCATAAATTGAATAACAATGCATATGCTTTTATCTCTACATGGGTGTTACCTATGCATCTAGGGAGGGTTTCCTACATGGCACTCACCAAGCTTGGGTTATTTTCAACTCATAGCCATTCACTATTTTTCTTCCATTGGTTTTGGCTCCTTTTTCGTGCCCCAACCCATCCTTTATGGAAGGACGTCTTCCATTCTTGAACTTGTGCATGTTCTTCTCTTGGGTCTTCTCAGTTAGCACTTGTGGTAGACTTGACACAACCACTTGCAATGATGTTTGTCAACCTTGCTATCTCCTTTCTCATGGCCTCCATGTTCACAAGGTTAGTGGAATAGGCATTCAAATCAACATTATAGCATTTTCCACAACCTTCACTAGTGGAGGGAATAGAAGTGACATTTGCTTTAGGGAGAGTTGAGTTGCTTTCCCAAAGAAGATTATATTGCAGCTCAAGTTCTTTGTGCTTTTCATCCAAGCCACAATACTTTTCCTTGATTGCAATATGAGCCTTCTTTAGGGAAGCATGTTCATCTTGCTCTTTGGCCAAAGCCTCATGCAAGACGTCCAACTCACTTCTCTCTAATGCAAGAGCTTCCTTGCAAGCAATGTAGAGGTCCTCTTGTTTGATGAGGGCATCCTCACTTATTGCTAGCTCGGCTTGTGCACTTTCTAATTCCTCCATTAGCTTAGTGATAAAGAGTTTGGTTTTCTTGTCCAAATTTTTAGTTATCATGTTTATCTCTTCATCACTAGAATCATCATCACTAGAGGAATCACTAAGTTCACTACTAGAGATGTCACTAGGTGGAAGAGAAGGTTTAGGAGTATGAGCCTTTTTCACCTACTCTTTCTTGGCCATGAAACAAGTGTGGGAGTTGCCATCATCATCATCGGACAAGTTGTTGAATAGCCTTGGTGAAGGAGATGACTTTTGAAATGCTATTGTTGCCATCTTCTCATCTTCTTCACTTGAGGTTTGTGCGGTTGAATCCCATTCATGTCCAACATGAGCTTCTCCCATGTATCTCTTGTTGTGCTTCTTGTAAGTGGCTTTGTCGTCTTTCTTGCCCTTGTTGAAGTTGTTGTCCTTCTTCTCATGTGGGCAATGAGCTATGAAGTGTTCGGTGCTACCACAATTGTAGCAAGTTCTCTTTTTCTTGTTTGGAAACCTTCTCTTCACAAACTTGTAACCTTCCTTCTTGAGCCCCTTGCGGTATCTTCTCATGAATAGGGCTATATCACCAATTTCTTCAAATTCTTCACCATCACTTCCACTTCCACAAGAGGATGATGTGCTGTCCTCAACTTCAATTTTCTTCTTTTGTTGCTTGGGCTTGCTTGTAGAGGCTTGCTTGCTTGATTTTGGTTTGCTTGTTGTTGCTTGCTTTGTAGACTTGCTTGCCTTGAGTGCCACATCCTTGATCTTCATCCCATCTAGCCTAGCTTGCAATTCTCCAAGCTTCCTCCTTTCATTTGCCTCTTCTCTTTGCATGTCAAAGGTAATGATCCTCCCAAGCACATCACTAGGTGTGAATTGCTCAAACTTCTTCTTGTCTCTAATCAATGTCACAATGGTCTCATTCCTCGATGAGTATGCCTCCAACATGATCTTCACAACCTTGTGATCATTGATTTCATTTCCACCTAGCCCTCTAATCTTGCCAACAATGACCATCAATCTATCAAACATCTCTTGTGGGCCTTCACCATCACAAATCACAAACCGGTTGAGCTTAGCCATCAACAAGTCAATCTTGGATTGCCTCACTTTGTCAACCCCCTCATGAGCAATATGCAATGTGTCCCAAATCTCTTTTGCAACCTCAACTCCCATGGCCTTGTTGTACTCATCAGCATCCAAGGCACTAAGTATCACACTAGTGGCTTGGGCATTGAGATGAATGCTGCGGAATTCATCTTGAGTGGGGTTCTTCGGATCAACCGGTGCTTCAAGTCCATTGTGCACTATCTCCCAAATACCTGGATGGAGACCAATAAGATAGGTCTTCATAATGTGCTTCCACTTGGCAAAGTTAGTCCCATCGAAATGAGGTAACTTGCCCGCGGGCACATTGATGAGAGGCCTAGAGTCATGGTTAGTCAAAGTGGAGTAGTTAAAGGATACGACTCCATATGACTTCTTGGTCTCCTCCTTCTTCTTGCTGCCCTTGGGTAGATAGGAGATGTCGTCATCTCCATCTTCGGTGCTACTTGAGTCTTCACTCAAGTGCACACTCTTCTTTGCTTGAAGCTCTTCCTTCTTCTTCTTTTCTTCTCTTCTCTTGGCTCTTTCTTCTCTTCTAATCTTTCTCTCTTCTTTTCTTTGAGCTTTGTCTTCTCTTGCTTTGAGAGCCGCTGCATCTTCTCTTGCTTTGGCTCTAGCTTCTCTTCTTAACCTTCGTTCTTCCTTTCTTCTTGCAAGCTCTCCGGCCGACACATCCAATTGAGGAAGTGTCCTTCCGCTTGCCGTGGAGACGCTTTCGCTGCTGCTAGTGGTGTGCACATCCGGGTCGAATGGATTGGGTTGCACAACACTAGTGTTACTCGTTCCTCCGTCGGTGGCCATTCTCTCACACGGTGAAGTGCTGCTGAGAGACCAGGCTTTGATACCACTTGTAAGGACCTGTGTGGCCTAGAGGGGGGTGAATAGGCTTGTCAAAAATCACAGCTCAAAACTTAATTAGATAAGCCCGGCACTACCGCTCTGTGCCCGGCACTGCCGCTCCCCGGCACTGCCGGCCTCAGCCTGGTACTGCCGCGCAGAGTAGAACCTAAGACTGCAATTCAAAATCCAGCCACAGCAAACTGATTCTATATGAATGGAAATGCTACACTAAGCTTCCTGAACCAGCAGAACCAACTCTACCAAGCCAAATATGAAGTATGAAGTAGATCGGGCCAAACCCTAGAATCTATCACAAGCTCACAAGTATGAAATATGAAAGCAAGTAAGCACAAGAGACAAGTGATTTATCCTGTGGTTCAGCTCGCCACCAAGGCTTGCCTACCTCCACGTTGTTGAGGTTGACCACTTAGGTCATGAGTTTTGCAACTCTACCTCGTTCTCAAGTCAAGGAACCAAATCCTTGAGGTGAGGGGTAATAATACTCGCTGCACAAGTGATTACAAACCTCCCAAGGTCGCCACACAAGTTGGCTAGCTCAAGGGCGACGCCTAGCCGGCTAGGGTTCCAAGAACCCAAGAGTAATAGAATCAAATCCACCGGCTATGGCTCAAATCAAGTGCTCTAGGGAGTAGATCTCAGCTAGGGCTTCTCTTTGGTGAAGGTTGGAGGCTCTAACTCACTTGGAATCAATGGGAATCGAAGATTGGGTGAGAGAGAGCTTGGGAGCCTTCAATGGGGAGAGGAAGCCTTGTCTGGAGGTAGGAGAAGAGTAATGGTCGTGATTGACCGTTGGGGTGGCAGAGGAGTAAAGTAAATACCCCCTGCCTTCCAACGGTTAAAACAAGTCACGGCAGTGTCGGCCAAAGCCCGGTAGTGTCGCGGCCTGGCACTGCCACGCCTACCAAATAGACAGAGAAAGATCTGATTTCAGTGCAGCTATCTTTGGTTAGAAATAGGGATGGCTTGGGTTGGTTTGAGCACATATCATTCAGCCATAGCAATGTATTTGCATTCCCCCTTGATAGTACGACATTCCTATAACTCAAGTTCAAATGAAAAAGCTTGTTATAGCACTTTGAGTCCGGAACCGATGAAATGTAGCATGAGGGGTCCACCAACACATATGCACCATCCTTTCTTAACATTAACCTGCTTGTCATCTTCATAAATCTCATTAGTTCTCCAATCGTGTGGTCATTATCACCAAAACCCACAATTAGGGCTTTATTGCACTTACAGTGAGACTAACATTTTGAAGGAGAACAATGAGCTCAAAAGTGAAGTGAAGAACTTGAGCAACAAATTAGAGAGGTGGTGTAGATCAAAGGTCATCCATGAGCACATGATGAAGAATGAAAGAAGCTATGGTGACATGAGTGGCATTGGCTTCAACAAGAGAAATGTCAAAGGCAAGAGATGGGGCAAGAGAGGATTTGAAAGAGAAATGAAGAAGCAAGAACAAGAAAAGCTATCTCATTTCATGTGCTATCGATGCCATGAGATGAGACATCTTGCAAAAGCTTGCCCCAACAAGAAGAAGCCCCAAGTGCAAAGAAAGATCAACCATGAAGATCGTGATATGGGGAAGAAGACAAGAAGGGGAGGTAGAAGATCAAGATCAACACAAGACCTCGCCCAAGTCAAGTGCTATGAATGTGAGAAGATGGGTCATTTTGCCTCAAAGTGGCCCAACAAGCTTGAGAAGAAGGCTCAAGCAACCCAAGTGAGGCAAGGCAATGAGAAGCAACATTTGAGCAAGGAAGAGAAGGCTCAATCAAAGAGAATTTGCTACTCATGCCGGGAAAGGGGACACATGGCTAATTCATGTCCCCTAGGTATGACTTCTAAGCCTATTTCAATTGATAATGATAATGTGCTTAGAAAGGATGGTGATGGTACCTCATCGGAGGCTATTGCAACACATCCCGCTATTCATACTAAGGCATTGCCTAAGTATGGCGCCACCGATTGAAGTTGCCGGAGTCGACATCCAGGACAGTGGTGACGTGAGCGCGGTTGTTGTTGACGGCGATCGCCTAGGAGTGTGGCCTAGGAGTGGCTCTGGTGTTTAACTGTAATTAACCTGACATGTCATCATCATTAGTCATAATCATCCTCATCATACTTGTGTGTTTCCCTTATGCATGTGTATTTGTCCCCTTATGTGTGTAGTGATCCCCTTTTCGAAAACCCTAAAAGCCCTAATCTTCCTATAAGGGCAAAATGGTAATTTCACCTCTGTGCCTAGCTTTGTGTGATTCTTGTTCAGTTGGATGTCTTGAAGTTTGTTGTGTTGGCCAAAGTTCAAAAATCAAAATCAGATTTCAAATTCCTTTTCAAAACCCTGATTTCCAAACCCTGAATTTTATCCCTCTTTTTGTAATTAAAAAATTATTCAAAATTTGAGGTTGGTTCAAAAAGCAAAGTTGTAGATCTGTCAAATAGAAACAACTTTGGTATTTACAAATTTTCAAGTTGCAGTACAAAGTTTTGAGTTATTTCAAATTCAATCAAACCCCAACTTTTGTTCCCTTTTCAGTTTTCAAAATTAACTTAAAAACTAATGAGTTTTTGGAAAAGTGCATTATAGCAAAGTTGTAGGTTTTGATAAAAGGAACAAATTTCATATTTGCAGATTTTCAAGTTTCAGTATAAAATCCAAAGTAATTTTGAATTGATTCAAATTTCAAAAATGTCCCCTTTTCTGTTTTTGAATATTGTTCAAAAAATGTTTGGATTTTGAAAATGTTCATATTGACAAAGTTGTAGATCTCTTTTTTCTGAACAACTTTGGTGTTTTGAGTTTTCGTTGCCCAGTTCAAATTTTGAAAGTAATTTGCAAATTTCAGAAACTAGCCAAAAGTCAAACCCTACCCCTAGCACTGTTCCTCCTCTTCCTAGGGTCAGGGGGGGCCCGGCCATGGCGCCCCGCCGGCGTCGCGCGTGCCGCACGCCTGGCTGCTCCCCACGCGCCTCCAACCTGTCGCCGATGTTCCCTTGTCCCCTCCGCGCCCGCACGCAAGCACTGACTCGCACTCCCGTCCCCTACAGAGCTCTGCGCGCCGCCGCCGCGTGGCCATCGCCGGCGAGCACACGCCCGAGCCCCAGCTGCACGCCATCACCCCCGCCAGAGCGCAATCGAGTGCGCACGCGTCCGCCAAGCTTATCCACCCACCCTCGAGCTCTCTACCGGCCCCTGGCCGCGGCTATAAATGGGCCGCCGGAGCCCGAGCTTCTTCCTCAGCTCCGCCACCGTCGCCAGCACCAGCCAGAGCCTCCCGTGCTCAACCACCTAGCTCAAAAGCTCCGCCGTGTTCTTGTGCTGCTTCACCACCCTCCAATTTCACCTCTACCGCCCTCAATCGCCCGGCGTTGATCGTCGTTGTCATCTCCGGCGAGAACCCGGCGAACTCGGGTTCGTGAAATTCGCCGTCTCCGGCCTTGATCATCTCCCTCCGACCCCCGCATCACCTTCCTTACTCCCGTGCGACTCTAACCCGGCCATCGCGGCTCCGTTTGTTGCACAGGGTCGCCACTGCGCCGATCGCCGTCGCTCGCCGTCCGCCGGTCACCGTCGACCACCTCCACCGTCCATCCCCGTCCCTCACCGAGCTGCCCTATCAACGCCGGTGAGCTCCCTGTTGCCTCCCGTGCCCTCAGCTCTGCCGCGGAGTGCCCAGGTTGGCCGGCGTAAGCGCGCCGCCGCGCTCGGGTCGCCGCCGGCGAGCAGAGCGCCGCCGTGTCCTGTTTTTCCTTTTTCTTTTTAGATATGAATAGTGTTCTGTTTTCTCTTTTTTGTATGATTTTCTGTGTGCATCCAAAAATTCTGAAATTTTTGTGGTAGACTCTTTATGCTCTGAAGTATTTTATAAAAATATGAAACTTGAGTTTTGTGCAAAAATTTGAAAATGAAAAATTCCCCTTTTAATTGAAAAATGAAGGCTTTGGTATTTTTGGAGAGTGTTCTATAGCTCCAAAAATCTTGAGATAAAATTTGCAAGCTAGTTATGTCATGATGAGTCTCTGGTAAAATTTTGAAGTCATTTGGAGCAAGTTGATTTTTGAGCTTTATTTTAATTAAGGAATAGTACCTTTTGTTAATTAAATGTCTAGATTTAATTGAGCACCTTAATGACCTCCAAAAATTATGAAATTTGTTTTGTCATATACTTATGCCCTAATGAACTTGTGTGATTAATTTGGTAATTTTTGGAGCACCTTCATAAAATGACCTTTTTAAATAATTAAGAAAAATAGAAAAAGGTGATTAGGGTTAGCGTTGAATGCCCTGTGATGTGACTTTTGGATTGCTTGATGTTCATAGACCCATACCCCTCTGGTCTATGATGTTTGTGATGCCTTGCTATGTCCATGCTTAGGTTTAATAAAAGTTGCTTAATTAAATTTGTTAATATTGCTAAAAAGGGATGAGTAATTTTCTGTCTACTTTAATAATCACTTATACCTTGAAAAGCTATACTCTAGGATTGCCCTGTGCATTTTGTTCATGTCAGCATACTCATGTGCATGCATCATTGCATTCGTATAGTCACCGAAGGAGGAGTCAAGGTCGAGACCGCCGCCGACGAACCGACTTCCGAAGCAGTCCCGAGCTCCAACCTCTGCACCTCCAACCCCGAGTCTGCAGTCTTTGCTCTTCAAGGCAAGCCCCGGTGCATTTAACCCTTTCCTTGATTTTACAAAAAGATTTCCTTAAATGCTTTTGAGTAAACTACTGCATTAGGTTTATAGGAGTTGAGTGATATCCTATCTGATGCATTATCCACCTTGACCACTGATACACCCGATACCTGCTTTTCAAAAGTATTTGAAAAATGCTTAGCAATGCTTATTGAATTAGACTTTGCAATAAAATATCATTTTCAAAAGTGTGATCACTGAAAGAATCTTTTATGGGAATTTGGCTTTACTTCCCGTTCGATGACTGCTTGCCTAGCTAGCATGTGGTCATTGTCGAGAAGAGGTTGTCCACGCGTACGGTGCCGTCATGTTGTAGTCCGGGACTCAACAGTTGACACCGACCGGGACAGGGTTGAAAAACTGACAGGACTATTACGCTTGGGTGAGATATAACCAAGGTGTAGTTCTGGCTGGAAAAATTAGGGACCATCCGTATGGGGGCCTGCTGGTCAAGACTTGTAACTATTCACATACTTCGGAAAGCTCTGGCTCCGAGGAATCCTTTATTGGACCGACAACCGCGCACTGGGAGTGGAGAGATGGCGGAAGTAGCATGTACCCACGTGGGTTAAAGTCCCGGATTGGAGGGTTAAAGTCCCGAATTGGAGTGGTGTACTGTACTTCCGGGTGGCGTAGGACCGGGCCCAATCTTGGAGGAATCGTGGTAGACGAGTTGGCATATGCAAGCTTGGGTGCTACATATGCAGTGTGGATAGGGATCCTCAGCTGAGTATTATTTATCCGGATTAACGTTGCTCCTCGGTTATGGAGACTTGGTCACTGACTGTCAACGGAGAGTGGTTCTCAACTAGGAATGTTTTGAAATGTAAAATGAATCATGAATGATGAAGAATTGAGAAATACTGAATCTTTCAAAAATAAAATAAGGTTTACAAAAAAAATGCTTTTCTGCAAAATACTTGATCTTGCTTAAGCCTTACCTTGACTACCCTAAGCCTCTCATTCCTGAGTCTTCTCCCTTTTTCTTTAGTCGGGTAAGTCTTGTTGAGTACCCCAGTACTCAGGGTTTGTTACCCATGTTGCAGGTATGCCTGAGACCCCGATGTGTCTCGCACCCTGTTGCGTGACCTTCATCCAGGAAGGGGCCGATGAGGCCGATGAGTAAATGTGCACCCTCGGGCTGGGTGTTACATGTATCGTTATGTTAATGTTCCCGCTACGTTGTCTACTTTGAAATTCCCGAACAATGGTTTGTAATAATCGTACTCCTTACCTCATTTAAAACCTCGGTTTGTAAAACTATTGTTATTTAAGTCTTCCGCTCTTTATTCCGATGTTATTTGTAAAAGTATGCAATGCTGTAACCGAATTGTGAGATGATCCTGCGGACATTGGGCACTGATGTAGCCCGGTGGCGAACGGGTCTTAATCACATGGAACATGGGTTCGGCTGTCAGAGGTTGACAGGGACACGTGGGCCATGGGATTAGGGTCGTTCCGTCACACTACAGCCTCATGATGAAGCATGGCAGCGCGAAGATCGGCGACGGGCGCGGGTCCTTCAGGAGGCGGGCCAGCGGTGGCGGCTGCAGCAGCGGTGCTGAAAGCCCTAGTTTGGCTTTGGTTAATTGATGAAACCTATTTGGTCTAATCCTATTGCTAAGCATGTGTATAGCTTATGAGAAAGGATTGGGACCAAGCCAAGTGGTGGGGCTAGCAAGGTGGCAACCATGGAGGATGGTGATGGCCACATAAAACTAAGTGATCAAGTGCTCTACCATTGGTGAAATATGAGAAGAAGGCAAGAGATGAGCAAAGAGGCCCGAAGGCAAAGGTATAACCTATAGGGCTCTTTGTTTTGGTGATCGAGACACTTAGCGAGTGTGATCACATTTAGGATACATAGCCGTACTATTAAGAGGAGTTAATTCACGGCTTATGTAGTGTCCAAGTGCCACTAGGAGTTCTCTAACATATTGATGCTATAGACCTAGTGAGTGACTAACTAAACCCTTGGAAAATGCTTCAAAAAATGCTAACACACGTGCACAAGTGTTGAAACACTTTGGTGTTGGCGCATGGGAGCAAGGGTAGAAGTTAGAAAGCGAAAGGTGCTGAGTTAGGAGCATCGGACGCTGGAGGCGGCAGCATCGGACGCTGGGCCGAGCGTCTGATGGCTAACCCTAGCTACAGACTAATGTTGAAGGGGCATCGGACGCTGGCAACGGACTCTGAGGAAACACTATTGCAGAGTCCGGCGGAGATGACGTGGCGCGAGCGAGCTTTGTAGGGAGCATCGGACGCTCGCCTGCGTCCGATGCCAAACCATCGGTCGCGTCCGATGTGTTTGGGGGCGTTCTGGAACCTCTTTGCATGGTCATCGGACGCAGGGGTTCAACGTCCGATGTAAGTGTGCCAACGCGTCCGATGTGGCACAGAAAAGAGCTGAGTTGAGCAGTGGCATCGGAGCGTCCGATGTCTGGCATCGGCGCGTCCGATGTCACATTAACCATGGCGCGAAGAGTTATGACCGTTGGGATCGGCGGCCCGAATTCGTATCAGAAGGACACGTGGTGCTCATTGGAGCATCGGTGTCCGATGGCCTCGACACCGGCGCGTCCGATGTTAAGGACCGAGAAGCTATCCGAAAGCGACCAGAGGGGGGGTGAATGGGAGCTTCAAAATTTCCTTGCGGAAACTGGATGCCACTGTCCCAAAATCAAACCCCAAAAGCGAAACCTAGAGCCTGCTAATGTCCACGACCCTAGATGTAGGGTGGATGCTTCCTAGAAGCACAGCGGGACACTAGACAACCCTAGAAAGCCAACCCAAAAGACGGAACTCGAATCCGATCAAGAACGAACGAACCGCGAACGAAACGGCGCGAAACTGGATCGACCGGACTCTGGCCAGCGTCCGGTCAGCAGGGACCGGACGCGTCCGGTCGTCAGAAATCAGCTCTGGGAGCCCTCTGTGTTGGACCGGACGCACAAGGCTCAAGCGTCCGGTCACAACCCTAGCGTCCGGTCAGAAGCAGACAGACACAGGAACAGTGCCTCTGGTGCGTCCGGTTACTGCCAGGATCGAGCGTCCGGTCGAGTGAGTCCGGTCAGCACACAGAAAACCCTGCGCGGTGTTCAAACACCGGACGCGTCCGGTCACCCCGATGACAGCGTCCGGTCACCCCGCAGCAGCCCCGTTCGAGCACCGATTCGCCTCGATCTCACCCAAACCAATTTCTCTAGGGATCAAACTTGGTGAGATGAGTCACAAGGAGGTTAGTGAGCTATCCCTAAGAGATCATGGCTCGAACCTAACTCCAAATCGGTGAATCGAAGGAATTCGGGGAAAAGAAGAAAAAGAGACCCGAAACTAAAACTTGATCGATCTCCTAGACCGTGAGGTTAGAGATGATTTCTTTCGGTGGAAAGAAGTGCCTCACGATCTAGAACAACTCAGTTCAAACGGAATCGCAAAAGATGAACCGAGCACAAAGATCAAGCGACGGGAAAACTCAAGGCACAAAGCAATCCGCGAAGAACATGATGAACATGAAATCAAAACGCGAATTGACACCAAGAGATGGGATCCAAGGTGAGGATACGGCCTCACTTCCTCGAATCAACAGTACACAGAGTGGAGTCTCTCTGCGGATCTCAACTAGCTAAAGCAGGGGATGGGAGAGTGGAAACCCTAGCAAATGAAGGCACTAACTGGAATAGCTAAAACTGAGATTGAGATCGGGAGGAGGGTGTCTCCCCTGGACTACTTATACTAACCTAGCCTAAGTCTATTTCCTACTCTACCCCTCTCTACTGTATTTACAGAGCGGGCCAGGAAAACCCTAAGGCTAATCTGGTCCACCCACTGGTGGTAGGTAGATCCGACGGCCACGCCCGCACGGTCTTCCGCGTCGCCTCCACGCAACCTTCAGATCGCCGCCACGTGCCGCCACCACTCTGCACCCCCGGTTTTGTGGCCCAAACCGGGAAACCAGCCTTTTCCATCAGCCCCCGGTTTTGAGGCCCAAACCGGGAAACCAGCCTCCAGCCCGAGTTTTGTGGCCAAACTCGGAAACCGTCCGCGCCCGAGTTTTGAGGCCCAAACTCGGAAACCGGCCCACACCCAGGTTTTGAGGCTCAACCTGGAAACCGTCGCGCCCAGGTTTTGTGGCTCAACCTGGAAACCCAACACCCAGGTTTTGAGGCCCAAACCTGGAAACCGTCCACCGTTGGTTTTTCCCTGGCTCTACCAACAAACCGGCGTCGTAGAGGGGATGCACCGCCTGTGCACCCCTTCCACCGACATGATCGCACTTCTCCGCTTGTCGCTGTCGCAGGCTGCCAGCCACCACAGCTGATCCTCCGGCCTCCAGTCCATCAGTCCAAGTCCACGTCCGCCCTTCACCGTCCGATACATCGGCATGGCACGTCCGCCGCACGGCACGCCCATCCTTCATCGCGCCCGGTCCGTCGGCACGGCACGTCGCAACTTGACCTTCACCCGCCATCGACCACTGTCTCTGTGCTCGACACCTGCACAACACAAGCCAAAGAACATGCGCATCATACCCGTTGACAATCACTCATCACACAGAGACTCGGCATACACCCATGTATCCGCAATCTCCCCCTTGATGAGTGCATTGTCAAGAAGAAGGAGGTAGGAAGGAGTGAGAAGAGAAAACCCAACCAAATGACCCAAAAGCCTAACAAAAGCCAAAAAAGGTCAAGTGGATGAAGCGAAAACTTGGTCCCCAAAGACATGGGCAACGGCTCGACGCAACCAAGCAAAGCAAAGCTAGCCCTCAAGAAGAGGTAGAACAGGCTCAACACCGCTAGCAGATACCAATTGAAGATCGGAGGACAACAGAAGCAAAATGCTAGTCCCTCAAGATAGAGGCACAGAGGCTCAACACAACTAGCAAGAAAATCACTCCGAACCAATTGGAAATCAACCCAAACCAAAATGGGAAAGCACACCAGACGATACCAATTGAAAGCCAAAAATAAAAAAACTTATGAAAGCTCATGAAAAAGCTAGGAACGTTTGCTAGTCCCTCAAGACAGAGGCAACGGCTCAACACAACTAGCAAACTCCCCCTCGACAAATGCAAGCAACTAGGACAAATGATTCTCTCCTTAGTTGATCAACACAGGAGCATATGATTTGCATAAATTTCTCCCCCTAGTTGAAAATGCACTTATCAAGGCCAAAAGGTATCGGAGAAGCAACTCCCTTCACATAAACTCCCCCTGAACACAAGATCTCCTTCCAAAATGCATATGAAGTCAAAATGCAAGTTAGGAGCTTCAAGTATATAGTCAAAAGAGTGCAAAGATGCTCTAATCAGTATAGCTCCAACATCTCAATTAAGCACTCAAATAGCAAAGGCTCAAACTGATCACTTATACGAAATATGAAGCATATGAGCATGTGAGCAGTTTTAAGCCAAAAGGATAGTCACCATCAAAATAGCACTAGACATGTATAGAAGGAATCCAAACAAGTGCTAAGCATATATACAAGGTGAACTACCCCTAGCAAAGTTCAATCATCATGCATAGGAATGAAGCATATACTTGTGATTTCAAATTCATATCGGAGTTGCAGCGGTAAAAGAATTTACAAGTTCATTTTTAGCATGTGATTGCGAGAGGTTGAGAGCTTGTCATCGCCTAACTTTTCAACCGTGCGAAGCCTATGCCGAAGCAATCAGAAGCTTAAGGCAACGGTTTCGGTCATACACTACATGGCTCAAGTTTAACTCAAAGTGCAATGAGAAACAGTCTCAATACCATGAGGTGTTGACAAGCAATCCCATCTCGATCTTTTCAATTCAACAATACTTGGTTCAGATTTTAAGCAAGTTATGAACAACCAAGCAAGTGAATGACTCAGAACTAGAGACATAGCAACCTAGCATATATGAAAAGCAGGAATGGACTCAACACACCCTACACATGCTAGTTGCATATCTCAATGGTGAACATTTTCAGATTTATATACATTAGGCATAATTCACCATTCCAAAAATAGCTCGCTCATAACATGTAACAGTGATCAGAAAGAGCATAAGCTACAAGCATCATCATAAGTATCGGAGCAATACTAACAAGAGCATAATTACATTCTAATGAATATAGACATGAAGCTCAGAATGTAAATGCGTATGCCCGACACAAAACTGAAAGAAAGAAGATACCAATTGGAAAGACTCAAGAAACTCAAAAGAAGAAAGAAGCCTCAAAATAAAAGAGTCAGTCTGTACATCTCAAAATGCTTCCCCCATCTAAAAGGGGAAACACACACCAAGCTCACCCCTCAACCTATTAAAGGTTGATTCGTCTAAAGGCTTGGTGAAAATATCAGCCAATTGGTGATGAGTATCGACATGGCGAAGGTCGATATCACCCTTCTCCTGGTGGTCTCGCAAGAAATGAAAGCGCACATCAATGTGTTTGGTTTTCGAGTGAAGCACGGGGTTCTTAGCAACGCTAATGGCACTCGTGCTGTCACAAAGCAAAGGCACGCGAGAAAAGCTCAGACCAAAATCACGCAAAGTGGCCATCATCCAAAGCAACTGGGAACAGCAGCTAGCCGCAGCAACATATTCAGCCTCCGTAGTGGACTGAGCGACGCTAGACTGCTTGCGAGAAGACCACGAAACAAGGGAAGAACCAATAAACTGGCAAGTCCCAGAAGTGGACTTGCGCTCAATACGACAACCAGCAAAATCGGCATCCGAATAACCGCAAAGGGAGAGGGTGGAGGAAGCAGAATACCAAATCCCGAACTCAGGCGTGAAACGAAGGTACCTGAAAATCCGCTTCACCGCCTGACGGTGAGAAGTGCGCGGCGACGCCTGAAAGCGCGCGCACAGACATACCGCGAACTGAATGTCCGGGCGTGTCGCCGTCAGGTAGAGAAGCGACCCGATCATGCTGCGGTACTCCTTCTGGTCCACTGCTTCTCCATCCACATCTGCATCCAGGGCAGTCGTCGTCGACATGGGTGTTGGAAGAGGCTTGGCCTCACCCATATCGAACCGCTTCAGCAAGTCCTTGGTGTACTTGCCCTGGTGCACAAATGTCCCCTCTCGGGATTGCTTGATTTGCAACCCGAGAAAGAATGTCAGCTCGCCCATCATGCTCATCTCGAACTCCCTGCTCATAGTATCTGCAAACTTGGCAACCAGAGCATGAGAAGAACCACCGAAAATGATATCATCCACGTAAATCTGGACCAAGAGCGTGTCTTTGCCTTGCCGGAGGAGAAAGAGCGTTTTATCTACACATCCCATTTTAAAACCCTTAGCAAGCAAAAAGGTTTTCAACCTATCATACCAGGCTCTAGGGGCTTGTTTCAAACCATATAAAGCTTTATGAAGTTTAAAGACATGGTTTGGAAACTTGGGATTTTCAAAACCGGGGGGTTGCTCAACATAAACCTCCTCCTCTATGTAGCCGTTTAAGAAGGCACTCTTGACATCCATTTGAAAAAGTTTGAAGCCTTTGGATGCAGCAAAAGCCAAGAGTATCCTAATAGCCTCCAAACGAGCTACAGGAGCAAACGTCTCCTCATAATCTATCCCCTCCTTCTGACTATAGCCTTTCGCTACAAGCCGGGCCTTGTTTCTAACAACGTGGCCATCCTCTCCTTGCTTGTTTTTGAAAACCCATTTTGTCCCAATAGGCTTACAGTCAGGTGGAGGTGGAACTAGAACCCAAATCCGATTTCGCTCAAAATTTTCTAACTCCTCATGCATGGCATTAACCCAATCCGGATCCGTCAAAGCGTGTCCAACATCTCGGGGCTCAAAATTAGCAACAAAAGCAGAATGAGCAAAGTGCGAGATGTGCTGTGACCTGGAGCGAGTAACTCGCTCGCCGATGTCGCCGATCATCTGTTCAGGGGGGTGCTGGCGCTGGATATGTCGTGGCGCCTCCCGGGAAGAAGTGACCTCTCCCTCAACAGCAGCTGGTTCCACCCCGGGTACAAAAGGTACCGCGCGAGGTGGAGGATCCCACGGCCCCCAGGAAGAAGAGGTGTCGGGGCCGTGAATCGTCGTCGAGGCCGCTCTTTGCGGCGCGGCAGGTGGAGGGGGTGCTGAATCATCCATACCTTCAGCACCCTCGTCCTCGTCATCAAAAAGAGGCTCTCCAACCTCATAATCACCTGCACGCTCAAAACGAGAAGAAGGACAAACCATGGTCTCGTCGAAGGTGACATTGGATGTCTCCATGACTCGGTTAGTGTCAAGGTTAAGTACACGATAAGCTCGAGTGTGAGTGCCATAACCCAAAAACACACCGTCAGAAGAACGAGATTCAAATTTGTCCAAGTTGCCCTTTTTGAGTATAAAACAATGGCAACCAAAAACTCGAAAATAACTCACCTTGGGCAGTTTGCCAAAACGCAACTCATAAGAAGTCTTTTTCAAGAAAGCTCTCAGAAAAATGCGATTGGAAATATGGCATGCAGTGTTCATAGCTTCGGCCCAATAGCGCCTAGGAGTCCTATGCTCATCAAGCATCGTCCTGGCCATCTCAACAAGGGTCCGATTCTTCCTCTCTACAACACCATTCTGGGGCGGTGTGTAGGGGGAAGAAAACTGATGCTCCAAACCAAGGCGGTCACAAAACTTCTCAAAATCCGAATTTTTGAATTCGGAACCATTATCACTTCTAATAGCTCGCATCGAGTTCAAAGGGAACTCGTTCTGAAGACGCAAAATCAGATTGCGAGCGAAGGAGAAAGTCTCGGTCTTCTCAGTCAAAAAGAAGACCCACGAATATCTCGAAAAGTCGTCAACAACAACCAAAACATACCACTTGCCACCAACCGAGCTCACCCGAGCCGGACCAACAAGGTCCATGTGTAAAAGCTCTCCGGGGTGCGAGGTCATGACCTTAGTCACTGGATGGTGGGGAGCGGCAACCATCTTCCCATGTCTGCAAGAATGGCAAACTAGATCCTTCTCCATCGAAAGCTTGGGCAATCCTCGGATTAAGCCAAGTGAGCTAAGTCTTGCAAGCAAGTCAAAGCTTAAATGACCGAGCCTCCTATGCCACTTCCAAAGATCGGAGGAAGAAGGACTAGCCAAAAGACAGCGAGAAGAACCAAACGACTCCGAGAAATTCGCGCGAAAGACTTTCCCAAAGGGCGAGATCAGACATACAAGATCGCCCTGAGGATCTAAGATGCGACTAAGGTTCGGTTTGAACCGAATCTCATAGCCCTCATCAAAAAGTTGCGAAACAGAAAGCAAGTTAAAATGCAGGTTAGAAACAAGAGCAACATTGCGCAACACAAAATGCTCATTAACCCGCACCGAGCCAACTGACAACACCTTACCTTTACCTTTGTCGCCGAAGGTTATGTACTCCTTTCCGGCGACCGGACTATGGCTGGAGAACCATTTGGCGTTTCCGGTCATGTGCCTCGAACAACCGGAATCCACCAACCAAATGTCCTCCAACCGCTCTACCTACATCAATAAAAAGACATAGGGTGAGCATACGGTCCAACACTGGGGTTAGTGAAGTAAGGGGAATACCAGTGTTGGGCCGGCTGCTCAAAAGAACGGTTAGCAGAAAAACCATCCTGTCTAGGGGGATAGCGATCACCACGCACAGGAAAACGTGGTCCGCTGGGGAAGAAGCGCTCACCGCGAAACTCTACCTGCGGTGGGACAAAACGCTCAACAAAGCCTCCGCCACGGGGTCCGTTACCTGCAAAAGCAGGACCCCGTCGGGCACGCTCTCTACGAGGTCTACGCCTAGGAGCTTGGGGCTCAACTCTAGCGTCTCTCCCCGGAGCTCTCTCCTGCCTAGGCCTAACAAACTGAGGTCCTGGACCTCTAGGCCTAGTCTCCCTCCTCGGGGCTCTCATCTCCTGCCTAGGCCTGGGACCCTGACGTCCGGACCTAGCAGCTCTCCCCTGGGCCTTCGGTACATGTCCACCATGAGCTGGATGGTACATGTCCGGGTTCTCCATCTCCCGAGCCCTGCGCGCCTCTCTCTTGCGCCTAAAGCAGAACTCGCTCAAGTGACCATCCCTCCCACAGAAATTACACTGGTACCTCACCGCACGCAAAGGGGGTTGTTGGTGACCAGGGCTGTGGGTGTGGCTCACTTTGCCTTTGCCCTTCTGTGGCAACTCCTCACGAATGGGTGGCATAGCATCAAGCTTGTTTCTGAGGTGGTTTGGCTTGGGTGCCCAAATTTGGTTCTTGGGAGGAGCTCTCGGGGGTTCCTCAACCACACCATCTTTGGTGGTAGGCTTGGCAGACTCTTTGAGTGGAAGCTTGGCAAGCTTGGGAGCAGTGGTAGAGTTGGGCTTCTCACAGGGGTTCAGACCACTAGACTCTCCAATCTTACCAAAAGCTAAGAGATCAACACTCTGGCCAAGACCTACACCAGGAGCCCCAGCAGCTCACTTGAATTGGGAGATCATCATCCCGAGCTGCGGCTCACTACAGGAGACCCATGACAAGATGGACCGAAGGTATGTGTTTTCTTCCTCGGTTTGCATCTTGCCATGCTTCACATTGGCAATCTCCATCTCCAGGCCCTCACACAAAGCACACCTCGAGACACACGTGCTATCTGAGCTGGCCTTCTCTAAAGACTCAAGCTTGGCATTTTTCTCTGCCAACTCAGATTGCAAGACAGGACAAGTCTTGCACGCACCCAACAGCTGCGGCCTAGCACGGAGCTCATCCACCTCTCCAACCAACGCAGCATACTTACCTCTCAGAGTGAGAAGGTCAGTCATGTGCGCGGTGCACGACTCGCACTCCGCCTCCTCCGACACAACCACGGTGGACCGAGCGAACTCAAGCTCCTTCACCGTGTCCTCCCACTTCTGCCTAAACTCCTTGCGCTCTCTAGCGGCACGCCTAAGCAACTTATCTTGGCTAAGGAGGGCAGCAGTCAACTTCTCAACCTCGGAGGAAAGCTCGTCGTAGGTGAGAGATACCTGGGAGGTGTCGTCGTCATCGTCGTTCCGAGGGGTACGCTCCGGCTCGCCGTCGACCTCATCGCCCAGCGCCATGGTGCAGAAGCCGTCGTCGTCGGCGAAGAAGCAGAGGCCGTTCAGCTTGTCCTCGATCCTCTTCTTCTTCTCGGACTCGTCATCGCTCGAGCTGGCGGAGTCGTCATCCGAGCCGTCGACGTCGCTGAGCGTGGCGAAGAATGCGCGCTGCTCAGCTTGCTGCTTCTCCAAGTACTTTTTCTTGATGTACTCTTTGTCGAAGCCGCCCCGTTTCTTGTGCCTTGGGGGGACGTGCTTCTCCTTGTACTTGGAGTCGCGCTTGCGCCCATGTTCGCCCTTGCCCAAGTGCTTGTTCTTCTTGGGGCAGTTGGCGATGAAGTGGTCGGGGTCGCCGCACTCGTAGCATCCCGTGCGTCCTCC
Source organism: Coix lacryma-jobi var. lacryma-jobi (assembly GCA_009763385.1). Classification (NCBI taxonomy): domain Eukaryota; kingdom Viridiplantae; phylum Streptophyta; class Magnoliopsida; order Poales; family Poaceae; genus Coix; species Coix lacryma-jobi. The sequence goes on from CM019826.1 coordinate 4,045,153, forward strand.
TCCTCGACGACGGTTCATGCGGTTGTTGTGGAACCGCGAGAACCGGTTGGCAAGCAAAGCCAACTCGTCGTCTCCCAAAGACTCCAGCTGGTCCTCTGTCACAGAAAAGAGAGAAGAAAGCGCAAAGCCAGCTGAGGGGTTAGAGGAAGAGCCGGAAACCAAAGCCATGGACGGGCGAGAAGGATTTTCAAAAGAAGCCCTCGCCATAGCATCAATCTCACTGGACTTGAGCTTACTGAAGAGCTCGTCGCAGGTGAGGGTCTCATAGTTCGGCGATTCGATGATTGCCTGAACCTTGGAGTCCCACACCGAACGGTCAAGAGTGTGCAAAAGCTTCAAAGCACGCTCATGATCGTCAAATGGCAACTGCTCTCTGTTAGCTCTCATCCTGTTGACAATCACCTGAAAGCGAGCGAATAAACTTTCTATGCTCTCGCCAGGTTGATGTCTAAAGTTCTCATACTCTCGCTTGAACGACTCGTAGAGTCGGGTTTTGACTTGAGAGGTGCCCTCATGAAAACGCATGAGAGTGTCCCAGATCTCCCGAGCCGTAGCGAGGTGAGAAACACGATCAAACTCACCCATGCTCAAACAAGAGAAAAGAGCATTACGGGCTCAGCTATTGGCATCGTGCTCATCGATCTGCTGCTGAGACACACGAGCAGCCAAGACCACGTAATCAGGGGAATTGCAAATATCCCAGATCGAAGCGCCCAAGCTCTGCAAATAGGCCGACATACGTATCTTCCAATACGCATAGTTCGTCCCATCGAAAAACGGCGGTTTGCCCACGCCGCGATCCATGTCGCCTTCGGTGGATCTGGAACCGGCTAAGGTGGAAGATCCTTAACCTGCTCCGATACCAATTGAAGGACCGAGAAGCTATCCGAAAGCGACCAGAGGGGGGGTGAATGGGAGCTTCAAAATTTCCTTGCGGAAACTGGATGCCACTGTCCCAAAATCAAACCCCAAAAGCGAAACCTAGAGCCTGCTAATGTCCACGACCCTAGATGTAGGGTGGATGCTTCCTAGAAGCACAGCGGGACACTAGACAACCCTAGAAAGCCAACCCAAAAGACGGAACTCGAATCCGATCAAGAACGAACGAACCGCGAACGAAACGGCGCGAAACTGGATCGACCGGACTCTGGCCAGCGTCCGGTCAGCAGGGACCGGACGCGTCCGGTCGTCAGAAATCAGCTCTGGGAGCCCTCTGTGTTGGACCGGACGCACAAGGCTCAAGCGTCCGGTCACAACCCTAGCGTCCGGTCAGAAGCAGACAGACACAGGAACAGTGCCTCTGGTGCGTCCGGTTACTGCCAGGATCGAGCGTCCGGTCGAGTGAGTCCGGTCAGCACACAGAAAACCCTGCGCGGTGTTCAAACACCGGACGCGTCCGGTCACCCCGATGACAGCGTCCGGTCACCCCGCAGCAGCCCCGTTCGAGCACCGATTCGCCTCGATCTCACCCAAACCAATTTCTCTAGGGATCAAACTTGGTGAGATGAGTCACAAGGAGGTTAGTGAGCTATCCCTAAGAGATCATGGCTCGAACCTAACTCCAAATCGGTGAATCGAAGGAATTCGGGGAAAAGAAGAAAAAGAGACCCGAAACTAAAACTTGATCGATCTCCTAGACCGTGAGGTTAGAGATGATTTCTTTCGGTGGAAAGAAGTGCCTCACGATCTAGAACAACTCAGTTCAAACGGAATCGCAAAAGATGAACCGAGCACAAAGATCAAGCGACGGGAAAACTCAAGGCACAAAGCAATCCGCGAAGAACATGATGAACATGAAATCAAAACGCGAATTGACACCAAGAGATGGGATCCAAGGTGAGGATACGGCCTCACTTCCTCGAATCAACAGTACACAGAGTGGAGTCTCTCTGCGGATCTCAACTAGCTAAAGCAGGGGATGGGAGAGTGGAAACCCTAGCAAATGAAGGCACTAACTGGAATAGCTAAAACTGAGATTGAGATCGGGAGGAGGGTGTCTCCCCTGGACTACTTATACTAACCTAGCCTAAGTCTATTTCCTACTCTACCCCTCTCTACTGTATTTACAGAGCGGGCCAGGAAAACCCTAAGGCTAATCTGGTCCACCCACTGGTGGTAGGTAGATCCGACGGCCACGCCCGCACGGTCTTCCGCGTCGCCTCCACGCAACCTTCAGATCGCCGCCACATGCCGCCACCACTCTGCACCCCCGGTTTTGTGGCCCAAACCGGGAAACCAGCCTTTTCCATCAGCCCCCGGTTTTGAGGCCCAAACCGGGAAACCAGCCTCCAGCCCGAGTTTTGTGGCCAAACTCGGAAACCGTCCGCGCCCGAGTTTTGAGGCCCAAACTCGGAAACCGGCCCACACCCAGGTTTTGAGGCTCAACCTGGAAACCGTCGCGCCCAGGTTTTGTGGCTCAACCTGGAAACCCAACACCCAGGTTTTGAGGCCCAAACCTGGAAACCGTCCACCGTTGGTTTTTCCCTGGCTCTACCAACAAACCGGCGTCGTAGAGGGGATGCACCGCCTGTGCACCCCTTCCACCGACATGATCGCACTTCTCCGCTTGTCGCTGTCGCAGGCTGCCAGCCACCACAGCTGATCCTCCGGCCTCCAGTCCATCAGTCCAAGTCCACGTCCGCCCTTCACCGTCCGATACATCGGCATGGCACGTCCGCCGCACGGCACGCCCATCCTTCATCGCGCCCGGTCCGTCGGCACGGCACGTCGCAACTTGACCTTCACCCGCCATCGACCACTGTCTCTGTGCTCGACACCTGCACAACACAAGCCAAAGAACATGCGCATCATACCCGTTGACAATCACTCATCACACAGAGACTCGGCATACACCCATGTATCCGCACGATGGTCGCGTTTTTAGCCCAACAGCTAGGCCGACTTGAGTGGCCTATATAAGTGGCTTGGCCGGCTCACATGGGTTCTCTCTTGCATATTTTGATCCCTAAGCATTCTTGTGAGCATAGCCAAGCCTCACAACTCATCTCTAGTGTTGATTTGATCAAACTAAGTGAGATTGAGTGATTAGTGTTAAGATTTGAAAGAGTTCATTCTAGTGACACTAGTTCTTCGCATTGGCTTTGAGTTGCTTGTTACTTTTTGTTTTTGTCGGTGCCTAGACGGCTTGGAGGCATTGAGGTGGAGTTGGCAAGAGAAGGAGATTGTTCTTGGCCACCACCATTTGTGATTGTGAGAGGTTTTGGAGCCTCACCTCGCTGGAGCGGCAAGAGGCATCCTTAGTGGATTGCTCGTGTCATTGAGCTACCTCTCTAGTGGTAGATTCTTGTGGCGCTCTTTCTGAGCTTGGCTTTGTGCCGATTAGCCACCGGGTCACCTAGTGTTGGTTGACACAATGGGGAGTAGTGTGCCGGCAAGCACGTTAACCTCGGGATAAATATTGGTGTCCCGTGTGCTTATTGTGATTGTGCATCCTTCTTGGTGATTGGCTTCATGAGTGGATTTCACCGGTGATTGGCTCTCTACTAGGCGATCCTGAAGGCTCAGTGAAACCACCTCTATCTAGCTCATTTACTTTGTGTATTTACTTTGAGCTATTTCATTTGTGTTGATTCTATCACTTGGTATATATCCTTTGCTATATATCTTGTGTAGCTAGTTGTGATTGGTTTACATAGTTCCTTTTTGCACACACTTGTTTATCTTAGATCATCTTGATCATAGTTGTGCTAGAGCTAGTTTGTTTATTCTGTATTAGTTCCTAGCTCTAATTGTTTGCGTGACATAGTTTTATTAGGTAGAATTGTTGGATAGGTGGCTTGCAACACACTATTAGGCTAACGCAAAAAGCTTCGCTATTTGTTATACTAATAGTGTTTGCCTAAGTGTCTTTGTAGATTTTTAATTAGGCTATTCACCACCCCTCTAGCCAATTCGGACCTTTCAGGCGCACACCTGGGCCGCGCGAGACAGGGCGTCGCGGGCGCGATGCGTTGCCGCGTCACGGTCCCGTGTAGCAGCAGCAGCCTCATCCTCGGCCTCCTGGGCGCGGGCGAGGGCAGTGTCGCGCGCAACCAGCTGCTCGGTCTCGAGGCACCGGGCTTCAGCGGCGGTGACGTTGGCCTTCTTATCGGCCAGTCGTTGGGGGTTGACCTTCTCCTGAATAATGGCAGAGGAGTCGGTGTTGTCGTGGGCCTTGGGGGAGGAAGACGGCGTCGACGCCATGGGGGCGCGCAGAGGGCGCGCAAGGGAAGGGGAGGGGTGCAACGTGGCGAGGGGCCGGCGCGTGCGCGGGCAGCGGAAGAGGTCCCTGACCTAGGCGTCAGATACCATGAAAACCAATAGGTTTCGGGAATTGATAGATTAGATTGATGTGTACAGAGTACAAATATATATGGGCAGGATTTGGAGGGTTTATAAAAATACTCTATCCTTGCCTAAACAAACACATCTATCTATCTTAACCTCTAAGGCACAACCGAATAGGCTTGGTGCCAGGCCCATGGCTAGCCCATCAGGGCGCCTATTCTAACAAACTATGTTCAAAGGAATGAACAAAGATAAGACATTCAGTCTGATGCATTGCTGGAATATTTTGAAGGACGAAGACAAGTGGAAGGCCAAGAGGAGAGAACTGGCAGAGCTGAAGCAAGCCGCTAAGAAGAGACAAAAGATTTGCCCAGACTCGACTCTCATGAGTGTACAAGTCAACATCACTAAAAATGTCACTGAGATTGCACCTGTAACACCCGGTTTTCCGAAGAATACCAAGTGCCCTCTATATGTGTGTCCAGGGAGTCCACAAGACATATATAGCAACAAATATGGAATTTCTCAAAGACAATGCTTTATTATATATCGAAACATAGATACAACAAGGCTTACATCTAAAACAAAGTAGAGCGGAAACTAATCTTCGGGACTCCAAACTCCACAGGGATGGTTGATTGGGGGAACACTCGCCTAGAACTCTTGGAACACCTTCTGTAACTCTTCTCTTGATTCCACCATCTGGTACCCATCCGGGATTTTCATTGATTGTACGCAAAACAAGGGTGAGCGCACCATACTCAACAAGTATAACATGAGGGATGCAAGCCTCAAAAGGCTAGACACGGCTGAACTGCGGTAAGCATTTTTAGTTGGTCATATTTTATTTATTAGACCTATGTCTCTAGATTATGCTTAAGCTCCCATGGTGAAAGTATAATTAAGTATCATCAAGATTATCATTACCCACATTATTCATAGAACTGTCTCAAAAAAGATCCAGGTTGCTCATGACCGAGAGCACGGCTGATATATCAGTTTATTCTTAACTCTGCAGAGTGTGTACAACTTTACCCACGAGTCGTGATTGCCCATTGCCCGACGCGGCCAACCTCTTAACTCACTACCAAGGTAAGTCGGCAGGGATCACTACGAAGCCTTTCCAAAGTTGGTCTAACAAGTCGTAGCTGCTAAGGTTTCCATCTCCCAAGAGTTATGAACACCTCCCCACTAAGGTAACACCCCATCCTCCAAAGTAATTACCCTAGTGGGACCGGACCATAACTACATGGTATGCCCCTCTTGCCCTTTCGGTAAGCTATAGACGAGCTAGAACATTCAGAGTACTTAGCTAAGACCAGAGCCATGTAGTCCTCATGGTTGTACTGTAAATCCTGGGTTGCCGCTTTAGGATTCAGAACCAACATTTGTTCCATAAATCATTAATCAAGATTAATTATCGTTTTAATATTTGGTATTTGCAAGCTAAGCAGAACTACCCATATGCACAACCCAAGGTAAAGCTCTAGGTAAAATCTCTAGGGGTTCATCATATTAGACACATGCATATGAAAAGGTGATTAAAGGTTGCTGGGAAACAAAGGAACTCATGTTACACTTGCCTTCCAAAAGCTCATGTTGATGGTTCCACTTCTTCGAAGATCTGCTTCACGTCACCTTGGACTGCTCAGACTCTAAACGGGATCAAAAGACACCACACAAGCATCCATTCCCAATCACTACATGCAAACAAATAATATTCTATTAGAATAGTACACCAAACAATACTAAAACAAGATAAAAAGCTTATAAATCTATTCTACGCATTTCTACGAACACGTGAGCGCAAGAATCACTCTAATCGGAGTTTTAAATCAAAAGTTACGTTGAAAACAAGGTTCAAATGGCATTTTTGTAAATAAACTGAACTCATTTTCGATTTAAAACAAATAAAATGTATTTTCTGCACAATTAGGATGGCGGCTACTATTTTCTGAAAACTCAGGGTCTAAACTGAATAAAACCGAGGTGTTTTAAAACTGTAGAGGATTGCGGGTTGATTCTGGGAAAACTTAGGGGCTTTTCGCAAAAGTGCGCTGGTGTGGTTGCTGACCGGGTCGGCTGGCTGACATGGCGGCCACGTGGCGCTGCTGTATTGGTCGGGTTCACCACACGGCTGTGGGTGCGTGAGCGCTGGAGCGGTGGACTGGGTCTACAGCTGTTCGGTGGACCGAAAACAACCCTGAAGGGGTATCTTCTAATCGTAGCCATCCGCGAACGGATCAACGGCTCTGGGAGGGCTTGGGGAGGAGCTAGCCGGCCAGGCGGCGCTTCAGCGGTGGCGCTCCATGGGAGCCGACCGGACCACGGCGGTGGGTCGCCGGGATAACGTTCCCGACCACCCTGGACCCAACCAAGGCCATAGGAGAGGTAGCCAGGGCCTTGCGAACTCAAGGGAGGTGTCTTGCGGCGAAAGCGGGCACCGGAGCGAAACCCTAACGCGGCGGCGCCATGAACACGAGCTTGGAGCTCGCGGACTACGCGATGCAGAGCACTAAACTCGAAGAGAAGGGCACGGGGAGAGGGAGAGAGTTACCACGAACTCGAGGGTGGGGCTCGCGACGCCGGGAGGGCTCTGCAGGGGCGGCGCCGAGCAGAGGTGAGGTAGGAGGCGTTTGGTGCTCGGGTAAAGGAGAAGGGAGGGCTCGGCAGGGGGGTTTATAGGGCGATGGGGGCGCGGTAGGGGAGGAGAAAGGTTGCGGGGTCTCGCCTGGGCACTAACGCGGCGCCGGTTGATGGCCTTAATGGCCTGTCCACACCGGCCATTGAAGGCGAGGCGGAGGTAACGGACGCGGGGAGCAGCGACTCGAGGAAGACGACGAGACGGAGGCTGCCAGGTGGGGCCTATGTGTCGGCGAGAGAGAGCAGTGGGGCCGCAGTGTCGGTGAAAGAGAGGGAGAGAGCGGGCGAGCGGACGGCAGGCCACGGCTTGGGCCTTTGCGCGCGAAGGAGGAGCGGGGGGGAGAACGGAGGTTGGGCCGCGGGGCGGGCCGGATCGCCGAGTGCGGGGCTGGAGGGAAGGTTTGGAGAGCGGGCCGGCTAGGCGCCGAGCTGGGCCAGGCCCGAAGCGGGAGAGGGAGAAGGGAAAAAGGTGGAGGTCTGGGCCGATTCTGCAGATGGGCTAAAAGGGAGGGAGAGGGATCAAGAGAAAAAGAAAAGGCTTTTTATTTTCCAAAGACTCAAACTTTGGTCAAATTCAAATGCAAATTTGAATTTGAACACAACCAACCTATCCTACACTCAAACAAAATATTATGCACCGGCATGAATGCAAAAAAAATGTTTCTAAGCCCTAGGGTTCATTTTAAATATTCAAAAAATATTATTTGACCTAGGTTAAATGCTCAGAAAATAAAATAAAGCTCAAATTTATTACTAACTTTGGAAAATGAAATTTTAGGGTGTCACACACCCCTAGAGTTTGAAGCCCCAAAGAAGCCACATGGACAGAAGAAGGCAAAGGATGCTCTAAGGCGAGGAGGAGGTGAAGCTTGTATGGAGGCTTTGGACAAAATGTGGGCTAAGAAGGAGGCATTTGACATGGAAAAAGAGAAAAAGAAAGGGAAGAGGTATATGGCTTCACTTGAGCTAGAGAAAAAGCGCCTGACACTAGAAGAAAAAAAAAAGAAAAAAAAAGGTAGAAGCTGAATTACGGAAGGTGGAAAATAACACGATCGAAAAGGAAGATAAAATAATGGCAATGGATATTAGCGCCCTGACCATGCTGCAGCAACAGTACTACACGGTTATGCAGCAGAAGATTGTTGCTCGTCGACTCCAATTAGATGTAGTGTTGTTTTCATTTTATTTCTACAACCAAGTATTTGTATCTTGTCATTTAGTGAACATGTGGTCTGCCAAGTAATATTTGTTTTACCCAGCATTACATCTGCCAAGTACTATTTGCATCAGCAAGAATTTTTATCATTGAGATTATGTGTATATGTGTTTTGTGGCCGGCTGCACGCCACTGTGGTGCATGACACTGTGCTGTAATAAATTATTGGCTTTTCCGGTGTGTTCTGTGAGGCGTACATGGCAGTAGTAATTGAAACATGTCGTACCTATTCGTTTACGAGAGAGAGAAAAAAGGCCGTAAAAAAACAATCAGATGAGATCAAAAATTATTTTTTTTAGAAGTGAGATATTAGGAACTAGCGGGGGACCTTCTTTTCTTCTTCCAATACTGTTTTAGGAGTTTGTAGATATCCACTTTTTAGGAGAAATATTTAGAAAATTCTTGGAGATGCTCTAACAAAATACAAGGACGGGAGAGATCGACAACAAACAGTGTGTGTCAATGTAAAGATTTCTGACCAGGTCCACTCGCCAGATCATATCTAAAACACAAATAGAACGGTGGTAGTATAGATAGACTAGGCATGATGGTTACTGCTCTACCCATACTAAATTATAAGATATTTTGATTTTTTTTCTAAACATTTTATATTCATTTAGATGTAATATACAAGTGTATAGTAAAACCTAGGTATAAGTTGGACTAGATTTGATCGTATAGCGACCAGCAGGTAGGTAGGTACACCCTCAGTCCTAGAAAAATATATTCATACCGGTTAGATTTTTTTTAATTTTGACTAGATTATAAAAAAATAATAGTAACAGTTGTAACGAGACACTAACATAGGGGGCATGCAAAGTCGTCCAAAAGAATCATATCAACAGCCCATCGACTTTGCTAATTGCTCAAGTACGCTCGCGTCTACCCTCTGTCAGAATTAAAGATGGCAACGGGTATAAATTCGCTGAGTTTGCTCAACTTAAGCCTAGACAAAATACTCAATATCCATTATCGGTACCCGAACCCGAGGTACCCGATCCTAAATTCGGATAGTGAATTGGATTACCCTAAATGAGTTTGGATAATATGCCCCGGTACCCGAACTATCCAAAAATTTGTTTGTGTCTTTGTATTTATCATGTGTTGTTAGTGGAACACTAGAACTTATCACTTTATTAGAATATAATTCTCTCTGTTTGAACAAGTTTTTTTAACATATTATTCTCTTCAAATAGTTATCAAAATTCTATACAATTTGTTGTTGAAATTATGTATAAATTGCTACTTAAATTTTATATTGTGTGTTGTTTTCTATAAATTATGGGTAGTGTTTTTTTGGGACTAATATTGGATAGTAGTTTTCATTATCCAAATTACCCAGCCCGAAAATTTCGGGTAGCCCAGACGCCCAGGTCTAGCTCAACCTAAAATTATAGGGATTTGCTATATTTCAGGCGCCTGAAATATAGCATCATTTCAGGCGACGACTACAACCTTTAGATCTTCATCCAATGGTCTAAATCTATTAGCACAAGTCACAAGAAACAAATGACAATTTTTTTTCTATGAAAGGACAAAGATAAAACTGTTCAGGCGCCTGAAATATAGGAAATGTGAAAATTATATCTGCAAAAAATATACCCATTAAAAAATCTATGACCCATGACGAGTTTAATTTTACGTCCAAATCCAAACCCACACGGGTCTCGGATACCTATCAGGTCACTCGTGTCTGTTATAGTAGGCACACCGTCACCTCACCAAAAATAAAAATAAAAATAAAATAGGACATATAAAACTCATGTACCCATTTAGTGTGTTCTTTTTTCCAATCTCTAACCATTTATATAGCCAAAGACAACTAATGGTCATTAGCTCAGGTAATTCCATAGTCCACACCATAATGCCAACCCTTGGCCTGTTTTATAGCTCACTAAGTTTAGCTAGAGCTAAATGACTTGAGGAGATTAAAAATGGCAATAGGTACCTGAAACCGGTGAGTTTTAACTCTACTGGGGTAAAGGTATGAGTCAACTTTTCTACCTATGAGTTTATTAATAGATAAAAAGTCAAATCTAGCGGGTTTGTGGGTCTAGTTTGGAAGCGAGTACCAAAACCCGTAAACTCATGAGTTTTTGAAGCCCGATTCATAACTCTAAAATATTTAACTAAAATATAAAAAAAGTTTATAAACTATTTATTTTAATTAATTTTATCATATTGGATTGCTATCATTCAAAATCTTACAAAATAAACACAACCATTCAATATAATATTTTTGAAATAGAAATAAGACAAAATTAAAATATGGTTGTGCGTGTAAAAATGAGGTCTTATTGAGTTCATGAGCAACTCGATGGGTACCCGTGACTTGAGTAGGCATGAGTTTGAGCACAAAATAAAACCTGTGATGGATCATGGGTTTTTTAGCAGGTACATTTAATTTTCGTGAGTATAGGTTTAAGGCAGCAAAATCCAGCGGATTTATACCCATTGTTATCTATAGACGAGATGGTACTACTCGGGTCTACCGACCTGTGAGGCCACGGCGTGCTAATGCCCCACTACACATCGATAATAATCGAATTATCAAGCACTAATATTGGGCATATTCCCATGTACTAATTGCATATTCCTCAGATTTTTCTCACAGGGTTTTTCGAGAAATCCAATCTTACAACAACATTGATCTCAAGGAAGATTCGATCAAGGGGGAGTGTTACGAAACAATGTCTGTTCACAACAGACACCCGTTCGTTGATGATCTCATTCATCGTTACAAGCAGATTAGGATTAGCAGTTAACACTGATGATTAGACATAACAGTTAGCAATCAGAAGGGGCATGTCCCTTCGGCATTAGGCCTATTCAGTGAACTGTTGTGTCCTTTCACAACACCCTTCATATGTATATAATCTCCTTTACAGATTAATGAAAGTTGTTCCAATCTCTGTTCATTTACATTCAACTTTAACAATACCCAAACTCATAAACTTGTTGTGTTTGTCTTTTGGTCCATTAATAAACACACACGAATAGAGAAATTGATCTATACTCTAATAGAGTAAAAAACCATCCAGTTTCAGATATCCGTTGACATCTCCTCGAGGAGTACCCAAGGCCGGGAGGATTAGCCGGTCGCAGCACCGCAGATCTCCGACTGTTCTGATTACTGTTCGTATGTTCACTGTTGTGCCGCCACGTGGGTTTGAATAAGAATGACAACACATTTAAGGTTAACATAAGAGTATTATAGAAGGTTGCAAGCCGGCTAAATGCTGACGTGGAGGAGAGAAGGGAGGAGAGAGAGGAAAGGCAGTATGTAAGATTATAGCCGGTTTGGACACAAGAACCAAAAAAAAACTGTGAGAGAGATAAGTGGGTCCTATATTAATGATAAAGGCTCAACCATTGTATGAGTGGGCTGAGAAGGCTATAAAGATTCTTACAGCCAAGCCAGCAAGTCCGCTGTACTTGCTCTAACCATCGCTCCTAGGATCCGCGCACGGAGAACGTTTCAGCAATTGTTCTGATCACTCTGTTCACCACTCTTCTGCCGCCACGTGGGTTCCAATAAGAATGACAACCGATAGGGTCTATTTGGATCAAAGGAATACAAAACAGAATAGAAAAAAAAAACACAAGAATAATATGGAGCGAATGGTGAAAAACTATAGGATTTCATAACACAAGAATAAATATTTTCAGTTGTTTGGAATGAAGGAAAACTACAGAAACATGAACAAGCATAGTAAAAAAGGAATAGCAAAATTCTTTTTCTTAGGAGTGGATGTTTTATTTCCTTTGTTTATACTACTATAGATCTCTTTCCTTTGAAAAGGAATTCAACATTTCTTCGTTCCAAACACCATAAAGTGATTCCTATTCTTTGGAATATATTCCTCCAAAATTCCTTTGATCCAAACAGGGCCAAAGTTCACATAACCATCGTACTCGTGACTGTGCTACTAAGGACCCGCACACTCTACCGCACACTCTACTGTAAAGTCTAAAGTTCACATAACCATCGTACTCGTGACTGTGCTACTAAGGACCCGCACACTCTACTGTAAAGTCTAAGGCTATTTATTAACTCGAACATATGGTAGACTTGAAGTTTAAATAAGACTTGAGTCCTGATTTTTCTCCCTCTTCAATAAATATATTATCACTTTAGCAAAATATTATAAATAGAAAGATAAAAAATAGTCTTAAACTCTATAGTAGAGTATAGATTGTCAGTGCGCTAAAGCGGCCCATGTCCAACAACTAAGTGGCAGCAGGCAATCGAATGTCAGCTGTCCAATCCATTATTAACCAAATGACAACATTTAATTTAAAAGAAAGATAATATTTTAAATCCTTTATTGACAACCTTGTCACCAGTGAGCATCAAACGGTAGTTCCACTCTTAGTCGTTCAACCTGGTAACTGAAACACGGAGCCTTAATTGGTGAAGATGCATTCTATGCCAGATGCCGAGGTGAAGATGCAGCTCTCCTGCAATGCAAGCTTCAAAATTTTAGTTGTGCTCCAATAACCATCCCCACATTGAATCACATCAAAATATGGGTTGCAACATACTTCCTACACATAATCCCATCTATTTCCATGAAGTTGGTGGAACAGAAGAAGTTCAATATCTAACATGTTTAACCAGAAAGGACAAAACACTGATTTCAATCAGTCATATTTGACTATAACACATTGTCGATAATAAAGGGAGATTCAATGATAAACTGATAGTTTATACCCCTCCACTGTTTATTTTTATCAAGCAGGTTCGATTTGGCATCTGCAGTCTTGTATCCAGAACTGCATATTATATGGTCATTTGATTGAACATACTTAGAAACACAAATCTAATAGTACCATTTCAAACCATTATATCAGTGGACTATCTGTTAGTCAAAATCTAAAAAATCTGAATGTAAAAAATTCACAGGTTCGTTTTAGTGGAGTACTACATGACATCCCTTTTTTAATATTTCTATAGCTAGCAGAGAACAGATATCTCTCTTGCACTCCCTTGCTCAAAACTCCAAGAAAACTATACAGGCTGTCATGAAAAATTGCCCAACATTTTCTTTTGAACACCGTAATTTTTTGCTACTTTGTGGGAGTTGTTGGGCCTAGGTGGTGATGGCTCAATTATTTCACATAGTCTGGTACTGTGCTTTATTATGCCCCTCAAAAGTTCCCATATTATCATTCAAAGAAGACTCATGGCAGCATGCTCAATAAATGCAAAGCCAAATCAAGATAAATATGAAACCAACTCTCCACGGATGCAAACGGCAGGACTTATCATCTGAAAGCATAGAATGTTTCAGCTCCAGAAAAGGAAAGACAAAAAAACAGGACATGACCTAACAGTACTTTACCCAAATTCACATAACAGGAGACAAGTTCACAATATATTCTCTTTTTTCAGCTTCTATAATCCCCATACAATCTGTCATATATTAGTGATATGGTTATTGCCTGCGTGCTTTATGGTTAAAGCTAAAACCAAAATATGAGACGAGAATATAGATCTCAGTACCATAGCATATTGGGGTTGGAAAATACCATCGATGTCTCACAAAGTGGGCCCATGATCACTAGTTATGACATGCAGTGGTATTTTCCAACACATGAATCATTGAGATGGTAGTATGGTATTGAGGGGGGAAACCTCAAAAGGAAATCAGCAAGTCACTAGTAATTGGATATACCTGGCAGTTTTGTCCAACGAACCTTCAACAGAGTCATTGCAGCTTCTTCATACAAAGATAACAGAAGTGAGAATTAGTAGAACTGACAGATATATTGGGTGTTCAGTAATGCTTATAGCTACCTATATCACAAACTGAATGCACATGACATTCTGTTGTCAATGTTTTTCACGAAACAAAAATCCCTACTACAGCTAGGACATCTATGATGACCAAATAATCTTGCAAATTTTCAGTTATTTACATCACATAACATGGGAATATGCTGATTGCCAAATGGATAAATAAATGTTGCAGAGCCAAGAAAAGAAACATCCGTAGGAATTAAAAAGTTGGGTAAGCAGTTGTGCATGTAAATAAATAAATATGACATAATTACCACTTACCAGGAAGCATGTGAATTCAAGTACATGGAGAACATACTAGGCAGAAGGGGGCCATTGCTGAGGATGTCCTCCAACACCAGAGTATCTTCACAAGAGGAATCCACATCACTATAGGGAAGGACCAATTTCAGTTTTTTCCTTTTAATGTCAATCACAAGCACCCATGTTCGTCCAGCCGCATATTGCCTCTCACACAATAATGTGTAAACGATGTTGTGTTCATTCAGGCTTACAGATGGGACCTCCGGAGAAAGGCAGGGAATACGAGGATCAAAAATTGGATACTGACTCCAGATTTCTCCGGCTTCCATGGCACCTTCCTTCACCCAGCCTATTCTTTTGGAGCTGAACGGCGTCTCTAAAGACCAGCTGGTAATGGTGAAACCAGAATCAAGTTTGCGTTTGCTTGCAATCTCTCCATCAGCACGTGTGACATTGACGAACACCATGGTGCCACCCTCAGTGACACATAAGCTCCGTGTCACAAATGGGTGAGGCCTGCCGAATTCAGGGTGGGTGGGATTGCCTTTGGGAGGCACCACAGGCAATTCAGCGTACTGTAGCTGGGGATCATCATCAAAGACGTCACAGAACAAGATGCCCCTGTAGTAGTCAATCCAGCACAGGTAGCCTTCAAAGGAGACGACCTTGTCAGTTGTCCACCAACGCAGCCCATGGTCCTTATCGTCAGCTTGGCTGATCAGGATTCGCTTGACCTCCCACTGCGGTGTTAGGGTGTTGGAACGATACCTGAAGAGCTCGGCTTCCTTCGGCACAGACTTACTGTCGCCAGGTATGAGCACCTTGAGGTCTGCGACAGCGAAATCCTCGCCACGGCACAGGAGACCTATGTCTCTTACATCCAGCATGTGCGAACGCTCAGTATAGCCCTGCGATGCCATCTGCCGCTCGTCTTTGTAGCACGGCGGAAGAGGGCCATAGATTGACATACCAGAGGGACCTGCCTTGCAGACAAAGTACTCCGTGTGGCAGCACCAGGGGCTGAATGCGGTGACGGGGCTGGAGGGGGGGACGACGCGGAAGAGGACAGAGTCGTGGTGAGCCGCCAAGAGCGCGGTCCCGCAGAAAACCTCGACTTCCCTCGGGTAATGAAGGCGGAGATGAGACGCCCCTGGTGGCGCGACGAGGCGCAAGGACACGAGAACGTCGTCGCCATTGGAGTCACGGGATCTCGCTGATGGTGTCTCGGGGTCGTCCTCGCAGAAGGACTGGGGATCCTCGATGCAGATGTGAGTGTCGAACATCACCCATCTAGGAAACGAGCGCCCCTCGGGCGAAGCGGCTTTCAGCTGGCGAGGAAGACGCGATCGACTTGAGGGGCCCAGCCTTGGCGATTCCACGGATTTCGCCGCCTGGCCAAAGAGATGCGATCGATCCTTGGGGAGCCCCATGTGCGACTCCATGGCTTTCACCGGCCGGCCAAGTAACGGCGGCTATCAGCCAATTCGCTCTAGGGTTTGTGGGCGACGGCGGCGAGGGAGGGGAAGAAGACCCGAGGCGGACGAATACTAGTGGGGGAGGGGTGGGGAACGCAAATTGGAATGAGGTTTGGTTGGAATTTTGGATGGCTCCTTCCTGGAGATTTTTTTTTTGGAGAAATGAAAATAATTATTATACATTGGATCATGCTAAAAAAAATGTTGGGCCTCGGGCCGTTCAATGTTCTCGAACCAGGCCTGATTCTGGGAGAGCTTCACCTAAAAAATACCTTCGCCGAGATAGGGCCACTTTAATAGAACTTCACTTCACTTCTTAATTTTTCAGCTTTACTTTTTGATTTTCTAGAGAAGTCATTCCTAGTGAGAATGGAGCGGAGAGCACGTGAGAATCAATTCTAAAATAATTCTTCCTGTAAATAAATAGGAAGCCGCGAGAATTAATAGAGAGCAGAGTTTTTTTTAACTCTCACCTCATAGGGTAAATGAAGAAGTGATTCTCGTCAGCTCCTCATCAGAATCTAAATACATTCGAAGTATTTGGTAGGGCTACATGGAAGCTGAAAAATGAAGCTATGATTGGGAGCTGAGTTGTGCTAAAAGGGTTTTGGTTCAGTTCCTTAGCTTTCTACTAGAAAAAAAACACAAACTAAACAAGTAGAATTAGAAGTTGCTTTTTTTTTTTGCTAAAAGTAGATACATTTTTATATAGTATAATTTTCGTAGCACCCTGAATTATGCTTTTGACTTCTTATCTCTCTGCTTTTCTACATAGGTAGAAATAGAGACGTTTTACCGTTGTTCAAAAGAGATAGGAGAGAGAGGGTAGGTTCTATTGTTATTTTATCCAAACAACTTATAGTCTTTTTTTTCTTGAATACATAAAATATTTTATGTATTATTGTATTAAGTAGAAACAGTTTAAACAAGCATATAACACACTTTTATCATGTGCCGAAGTAGATCGACCTAACACAGCTGTAGCTGGACCGTCCAAAGAAAAAATCTCTTGTTTTGGTACCTAAAAGAAAAACAACCAATACCGACGTAGCAGTGCGACCTATGAGGTGGCTTTACGTCTTTTTGGTCGTCTGGACGAAACCTTTCCAATGGCCAGGAAGAGCAAACAACTTATAGTCTTTTCACAACATATAGCTCGCATTAAAATTTTCACAACTCACATCTTAACGAAACATACCATTAGCTTTCTACCATGAAGTCGATACACCTCTTTGTCTTGGAGCTAGCTTTAGATATAGAAAATGAAGTTTTTGGTGGAAATGATCAATTATGACCTCGAGAGATCGTACTTTTAGTTTACCGTTTTCCATGTGTGTGGGAATAGAGACATTTTACAATGGTTTCAAGGACGATACATAGAGAGGATACATTTCATAATTTTTTAACCAAACAGTTTATAGTTTTTTCACAACACATAGCTTATAGCAACTTTTTTCATAGTCCACAACTTATAACTGTTTTCACGGCTCATAAGTAAACTAAATAAATGACCATTAATTATTTTTGAGATTATTACAACAGTTTTTAGCTGCACTCAACATTCTTCCTCCCTCATTTGATTTGTTCCTTGTCGACCACCATCCCCATAGGAAAAAATTAGATTTGTTCCTTGTCGATCACCATTTCCATAGGAAAATATAAATCTTCAACTAGGTATTTTTATCCAGCATCCAAATCGTACCGCAAGTCTCTCGTGTTGAATTGTATCTAACTAAATCAGATCTGATGTGTTCTAAATCCAATAGGTGCCAACACGTCTTAACAAACCTGCATTTTAAAAGGAGATGGTTGTTATCTTCATCAAACCTTTTGCAGATGGGATATCTTGTATCTATGTTAATACCACACTTACCAAGTTTCCTCTTGTTGGCAAACTAATATGAGCGAAACGCCACATGAATATGTCCACTTTGTTTAGGAACTTTAAGTTGTCGTATCTTATACCACTTGAATTCACTTTTGTTATCACTTTCACTCCCTGAAGTAGAAGCATCCAAACCAGCTAGCCTATCCCTCCTTGCAACCGCAACCTTATGGGCCGATTTTACTGAAAATAAATGTGTCAAAATACATGCAACCTAATCCTCCAAATCATCTATAGATGAGATTTTTATGATCTCACTAGCATCCTTCGGCCGCAAAAAAAAGCACTTATAAGTTGCTCATCTCACTCATTTGTTACATGATTAATATGCTCACTTTTAGTCAAGATGTTAATTAGGTTCTTGAGGCGTTGCCAACTTTCTTGTCAGTCCTTTGAGGAGTGATGGGTCCTCCAAAATGTTAATGGTTTTACCATTACCAATTCTCCATATGATACCCTTTTTTCAGCAGCTTCACCCCATTTCAAAATATTGCTGCATGTATATGAGCTACCAGACCGATAAGCACAGTGGAGAATATTTGAATGTGGGCTATATTTTGCCTTTGAAACCTGACCACCAAGAGAATTCGGATACATAAGCAATCTTCGTGCTTGTCCAGTCAAAATAGGCGAGTCTCAAGAACCAAGGCCTTTCTTCTTTTTTTATGTAGAAACCTTTCCCCAACTCATCCACCGTGAAGTCAATGCTTTGGTGTCAAACCACTTCGGTTTATGGGCAGTGGCAGAGCGAGGATTTCAAACTTTAGGTATTCCCATGTGCCAGTTTCATGGACAGTGGTGGAGTATGAAACTCATTCCTCTCTTCATTTAAACTATGTTATTTAGTCAACTTACATTTTTAGACAAAAAAAGGTTTCCTTCGCTTTATAGAACACAAAGCGTACGATACAAGATGTTCAATACTTTTAACCAGTTAAATAAAAACATAGAGCCTAAAGGCTGGCAACACACTGAAACCATCAAAACTCAACAAAGCCGGCAGGTACACACTCCTCAAATCACTCTAACTTTGATGCACAGCGCTGGAGGAAACCGAAAGCTGAACACTGGATGGAGCCAAAGTTTGTCGGTGTCCAACATGAACTCGCCAAACGCGTCGGTGCCGCGGGAAGAGCCACCGGCCTTCGTTGTCGACACCATGTGTGCAGCCTCCTTGTGCACTGCCACCCGTGCTCTGGCCGCTCCCCTTCCTCGGACTCCATCACCAGCCTTATTATTACCTTGGCATCTACCTCCTCGGTGATCCCCTCCAGCACCGAGTTCCAGCCGCAGTGTGTCACGAACGCGCCTGTCGGCCTGTCCACAAAGATGAAAGAACCAGTGGCCGGACTTGTCCAGAGTCCAGACCGACGGCGATCTCCTTGAGCTGCTCCTCCGAGTGATGGCCTGCGCCCACGCTTCCGATGCAGAGGTACACCACGCTGCGCTCTGGCTGCTCGTCGAGCCACGAGAGGCACTCGTGCTTTTCTCCCGCCAGACCGGCGGTTTCCGCGACCGTGGCCAATGGCCCGACGCAGTAAACCGGAGGCACCGTCCCTGAGTGCTCCCACCACCCGAGCTTCTCGGTCTCCGGGTCGTCGTGGCTGGCGCTGTTGATGTATTCTTGCGTTTGGGCGAGAAATAGCGCTGCATTCTGAACGACGCGAGCATCTGATCCACTGAAGACACGAATGGTCCTTTGATTTAAGAAAATAGTGGATGGCAGCGCGTGCATCTATCCCACTACACACCAATAGTCTGCAGTGGGTCGTGGCCGTGGTTGCTATGGCAGACAGCCGCCCTCTCGCGCTCTCGCGCTCGGCACGACGATGCCTTCAGTACGGTACTAGTCACTTGCAAGATGTTTTTCTTGTTTCCACATATGCTGAACTTCAAAGATGTTTTTCTTGTTTCCGCATATGCTGAAGCTGAATTAGGTTCAAGCGAACAGAGGAAAAAAAAAAACCGAGTGTTCCAACCCAACACGCCAATACTCTAGTAGCACTGGATAGCATTCCTCATGAATTTCACATGCAAATAAAGGTGTCAATTAGAAATCCTTGGGTGTATCTTCAACCCTACTTAATTCAAATATTCATACTATTTCTTCGAATATTTAAATTAAATAAGATTAGATATGCACCTAAAGATTACTCATTCGCACCTTTGCACGCAAAGTGAATACTCGCATAGTGCAAACAGAGCAAAGCTACCTCCAAATTATTGTAGCTGACCCACTGCATCAACGGCGTGTCAGCCTCATCCCCTGCCCGAGGACGTTGCCTGCGTGCGACAGGAACTGGGCAAAGGCAGCGCGCGACGAGCCGCCATCCTTCCACGCCATTGCCGCGCCTTCCTTGTGCTTGGACACCCGTGCCCTCAGCAGCTCGCCTTCCTCCGTCTCCATCACCAGCCTCACCTTGGCCTCCACCTCGTCGGCCTTCACCAGACCCTGCTGCCACCCGACCATCTCCACGCCGACTCCGTACTCCTCCACCATGAACACCTTGTTCATCTTCTGCTCCGCGTACAGAGGCCAGCAGAGCATCGGCACGCCGGCAACAATCCCCTCCAGCACCGAGTTCCACCCGCAGTGCGTCACGAACGCCCCCGTCGCCGCGTGATGGAGCACCTCCACCTGCGGCGCCCACAGCTTGACGACGCGGCCGCGGCCGCCGGCCCTCTCCAAGAAACCCGCCGGCAGGAGCGCGTCGAGGTCGAGGTCCGGGTCCGCGCGGGGGTCGTCGTGGCCGTGGCCGTGGGGAGGCGCGCGCAGCACCCACAGGAACCGGTGGCCGGACCTCTCCAGGCCAGCGGCTATCTCCTTCACCTGCTCCTCCGAGTGGTTGACGGCGCCCGTGCTTCCGAAACAGAGGAACACCACGCTGCGCTCCGGTTGCTCGTCGAGCCATACCAGGCACTCGTGCTTCTTCTTCTCTGTTGCCTGGCCGCCGTTCCCGGCGACCAACGGCCCGACGCAGTACACCGGAGGCATTTCTGGGAAACTCCGTGGATCACCGAGGGCTGACACCGCACGAGGCTCGATCGACGACGACGTGTTCACTAGTATTCCATTGGCTTCTTGTATCCTGCGCATCATGTTCATCGTTGCCTTGAACGTCTCGCTCCCTGGATCCGCGAGCATCGAGTCGAGGAGATGGGAAGCTGGGATAGGTGGCACGCCATGGAAGTTCAGAGGCGCGTCTCCTAGCTCCCCGAAGCTTGGCCGCCCTTCTGAACGAGCTGACGACGAAGCCTGCGCCTGCGCCTGCGCCTGCACGGACGCGGCGAGGGCGGAGGCGTTCGAGGG
This sequence comes from Coix lacryma-jobi var. lacryma-jobi, assembly GCA_009763385.1. Taxonomy (NCBI): domain Eukaryota; kingdom Viridiplantae; phylum Streptophyta; class Magnoliopsida; order Poales; family Poaceae; genus Coix; species Coix lacryma-jobi. Next base: position 4,066,015 of record CM019826.1, read on the forward strand.
ATAGAAAGCGTAGGCCGGGATCCCGAGCTTGCCGGTGACGTCGAGCGCGTCGAAGGACATCATGTCCAGAAGCACGGCGTGGACGCTGCCGGGAGGCATGGAGACGAGGAAGTCGTGGAGGTGCTGGTTGTAGCGGCCCAAGAATCCGAAGTACCTGACCATGAACTTGGAGTCGTGGACAAAGGCGGCGGGGTCCTCGATCCGTGGGAGCATGTGGAAGACCACGGACGGCTTGGAGGCGGCGACGCGGTCGACGACGGCCGCCAAGGCGATGTCTCCTTTCAGAGTGGGGTCGATGATCGCGACCACGACGGCGTAGCCCTCCTCCAGGAGCACGTCGGCGAGCTGCACCATGGGGACGAAGTGGCTCACGGCGAGGCCCGGGTACAGAACGACCGTCTTCTTCATGGCCATGCTTTTGCTCCTGCGATTTGATCTCGGACTAGCCCGAGTTCCCTCCAACTGAGTATGACACCACAAAGAGTAAGCTCTGCAGAGAAAAAAAAAAGTCAATGATGTACCAATGCTGGCCAGCTGTCCGTTCCCATAAATAATTGCTAGCAATAATTTGCTTAGTTCAACGGTTGCTGTAGCCACTCGCGAAAAAAGGGACACGAAGAAGTCGATATGTACCAATGCTGGTTGTGTGTACACAGTACACGATCACGATTGCTACTAGTAGTGGTTAGCAAGTACTCCCTCCATCCCAAATTATAAGGCATTCCAAGAATCTTGGAGAGTCAAACTTTTTTAACTTTGACCAAAATTATAAAGAGAAACACAAACATTTATAATATTCAATATGCATATTATGAAAATATAACTAATGAAGAATCTAATTATACTTAATTGACATCAAAAATATTATTATCTTATTGTATAAATTTGGTCAAAGTTAGAAAACTTTGACTCTCCAATATTCTTGGAATGCCTTGTAATTTGGGATGGAGGGAGTACCAAAATACTTTCACGATCTTAGTTGATCGGTCATTCTCTCAACCTGCTTGGCCCCGCATGGATGTAGCTCAAGCCAGCGATCGGGGCAGGCACGGACGCCTCGAGCGTTGTTCAGCTCCCGAGCGATGCCTAGCCCGTCGAGCATCCAAGGCTTGGGAGCTCCCCGACGACAGCCCCCAATCAAGCGACGCGAGGCGCTGTCACGACAGGCACTACAAGAGATTGGATCCTCTATAACAATTTTTAAAATTATGACGCACCTTCTAGGATCACAACATATAGTCACAGAAGAGATATAATGATAAGAAAAAGCTAGTAGACTTAAAAAAATTTATATGACTCTAGAGAGTCAAACTCAACACTTACCCCACAGCATGACCGTGTCTCTACCACTACACCACACACTTAGGGCCTGTTTAGATGATGAAATTTTTTCAACTTTGCTATTGTAACACTTTTGTTTGTATTTGACAAATATTGTTCAATCATGTGCTAACTAGGCTCAAAAGATTCGTCTCGTGATTTACAATTAATTTATGCAATTAGTTATTTATTTTATCAACATTTAATGCTTCATGCATGTGTCCCAACATTGATGTGATGGAGAGAGTGAAAAAGTTGGAAGTTGGAAGAAATCTAAACAAGGTCTTATATAAACTATCATATATATACTATCATTTTATATCAATATTTTGTAATCTTATATTTGATATTTTGGTTACCAAATGAAATCAAATAAAGGACTTTTAACTATAAAGTATAAATCGAGTCAAAGTACTAACTTTGGTATAGAATATAATTGGAGATAGTTTGGAAATTCAAAAAATCGAATCTCAAAACATGTGAATTTAAAATAAATATTCGAGATTTTAGATGACTTCAAATCAAAAACTTGCCAATACCAAACATGTAGCTCAGTTCGGACTCTAAAGCTTTGGTATTGACTATGCGAACATTTGACATTGTTTAGGCGTTCTAAGTTTTAAATTTTAAAATATATAACCTTTGAACACATATTTTGGACTCTAAACATCTTTAAACTTAAAAGTTTTCAAGTACAAAGTTATAGATTCTATTTAAAACTATAACTTTTGTATTGACCATGTCAACATCTGAGATCAACATCTGAGATCGTTTGATAATTTTAAATTTTAAATTTTAAAATATGTACATTTAAAAACAATATTCTAAGATCCTAAACTGTTTTAATTCAAAAATATTTCTATTACAAAGTTCTAAATCTCATCGAGAGCTATAATTTTGATATAAAGTTTGACTTCATCCATATTCATATGAATAAGTTACAAACTATTTTTTATTGCAGTCATTAACTAAGACGGATATCTTACGACAACCACTTTGGTTAATCGATTAACGAAGGTGGTCATAATCAATTAACCGAGGTAGTTTTATTACATTGCCTGTCTCTGTTAATTACATTATCTGTCTTGGTTAAGCATTGACTCAGGCGGTTACTGAGCTGACTGTCCTGCCACAAATAACTGAGGTGGGCAATCGACCCAACCTATTAGAGAGCGCAGCGAATATGGTCCAGCTCGCTACACCCACGAGCCGGTGCCCCTCGGACTCAGGACCACCGGAGCCCACAACATATAAGGACCTTGGACCTAACCTCAACCCAAAAGACTGGTAAGTGAGGGTTGTTCATGCCTTATATGTGTGGGTGAGGGTTGCTCCCACCTTATATTTTATACTCCTCCACCATAAATTATCGAAGTTGGACTAAATTAAAAGCCCTGAGTCTAACGCTCCATGTCACACACAATTTGTGTGACCTAACGTTCACGGGCTCCCTAGTCATATGTGACCTCTAAGATTTTTGTGTTTTTTCTAACTATGGGCTCTAATACTATTTGTTAGCGTGCGTAGTGAAATCTGGTCAAGTTCACTGTACCCACGAGCCAGTGTCCCTTAAGCTCAGATCCACTGGAGCCCACATGTACCAAGATCTTGAGTTTAACTCAACCAAAAAGATTAGCATAATAGGTGAGATTGCTCCCGTCTTATATATGTTATACTTCTCTACCAACAATTAATGATATGAGATTAAACCTAGCACAATCGTCTCTAAGCAATCTCAAAACATCTCTTAAAAGATTTTGTGAATTAGTGTGTTTTCATAAAATTATTTATGTCTTAGTGCATCTATATGTGGACCCGTTCAGTCAATCAAACTTTTTTTTAACTTTAACTAACTTTATAGAAAAGAGTAATAACACCCATGATATAAAATGAATATATTATGAAAATATATTTAAAGATATATCTAATGATGTAAATTTGGTACCATCAATCGTGATAGTTTTTTTTTTGTAGAAATTTGATCAAAGTTTAAAAAGTTTAACTTAAGACAACTCTAGAAATTGATTCTTTCGTGAACAGAGGAAGTATTCAATAGCAACGCAGAGCACCTCGTGTGCAACATGGTTTGGTACCACCATAAACTCGCGAGTCGCGATAGCAACCAGTGAACAAACAAAATATCGCTAACTTTTTTTATTATAGGTCTTGGTTTAGTTCACATGCTAAAGAATTTTCACCTATCACATTGAATATGAAACACATGTATAAAGTATTAAATACAGACTAAAAAACAACTAATTAGACAAATTGTGATAACTTTATGAGATATTGTTAAGCCTAATTAGTTCATAATTTAATAATACTAGGTAGCGTGCCCGTGCGTTGCTACGGGACAACAAAAATTTTATTCTAAAAATACATGAATCACATGATAAGATAACACGGAGCTGCTCGACATCGTTAGAGACGGGGACGATGATCGGCTACACCGGCGATGTTGCTCTGCTTGCACTCCACCGACTCGTCACAACCATACCTAGCCACAGAACTACCATCCTAGTTACCCCAAGCCCACAATGAGACCCAATACCTGCCTCGCTCGTCGGTATGCGCTCACCATGCCTGTCGTCATGGTCTCTCCACCTGAGAGGCCCAGGGGCCTCACCTTTTCTCTTTCACGGTACACAACAAGCACACACGCGCGAGCACAAGCACAAACACAACCTTGTCGGGCCCATAGTGCTCGGAACGTCAGTGCCAGTGAATAATCCCGAATACGTAGATGTCTGTTGTGTAGATGGTTGGCCTTAGAACCTAGCTTAGCCCCGCCATCGCCGTTTCCCACCATCTTAGTACACATTCAACCAAGTGCCCTTACCTGTTTTGAAGCTTAAACCACATAAACAATAGACAATATTTTTCTAAAAAATAGAGGTGTACGTAGCTACTTCAAATTTAGATGGATGATTTGAATTTCGGTTAAATCATATAGACTGATAAACCCATTGACACACAAAAAAAATATATTCGAGTAGCTCTACATTATGTCATTGGATGACAAACAAACAAATGAATGCTCTTTGCACCACGAAAGTAACATTTCACATTCATCAAACTACGAGCTACAACTTTCCTGACTAAAGATCTGAACAATTATGCAACCAAGGTGTTGATGACTAAAAATCTGAAATCTCCTTGGTCCTGTTCTATATACCTACTCCCTCCGTCACTAAATAACTGTCATTCTCGTTTCCCGAGAAACTACTTAAATTAAATATATATTTAAAAATATTAATATTTGTAGTACATAATTAGTATCATTAGAAAGATCTTTTAATCTAGTTTTTTAACAAATTTATTTGAAGATACAAATGTTATCCGTATTTTTAACAAACGTAGTCAAACTTGTGGCACGAACACCAAAAACGACACTTAAAAAGGGACGGAGAGAGTATGCATGGTGGCGACTGGTGATAGACTAAATAAAACCAAATACATTTGCTGCTAATGTAGTAATGTCACATCTAAATTGGGAGACTCAAATTTACAAGCTACTACTCATATTTAAATTTAAGAATTGAGTGATTGTCCTGGTTAAGCTGGTAGTCTTGGCTTTGATCAAAAGCATTGTTCTGGCTGCTTTTCCTAGCACCAGGCTGACATAATAGTCTATGTTCCTGAGCCAACAGAGAAAGATATCCAAGTTTGTCAATGCGTTAAATAAAGGAAACCTAAGTTGGCTTGCATTTTTCATATACTGATACGACAGTTACTTAAAAAATCTTTTACAACTTCCAAACATTGGTCTAAACTCTAAAGATCATTAGCTTTTTGACCAAGACACTACGAGTATCTGTTCAGGAAAGAACCAGGATTATTTTTTGCAACCATACTACTGCAACATCAATTGCTTTTATAGCTTTTCATATACCAGGAGTCTGCTTCAGCTATTCCTACACCTGAGGATAGCTTTCAAGTGTTTATAGTGAAACAATAAAATAACTATATCTCATAGGAATTGATAACCCTAACCAACATTTGGATTCCTAGGAAACATATAATGGAATAGAGTTTTCATGCCAATGGATGGCAGTCACAAATATTGTCATACGAAAAGTTCCATACATGGAGCCTATTGCATACTCCTATGTTTGATCTTAGCAACTATCACAAATATTGTCATACGAAAAGGTCCGTACATGGAGCAGCTGACTGCATATATGTTCATTTGAGCAACTACACATTACAAGCGATACCTGTAATGCAAATTACAAGATTGTGTTTCTTGTAAATGGAGCAATACAAAATACAGGAAAAACTCATATTCCTCAATATCCAAAATAAAGAAAAAGCATATACCACCCCCACATCTTAAAATTAAAGGAGGGAATGGTTCATATGAAAGTTATAGATGGCTCCGTTTGTTCAGCAAAATTACGTAAACTAATCTTCTGAAGTTGGCATGGTAAATTGGTTCCAAGAAACATGTGATTGGCAAACGAACTTTGTTATCAAAGTTATGAAGAAGCAACTCACCTGATTATGGATGCACTTTCTGGTCTGTATTACCACCCCCACATGTGCACAAGCTAGTAGCAACTGACAAGGTTACTGCATTGCATCTACCACATCCCCAAATCGGCATCTTGTTGTACCTCTATTCACAGTCCATTCTGTGCGTACAATTCAATCATCGTGTTCCAGGACACCATATCCCTCTCCATCATATCGAGCAGCTTCCTCACAGATCACAGCCCCCAGGTCACGATCATAGCTTCCTCTGGAGGCTATTGAATCAAGGTCGGACGAAACAGAGCGGAGGGATGGCGCATAGCCGACTTTTGGAGATTTCGAGCCTCCACGAAGCGGCAAGCTTGGCCGCCGAGGGGCAGATCTAGTGTCCCCTCTTGTCCTGTCACGGATTTGTAGGAAGATATATATTTTAAAAATGTATCTGTAGGAAGATATATACTGTTGAACATTTTGGAAGTCTTAAACTAAACAAAAATAAAATGAATTATTAACTGATTGAGCAGACAAGTATCTAAATTTCTGAAACCAGCACACATTAATGTTGTTATAAACTTATCATTATGTCATTTCACCAAAAAACTAAAAAAGACATAAACAAATAATAATATGTCAAACATAAACCAAGAATAATACACATAGAGACTCAACTTACATTTTTTGAGTTCGCGTTTGCAGATAGCGTCGCGGAGCTTGGGAAGTGCTCATATAGGCTAGATATCACCGTCACATAACTCCCTTAGGCTTGTCTTCCTTTCATATTTCGACAGTGAGCTATCTCCGTCAGCATAAACCTGTGTAAACAAAATATAAAGATTTTAGTGCCTAAAACCCAGGCCTCATCTGCGCACATGCTCCACCATAGTTCGTTCCTCTGAATCACATCCACCATGTTCTCATTCAAGATTCAGGGGTTTTACTTACACCCACTCGCAAAGAGCTTTTTATTTTTTAACTATGCCTCTGAACAGAGAAGCTATGTCTCCATCCCTCTTCATAATTCACAAATACTACAACAAATTCGCATAATAATGTATAAGTAATCAACTCATATATCCCTAATTTCTACTGCATACAGCTATAAAGCTACATTAATTGACTAATTTGAGGGAAAAATGAACAGCAAACAGCTAACAAAATTAGATGGGGGAAATTTAGGGTTAAAGATTTGGAAAACTTGCAAGAGCAAGAGAATGGAGAGGAACCAATTCCTCGATGCTCTCACCAGCCGTGCTCGTCGCTTGCAGGGAGAGGGACTCGTGCTTGCAGACAGGGGCCACGGCCGTCGGACGGCGACAGCTAGCAGGCAGCAAGCCACGGGTCGTGCAGGGTCATCCAATCCCTCACCACGAGCATCTCCCTCAGGCCCTTGAACCCGCCCTCCTTCCAGTCCCAACCATGCGAGGACGCGACACCACGAGCGCCAGCATTCCAGGATCGCCCCACGAGTGCGCGGTACACCGCGGCTGCGGCATCGAAGCGAGTCTCCTCCGGGCGCCGCGGCGGGCATCAAGGCTCCACGAACCTTCTGCGGCCGCCGGAGAGGAAGGATGTCGGCATCGGTGTTGCATGCTGCTGTTGTGGCCTGCGATTGGAGCGGCGGCGGCGGCGGCATTTGGGTTCCTCGAGCTCCTATGATGCGGGGCGACGTGTTCCTGAGTTAGCGGGCAACAACGACCTAGGCTGGCGATTGGGCTCGTCAACGCGTCGCAGAATCACATTAGGAAGGAGCAGGAGCCGCGATCAACGCCTTGGTCCGCGTTATTTCCTATTGGGTGGCGCATCGTATGGCTTGGAAGGAAAAAGCACCGCGGGATCGCACGTAAGAGGACGGACGAAGCGAAAAAAATACCACACCAAAATAATGTCCACTCTTTAGTCTTTTTAGTTGTGAGAGATATACAAAAGGCAACAATTTCTGTACATCAGAAACAGAGCATGTGTCAGTAGAGTATGAAAGGATTTTGCAAAATACTAACCACATATGTTAGTAGAGTATAAAAGGAAGTTTGTCAATGAAAGGCGCTACCTTTAACTGAAATTAGAGGATCATTAAGCATTTTTTGTTTAGTTATTACAAACAAAGGTATTTCAAAACTTTTAATTCACTGAACATGTACAGAGAGTTTTTACATGGGAAATCAGTATGTTAATCATTCTATATACACCTCAGTTATTGAAGTATTAGAATAACTATATGCATGATTCAGACTTTCAGAGTGAATTAGTAATAGCTAAGAACCAGTGTACAAGAGATGAGCTCAATAGATTTATATAAGCATATATGATGTATGAATGCATATCAGCCTCTGCACTTCCTAACTATCTCTAGCTCAAACCAATGAAACACGAGCTAAAACTCCTTCCACTTCACCTTGTAAATAAGGACCCTTACATAGCAGTGCTTAATTGCAAATAATTGTGTCAAAAGACATTCAGATTTGTTATTTATCTAAATCCAATGTTTAGGCACCTAATAGAAAGTCAAGGGAGTTATTTACACAGTCTAGTACATTAGATTTCAATATTCAGAGATATTAGAACCCAGAAGAAACCATTTGAACTATATAGTACAGAGTTTCACAAAAACTAATTGAATGCTTTAACATTATGTCTCTCAAAACTTCATAGGCTATAATCATGAAAAATTATCAACACTAAAATATGTATCATCAGCTACCACCTAAAAATCAATAACAACTCCGGTTCCTAATTAAGGCATGAAAAAATGGTTACACATACACCTGCTATCATACTAAAACTGAAATATGGGACACAAGGTACTCTAAAATCAGTTAGCAAGAGTTCAGCTTGATACCTGGAGACAAGTTTGAGCTTGAGGAAGGTGTTGGGAGCCCCTTGTGGCAGTTGTACTTAACAAGCCCCAGCGCGTGCACCCTCGCTAAAGTAAGGGTTGAGTGCGACGGTGAGGGGCCTCGTAGCAGTATTCCTTGCCGAGCCCCAGGAGCCCGGGCACAACCGAGAGGGTGAGGCTGAGGGCAAAGCGAGAAGATGAGCATGACAGCAAGCACAACAGTGGCGGCGGCAGCGAGGGCCTGAGGAGGCCATTCCTTCATATAGACCAGCAAAACCATGCTGCTTAGCTTCAAACCTACCATAGCAACTTGAACCTTGAGGTATAAACCATTCCTTCATATATACCAGCAAACAAGTAAATAACAATAATGTCATATCAGTTTCCTGATAGCTAAAAGAAAAATTTAAAAATATCAAATCACTTCTAAAAACTAAACTAAACACTTCTTTGAACTTGTCAACATTATGACTGATGTAAAAATTTAAGTATGCTTCAAATATTGAACTAACCGGAATACCGAATGTCACTACTACGTGGTCTACTTGTGTCATGTTTGAACAAATTATTTTTGTTAATAAATTATTTTTGTTATGGGCAGCATGCAAGCAAACAGACATTATGGACACCAAATTGTTGAGCTAATGGAGAATCACTAATAAGCATATCTCATATTTAATGATGAAAAAGATTGCCCTTTAACATGATTTGTTTCATGTAAGAAAAAAATTCCTCCCAGGAAAAAATAATTGTCAAGAATGCTCTAACAAAAGATAAAGCACATCTCTGCTTGAGAGATTACTGTTATCACCTTATCAATAGCTAATCTGCATAGTGCAAAAGAATAGTTTTAGTGGTTCCACAGTGGTCAAGAGTGAATGCCAGAGATTCTTTTGAGTCTGAATAAAAACACAAAAAATGTACACATGAATTTAGATGTGCTTTACAAACTGCAAAAGCAATGAATACCTCCTCTGGAGATAATGACACACGGTAGAGGCCGCGTGGTGGAGGTGGCACTCGCTTTATGCATATCATCTATAAATCATTTCTTCATGGATCACTGCAAACATATAGAGCATGATTCCTTCGTCCTCTCAAATATATAAACGCATGGTTCCATTCGTGACATTGATCCTGTTTAATTAGCATTAATCTAAAATCTGCTCAAACGGAAAACAACATCTAAACATGAACAGGTGAATTCCTAACTGAAAGTGTTTTACCTTCAACAGTGTCTAGGTACACTTTGGGGATTTGCATCTTGACAAGCGCATCGTTGTTAATCGTCATGGTGGACTTTAGTATCTAATTAGCAAAATCCATGATCTCTGTGCACACGCATGAACACAAATCAAAGTTGTATTAAACACTAACCCTAACGAATCGAGTTGGAGTTAGGAACAGGAAAGGATGGAGCATGGCTGTTACCAGGGTGTCCAAGGAGTCGCAGCACTCGTCCTTGTCAACGTGGCTCGTGGGTTCCGGGATCCGGACCTTGTGGAGATGAGAGCGTAGGAGGTAGGAGATCCATGGCCGCGGGCACTTACGAGCGCGCGAGCGGTGACGACAGAGGGAAAGAAGCAGAAGGCGGGCTGGATCGCCATGAGTCAACGCCCAATCTTCGACGTCGGCACATGGCCCTGAGCCACCGCCGCCAACGCGTCGCGAGGGGAGGTGTCACCGATTGGGGAAGCGGCCCCGCTGGATGCGTCGTGCTCCACGGACGTCGCGTATAATCAAGCGCCGCCGCGTGCCCCAGGGTGCCCCCACGGGCACTCTGTGTAAGAGTCACCGCTACGTATCGGGTGAAAGGTCCTTGTTTGGTTTTGGTAATTGAGTGACAACTTAGGTGGACTAATATGTGTTTAAAGTAAATTACATAGGTGATTAGTCCACAGGTGATCATGTGTGAGCAACATATGCCATAGAGGTGAAATGGCTTGGAGGATGCTGCAAGGCTCACACATGTGAAGAAGGAGCTTAATGCACATGAAACATGACATGTGGTCATGTGGCTAAGATGGAGAAGATCAAGGCAAGACTTGGCTTGATGGACCGGTTGCGAAGGTGAAGGACAAGTTGGAGGCTTTGAAGCCGTTGGTACCGAGTGTCGGGAGGCTTGAGCAAAGACTTGGCGCCGAAGGACCGAAGCAATGGTGAAGAGCAAGTGAGGTCAAGATCGATGTACCATGGAGGTCATGTGATGATATGAAGTGGATCATATCATTTGATGATAGGTTGGTGCATGTGTTGCATCAACACCGAAGGAGATGGAATGGAATGCGCAAGGCAAAGGTATACTTATAGGGCATTTCATTTCACCGGTCATAGGTGTGTAGAGAAGTTTATGACCGGGTTTAGGATAGATGGCCGTACTATCAAGAGGAGCAAACTTGTTTGCATATCGGTCATCTAGTGCCACTTGAGCGATCTAACATTGCGTTGTTACTAGGATCGAGTGGCGTTATGAGTAAAAGAGAAAATCCTTTGAAAATGATTGTGAAAATGCTAACACACATGCACAAGATGATGTACACTTGGTGGTGTTGGCACATTTGCAAAGGAGAAGTTGTTGGAGTTGATTTGGATCAACACAGAGAAGAAAATGAAGTTTTCTGAGTGTGGTCGGTAGTACCGCCCAATGGGGTCGGTAGTACCGCCCATGGGTGTTGCGTGCAACCTTCTCTGTGTTGGGGCTGATTTGGCCTCACGGTAGTACCGCCATAACCTCGGTACTACCGCCGGCGGTGGTACCGACCAGAGGGTCGGTGGTACCGTGGCCCTGAAGGGTTTTGAAGAGCTCTCTGTGTTGAGTTGAAAATGACATGGCGGTGGTACCGCCATAACCTCGGTACCACCGACCTCGGAGGTACCGACCTTTGGGCGGTAGTTTCCGAGGGACCAAGTCCCTTTGTGAGATGCTCTCTGTGTAGAACCAAAGTTGGCCTGCCGGTAGTACCGCCATAGGGCCGGTACTACCGACCGTCGGAGGTACCGACCAGGAGTCGGTTGTTCGTTTTAGTCAACGCGCCGTATGTAACGGCTAGTCCTGACACTGTCGGTACTACCGCCCAGGGGTGGTCGGTACTACCGACCGAAGCGCAGAAAAGGGGAAACGGCTAGTTGGCCGCTCCCCTCTATATATAGTCGTTAGGGCCGGCTTTGGGCCGGCTAGAGGAGCACTCCAAAGCCTTGGTGGCTTGTGTGGATGTGCTTGGGAGCTCTCTAACTCGCTTGTGCTTGCTAGTGTGCGAATCTATTGCGAGTGAGCGATCCTAGTGCGTTGCTTTGAGAGATAGCATCGAGTGGCACTAGGTGTTCGAGTTGCAAGCCGGTGGTGCTTATTACTCTTGGAGGTTGCCACCTCCTAGACGGCTTGGTGATTGAGTCTCCGTCGTGAAGCCCGCGTGAAGATTGTGCGTGGCTCCGGAGAAGGATTGTGAGGGGCATTGTGCTCGCCCCGCGGGGATCGCGAAGAGCAACTCTAGTAGAGCGTGTCATTGAGTTACCCTCACTTGTGGGTGAGTTCTTGCGGCGCTCGAGTGTCGAGCTAGGTGTGGTGCCTATTAGCCGCCGAACTACCAAAGTGTGTGGTCGACACAACGGGGACTAGCTTGGTGGCAACCAAGTGAACCTCGGGAGAAAAATCACCGTGTCAACTTCGTGTTCATCTTCTCGGTGGTTTGCAAACTCCATTCACTAGCTTGTATTTATTTGTTCATATACTTGTGCTAGTATAGTTGCTCTTGTAATTAGTTAGCTTGTGTAGCTTGCTAGTTACCTTCCTTGCTTGTGTAGCATAGAAGTTGATCCCATGAGTGACTAGTTGACTTGTAGTCTTGCTAGTCACATTGCTTAGTTTGTGTAGCTAAGTTGAGCTCTCTAATTTGGCTTGTGTAGCCTTGTTATTGAGCATTGCTAGTGAGCTTAGGCTTTGTGCTTTTGCTTAGTGGCATGTGTAGGAGCTCCCCGGTTGATTGAGTACTAGTTGCTTAGGTTTGTGTAACCTTGCAAGCTAGAATTGTTTAGGTGAGCTCTAGCTAGCCCGACACCTTATTTGCATTGTTTAGGATCTTTTATAAGGTGTCATAGAGTATAAGTAGAGGGGTGTAGTCTTGGCTAGACCGATAGTTTTAATTCCGCATTTGTTTCGGTTAGCCGGTGCGATTAATTTTAGAAAGGACTATTCATCCCCCCTCTAGTCTGCCATCTCGACCCTTCGTCGGGGCCACGCAAGAGGAGCGGGGTGGGATGCGAGAGGTGCGTTGAAGCCAGTGCGGTGCTGGCGACGGCGGCGCGAGGAAGAGGGTGAGGTGTTGCGACTTGCGAGGGTGAAGCTTTGGGATCACACGGAACAGAGGGAAGGAGAAGAGGATCGTACGAGGGAGAGGGAAGGAGATCGCACTCGCACGGGAGAGGATGATGTTCCAACCCACACGACATGTACCTGAGGATGTGGCGGCCGCGCTTGTGCGAAGGACCATCGCCACAGCCCAAACCCTCCATCCCCGCCTTGACGATCGCCAACGAGGCCGGCTCGGCACACCACTTCCCGGAGATCGAAATCTACACCATTTGGACATCCAGGAATTGTAGCCGCCCTCCTCCAACTGGAAGCTCGATGGTGATTGGTGAATCTGCCAGGGGGATGAGACCACGGGACGACGCGGTCGAGGAGCACGAAATCGAGAGAGGCCACAGGGATGCCGGATGCGGGGAAGACGAAGATGCTCAGCGCCGGGCTCTTTCACGCAGATGAGCGGCGGTGAGGGAGAGAAATTGCTTTTTGCGTGTCAGATTGGAGCGTGGGGCGAGCAAGCGAAGGGCAGGGCCCACATGTCGGCGCCAACATTTTAGGAAGAGGCTCGCGGGATCGCACAAGCCGGACCAAGGCGTAGCGATTTTTTTCCGCACGAAAACACTATCCCATCTTTAGTCTTTTTAGTTGTGAGAGATTATGCGATAATAAACATATGCTAATAATAGATTAATTAGTCTAAATAAATTTGTCTCATAGTTTTTCAGACGGAATATGTAATTAAGTTTTCTTATTAGTTTATTTTTAATAGACTAAATTAGTGACATAATATTTGATGTAACATAAAAAAAAATCAGCCACGAACAAATAAGGCCTGTATGGCAGAAACAAATAAAGGCCCTTTTTGTGGTAGGCAGCGCTGGTGACTACTTCACCAATATGTAAGGTTGTGTTTAGATGATGACACATCGAATGTTGCGACACTAATTTAGTTTATTAAAAATAGATTAATTATAAAATTAATTACACCGCCGTAAGTAATTGACGAGATGAAGCTAGTCTATTAAAAATAAATTAATTATAAAATTAATTACACCACCGTACGTAATTAACGAGATAAAGCTATTAAATCTAATTAATCTATCATTAGTACATGTTTATTGTAGCACCACATTATCAAATCATAGACTAATTATGTTTAATAGTTTCATTTCATGAAGTAGACTCCGACTGACAAATTAGTTTTATAATTAGTTTATATTTAATACTCTATGTATGTGTCTTAATATTCGATGTGATGGATAAAAAATTTTAGAATACCATCTGAACAGTGCCTAAGGACACATATACTGTTTCCCTCGCTCCTTGCCTCCACAACAGTACAACACCATATTCTCCCCGAAATCGATAACTCAGGCTACTCCCAGATCCCAATTCCTCGCCAGGTGCACACATCTACGGTAGCCACAACACAAGAGCAAAAGCTAATCCATGAAGAAGACCATAGTCCTGTACCCAGGCCTTGCCGTCAGCCATTTCGTCCCCATGGTGCAGCTCGCCGACGTGCTCCTGGCGGAGGGCTACGCCGTCGTGGTCGCGTTCATCGACCCCACCCTGAAAGGAGACATCGCCTTGGCCGCCGTCATCGACCGCGTCGCCGCCTCCAAGCCGTCCGTGGTCTTCCACATGCTCCCACGAGTCGAGGACGCCCCCACCGTTGTACATGACTCGGAGTTCGTGGTCAGGTACCTGGAATTCGTGGGCCGCTACAACCAGCGCCTCCACGACTTCCTCTCCTCCATGCCTCCCGGCAGCGTCCACGCCGTGCTTGTGGACGTGATGTCCACCGAGGTGCTCGACGACGTCACCAGCAAGCTCGGGATCCCGGCCTACGCTTTCTTCCCCTCGAATGCCTCCGCCCTCGCCGTGTCCGTCCAGGCTTCATCATCAGTTCGTTCAGAAGCGCGGCCAAGTTTCGGGGAGCTAGGAGACGCGCCTCTCAACTTCCATGGCGTCCCACCTATCCCAGCTTCTCATCTCAATGCTGAAATGCTCGCGGATCCAGGGAGTGCGACATTCAAGGCAACGACGAACATGATGCGCAGGATACAAGATGCCAATGGAGTACTAGTGAACACGTCCGCTTCGATCGAGCTTCGTGCGGTGTCGGCCCTCAGCGATCCACGGTGCTTCCCGAAAATGCCTCCGGTGTTCTGCGTCGGGCCGCTGGTCGCCGCCGCCGGGAACGGCGGCCAGGCGACAGGAGAGAAGCACGAGTGCCTGGCATGGCTCGACGAGCAACCGGAGCGCAGCGTGGTGTTCCTCTGTTTCGGAAGCACGGGCGCCGTCAACCACTCGGAGGAGCAGGTGAAGGAGATAGCCACCGGCCTGGAGAGGTCCGGCCACCGGTTCCTGTGGGTGCTGCGCGCGCCTCCCCACGGCCACGGCCACGACGACCCCCGCGCGGACCCGGACCTCGCCCTCGACGCGCTCCTGCCGGCGGGTTTCTTGGAGAGGACCGGCGGCCGCGGCCGCGTCGTCAAGCTGTGGGCGCCGCAGGTGGAGGTGCTCCATCACGCGGCGACGGGGGCGTTCGTGACGCACTGCGGGTGGAACTCCGTGCTGGAGGGGATCGTCGCCGGCGTGCCGATGCTGTGCTGGCCTCTGTACGCGGAGCAGAAGATGAACAAGGTGTTCATGGTGGAGGAGTACGGGGTCGGCGTGGAGATGGCCGGGTGGCAGCAGGGTCTGGTGAAGGCCGACGAGGTGGAGGCCAAGGTGAGGCTGGTGATGGAGACGGAGGAAGGCGAGCTGCTGAGGGCACGGGTGTCCAAGCACAAGGAAGGCGCGGCAATGGCGTGGAAGGATGGCGGCTCGTCGCGCGCTGCGTTTGCCCAGTTCCTGTCGCACGCAGGCAACGTCTCGGGCAGGGGATGAGGCTGACACGCACGCCATTGATGCCGTGGAGGTCAGCTACAATAATTTGGAGGTACCTTTGCTGCTGGCTCTATCGACTTTTACAGATCACCTATCGGCCCATAGCTCACCTGTAACCACCGTTCGCCTGTTTAATTAGGCATTTTGCCCATCTAATGGACAAAATGCCTATAGTTGTGGGGCTTAATATGGTTCTCTAATCCGTTGTCTCCCAAGTTGAACTTTTCTTTGGCAGCGTACCAAAGAAGGCAGCTCTTGCTTCTTCTATGGTCTTGTACATCTTGTAGTTCTTTGGCATTCACTTGTTCACGACAATCCTCCCAACTTGCAAAAATCCCACGCTTTCGGCCATGAGTGACAACATACCATGCCATAGCTGCACCCAACAATCAAACAATCAAATGTAGTACTTAGTAAAACAGTGACAAGATGTTGAGAAAATTTGGCGAAAACATGAGGATGAACATACCATTTCAGCAGTGGTAAGCTTGATAAAGATGCTGAGAATTAATCATTGAGAATGGCTATGTGCTCAGAATTATAATTTTTTCATATCATGAGCGAGCAATGATCATGACATAATAATGTAGAGAAGTGTCTGTTTCACATCACAGGCAATGATCAAAATGTATGAACACAAAAGATGTTGTGTGACTAAAAACAATTTAAAATCAGAAAAATCGACTATAAAGTTTTAGATCACGTCGAGAGCCACAATTGTGATATAAATTTTGTCTTCATCTAAGTGCATATAGAAAATTTATGAATTGTTTTTTTGATGCAACTATTTACAGAGACGAGCATCTAAGTCGTCTGAAAATCGTTTTTTAGAGACGGATGCTTAGAGTGGTCATCTTTGCTAATAGTGATTTTGAGATGTTTGTCCCTGTTAATCGATGAGTTTCAGAGGCAGATGCTTAGGTCGCACATTCGCCTCTGTAAATGGTTTTGAGAGTCTAGCATTTTTTTTTGGAGCCCTTCTATAAACATTTATGAAGCCTACCGGCCCGTGTACGTGTCTGTGACCATTAATCAAAGACTCTGTCTTCAAAAAATATTTTTCTAATAGTAGTACTGGAGTCTTGTCAATCAACAGTTTTTTGATAAACTCAATTGTCCTTTCGTTAAGAGCCGGTCGGATTAGGCTTGTGTAGCTTGTGCGATCTTTCTTAGTACGTTGTTTAGGTAGACTAGGCACTGTTTTGTTTAGAGGATACTGTTGAACTTTTCATCGATCAGTTGTAGGACCCAAGGCACTCCATAAGCAACAGGAGCAAAGGCCATATCCATATGCCACGGTAGTGAATAATGGCGGTACAAAGCTATCCATTTTTGGTGATTTGGCTAGTGGAATTCAAAAGAGGTGAAATAGTGACAATAGCGAGTGTGATGGTGATTGACCCTAAATTGGTTGTTTCGGGCTTAGTAGCCGAATTACCTAATTCAAGCTAACTCTAGCTATTTTGTGCTAGTGCATATAACTTTTTTTTTCATATTTTGTGCATATATACCTTTTGCCCTTCATAATTGTTGAATAGCGGCATCTCAATGCAGAATCTATCATAAAGTCTAAATATATTTATTACACACTTATTTATTGTGTTTTGCTGATGTGACAACATATTTATTGAAAAAAGATGGAGAAAAACTAAGACTCCAAGTTTTATTTACACTTCAAATCTATGATATCTTCGAGTTAATAAATAGACTTAGGGCATGTTTAGATTCTAAAAAATTACAAGATTCTCCATCACATCGAATCTTTATAGACGCATGCATGGAGTATTAAATGTAGGTAAAAAATAACTAACTGTATAGTTTGTCTGTAAATATCGAGACAAATCTTTTGAGCCTAGTTAGTTCATGTTTTGACAAAGTTTGTCAAATAACAAGGTAGAGTCTACAGCACCACTAAACAGCGAACGTTCACCAGATTTAAATCTGGCGAACGCTCAGACAACTTCTGTGACTTTCCTTTTTTGGCAAAAAAAAAATTCCACAACTTTTCTTTTTTGGAAAGTTTCTATTTTCAGTAAAAAAATAACATTTTTTTTAAAGCTACAAGTTATATGTATAACTTATATGTACAACTTATAACGATAAGTTATATGAAAAATATGAAAACACAAGAGTTTACAAAAAGTTATTAAACACAAAGAAACGAATTAATTTATAACTTATGCCAAAACTTGCAAACATTAAAGTTATTAACACACAAAGAAACATATTGTTATAACTTATACCAAAACTTAGAAATACAGAAAATCTGAAAATATAACTTATGTACAAAAGTTTATCAAAACACAACTTGTGTACATAAATTAGCTAATACAACTTTACATAATTCAATAAATACAACTTATGGTAGTATAAACTTTATCTATATAACGTATAAATTTGCCCAACAAAGTTATTATAAAAACTTATGCTAATAGGTTCACCTCCGCAAAATTTTATATTAAAAATTATGGTAGTATAAAAATTTTGTATAGAACTTAGTATTTTTTAAAAAAGAAAAACTATGTGTATAATTTGCTTATATAACTTAGATATATATCTTACAAATGACTTAGATATAAAGTTGTACATATAAGTTCTCAAGAATAATTTAGACGTACAAATTAATATCATAGTATGTTAGTAGAAAACAAAAGTTATATACAGAATAATTTATATAAAAATAAAAAGGTAAAATAAAAAATAAAAAACATAAAAGAAAAAAAAAGTAGAGAAAAAGGCAAGAAGAGACGTGTGCACGTGACTTTTTCTCAGCAGTCTCCGCTTTCGTGTATCATAAAACGCAAAATATTTGAGAATCTGATCTGATTGTTATCTAATTAGGTCCGTTTAGTACAGAAAAGGAAAGAAAAGTCGTACGGAAAAGGAAAGAGAGCGTGCGGTCAGAGCGTTCGCTCAAATATAAAGTAGTGAACGTTCGTTACCATGGAATTGGGTAGAGTCTAGCGTGTAAGTGACCTAATGGGACTATTTAGCAGCAGCTGTTGTCAATGCCAACTGGACCGCATAGCGCTCTGCTCCAAACCGACCACGACACCTTGTCAAACTCACTGCAAAACTATAGTAGTATAGTGGCCCCACGTTCGACGGTGAGCAAGCCACCCAACCTACCTTCAACACATGCCTCATGCCCCACCGTCGAGCAGGAGCAGCACCATGCACACACACAACAACATGACCTCGGAGTGCCAAAGAGACGCAGTACACACCTGCAACGATCGCACTCACGCGGCTCTGGACACTGGCCGCTCACAGGGCTATTCACATAATAATTTCTGCAACTGAAAATAATGATTCTGCAAATTTATATGGGAGAAAAATTAAAACTATTTATAGCTGATAAGCTCAAGTGAACAATTCTAAAACCCGATGAGTTTTTACCCTATTAACATATGGATATGGATTAAAATCCTTACTCATGAACACACTAATGGGCAAAAAGCCATGCTCTTTAGAAATGTGAGTGTAGGTGTGGTATTATATCACCCGAATATATAGGTTTGCATCTAAGGTTGAGGCATATGCAGTGGCGGATCCAGGCTAGGGGGGCTGCAGCCCCCCCCCCCCCCACACCCCCACAAAAAAAATACATATATGATTTTATGTAAAAATAGTCTAATTTGTCTTTAAATTAGTCTAAAATTTCCTGCGGGCTACAAAAATAATAGAAAATTCAGTCTAAATCACCTTAAAATCTACCAAAAATCTCTTGTGAGCCAAAAATACAAGGAGAATTTTGGTCCAAACTCGGCTCTCTGTGTATTTAGCCCCCCTCGCGAGCCGATTCTGGATCCGCCAATGGGCATATGTATCCCAAAATTTATGGTATACATCTCTTATATATCTATAAATTTTGAATATGGTCTGTAAACCAATCGACGTATGTTTCTCTTAGATATGTACGAATTTATGATATGCTCATTTTCATGAAGTGATCAGAAATTGATACTTGTCATGCAATTTTACCTATGTTTTCTAAGATATGAACAACTCATGGGTAACCGATACCTATATGGGCATGGGTATATAAGCACAGGGTTATAACCCATACGTATACATGAGTTTCTTAATAGATACGAACGTGGTACGGTGCCACGTACCACGTACTTGAAACGCGTGTTCCCGTAGCGGGAACATGAAACAATTTCATTCCAACAGTAGAAAATTATTTATAAAGAAACGTTTCACGTTACATGTACTGCGTTTCTTGTATCTAGGTTCCCAAAATTTTTGTGACCGTGACCCATGAGAGCAAGAAACAGCGCAAAGTATCGCCTTGGTACTGCATGGCGCCAGCCGCCAGGCCGCCAGGGGCATCAGGCCAGGCAACACAGGACCGACGCGCGCGGCGAGCCCTCCTCGCTATAATTCCCCCGCCGCGCCGCCAGACCGACCGGCTAGCCAGAAAAACTTTGGCTTCCATCTCCATGAAGAAGACGGTGGTTCTCTACCCCGGCCTGGCCGCCAGCCACTTCATCCCCATGATGCAGCTCACCGATGTCCTCCTAGAGGAAGGCTACGACGTCGTGGTCGCGCTCATCCACGTCACCAACGAGCGCAACATCGCCTTCGCCGCCGCCGTCGAATCCTCTTTTTGCATATTTTGTCCATCTTCTCATTATATATTGCGGTGGCAAATCAAAAACATCATTCACACTAAAGACCTTGAAGGCATGCTTGCACAATATACCTGCAAGATACACAACAAGTATAAATCATCGGTACATATTAGAAAGAAAATTGTAATTAAAAATGTACGTACATACCTATGGATTCATATTTTGTGCAAGAACATGTAATAGAAATATCAGCGGTGTTGAAAACAGTCGTTGCCCCATGATTAGATTGCATATGTGTAACCATATATGTCAAGATTGACCCATCGGTTTCTAATAATTTACAAGAGAATGAAAAGTGTTCTTTGAATTCTTCCTCGAACTCTAAATACATCCTCCTTGTATATGATTCAGATGCGGTTTTCAATAGAGGTAAATTTGGGATGCAAGTTACCGGGTTCTTTCGACGAGAATTAAAATCTGCATCTAACTCATTTTCACGAAGACTGTTGGTAACCTTCTCGCATTCTACAAGGAGTTCAGTAAGTCCAAGTTTCTTACGAAATCTTTTCTTGAAGACATTATTCATACCTTCACTCCTTTGAGTTGAATTCATATCAGCTGTAAAAGAGTCACGGTATACAGCAGCCCACTTTTTCCTCAAAGCATATAGATTTAATATCCATTGGTTCTCCTCAAGGTTATAATTACTCAACAGTTCCTCCCACTTCTGGATGAACAAAGGCTCTGATCTATCTTCATACACACATCTCTTAAAATCAGGTAAAAATGTGTCAGGATAATTTTGAATTATGTGTCCCAGATGTTTAGCAGCATTAAGATAGATGTGCCACAAACAAAGACGGTGACTTGTATTTCTGAATACATAGGCAATTGCTCCTGCCATGGCCGCATCCTGATCAGTGAAAATTGTGCTGGGGTGTTTTCCTGACATTGTTGTTAGGAAGGTCTCAAAGAGCCAAACAAATGATTCGATCCTCTCATTAAATATGAGTGCAGCTCCAAAAATTACAGTTTGCTTATGATGGTTCGTCCCAAGAAGTGGAGCAAAAGGCATTTCGAACTTATTAGTCTGAAATGTGGTGTCAAATGATATAGCATCACCAAAGCATACATAGTCCATTATAGATTGACCATCTGCCCAAAAGAAATTAGCTATCCGACCATCTTCCTCATCTATTTGAGCAGCATAAAAAAATGCAGGATCATCTTTCTGCTTATTCTTCAAATAATCCAACAATGATTGTGCATCATTGGTTTCTAAGTACTTCTTGCGCTCACGACCAATCTCATTATTGCTATCCATCTTTGCGAATGGAACTTTGTCGGGACCTCCATAAAACTCTATCATGAACTCATATGCCTGGGCTGGCTTCATTCCGGCTTCTCTCATCTGACCAATTAGTTGTCTGTCTGCTTCTGTAACACGACGATGGGACTTTAACTTGTGCAACTTATTTGGACTAGCAAGATAATGATTGTGATCAAGTACTATCTTTTGCACTTTCCAAATTCCCTCTTTGCTGACACTAAATTGAACACGAGCATCACAACCTGTCCTTGTAACATCCATCTTTGATAACTCATTCTTTCGATATCCTTGGTTACTGCAAACTATATACTTTTGACATATAGTTTTATCTACTCGACGCTTTGTATGACTCTTTCTAATACTGAACCCAACCTTACCAGCATAGATGTTGTACATCTCATAAGCTTTATCTTCTGAATCAAAAGTCATTCCATCTTGAGGAGCAATCACATGTCCAATTTTATCTTGTACCTGTTGTACAATGAGATAAAAAAAATTAAAACTATTTAACTAATGAAACCACGAATACATGCCTGAGATTGGAAATTTAAATCTATTTAATTAATATAACTAGGAATACACAATAAGATAATTTTATAGCGTACCCGTATTGCATCTTTCTCTTGGATGTTTGGAGAATTAGCATCGACTGCATCATCGTTGTTTGGAGCATCAACGACTGCACCTTCAGTGTTTAGGATAGAATTAGCCTCCATGATGTCTACCGGTGCATTTGATGGAGAACATATCTCCTGAGCATCTGGTTGACCTCCGAGAGCGGAGGTCGTTTGACTTGCATGGCTACAAGACATGATGGAATCGGCGGTGACTTGCTCAACCAGTCGTGGTACGTATCCACGGCGGCGGCGGCGGTGCCGACCTAGCCTATTCTTTTTTTCGATGAAAATAATCACGTAACTATTCGGTAATTGCGGCGCTGCTCGTTGATGGAAACAGCTTGGAGCCGAGTGCCACGCGAACTCAAGCGAGCTGCGTCGGAGCCGAAAGTTGCGTGGACGCGGCGAGCCTGGAATTGATTGCCGTGCGGTGGTGGACACGCGTCGTCCAAGGAAGGCAGGTGCCCACGGAAATTGAGTGCGGACTCCCCCACCCAATTTTCTTCCGGGGACTGGGACACTCTTCGCGCATGCATGCATTCATGTTGTGATCGTGTCCTGATAGATCGAGCTCGCCGGCCAGGCATGCATCTCATCAGTTATCCTAAGAGTGCGTGCGTGATCGAAATCGGACGTCTGGGATATTCATATTCGTGCCTGCTGCCTGCCCTCTAGTTGGATGCATATATATATATACCGGGATGGGCTAGGACTAGGACTTAACCAAACAGCTCGATCCGTGCCATTTCGTTGCTAGTGTGCTTTCGTTGCCGTTTGGATTTGGCTGGTTGAGAATTGCAAGGAATCGAGAGGAAGCTAGAATGCTAGATGCTTGGAAAGACACGTAAGTACGATCGGCGATGCCATTTCTGTTAACAAGCAAGCTTGCTAGCGTTGCGTCGCTATTGATCCGCACTGTTGGATCCAATCGGATCACTTAGTGTTAATAGGCTCGGGATTAGGTTAAACAGTGGATGAACAAACGCTTAATGTGCAACACAGTGAAAGTAAAGAACAATAGGGTTAGAGAATCGACCATCTCCGGTGGGCTTGGAACTTGATCCGGCGTCCGCCATAGGCCTCTCTCGTCGTTCTTGCGGGTCCGGATGAGGAGGAAGAAGCCGGCGTGGGGAGGCGCTCGGTGCAGTGAAGGTCGCGCGGTTGGAGTCGACGCAGCGGCGGCGGGGAGGGCTTCCCGTCACTGGCTGCGAGACCCTAGATCGGATTAGGGTTGGGGATGTCGGTGGGGGGTCTCTGGCGGCTCAGACGAACCTCGTGTCTTGTGCCTTGGCCCCCACCTCCCTTTTATATCCCGCAGTGTGACAGGGGCCCTCCAACCATTAATGGGTTGGGCTCCCCGATCAGGAGCGGATCAAGTTAGATAAAAGGGCCGTTGGGCCCAGTAACTAGGGAGATCAATACTAACATTCTCCCCCTTGATCTCCTAATAACTTATCTTATTCTTATCTTAAATACTCAACTTATATGGCTCTATTCCATTATAAAGAAAAGCGTCGAGCGCGTCTCGTCGTCACAACCAAGCGTCGTTGGACTTGACGGCTACAATACATCTCTCTAATTTGAAACAGAGTTCTAACTTGGGCCCTAAGTGTTCAGGAATCATAGGCTTTCCCTTAACCCCATGCCGGCTACGTGTCTTCTAAACACGTTGGGTGGTAAGCCTTTTGTCAACGGATCCGCTAACATCTTATCTGTACTTATATGCTCAAGACTAATGACATGATCCCGAACTTTATCTTTCACAACATAATACTTAATGTCAATGTGTTTGGCAGCACCACTTGACCTATTGTTGTGAGCATATTCAACTGCAGGATTATTATCGCAGTATAACTTAAGTGGTTTCTGAATGCTGTCTACCACTGCTAATCCGGGTAAGAACTTCTTAAGCCAGTTCACCTGCCCCGAGGCCTCATAACATGCTACAAACTCCGCATACATTGTGGATGATGTAACGAGAGTTTGTTTGGAGCTTTTCCACGATATAGCCCCACCTGCAAGGGTGAAAATATAACCCGAAGTGGATTTTCTTTCCTCCCCCGCATAATCTGAATCTGAGAACCCTACTATCTCAAGGGAATCTGATCTCTTATAGGTTAGCATGAAGCCTTTTGTGCCCTGCAAATAACGCAAGACTTTCTTTACTAATTTCCAGTGCTCTATGCCTGGATTTTTCTGATATCTGCCAAGTAACCCGGTAACAAAAGCTATGTCAGGGCGAGTACAAATTTGAGCATATTGTAAACTTCCGACAGCGGATGCATAAGGAACTGATCTCATTTGCTCGAGCTCTATCTGATTCTTGGGACACTGATGTTCCCCATACTTATCGCCCTTGACTATGGGTGCAGGTGATGAGCTGCATTTATGCATACTATATTTCTTAAGAATCTTATCTATGTATGCATTCTGAGACAAACCTAATACCCCTTTGCTTCTATCACGGTGAATCTCTATCCCCAGAACAAAAGAGGCTTCACCGAGATCCTTCATATCAAAATGCGAGGACAAGAACTTCTTTGTTTCCATTAGCAGACCGACATCATTGCTTGCCAGCAAAATATCGTCCACATATAGAACCAAAAAGATGAACTTAATATTCTTAAACTTTGCATACACACAATTGTCCTCAACATTAGCCTTAAACCCAAAACGTCTTATGGTGTTATCAAACTTCAAGTACCACTGTCTCGAAGCTTGTTTTAACCCATAAATGGACTTTCTTAGTCGACATCCCATCTTTTCTTTTCCTTCCACAACAAAACCTTTCGGTTGTGCCATGTAAACATCTTCTTCTAGATCCCCATTAAGGAATGCCGTCTTAACATCCATTTGGTGCAACTCTAAGTCATAATGTGCCACTAGCGCCATTATAATTCTAAAAGAATCCTTACATGAGACAGGAGAAAAAGTCTCATTGTAATCAATTCCTTCTCTTTGGGTAAAACCCTTTGCCACAAGTCGCGCCTTATATCTCTCAATGTTCCCTTGGGAGTCACATTTGGTTTTGTAGACCCATTTACAGCCTACTGTTTTGGCTCCTTTAGGAATTTCCACTAAATCCCAAACATTGTTGGAATCCATGGATCTTAGCTCATCTTTCATGGCTTCTAACCACTTATCTGAGTGCTCGCTTCTCATGGCTTGTTCATATGTTGTGGGATCATCCTCCATATGAAACTCTTCGGCCTCATAGACTTCATAATCATCTGAGATAGCTGATCTTCTAACTCTATGTGACCTTCTAATGTTCTCATTATTTGGCGCCATTTGGGGCTGTTGTTGTTCTTCCCCATGCACGACAGGTTCTAATGGCTCCTGAAGGACAGGTTCCAGATTCTCATTTTCTGTCGGCAAGAGAGGCTCAACAACAGGTGCTGGCACTACAGTGCTTGACACCGTTGGTGCAGCAACAACAGGTAGCATAAAGTATGGTTCCTGAAACATCGGAGTAGGGGCGTGAACCCGTTTTTCCTCTAAGTTGACATCTTGAACCACCTTGCTCCCCCTGATCACATCATGTTCTAAAAACTCAGCATGTCTTGTTTCTACAAACTTTGTATGCCTGTCAGGGCAATAAAAGCGGTAGCCTTTTGATCTGTCTGGGTAGCCAATGAAATGGCAACTAACAGTCTTAGGATCTAATTTTCCTGAATTTGGGTTAAAGACTTTAGCCTCAGCTGGACAGCCCCACACCCTTAAATGCTTAAGTGAGGGTACTCTGTTTGTCCATAACTCATACGGTGTCTTAGGCACCGACTTACTGGGTACACGATTAAGGATATGAATAGCGGTTTTTAACGCCTCCATCCACAGACTTATCGGTAAAGTGGAGTAACTGACCATGCTTCTTACCATATCCATCAGGGTACGGTTTCTTCTTTCAGCCACTCCATTTTGCTGAGGTTCTCCTGGCATTGAATACTGAGCAACTATGCCATGCTCCTGAAGGAACTTTGCAAAAGGTCCTGGAACTTGACCATACGGGGTATGTCGCCCATAGTATTCTCCACCACGATCTGATCTTACTATCTTAATTTTCTTATTGTGTTGATTTTCTACTTCTGCCTTAAATATCTTAAACTTATCTAAAGCTTCTGATCTTTCTTTAATCGGATAGATGTAGCCATAACGTGAGTAGTCATCAGTGAATGTTATAAACGAGTCGTAACCATCCACACTCATGACGGGAAACGGTCCACATATGTCGGTGTGGATTATTTCTAAAGTCCCTGCACTTCGTTTGGCATTTTTCTTAATTTTCTTAACATACTTACCTTTAATGCAATCAACACATTGATCTAATTCTGATAGTTCTAATGGCGGAAGAATTTCAGTCTTGACTAATCTATCAATTCTCCCCCTCGAAATGTGGCCTAAACGACAATGCCACAATTTCGAAGAGTCAACCTGAATATTCTTACGCTTTTTACTTACATTCATAGACGAGGAAGCAATCTTATTCTCAGAACTTATAACATTAACATTCTCAGAGATGGATAACAAATAAAGTTTGTCTTGTCGGAAGGCAAGACCAACACACTGATTATTAAAAAATATCTTACACTTGCCATCTCCAAAATGACAAGCCAATCCATCATCATCTAACTTAGACACACTTATTAAGTTTCGATGCAAAGAAGGAACATAGAGTACATCATGAAGCCTAAGTACAAAACCATTTACTAATTCTAATGATACGTCGCCAATGGCTTGGACGTCGGCTTGTACTCCATTAGCCACCTTAATGGTTCTTTCTCCTCTTTGCAGGATCTTCCTCGTAGCGAACCCCTGAAAAGAATTAGCAACATGAGTAGTTGCACCTGAATCAACCCACCATGTGGATTTGTCATAACTTAGAAACAAGGATTCATCTACAAATGTAATAATATCCTCACCATTCTTACTCAGGAACTTCAGGAACCCAGGACAATCTTTCATCCAATGGCCCCTTTCCTTGCAATACATGCACTGATCTTTGTCTACAGTGATCTTCTTTCCCTGCTGGGACTGAGACTGAGCTGGGAACTGAGGCTGAGGAGGGAACTGAGGCTGAGGTTGGAACTGAGGTGCCTTTCCCTTGGCATTAGCATTAGAGGATGAGCTGCCATCCCACTTTGGTTTCCCTTGTGGTTTAGCATTCTTATTAAAAAACTTTCTCTTATTATCCTTCACATAGAGAGCAGAGTCCCCACGTGAATCCTTAATGCGCTCTTCCTCTTGAACGCACATACTAATGAGCTTGTCCATGTTCCAGTCATCAGGCAACATGTCATAGTTGACACTAAAAGTGTCAAATTCACTTGGCAGTGAGGCAAAGATCATGTGAATGACAAAAGGATCAGGTAACTTAATTTTCATGGACTCAAGCTTAGCAGCTATGGTGCTCATTCTTAGTATGTGGTCTCTAACGCCACCACCATTGTATTTCTTATTGCAAAGCTCTTTGATAAGAGCACTTGCCTGAGACTTAGTAGTTGCATGGAACTGATTCTTAACATGATCTAAATACTCAGCAATGGTGGGTGTCTCAGGGATGGACCCTCTGATAGGCTCTGAAATAGTAGCCTTAGCTAAAGTGAGACATTTCTTATTGGAACTGTCCCATTGCCTTTTCTCAAGGTCATAGGACATCCTCTTATCAGCATGATCTCTTTTGCGTGTCGCAAAAGCAGCATCTTCCTCATTCTCCTCTCTCACTGGCTCCTCTGGAGCAACGGGACACGGCGAAGAAAGAGCAAGGTCATTGTTTGTCATGACCAAGGCTAACTCAAGCTGCTCGCGCCACTTCTTGTAGTTGTTCCCAGTCAGAGGTGGAATCTGAGCGATCCAGTTGATTCCTGAAAACCATTGACAGAATAGTGAGATATTTTAACACAAATAATATCTTAACCATGAAAAATTGCATGTTTTAAAACAACGTTGGTCAGTATTAAAACATACAATTCCTTCTGCATTATTTCTACATCACCGTTGGGCAGAAAATAAAAAATAATGCATAAATCTGATGAAAACTAAAACATTTATAATATTGATATAATCAACGTTGGTCAGAATATAACAATATTACAAATTTTCTGAATATCTAAATTTAATAATTGTTCCAACAATTAAATTCTCCCGTTGGTTCGAATTTAATTAAAGAACAAAAATAAACTTTGCAGCGGAAAACGTGACTGAATAAACTTATACTTATTTTCTGATATTCTCTGGAAATTTATTCCGTTGGTTCAAAATTTTCAGAGATTTGAACTTAAAACTTGTCTGAAAATGAAAATCCTTTCTGAATTTTGATGGACCACCAGGGAGGGAAAAACCGGCCCACAACGGCCTTTCACACGCCCTGGCAAGGCTCCCCCGTACCCAGGCCGCAACCTGGGCCTGGGCCGGGAAAGCGCGTTTGCGCTCACGCCCGCATGGGCCAAATCTGGCCCCGGCCAACCCTGGCCGTCCATCGCCATCGGACGGCCAGGCGCGCATGTCGCGCGAACAAAAACCGGTCCCGGCGGCTTCTCCCCCAAACCCTAAACTCATTTGCTCTCTCTCCCTCTCCCTCTCGTCTTCTCTACGCGGAGCAGAAGAAACGGGGGCGCCGCCGCCGGACACGACGACGGCGCAGGAGAGGAGCTGGTGCCGCCGCGGAGCCCCTCGCCGGTGCACGCGCTCTCCCGTTGGGTTGAGCGCGTTGCCGTCGAGTGGTTCCGCTTCGGCACCCTTAGGGCGACCCCGGCGGCTTCCTGTGCCACGCCGCGGGTCGCGAGCACGACGGCGGTGGAGCACGCCGTCTCATCTCAGGTAGGAAAAAAAAAAAAACCTTTCTGGTTCTTAGGGTTAGGGTTAGGGTTTGGGCGTAACCATTTCTTCCCCTTTCTGATTCTTAGGGTTAGGGATTTGGGCGAAACCGATTCTTCCCTTTTTTTTCCCCCCCGATCCAGATCCGGATCGGATTTCTGAGTTCTTAGGGTTTGGGGAAACGCCATTTGTGTCGCTGATCTGAGTTGGGGATGCGGTTCCCTCCCCTGGCCCGGGACGATACTCATGGTATGTCGCTCAGCGGCCAAAACCGATTTGGTTTTCTTAGGAATCCCGATCTATTTACTTAGAGTCTTAGTCCTCTGATACCATTGTTGGATCCAATCGGATCACTTAGTGTTAATAGGCTCGGGATTAGGTTAAACAGTGGATGAACAAACGCTTAATGTGCAACACAGTGAAAGTAAAGAACAATAGGGTTAGAGAATCGACCATCTCCGGTGGGCTTGGAACTTGATCCGGCGTCCGCCATAGGCCTCTCTCGTCGTTCTTGCGGGTCCGGATGAGGAGGAAGAAGCCGGCGTGGGGAGGCGCTCGGTGCAGTGAAGGTCGCGCGGTTGGAGTCGACGCAGCGGCGGCGGGGAGGGCTTCCCGTCACTGGCTGCGAGACCCTAGATCGGATTAGGGTTGGGGATGTCGGTGGGGGGTCTCTGGCGGCTCAGACGAACCTCGTTTTTTGTGCCTTGGCCCCCACCTCCCTTTTATATCCCGCAGTGTGACAGGGGCCCTCCAACCATTAATGGGTTGGGCTCCCCGATCAGGAGCGGATCAAGTTAGATAAAAGGGCCGTTGGGCCCAGTAACTAGGGAGATCAATACTAACACGCACCACCCAGTTTCCATAAAGCGAGCATTCCAACAACGTTTACGTCCCAGAAAATCAAGGGTGTTCAAACACCATTACATGATGGAAAATCAGAACCTAAGACCACCATAACAGGTTTCAGACCACTTCCGCCGAGTCCAACAGGCACCTCGCCGACTCCCGCGAGCAGTATGCGCCGACGCGCCGCTGCTCGCCTGCGTGCACTCGTGCGGTGGCCACGCCGCTGCTCGCCCACCCGCGCCCTCGCGCGGCGGACGCTCCCACGCGCCCATTAATAGCGGTGGCCGCGCCCCTGCTCGCGCCGGCGGAGCTCGCGCGCGCGCCTGCATGGCGGTGGCTAGGTGGAGATGGTGATGCCTGCCTGCCTGCTGCTGCTACCTAGGCGGGTGAAGACGAAAGAGAAGAGAGGAAGAAACAATAGATGAGGCTAACAAATGAGATCCACTGAAGGGCAACATTATCATTTCACGTGTCTGTTTAACACCGTTAGACTCTAAAGTGGACGGAATGATATGTAGGGCAAGAAAGTTTAGGTGGATGGCATCAGTGCGTGCTCCAACTTCGCAGTGGCTTCTACGGAATTACCAACTTTCATGATGGCACTCATGTAAAAGTCTCTTGGGTTAATGCTTGGATTGTGAGTGATCTATAAATGCTCGTCCTTATCCCAAAATGATTGTACTTCTAGGTAATTAATTCAAACTATTTTAAGTTTGTAATAAATTTTATGATTTTAAATAGAATATGTTACGAAAATATATTTCATGACGAATCTATAGACATTTACTTGATCTTATAAATTTTTAGATAATGATTTGATATTTTAAATATCTATATAGATTGTTATAAAAGTCTAGTCAGGCTAAAGATTATTTTAAATATCTTTTAACGCCGACTACAGGGCTGTTTGGAATTTGGATCCACTAGCTAGATTTAGCTATTCTAATCTAGCTAAAATTTAGCTATTCTAATCTAGCTAAAATTTAGTTGTCTATTAGCTGGAGCATCTAAACACCTTGCTAATATTTAACTAAGAAACTTTTAGTTAATTAAAATTTTACAATAAAATTTTAGCTAACTAAATTTTAGTGATTAGGTACATGTAATCAGACCCTACGTGCGTGGGCAGTCCACTGTCCACTACCCATACCAGAAATGGTGTCAGTATCCGACATCAATGGTGCTATTATTATGCGCGCATGACTGCAGCAGCAGGTGCAGCTATAACCAAACCACGAGATCCCCAGTCCGGCGAACGAATCGAAGCTGAGCTACGCCAGCGATCCAACACCATGACGGGGACGGGGAAGAAGAGGACGTTCGTGCTCTACCCTTCGCTGGGCGTTGGCCACCTGATCCCGATGGTGGAGCTGGCCAAGCACCTCCTGCGCCACGGCCACGGCGTGCTCATCGCCGTGGTCGACCCGCCGGACACCAACGCCGTGTCAGCCGCCGCGGTGGCGCGCCTCGCGGCGGCCAACCCCGACATCGCGTTCCACCTCCTGCCGGCGCCGGCCAGCCCGGACGTCCGCGCGCACCCGGTGAAGCGCGAGCTGGACACGCTCCAGCTCGCCAACCCCGCGCTCCGGGAGTTCCTGCTGTCCCTGGCCGGCGGCGCCGACGCGCTCCTGCTCGACATGTTCTGCGTCGACGCGCTCGACGTCGCGGCGGAGCTCGGCGTCCCGGCCTACTTCTTCTTCGCCTCCGCGGCGGGGGACCTCGCCGTGTTCCTCAACCTGCCGTACCTCTACCCGACCCTGCCGTCGTCGTTCAGGGACATGGGCGAAACGCTGGTGCGCTGCCCCGGCATGCCGCCGATCCAGGCGCTGGACATGCCGCTGACGATGCATGACAGGGAGAGCGACGCGACCAAGGTCCGGATGTACCAGTTCGGGCGCATCTCGGAGGGGAGGGGCGTGCTGGTCAACAGCTTCGACTGGCTGGAGCCCAGGGCCCTGAGAGCGCTCGGCGACGGCGTCTGCGTGCCCGGCCGGCCGACGCCGAGGGTCTTCTGCATCGGGCCACTGGTCAACGACGGCAGGACGGCGGGGGAGAGCGGCGAGAGGCACGAGTGCCTGGCGTGGCTGGACGCGCAGCCGAAGCGGAGCGTCGTGTTCCTCTGCTTCGGCAGCAAGGGCGCCTTCTCCGCCGCGCAGTTGCAGGAGATCGCCCGCGGACTGGAGAGCTCCGGCCACCGGTTCCTGTGGGTCGTGAGGAGCCCGCCGGAACAACAGGGCCAGTCTGCCGAACCGGACACGGACTTGGCGCGGCTGCTCCCCGCAGGGTTCTTGGACAGGAACAGAGACAGAGGCATGGTGGTGAAGAACTGGGTGCCGCAGGCGCAGGTGGTGCGGCACGAGGCGGTCGGCGCATTCGTGACGCACTGCGGGTGGAACTCGGCGCTCGAGGCCATCGTGTCGGGGTTGCCCATGATATGCTGGCCACTGTACGCGGAGCAGGGGCTGAACAAGGTGTTCATGGTGGAGGAGATGAAGATCGTGGTGGCGCTGGGGAGATATGAAGAGTTCGTCAGGTCGGAGGAGGTGGAAGCAAAGGTAAGACTGGTGATGGAGGCTGAGGAAGGGAGGATTCTTCGGAAGAGGCTCGCGGTGGCGAAGGAGAAGGCCTCGGAGGCTACTAAGGAAGCCGGGTCTTCTGAAGTGGCATTCGCGGAGTTCTTGAGAGGTTTGGACAAGACAGATGAACTGCGAACTGATTAGATATTACCTAGGATTCAATATCACAAATTTGGTACCAATAAATATTTTGCATCTGTAGTATGGCAGAAATTGAATCAAGTACTTGACAAAACTTAAAATCCATCAAGCATGAGTGCCACTTGCTAAAATGTGATTGTCAAATTACTTTATTTTCTGAACAATTCACTGATGACTGTGTCTAGTATAGCATATCACTTGTAATGGCCCTGCTATCTTCTATCCCATTAAGACATGAAACACCTTGCTCGATTTGGTGAGAATAGAGGGAACTTTGCAAGAGGATTATCCCCTACAAGTCAATCCTTCTCGCCCCTCTCAAATCCCCTTCGGGAGAGATTAACCGAGCTCACAAAAATCATAATCGAAGCTAACCTTAGAGAACATATCAGGTTCCAGTATCAACCATGATGCTCACTTCTGTGCATGATCATTTGGCGAGCTTCAAATCCGTCAAGAACTCTTCAAACGCCACCCGCGACGGCCCGCCATCAGCCAGCGCCTCTGCCGCCTTCTCCTTTGCCAATGCCAGCCTCTCCCTGAGCTTCTCCCCTTCCTCAGACTCCATCACCAGCCTCACCTTCTTCTCCACCTCCTCGGCCCTGACCACCTCCTCATCGTAGCCATCCATCACCGCCCCGGCCTTGATCTCGTCCACTACGAACACCTTGTTCAGCCTCTGCTCGGCGTACATCGGCCAGCACAGCATGGGGACGCCGGCCGACGCCGCCTCCAGCACCGAGTTCCACCCGCAGTGGGTCATGAACGCGCCGGTCGCCGCATGCCGCAGCACCTCCACCTGCGGCGCCCACATCTTCACCACCATTCCCCTGCCACTCGTCCGCTCCAGGAACCCCTCCGGCAGCAGCAAGTCCAGGTCGGGCTCGGGACGCGCGAGGAAGAACTTGGTCGGGTCCTCCGGCGGGCTCCGCACGACCCACAGGAACCGATGCCCGGAACTCTCCAGCCCGCGAGCGATCTCCTTCATCTGCGCCGCGGAGACGGCGCCCAGGCTGCCGAAGCAGAGGAACACCACGCTCCGCTCCGGCTGTGCGTCCAGCCACGTCAGACACACGTGCCGCTCCCCTTTCTCCGCCGCCTCCTGGCCCTTGACGATCAACGGGCCGATGGGGTACACCGGCGGCGTGGGGCGGCCGGGGACGCAGACGCCGTCCCTGAGTGCCCTGACGGCCCGCGCCTCCAGCCACTCGTAGGTGTTGATCAGCACGCCGCGCGCCTCGGGGACGCGACCGTAGTGCACGATCCGCGAGGCGCAGGTCCGATCCGTGCGGTCGAGGACAGTGTGAGGCATGTCCGAAGCCGGGATCGGCGGGACGCCCGGGAAGTGGAGGAGCGCCTTGCCCATGTCTTTGAAGCTGGGCCCGCCCTCCGTCGTGGCGAAGTAGTGGGGAAGGTGGAGGAACGCCGCGAGGTCGCCGGCGCAGGAGGTGTAGTAGAAGTAGGCCGGGATGCCGGTGGATGCGGCCGCGTCGAGCGCGTCGCCACAGAACAGGTCCAGCACGAGCCCGGCGACGGAGGGGAGGGAGCGGAGGAAGGCGGTGAGGGAGGGGACTGTGAGGCGGAGCGCGTCGAGCATCCGGAGGAAGGGGTCCGGATCCGGGACAGGGTAGTCCGGGGGCGGGAGGTGGTGGAAGGAGACGGCGGGGTTGGCGGCCGCGAGCGCGGCGACAGCGGATGCGGAGGAGGCGAAGAAGTCGGCAGTGGAGGCCGGCGGGGTCGGGACGGCGATGATGACAGAGAGGCCGCGGTGGAGGAGGAGCTTGGCGAGCTCCACCATGGGGATCAGGTGGCCCACGCCGAGGCAGGCGTGCAGCACCACGGTCCTAGGACTGGGCTCCGCCATCGGCGTCGAAGACGAGCCGCCGAGGTGAATTCTCCCCATTATCAACTACTAGTGGGCGCTGGGCGGCAGTCCGGCAGACACTTAGCGACTGTTTGGAACGCAAGAATTTCACGGGAATCACGCACGAATTTCACAGAAATCAGTTCAATTTCACACGAAAAACGCAGGAACGGGGAAAATATCCCGCGTTCCAAACAGGCCCTCAGCGGGTTCCGTGCTAAAATTTCACATCGTAAATACTCTCTCCGTATACTGAAAATAGATGACATTTTCAACATTGACAGGGTCTTCAAAGTATAACTTTAATTTTTTTTATACTAAAAAATATTTATCAGAAAATATTATATATTTTTTTATGAAAGTATGTTTCAAGATAAATTCATTTATATGGTTTTTATATTTTGAGTAAAGTTTATGACCGGTCCTCAAACTTATAGCGGTGTGTCATCCTAGTCCTCAAACTTGTAAAGTGTATCATTTTGGTCCCTAGACTTTGTTTGAGTCTCATATTCATCCAAATGGGTTTAACCCCACATGTCAGCTTTATCTCTCATCTCCTCTCTCACACACACATGGCCACCTCGTCAGCGCGTTGCTCTTTGCCTATGGAGCTGCGGCAGCAGCGGCTTGCCCATGTGCTAGTGGCAGTGACTACTCGTCTGAGCAGCTTTGTCCTGTGCTACTTCCTTTGTCAGCGTCGTTGCGCCGAGAAAGGCGTAACACCGAGCTCGGCATCGGTGAGTTGCTCCTTGCGCCGGGGAAGCCGACCCACCTAGCCCGCGCACCACAAACTCCACCATGTGCTCTGCTCCCCACCCCGTCGGCTGCACTGTCACGTCGAGGGCGAGCAAGCGCGCGTGCCGCCGTGGCTGCCACGCCGAAGAGGCGAGCGCACGAGCATTGGACCACACCGCCGTGTCGGAGGGGGGCAAGAGAGCGCGTGCTGCTTCAATGTAACCATGTGCCCATCTTATGGCTATAAAAAGAGGGGCCAAAGAAGTTTAAGGAACAAGGCAGCGAGAACAAACACAACGAAGCTAGCAACTTTCCACACACACAAGCACACACTCCACACTCTCATGCGTTCCGCTGGAGGCTTGAGACAAGCTCCCTCCCTCACCTTCTTGTAACTCATACTCGCACTCCGACGCAATCTAATACAAACCTCTCTCCACCTACTGGACGTAGGGCATTCCTTGTCTGAACCAGTATAAATTGACGGTGTTTCTCTTGGGTTCTTCTGGTGTCACTATTTGAGGAAGGAACACGCAACACCCCCTTCACGATACAAATCTACTTGCCGACCTAGGGACCCCCGGTCCCGAACGCCGACAGATGGTCATTGTGTATTTTGTGAGGTAGTCATCCTCCTCTCCTCCTAGATTTGCTTCTTGAGGTTCCGACGAGTTCTCCCTCTTATTTTCCTAAACTCTGACAGCCTTAGAAAGAAAAGGGTTTTGAGGAGGAAGGTCGGCTAGGTGCTGACAGCGATGGAGGCGGCTCGTCCAAGTTGGGGCTTGGGTGTCATGGCCATAACAGCGGTGAAGAGGGAGAGAGTGGTGTTGTGTGTACATTTTGACCAATTTTAGCATGTCACGACTGGATAATGAGCACGACAAGGATAATAGGCTTCAGAGAGAGAAGACACGGGGAGGAGAAAGCACAGTGGGAGGAAGGAGTACGGTAGCATTGTTGTAAAAAAATAGAATATAATAATTTGCACTTTTATTATAATATCATAACCGTGCGATCTGTCTATATTACGATCGGCCATAACGTAGCTGCATCGAGTAGGGGTGTTGCTGAAGTTGGTCTTATGCAAAAAGGGATTTGAAGACACTGGATGCATGTCAAACGTCTAGAATTTTTTGGTGTGATGAGCCGGATTTTTATTTGCATTGAGATATGCAATAGAAGAATCCGTTAAAAATGCTGAGAAACTGTTGTTATTAACGACTTTTTGCTACCACGAGACTGCGCGAGCTGCGAGCGTTGCATCCATAGGAATCTTCCAGTTTATTTCCCCAGTTCAGCCAAAAGGAGTACTGCAATGGAACGCTGATTCGCTGAACGAGGAACTCTGACTCAATGAAATTGACTAATCCCCCATCGAAACGAACAGCGTGATTGCGACCCATCATCCCTCGTCTTTCCACGGCTAATCGCTCCGCTTTTGGTCTATTAATCCCGCAGTCTCTCGGTCTCGGCACGTCTATTTGAAGACCACACCCTCCTGTTTTTGTAAGCTCAGACTTCAGAGGAGGCTCAAAAACCATCGGAATCTAGAAGGCAGGCAGGCGGCCGTGCAGCCGCCGGAGAGCTTCTTCAAAATATATATAGTGAGCATGTGCCATCGACCCAACTTCTAGATCGATCCACAGGAGATGCAGTCGCACGGCACACACTCACCGGTCGCAACCACAGAGACGAAGAAAACTTCAAGCATCTAGATCAGAAACCAGATGTCCAGCATGGATTTCCTTGTACGCAGACCACAGACGATTTGATAGTTGGTTCCCAACATGTGGGCTTCTTCCACAGCACATTTTTTTTCTGGGAGCAGCGTCGTCGTCTATGATGAGACGCCTCTGCACACCGGCGCATTTTCACCGGCGACTGCGCTTGCATTGGGCCAAGTCAAGCGGGTCAATCCCGGCATAGAATATATGCCAGCGTCTCCGAATTCCGCAACGCCAAGTACGTGTAAGACCATTAGACCAAGAACGGCGGTGGCGTGAGCCAGCTCTCCATAAAGACCGTCGTGTACCAGACAAAGCAGCCGTGCTCCTACATACCGCGTGGCCTCTCCAGTCCAGTCCTCCTCCTCCATGGCGGCCGCCGGGGCGTCGTCGGAGGACAAGAGCGAGCCGGCGAGGCCCCTCGCGCTGCCTTCCCCGACGGTCTACCCGGCGTCCAACAACGCCGAGGCGGCGGAGGACGACGCCGACGCCGCGGCTGGGCGGTGGCGGTCCACGCAGTACCTCCGCAAGCGGCGGTGCCTGCTCTGCTGCGGCGGCTGCTGCGTGAGCAGCGTCGTGGTCGTGGGCGTCATCATCCTGGTGCTCGCGCTCACCGTGTTCAAGGTCAAGGAGCCGCGCCTGACGGTGAACAACGTCTGGCTCACGGCCATCAGCGCGGGGCCCGGGACCGGTGGGATCGGCGCGCCGCCCGTGGCCGCCAACGCCACGCTCACCGCCGACGTCTCCATCAAGAACCCCAACGCCGCGGCGTTCAAGTTCTCGCGCACCCAGACGTTCGTCTACTACGAGCGCCAGACGGTGAGCGTGGCGTACGCGCCCGCCGGCCGCGTCGGCGCCCACGGCACCGCCCGGATGAACGCCACCGTCGACCTCCTCGCCGACCGCCTCGCGCGCGGGATGAACGGCACGGGGCTCGTCTTCGGCCAGGAGTACGACCTCGACACCTACACGGCGCTCAACGGGACCGTCAATGTGCTCGGGATCATCAAGAAGGACGTCCAGATCAGGGTGAACTGCTCCATCGCCATCCAGGTTGGGGGAGCGGCTGCCGCGCTCCAGTCAGGGGTTGCGTCCACCGTGCAGAGCAAGAGCATGACATGTTTGGCAGAGGTGACCTTGTGAGTCGGTTCGAGAGTAGCGGAGTCGTCATTGGCATATCGTTTGTGGTTGTGGGTGGCCGATCTCTAATTTCTTCGCCTTACTTGATTATTATTACTCCTTTCTGCTTGGTACTGTATTTGGTAGATACTCCTATAGATCAGTTCTTGTAAGTTATTTATTAGGATGTAGTAGAAAATACCATATACTCCACTATGTTTATTTACGTTTCCATTTTTATATTGTGATGATGTACAGTATTTGACTTTGCAGTATCATCTAGCAAACTATACAATCAGTTCTTAACCTATATTTAGGATGTAGAGAATTACCATACACGTTAAGATGATGCATACTCCCTTCGTATAGGAAAAAGAAGTCGTTTCGGACAATAACGCAGTCTCTAAAGTATAATTTTGACTCCTTGTTTCTATAAAAAAATATTTATTGAAAATGATATATGTATACTTTTATAAAAATATTTGTCAATACAAATCTATTCATATAGCTTTTACATTTTAAAACTCAATAACTTAAAAGTTATTTAATATTTATATTCCTAATGTTTAACCAAAATCTTGTTCAAAACAATTTTTTTTTCTATACGGAAGGAGTATGCCTTAGCACCTTGCAATCTCATCTAGCAAAAACTGCGAAAATAACGTCTCTGAAGGGACGAATGCACTCCATGGTTCACGGATTCTGTTTCATTTCAGAAAAGGGCTATTCATCTATATCCATTATTCCTTAGCTTGTTACAATAGTTGCTGGTTTCATTGCAACGCTGTGGCTAGAGATAAATTTTGGAGGCATCTTCAAACTGAACCCTAGCATAACTCTGACAATGCCACTGCAGTCTTGTGAACCCTAGCATAACTCTTAACTCTGTGGCTAGAGTATCTATCTAGAACAAAATAAAACTTCGGAGTTTACATAAGTGTTGGAAATTGATCTCCCACCGTTAGGCCCAACGACCTAACGGGCCTTTGATCCGCGCCCTGATCGGGGGCGCCCAACCCTATGGTTGGTGGGCCCCCGTCGCACAGTGCTATAAAAGGACGGTGGGGGCCAGGGCACTGACTACGAGGTTCACCAGTCCCGTTGCCAGCCCACCGTCCTAAACTCTAGTCCGATCAGTAGAAGCACTGCCAGCGATGGGATTGCTCTACCACGCCGTCTTCTACTCCAACGACCGTCGCTGCCCGTGCGCAGCCTCCATCAACGAACCAGGGACAGCTGGATCTCGAAGGTATGAACCCTAAACTCTAACCTATCTATCTCCATTCTCTCTGGTAGTTCATCTCGGATGAACTACCCACTGATTCTTACTCGAAATCAAAGAGGACCCCATCTGGATCTACCGCTAGTTGATCCTATGGGCTAACATTGGTATCAAAGCAAGGTTAGATCAGTGGATCTAGATCGGGGAAAGTGAATCAATCAAATGAATACACCGATTTTCGGATCGGGATTTGAACGAATTGTGGAAGAAACGATCGATCCGACACGGATCGAGGTGAAGAACGACCAACCGTGCTGAATCCAACCGATCTAGTGCGGATCGGGGAATGAACCATAACCCTAAATGAATTACCACCGAGAAAAACGAATCGAATCGACCTATAATAAACCGATCTCAGATCGGGAAGAACGATGAACAACAAGAACCCTAACCCTAGATAGGGTACTGGGGGAGATATACCTCGCAGCCGTGTTGACTGTGCGGGAACGAAAAACAGAGGGCTGTCTGTAACCCTAACCACTTCGGGTTATTGAATACACTGTCACGAAATCAACCGATCCGATTCGGATCGGGGAAGAAAGAACAACGAACGCATAGAACCTGAACGAATTCGACCGATTCCACGCGGGCCGTGCCAAGCGTGCGGGCGCTGGCTAGGCCGAAAAGGCCTTCGGGCCGAAATTGGAAAACACACAATGAACCTATTTTCTTTTGTTTATTTATTTTCCAGAAGAAGAATTAATGCAAATTTGAATGAATTTTAGTGAAATTTGAACCAAATTTTCTGTGTAAAATTTATCCAACGATAATTTTATTCAGAAAATAGAAGAATATGATATATGTTTCTGGAAAATTATTATGAGATGAATTTATTTCTTTCCGCTGCGTATTATGACTCTTATTGTTTTCATTATTAAATTCGAACCAACGGGAGAATTTAATTTTGAAAAATAGATGAAAGTTTAGATGAATATAATGTTGTTATTAGTCAACCTTGATTAACAGTCTATTATGATGATATTTTGGAAGGAGTATTTTCACGTTTTCCACTGCAAAGTTGATGTTGATTATCTTCTCATTAAATTCGAACCAACGGGAGAATTTAATTTGAAGAACAGTTATAGAATTAAAATTGATTTATGATATTGTTATTTTCTGACCAACGTCGATGATAACAATATTATAAATTCTTTTTTTTTGTGAGTTTAAATTTGAAGTTTGAATCTCTGGTAAATTTTGTGTCAACGTGACGAATTTTTCCCGAGACTATAAGAATCAAGCAATGTCTCTGATAAAGTAAAAGTTTTCCGCTGCAATGATGTTGATTATCAACGAGCAATTTTGAATTTGTCTACGTTAATTCTATTTCTGCCCAACGGTGATGTAGAATTAATGTAAAAGAATATTATTTTATTCTATTTCTGCCCAACGGTGATATAGAATAGAATTGAAAATTTTTGAAAGTTCAATATGCATGTTTTAACCAGACCAACGTAGGGTTATTTCATGTTATTATTGTTCATTATTGTTGATTAATGTATTTCAGACAAAGAACTTTATGCTTCCATTCTTGGAGGCAGAAAGAAAAGAGCTGGGGTATACTTGTGACTCAGAAGAAAGAAACTGCAAGTTTTGCAGGAACGAATGTCATTGCATAAAGGGAAGATGCTCTCTTTATAGAATGGTTTGAAAAGAAAAGTATTCAGGGACATTAGTCCAAAGTAAGAATTCGGTACATGAAATGTATTTTATGTACTCTCTATGAAGAAGAATTTGTTTGAAGACATGCATATTTAATTTGACCAACGTTGGATTAAATGTGTATGTTACAGAATAGTCAGATTTAATTCTGAATTTGATGATTGAATGTGAAAGCCAATTTTGGCTTAATGACCCTTATGGGAAACTATCCCGTACAGCGGGAAAAAGGATATGATATTGAAATTATCCTGCATGGCAGGAGAAGATGATGATGGCTCATGTGCTTTAAGTGTATCCCACATCGGGGGAGCAGTTTGGGGTAGCTCTTATGCTATCTCATTACTGACTATACACTTCTTTAAGCACTAAATGAGTTTAAGAACAATGGAAATCGCATACGAACCAAAGATACGATAAGATGCGAGTGTGACTTATAGAAAAACAAAGGACCTCGTTTTAGATAACGAAGCGAGATGAGGAAAGTTACTCCCATACAGTTTAAGAAATATTTTGTTTGCATGATATAGTCATGTGAATGAAGTTATGAAAGATTCCTCATTTACCAGAATTATGAATGGTTTCGAAATCATGGCAATAAAGTTTATGCCTCATTTCGAGGGGGAGGATTGAGATATGAATAAGAGAAAGAGAATTGAAAGGTATTGAAGGAAAGAGATTGAAAAATTTTGAACAAAACTCCCAAATCCCTGATGTACAGTGTGCATCTAGGGAAAGAGTGATCTATAAAAGATGAATTTGATCGTTGAGGGAGTATAACGGTCATGATAACGATACCCCTAAAGAAATAGCTAAATTCCAATCGGAGATAGCAATGAAATTCAAAAGTACTAAGATGGTACTAACACGATGCTTAAAGCACCATATGAGATAAGAATAAACCCAAAATCAGAATTATCTGGGGGAGCATGGTATATAAATACCTGTTGATGTTGCATAAATGAGAGAATAAGAAGTATCTTGTGATACTAGAATCATAGAATTAATTGCCTTTTGGCAATGAAAGAGCAACAAGAGCCCCATATGAAAGAAGTGCTAATTCATTGAAGTTGCTTGGAGCCATGTAAGATGAAATGAGATTAATGAGTACCAACTGATTTTGGGACTCAGAAGAAATTCCTAATGGAGCCATAACAGCAGGCTGTCAAGGGGTCTACAAGGCGAAATGTGACTCCAAAGGGAATGCATAAAGATATGAATCATGGCTTATAGCAAATGCTTTATGAAAAGAGAATGAATTCTTTACGATGAGAGATGAGTTTTATGCCTCACGCAAAGATTCTTTTAGAATCAAGATATCTCGAATGGCACGTTACGATATAGAGTTGCATCAATGGATGCAAAGATAGCATACCTTAACAGACTTTTACATGATGCACTTACATGGCATAACCCAAGGTTTTTGTCATGAAATGAAAATAAATTAAGGAATGCCACCTGATGAAATCCATTCATGGATTAGAGCAAGACTCTAGAAAGTATTTGAACGACCAATAAGAGAATTTGGGTTTTGAAGAGAATGAGAAGGACAATAGTATTTATGAAAAGTTTAAGAACCGGGAAATTTATTTTCCTAATCCTGTAGGTAGATGACATCTTACTTGCTAGTAGCGATGTTAGTCTACTGTAAGGAAAATAAGAAGTCCTTGTCCTCTCGATGAGAATAATCTCGGTAAAGCGTGATTTGATCTAACAATTGGAACTTACCGAGATAAAAGAATATGGGGGTATGAAAGAATGCATACTCAGGAAAGTTTTGAAAGAAATGAAGTTTGTACATGTGTAAACGTACGCCTGATTCTATGGTCATGGGTAACCGGAAAGGAATGTGAATTTGAAATAGATGGACGTCCAATATGCTTCAGCTGTTGGAAGCTTGATGAATATAAAGACAAAGATTTTACCCTGACATAGTTTATGAATCCGGGACATTTTGGCAGAAGTCCAGTCCAGACATAGATCACTGGAGTGGAGTTGAGAATGTTTTGCATTTATGCAAAGTTTTATATGCCTCATGATGAATAACAAAGAATGAGTGCCCTCAGAAGGTTATGGGTACAAACGTTGATTTTGGCGAGATGTGTAGTGAAACCCACATTAGTAACTAACACTTGCGATTGGGGTTTTATTGTGGAAAAGCTCCAAAGAAAGAAAGAAATTGAAGTGGTGCCATCGATGATGGATACCTATGAAATAACTTGTTATGAGGCTTGAAGGACAGGCGAAATGTTTAGAAACCTATACCCGGAGTTGGTAGTGGTAAACAACAGCAATAACCACTCAACAAGTTTGCTCCTAAGACAACGGGTCAAGTGTACTGCCAAACACATTGACATTGAGTTATACGTTGTGAAGGAGAAAGTCCAGAATCATACTTATAGAATGTGAAAGTATTGAGGATCCGTTTTCCAAAGGCTTACTACCCAGTGTGTTCAGAGAATACACAGTCGACATGGGTTAATGGTAAGACCTATGATTTCTGGACAATAAAGGGCCCAAGAATAAAGAATCTATTTCAGAATAGAGATGTGCATTGTAGCTGTTAAATCTATCGGCAATTGACTGTGACGATGGAGCATGCTCTATGCATTGATCTGTAATGGAATGGAACAGAAATAAGAAATGTTGGAATTTGAATAAGAAATTGAAGAATGAAAGAATGATTAGAGAGATCAAGGGGGAGAATGTTGGAAATTGATCTCCCACCGTTAGGCCCAACGACCTAACGGGCCTTTGATCCGCGCCCTGATCGGGGGCGCCCAACCCTATGGTTGGTGGGCCCCCGTCGCACAGTGCTATAAAAGGACGGTGGGGGCCAGGGCACTGACTACGAGGTTCACCAGTCCCGTTGCCAGCCCACCGTCCTAAACTCTAGTCCGATCAGTAGAAGCACTGCCAGCGATGGGATTGCTCTACCACGCCGTCTTCTACTCCAACGACCGTCGCTGCCCGTGCGCAGCCTCCA
The DNA here is from genome assembly GCA_009763385.1 of Coix lacryma-jobi var. lacryma-jobi. Classification (NCBI taxonomy): domain Eukaryota; kingdom Viridiplantae; phylum Streptophyta; class Magnoliopsida; order Poales; family Poaceae; genus Coix; species Coix lacryma-jobi. Next base: position 4,110,108 of record CM019826.1, read on the forward strand.
TCAACGAACCAGGGACAGCTGGATCTCGAAGGTATGAACCCTAAACTCTAACCTATCTATCTCCATTCTCTCTGGTAGTTCATCTCGGATGAACTACCCACTGATTCTTACTCGAAATCAAAGAGGACCCCATCTGGATCTACCGCTAGTTGATCCTATGGGCTAACAATAAGCACTTGCATAGTTGCATAGGAAGGAACTAAAAGACAGCAGTTGACAGTAGCAAATGAACATAATGCGTCTATGCAAGCAAGCTGGTATGGATCTGCTGATTTCAAAGAATGTTAAGAGTAACAGTAGCTATGCATAATTAAACCTGTAGAAATGCAAAACAAGATAGCATAAAATAGATACAAACCTTCCTTAAACAAAATGATCATTACAATGATGAGCTAAATACTATGAAAATGGTGGACTGTCCACATAAAAAGAACAAATTGTGATGTTTCAAACAAATATTTACATAATTACAACCGAAAATAGAAAGGTGTTAGAGTAGCAGCCACATAACAAAAGGGGCTAAAGCTAATGTGACAGAAAAGTTGAATCCATAACTTTACCACAAAGTATCAACCTACTTTGGCACAACAGCCAGAGAAAAGTGTATGTCAGTACAATAATTAGAAAACAACTGTAGCACATAATTCACAGATGCCCCCCAAAAAATCAAAAACCTCTGAACAGTAATCTTACAAATATGTTTGAACCTCTCATCATTATAAACGTGCAAGGAAGCACATAAAACTTGCTAAACACAGTAGATACAGAGAAATAACATCACATGCCAAAAGAATACCAAATTACCAACACCTCAGAACAGAATTCTTACAGATACATATGCTTGAACCTGTCACTGTCATAAAAGTGCAAGGAACACAGTGGATACAGGGAAATAGCATCAGAAATATATTCAGCATGATTCGTTGGTGTTTGATCCAACATGACATCACACGTAAATTAACTTGAAATGCCATCAGAATAAGTTAAATGTCCAACCCACAGGTAGAAGCAAATAAGAATATATTATTATCCCTATGCCCAAAAGGATAAGTAAAATAAAAGAAAAGGGAGTTCCCACAGTTAAATCTCTTGCCTCTCATATGCAACCTCCCTTAAAAGAACCAAGTAGGTACATATACACTTATTATGTCATGATATCAGCTAGTCTCAACTCTCAATTGGTTTATTTATATCCTGGAAACCAACAATTGAAGAGATCAAAATACATACACAAGATAGAAATGTTTGGTCGGAGATATGAGAATATGATTAATTCAACCAACGAGGACAGGATTTGAAAAGACAGGCTAATCAATAGCACAAAGTATATTGTAGCAGTTTAAAATAAAAAGAATTTTCCATAATGAATGACACAGTAGTTATACTTCAAAGACATAATTACATCCAGAATTTTAAGCAGTAACCTGCACATATATCGGTTGTAATTACCTTTCTCATAAACTAAATAACTGATCTTTGTTGAACATTAAATCAACTGTGACTGAAAAATCCAGTTCTCCAAATTATCTGACACACGAGAGTCAGAGGTCCCATGAAGACCCAGAAATATCTTAATAACTAGTAAGAATTATATTGAAGAATGTCCTTCGTCCCCTTACAATATAGAGTTTCCATTTAGATGCTGCTAGCACAGCGATACTCCTACATTTCAGGGGAACTAGCAGGATCTTCTTTCACATTCTAGCAACCAAAATAAGATAGCCAACAAACAGGGATGTACACTGCAATATAAGTCATGAACGGAATAAGATGATTGATTCAGAGAACTATCTTGCGCATACAACTAACCACAGGTAACCTCACTTGATAGACGCCATCTTAGAACAGAAGAACAATGTATGTACACTGCATGTCTTCCTCAGTCCAATAATGCACTGCTGTGCTATCAAGCAAAACTTTCTCCTAGCTATGGTAGTTCTAACCGAACAGTCCAAATGTGCTAAGCATCACCGATTAATCACCCAAACCTGTCCAGACAAAGGGAACAGTCAGATTGGTATCCACAGAGTCAAGAAAAAGCGGCATCAAACAGGGTAATAATAATGAGGAAAAGAATGGAGAAATGAGGGGGGGGGGATGCCAACCTTCGTCACCTGCTCCGGCGACGGTCGGCAGCATACTGCGACAGCGGGACAAGCTCCGAGAGTGGTGTGGAGAGCGGGGTGGCTACGGGGGTCGGGATGGGCGAGGAGCGGCAGACGGGGCACGACGCGCTCCGGCGCAGCCACGCGTCGAGGCACGTGAGGTGGAACCTGTGCCTGCACTCGGGCATCACCCGCAGCACCTCGCCGTCCCTGTACTCGCAGAGGCAGATGGAGCAGGCGACCTCGGCGTCCGCGCCCGCGCCCGCGCCGGCCTTGGAGAAGGGCACCCTCGGGTACGACGCGATGACGGAGGGGTCGAGGCCGACGGGGGACGCCGCGGCGGCGGCGCCACGGGAGGAGGAACCCGGCGAGTCGTAGTCCTCCGCCACGAAGACGACGCGGGGCACGGTGATGGAGATGTGGCCGGAGCTGGAGGCGGAGGATGCGGCGTGGCGGGCGGAGCCGACGCCGACGCCGAGTCCCTGGCCGGCGGCGCCGCGGCGGAGGCAGAAGTAGGAGGCGAGCAGCACCGAGGCGAGGAGCACGAGGAAGCCGAGCGCGATGGCGATTGCGTACCCGAGCCCGAGCGAGGCGAGCGGGTCAAGGAAGGACATGGCTCCGTGGCTGCCCCCCACGTGGTCGTGGTCGTCGTCGTCGGCGGCGGCGGGGGTGTGATCGTGGGGCGGAATGGCATGATGCGCGGGGGAGGGGGGGCAGAATGGGAAGAGGGTATTTGTTTGCGGGGGCTTAGGTTTCCGGGGTGGATCGGGTTGTTGGCGGCATTAATTGCCGGGGAAGGAGGAGAAGCCGAGAAGGGGAATCGGAGTAATGGCGGGGGACTGACTGGGCGCTGCTGCTGCCGTGCTCTCTGGTTTTCTGCCGCGCGGCCGCGGCTGGTGTGGATGGTGTTGGCCGGTGGGAACTGGGAGTGGAGTGGCCGGGTGGGAGAGGGGCGCCAGGGCGGGGAACGCAAACGCGTGAGGCTTCTTCGGTTTCGGAGCAATGCGCGTTGGGCCGTCGATGACTGCTGGTCTGCTGCGGGCCGTGCGCCTGGTATGGGCTGCGCTAGGCGCGTTCTCGTCTGAAAACCGCGGTGTCCGGTAGGGCTCTGCGGCCTCGTTGACTTTTTGTGGTGCATAGGCCGACCAAGGAGCTTCATCACACACACACAGAAAAAAAAAAAAGACCGACCAAGGACCCAAGGAGCTGTACCGGGATAGCATAAAGATTGAGGTAGTAGTATTTGCTCCATGGAACGATAGCATCTCGAGAAGTCCCCTTTCCTCGTCATAGTGTCATCATAGTGAGCAGAAATTATTATACTAAAGATTTGTTAGCTCCAGCAGTTTTTCAAACCTAATCCTAATAAAAAACATCTCAGTTCTTCAAATTATAGCTTCCAACCTCTCAAATAGTTGGGAGAGTTCTTCTCCGCCAATCCACTGTTTTTCTCATTAGAGATGAGATTTTTTTTTTCATTTTGTTGAAGATGAGACTATCAAAATTGGAAAACACTATTTATATCTACCTAATAACTAGTTTTTAGGGTTGAATTTTTCTCCTACTGCTGAAGATGCTCTTAGGTGTTTGGATCCAAAGACTAAAATTTTAGCCATGTTACATAGAACAGTGCGACACTAATTTAGTCTATTAAAAATAGACTAATTATACGATCATACTATAATTAATAAAATGATCTATTAAACCAAATTAATCTATTATTAGTAAATATTTTATTGTACCATCACATTATCAAATCATTGGACTAATTAAGCTTAATAAATTTGTCCTGCGAATTAGCCTCTAACTGATACATTAATTTTATAATGGGAATATACTTGCGGCTTCTGTCATGGGAATATACTTGCACTACTGCGCTAGGTCATCCTCACAAGCATGATTTGGTATCCTCTGGGTATGCTAATTTGACAGTATATTGGAATATCCTTATTTTGTTTGTACTTATAGCTACTCGTTCTATTTTAAATTCTATAGGTCACCTAATTTTGTCATGAGTCAAGCTTTTCTATTTTTGACTAATTTTATAGAAAAATGTACCAATTCACAACATCAAAATTGTTTTGCTAATTTTAACAAATTATGTATTAATAGCGCATGTTTTCAAACTTGTGCATGATTAGGTGTATTTCTAAGAACTCAGATCAAATTTTAAAAAAGTATAACTTAGGTCCATGACCAATAGTTGGAATGGAGGAAGCAGTAGCCAATAACCAATAATCATCGTATCGTATAAAGAAAAAGTTAACAAACACATATTTTCAAATCGCTCTCTTCCTGCAAAAGAGAAGTCAACTTAACAACAATCTTATAGACTAAAAAAAAAAGCACGGGAACGAATCCTATCGAACTGTAAGTTTTTTTTAGGTTATCCCAATAAATTTTATCAGAGGTCGTATTTAACTATTTATTTAAGTGACGTCGAACTGTTGTAATAAAAAAAAGGTGACGTAGAGGTTATACAAAATTGATGTGCTTTTGCTTCGTTGCTGGGGAAAACTAGCGTTGCAGTAGCTAAGGCTGTATAGATTATGGAACGAAACAAAGAAAAAATTGATTCGCTTTTGCTGTGGATAACCATCGTTGGCCAAGGCTGCCTCAATTACGGAACGAAACAAAAATAAAAAAACGCCGTTGCCGGGGATCGAACCCGGGTCGTCCGCGTGACAGGCGGAAATACTCACCACTATACTACAACGACCTTTTTGCTTACGTTTTACACATTTCCGTAGATGATGGGTGCATAGATTGCGGAAGGTTTGCACCATCGGCCGCGCTGGTGGAGCCAACCTCAAGTTCTCATCAACACATTAGTTCGTTCCAGTGCGTACGCAATCAATTTCTTTACAAAATTTTGTGTGTAAATCAATTTGTCCAAAGCGATTAAGGTCGTGCTTCTGATTTCAATTGCTTGACTACAGGCTCTCGTCTAAGCTAGATCAAAATGCAGGGTAAAGTAGTTTGACTTTGCAATTATGGTTTTGCTTTTTACAAATTGATGATTGATGATGGAGGGGCTAAAGGAGAACCAGTAAAGGATTGAAGAAATTGAACCGACGCACAAAAATCATATCAAATAAGGGTACATTTAGATCCGCTCCTTTAAATTTTAGATCTCTAAATTTTAGATTTAAAGTCTAGGTCTAAAGTTCGCTCTAAACTTTAGCGCACCTCGTATTAGAGGATGAGATCTAAACACATCGTGGATGTCTAATTAGTTGGATGTTTATTCTTTTCCCTTCATTCTTGTACATGATTACGCTAGCTTAATATCTTCGGGAATGTGTTGCAAGTAAATAGTTTGATCTATTTACGTTTCGTTCGTTGGAACTCTATCTATCGTCTCTTGAAATAACTTGCTAAAGCCACTGTATCAACTACTCTCTCCGTCTCAAAATAGATGTCAGTAGAAAACTGTGTTTCCCTCACAAACACGTTTCCCTGGTGACATCTAAAAAGAGACGGAGGGAGTAGGTTGTATGTAGGCTAAAGCCACAGATAAAACAGATTAGGATTATTAGACGTTCATTCACCTCCTTTTGCAAGTTTTTTCGATCGTTGTGTTTCTGCACCAATACTTTCCCTCCTACGGTATTTAGGACACTCAATGCAAGTTTTTTCGATCGTTGTGTGGCTTCTTTTCTATCCTTTCTTTTACTCATTTTATTTAAAATATTTTTCGTCACATGGTATCTATAAAGACCTTTAAGACTATCCGCACTCACGTTTCTCTATTTTCATCATCTATATTGCCTAGTCATCAAGATTCTCTCCTCTATACTCATTTCTCCCGCATCCATCCATCCTCTATATCATCTTCTATCCATTGTGGACACACTTGTTACTTTATCTAAATATATTCATGAGAGATCTAGTTTTGAAGAATTAATTGCAACAAATACAATGGTGTAATCAGAATTTAATTTAGATTTTTGGTTTGTGAGTTATAATATTTTTTTTTGTTAGGAAAATAAGTAGGGCCCGCAGCTGTCCTCTCACCTCTCCTGCACATACAGTCTGCATGCTCGCCCTGGGGTTGTATGCCTTCTCTGTCCTCCTCTCTGGGCGTGGTGGGGTTGTATGCGTTTAGCGTCGTACTGGCTGAGCGCTCTATTTGGCGGATGAACGGACGTACTGCGTAATAACGAACGCTTTAGCGTATCACGGTGCAGCGATTTTATGTCCTCCAGTACCGTTTACAGGACCCCGGTGTAATCAGTCTAAACGTGGTGACCTCGCACTATTCACCTACCGATTCCTCCACCCAAAACACTATTCATCAACAGTGAAATGCTTCCAGCCGTCCGATGATGTCTGCTGCAACGGGATTCATATCACGCCCGCCTAAACTCTCGAACGCTCCAGACCCCCATGGGCCCCACGGCCCCTCAAATTCATCTGCACCTCAAATTCTACAGCACAACGTTGTCTCCAAAACCAGAAAAAAGCCGCCAACACCGACAAACCCCATGGCTCCTGCACCTCCACCGCCTGCGCCGTGCCCTCGCCGGAGCACCACCCCGCACCAGGGCTCTGCGCCGGTCCCCGCCGCACCTGTCCCCACTGCGACCTGCCCTCTCTATCTCTCCCATCGTCATGGCACTCCAGGAGCCCCCGCAGCGCGACTACCTTCGCGCGTCGCGCATGGCCGGACCGGTCGCCCCCAGGCTGTGCGGCGTAGCCCCCCGGCGGGGCCCTACTGCGGGCTACCTCCCGACACGACGTCCCCCCTCCCCGAGTTCGCGGCGCCATCGCTGGTAGCCGTGACGACACCGGCGCATCCATCCTGCCTGGTTGGGTCGAGTGGCCTGTGGAGGATTTGCTCGGTGGCCGGACCTGCTATGGCATCTGCTTGCCGCTACGCCTCTTCCTCTCCCCTGGTGCCGGATCTGATCCGCGGCTTGCCTTACCGGCGAATGGATCAGATGGAGACACCACATTGCCTCTGCCCTCTTCCTCTCCCCGGTGGTGCCTGCACTCGATTCCCCTTCCTCTCTTTCTGCTCTCCCTCATAGAGTTTTTTTTTGTTCTCATTTTCTTCCACTATGTGTTACATATGCAAATTTCTGCTATGTCAGGACCGCCTCATCCTACAAGACTCTGTTCTAATTGGCCAGTCCATTGGCTCAGAATGAAGAGTGATGGCCAGTGCTAAAAAAAAACTTTTGTCTGTACCTACGTACTAATAAGCTAACATTTTCTTTTTTCTAATTTAGCTTGAGCAGCACCAGAGGCAGCTACATAAATCCTTAACCAGAGCAGCAAGGAAAGCTATGAGAAATCACCAATCCTATGTAAGTTTTTGCATCCTCCAATTCTCACCGCCTCTCTGAAATATGCTACCTGAGTTATTTTCAGCGTTCTTGGCTTACCACGTACAGCTGTGACCATGACTACGTGCTCCATGGTTACAATAAGAGGACATCCGACACTAATACTTTGCTGAGACTTTTTCCCCTATCAGGTCATATTCACATAATGCTGCTCTGCATGATATCTCTACCTGATGACTGAAAACTGCGTCAATGCTATAGTCATATGTCAATTAGTGTTTTGCTCAGACTGATTATATTTTAGATATGCTCTGTAGGTTATTATGTTACAGTCTAATAAGAATTTTTCCCTGCAAAATAGAATGTATCACTCAATGATTAGTATACACTACCCGATACACATATTCTGTTGCTAATTTCTCCATGACCAGCTATTGTATTATGTTGCTAACTCTTTTATATTGTCTGTATAAAATTAAGTTAACAACTACTGTATTCTGTTACTAACTCTTTTATATTATCGGTACAAAATTAAGTTCATGTCATCCTATCATTTCCCTAAATTGTCCCTGGATTTCTTAGAAGAAAATTTTCTGTACAAAACGGATTTGGAATTCCCTCTGTAGTAAGCAGCTTTGAATGTTTGGTCGTAAACAGAAAACCAAGTTTCATGATTTGCTTTTCCATTTTCATCATGTGCTCCTTTGTTTCACAACATATATACTTTGCTCTTTCCACTGCTATTAATTACTTTTAAAGTGCTGTGTTTGTAAGGTTACGCTACCAAAAGCTATTTATTGATCTACAAAATATTATGCCAGATATATTTCAGCAGTAACTCATTGGTTTCTGTAATGAGCAAGTTCTTTCTTCTTCAGCCAACACAAGGAGGCAAGTGATATGATCCCAGGGACCCATTGGTCAGCCAATACAATAAGGCTACTCAGTACCTTCTTTGGGACTCATGTAAACTGCATTTGCCTGCTGCTATGTAGTTTGCTGCTACTTGGTTTACCTTATAATCTGTCCTTTGCAAATACTATAGGTATATATTTCGGTCTTTCATGTGTCGAGATACTCTTTCACCTATTATTGTTATAGACCTATAATTCCTTGATACCTAAATACCATGGTGCAGTCCTACACTTCTATGTTGCTTTTTCATGTGTTACATTTGTAGGAGGTCAGTCCTCATTGAATTCAAAACCCCCAGGCTACAATATATACACATAATGTTGTCTACACTAATTTTTGGTATAATGTATGTACTTGATGTACTCAAGCTAGGTAAATATTCTTAGCACCCTCTATTTTCTTTACCAGCAGCTACCAAAAATTATTTAATCCCTAATGCAGCTTTTGCTATTTCAGGTTTAATCCATAGTGTGAGGCATCCTCATTCAAAGGATTGCCCATGCTTTTTGTCATCTCTAGATTGCCCCTTTCTGCATGGCAACACATTTTTCCAGAGTAGCAGCTTGGAGCACGACATGTACATATGGAATAGAGGTTCCGCTCAGCTGGTAATAGGCATCTACATCGACATGAACCAGGGTGCCAAGACCATCGTTGTGACAGTCTGCGAGCCTTCCAAATTTTTGTTCAAAAATTCCTGTTGTATTTCTCTGATTGCTTGGTAGCTACATGCTTACCGCAGCTGCCTGTTTAGATTCTCCGTAAGCTCTCATTTGAGTAAAGTACAGTACATATACGTACAAACAAAGACTGATCTATGATTAGTTTGACTTGAACATAATAGAATGAATATATATACTTCTATTACTCATATATGTACCTACCCGCGCGAAGCGGGGGGGGGGGGGGGGGGGGGGGGGGGCTCTGGCTGTGTTTATATACTTCTTGCATGCAACCATGTAGTCTATTTACTGCATGTTGGTTGTTCAATGACATGGCTATATGATGTTTTTTTCTTTCTACCATTTTCATTTTTTATATGAGTTATACTAGTAGTTAATTTCATATATAGTTTTCATATTTTTATTAATATGTTGTGATACTAATTTATACATCTAAATTCTTCAACATAACTTATACGTCTAACTTTACATTTAAGTCATTCAATTATTAAATTATATATCTAGATTATACAAAAAACTTATACATAAAAAGTTTGTGTATAATTTATTCTAGCTTTCTAAGAAATTATGTTAATAAGATTATTCTATAAACAGTTATATATAAAGAGTTATACGTGTAACTTTGTCACACGGTAGGTTATATATATAAGTTATGTGCCTAACTTTGTCATGTTGATGATATAAGTTGAAAACATATGTATAAGTTATATGTTAAAGTTTGTTTCACAAGTTATTCATAAAATTTATGAGTATGTTATGAAAAAAAATTTCAAAAATGTCATAGAAATATTTTTTCAAGAAAAAATAAATTTGCTGAGTTGTAGGATTATTTATTCGCTGACCCGCACGTACGTCAAAGAATAACGACACACACAACACCAACTAAATATAGAAACAAGATGGAATTATTTTTCCAAAAAAAGAAAGCAATGGCATGTCTGAATTTTTTTTTGTTGCATTTAATCACAGTGAATGTTCACGAATTAGTGTCCCTGATGTTATATTACTATCATTTTGTTTAGTTAATATAATAATTAATAAAGATAAAAACCATCTTGTTTTATGGTTGGAAGTGCCCTTATTAAAAGTTCCGTTTGGTGATCGCTGTTTGTTCTGCAACGGAGTACTAAACCAGGAGGAAATTGTCGTTTCCTTAGCTGAGAAGAGACCGAAAATTCCATTTGCAAATTTCTTTTTTCTTGAAGATGGACTTGACCCGCAAGAAGATGCTTCGACGGCTAACTTCTGACGCTACACCGAGAGGTCTCGAGCGGTCGGGCGGGCCTCATCCTCTTGGGCTGCCTCCGCTGCGCCCGGGCCGGACCCGGATGCCGGCGAAAGTCCTGGCACGACACGCGTCGCCAGGTCCCGTGTCCTCCTCCTTTCGATCTCCACCCCCGCGGGCCCCACGGAGGGACGTGCCGAGGCGAAGCGAGATGCGAGACGGCTCGCCGTTCTCCCACCGATCCACCACCACCCTACGCTAGCTTACACGCGGGCCCAGCAGAGTGGGCCGCACACCACCCGTGGCCGCGTGGCGCGTGGGGAACACGCCCTCAGCGTTACGCTGACACATAACCTGCGCGAATTAAATAAGGCTAGATTAACGCAGGCAGGACGGACGGATCACAGGCCCGGCGCGACCGGACCGACGGCCGAGATCGCGCCGCGCCTCGCATAAAGCGCGCGGCCCGAACACGGTGGGGGCGAGAGGAGGAGGAAAAAAAAAAGCGAAAAGCTTGTTGCTGGTGTTGCTTTCTTTGCTTGTAGTACGGCAGCGGCGTGCGGAGCAAGGAGGGGAGAGAACGAGCGAGCGGTGGCAGCCATGGCGGAGCAGCAGCACAGGGAGGAGTCGGGCGTGTCAGTGCTGGACAAGATCTCGGACAACCTCCACGGCCGCGGGGGCGGCTCGTCGTCGTCGTCGGACACGGACGACGAGCGCTCGTCGGCGACGTCCGCCGTGAAGGCCAAGATCTACCGCCTCTTTGGCCGCGAGAAGCCCGTGCACTCCGTCCTCGGCGGCGGCAAGCGTAAGCCCGGACCTCAAGGCTCTTCTCCTCCGATCCCTACTAGTGGGGCGTTGTCTTGTTTGGTTTATATATAGATCCAACCGCGTTGGCGTTGCTTCACTTGTCTAGCGTCGATGAACTGTCAATCTGTAGCCGCACCGCATTTGTTCCTCCGTGTGGCTGGGGGGGAGAGAGATCTTTAGCGTGTGGAAAACCGCTCGACTTCCGATCCGGTGTGGTTTGGGTCAACTTTCTGTGGCATTGTCTCTACGATGCGAGTATGACGTGATCAGATTACGGTCTGTCGCTGTAAGATTTGCCTCTAGGCTAGAAGAAAGTGATCGGGTTATTCTATAAAGCTAGTAACTGTAGCTTCGGGTGATTCTATAAGCGAGTAACGGTAGCTTTCTATAAGCGAGTAACAGTAAATCGCTGGGTAATTTGTAGCATACGGCACCCTTAAGCCCTGATTCTTTGTTTGCTAGTGAACATTGTTCCCAATTGTTTATTTGGGGTTTTATTCTGATGTGCTTGTGGTAATTTGTAGCATGCGACCCTGATTCTTTGTTTGTTTGCTAGTGAACATTGTTCCCAGTTGTTTATTTGGGGCCTTCTTCTGATGTGCTTGTGAGGTAATTTGTAGCATGCGTTACCCTTAAACCCAGAGATTCTGTTTGTTTGCTAGCGAGCATTGCCCCCATTTTTATTTTTTGGGTTTTGTTCTGATGTGCTTGTGATCATGCTTGCAGCGGCTGATCTGTTTCTGTGGAGGAACAAGAGGATCTCTGGTGGGGTGCTCGCAGGTGCAACTGCCATCTGGCTGCTGTTTGAGGTCATGGATTACCACCTCCTCACCCTGCTGTGCCACTGCCTCATCCTCACCCTGGCCATCCTGTTCCTTTGGTCCAATGCCACGACTTTCATCAACAAGTGAGTGAATGGGATCCCTTAAAACTAACGCTGTTCTTTGCCTTAATAAGGTCTTATTTATGCTGATGATCTTAGTTTAACCCAGCTTACATGTTAATGCAGCATAAGCATGATTCTTCTGCATGGCTGTGACTACAATAATTTTCGCTTTATGTTCTATTAAGAGCGTACATCACCTAATTGACCCTTGGATTGTGACATATTTGCCATGGCTATTTAGATCTCCTCCTAACATCCCTGAGGTGAAGATACCAGAGGACCTGGCTGTGAATGTTGCACGATCCCTGAGATATGAGATCAACAGGGGTTTTGCTACATTGAGGGAGATCGGCCAAGGCCGTAACCTGAAGAAATTTCTGATTGTATGTTTGGCTGACAGGATTCTGTTATGTATAGACTAATGTTAATTAAGGCAATTCTATCTGGATGTATCTAATGTGCATATTTCCATTGCCAGGTGATTGCAGGACTGTGGATCCTTTCTGTTCTTGGGAGCTGCTGCAATTTCCTCACCTTGTCTTACATAGGTAATCGTTGTTTGTTGTTAACGTTCTTTGATGTGTTATAAGAAGTGGTATCTAATCATGGCTTTCTGTATGCAGTTTTTATGGTATTGTACACTGTGCCGGTCCTGTATGAGAAGCATGAGGATAAGGTTGATGCTTTTGGTGAGAAGGCCACGGTCGAGCTGAAGAAGTATTACGCCATCTTTGATGAGAAATGCCTATCAAAGATTCCAAAGGGCCCATTGAAAGACAAGAAGCAACATTAGAAGAGTAGGAATCAGATAATGGTCTGCGGTGATTTACCATCTCTTTTGATCATTGCTTGTTGGTTTTGAAGGATGGATGTGATTCCATGTCTCCATCTCCATGTGATGGTAAATACCTGGACGTGTTTTAGTGTATTAGTGTGGACAGTAGCAATGTGCTAAATTATGAGGTTACGCTGAATTGTGTTCTGAAGTCCATGTTTAACATTACCCTGGTGTCTGTAATATATCTTGTGCTATTTCATAACCAGACCTAGGGCTACGCTGAGCCGTTCTTGGATATTGATATATTTGATGCTCTATGTAGATTTTTTTGAACCCTCCTTTTGCTGCTACAAAAATACTTATAGTTGTACCAAGGCTACAATTTGCAACACAATGCGTTTCATTTTCACTTTGACGAGCCATCTCATATGATGTTTGCAGTTACATAAAACACGGGGCACACTAATACAGCATATCACAAAAATTGAGGCCATAAACTATCACAATCCGAATATCATTATCCTATAACGCCCAAAATCTTGGGTGCCAATTCTCATAATCGGAGTCATCTGTGTCATCACTTTCAGATGATGAAGCTGCTAGATCTTCAACGTGCAATATGTATTTAGCAACCTGGTCCAGGATAGGGTTAAGTAGAAGGTTAAGTGTATACATACACACACCCGGTAAAAAGACAAACCAAATTATGATTATTATTAAACGGATAAATTTGCATAGCTGATCACAGACTATATAGTTAACGTTGTTGTATATAACGATCTGCAAATTAGACAAAAGCTAGGATGTGCTAGGTCTAAACCACGCAATGTTCGAGACTATTACAGTATTACCATAGGGTTAAACAACTTACTGTATCAGGTAACAGAGGTCGTAATTTTACTTCATCCTGTCTATTCTTAGGGCAATGGTGTGGAGAAGCACATGTGAGGTTGCTCAGCCAAATAACTGATCTGCAATGCGCACACAGTGCTCTATTTGATGCAAATTTCCATGACGCACATTCTGCAGTAAAATACAATTCACCCTTGTTTTAGAAGATAACCATGGAAATTGTGCATTTTAATTGTATCAAACTATATAAAAGGAGGAATGCCACCTGTACCTTCATACTTACTGCGGAAGGACTCCTTCCAGCTGAAGCTTGGATAATTTGACACTGAATTCATGCTGTATTGCACACCAGATACAGAAATGTTGTTGCAACTCAAATGATCAAAGAAAATCGAGTAATTCATCTTCCACAATTTGTTGTCGTTTGCCGCTGAATTCCAAGACCTTCTAAGGAAGACAAAAGGTGTTATCAACAAGAAAGCACCATGTTATTTTGAAAGATGTTACAGGGAAGAAAAGAAAAATACCAGCAGACAAGACCTGCTGCTACCAGAGAATGCATGTCCAGGAAACTGAAGATATGGACAAGTATATCTTGTGGTATGTCTGGTGAACCTGTCAAAGGGATTGAAAATAACACATCACAATGCCTTGTATCAGTAAGTGCTAAGGCTTGTAATCGTCCTAAATATTCAAAGGAGGCTTCTATCTTAAGCCAACTAGTTAGTTAATTGGAAATGGTCAAGCTCTAATCCTTTTGGTAAAATGAATCAAGAACACCAGGACATCAGAAGATACATATGGCTTTACGAGATAGCATGGTAAAATTGAATAAGCTTTTACTTAAAGTCAAACTTTATGATTTTGTCATATTTACCATCCTAACAGACCATCAAGCAGAAATATCTGAAATCAACTCATAGAACTTGGAAGAATAAATTAACAAAATGGCCTGTGTGCATGGCATCTATGGAACTGCATCACAGAATAAAAGACAGCTGGTGCAGTAATTTCCCAGTCACCAAATATGTTCAAGAACTAAATGAGCTCCATATATCAAGTGCACACTAAACAGGGTTGCATTGATGCAGTTACACCATGGAAAAGGAACCTATCATGTACCTGAATTTTGTTGGACTCTTGCACGCCTTTTATGTGCAATAATAGAGTGCTTGAACTCTGTAACAGCCTGTGCCTTCTTTTGCTTTGGGAGGGCAACTTCTACTGCTTGGAGAAGAACATTAGCTGTGCTTACTGCATATCCTGTCTGCACACTGTGGGAAAAGAACCAGTTAATACAAAGTGTTCTGTAGCCACAGCATTGAGGAATGAAGTAAGTGAATAGCACATAGCGCAGTTTAACATGAAACAAGACACCATATAAGATTATAACCACTTGAAAATTAACTGCAACACAGATATCTCCAGATTTTCCAGCAAAACATGAAGCACAAAATCCTAGCTTTTGCCACACATAAAGCACAGAGCTTTTGCCAGGGTGACCCATGGTTCTCCATGCTGTTCATTCTCACCTACAAACATCTGCATCGCTTGCTAATCAGATCTGCTGAGGAAGGCCAGCTCTCTCATCCGCATAATAGGGCAATAAAGTGTCATGGGTGTTGGGCCTAGGCTGGTGTGAACAGTTCCGTAGGTACTGGCACGGCCTATAGCGCAATAGTACGTTTTGGGCCTGGTCGGGTGGTTTAGCCCGTTAGTGTTAGGGTTAATTAGAGACAAGGGATGCTTCCTTGGGAGTCAAGTAAACCTATCTATATAAGGAGAGAAGATGTATCAATCTAAACAGACAATAAAGAAATAACAAACAATCCAATTTCCCTAAATACTCTAGTCCCCCTCCACGCCGACTTTGCCCAGCCAGCTTCTTGGCAATGGTTATTTGCCAAATAAACTAGGGTTCATGACATCTGGTATCCAAATCCCATGGCTTCTTCAGCTGCGGTGATGGATCACATCTCTGAGGTGCTGGATCGTCTAGCAGCAGTGCTCCTTCAACTCGGTGATCAGATCGAGAGATCGGATCGCAGAAGTCAGGCGGCCGTACGCCTATAGGCAGCAACACGTGGCCTCCTGGCACGCCGATGCCTGCAGTCTCTCCATGTGGAGAAACGTCTGACTGCTATTTCCAAGGCCATCACGTGGCCATCATCGGAGGTGCAGGCAGCGGTGCGCCTGCAAGCTACAGGACGAGGTTTCCTTGTCCGACGGAAGATGCGTGTGCTACTCAGCCTGTTGCAGCAGCAAATCGCAGTCTGCACGTTCAACCACTCGGGCTCACCTATCCATCGTCCGACTCCAATTGAAGAAGTCCGGGTATGGTGCTTCCTGACACAACAAACGACCAACGCAATGCATGTCATCTCATCTGTTCTGACACCCACCTTGGTATTGCTGGACAGGCCCGTCGTACAAGTGGGCTGCTACATCCTCGAGTCTTTAGTCCACATAATGCCAACTAATGGGCTATTTCCATGGGATCCAGGAGGAGGCCATAGTAGTAGTCTAACTTTATTTCATATTTTCGTTTTAAACAACAAAGATAAGCTGAGATGTAAAAGGCTTAACCCTAGGTCGCGTCAAGTAGGTCCCCGACAACTTGTGGGCGAGCTGCTCCGAAGGGGGGAGAAGTGTCATGGGTGTTGGGCCCAGGATAGCCCAACCTGGGCTGGTGTGAACAGTACCTGCGGTACTGTAGCGCAGTCTACAGTGCAAGAGTACGTTTTGGGCCTGGTCGGGTGGTTTAGCCCGTTAGTGTTAGGGTTAATTAGAGATAAGGGATGCTTGCTTGAGAGTCAAGTAAACCTCTCTATATAAGGAGAGGAGATGTATCAATTTAAACAATCAATAAAGAAATAACAAACAATCCGTCCCCCTCCACGCCGACTTTGCCCGGCCATCTTCCTGGCAATGGTTATCTGCCAAATAAACTAAGGTTCATGACATAAAGATTCATGCAAGTATTTATGCAAACGATGCAGCCATTTTCGTTCATCTCGTCAAAGAGGAGGTACAGGTTCTCCATCAGCTATTTGAGTCTTTTGACAAGCCATCGGGGATGAGAACCAATCCACAAAAAGTGTGATTTACCCTATGGGTTGTGATGGACTTGATCTGGAGGAAATCATGGAATCTTTTCCTGTTCAACCAATGCCATCCCTGCAAACATCTTGGTTTGCCATTGCATATCACGAAGCTTTGGAGAGTTGACATTCAGATGCTCATTGATAAGAGAGCTGCCAAGCTACCTGCCTAGACAGGGTGTTTCCTGAATCGTGCAGGGCGATTAACTCTTTCAACTCAATGTTCACCCCAGTGGCCAACCGGTGTTTGCTCTCAAAAAATGGGCGTTGAGGAAAACTGACAAAAACAGTTTTCTGTGGACAGGACCCACAGAAGCTAATGGCGGACGGGGAGGGTTTGAGCACACCCATGCTTGCCCACACCCAAACCCAGATCATCATGATCCATTCCTCACCCTCCCCAATATCATCCATATCCATTTGCCTGAGCCCACTGGATAATGATCAAGCTAATAGAGGAGAGGTGTTTGGAGTTGGAGTGCCACTTGATCATCAACGGGTAAATAAGTTTCTAACCGTACCCTTGACCTGGATTTGGGGAGTGGGTATGAATACCCACCACCAGTCATAGCCAGACACTATTTTATTTAAAAAGTGGCCAAAAGCGAGTTGTCCAAATAAGTCTGAGGATCTGGGAATCCTGGACCTCGACATGTTCAGTAGAGCACTATAACTGCACTGGCTCTAGTATGATAGTATCAACTGACAGAAAGACCAATAGACCATCGTTGGGTAGGCACGGTGCCACCATGCTATGCGGTTGAAAGGCAGCTATTCAGAGCAAGCACCTTTGTGGAAACTGGAGATGGCCACAGGGCCAGATTTTGGAAGTCTTCTGGGTGGATGACCGGGTGCCAATGGGCATCACACTAAATATGTACTCCCTCCATTCCAAATTATAAGTCATTCCAAAAATCTTGGAGAGTCAAAGCATTTCAAGTTTAACCAAAATTATAGCGAGAAACACAACGATTTATGACATCAAATAGATACATTATAAAAATATAACTAATGAATAATTTAATAATACTTAGTTGGTATCATAAATGTTATTATCTTATATTATATAAATTTGTTCAAATTTAAAATTTTTGACTCTCCAAATTCTTGGAATGACTTATAATTTGGGATGAAGGGAGTACAAACTAGCAACTAGCGGATAAAGAACAAAACAGGTCATGCGGATCTAGAGAACTTGAAGGACAAGAGGGCTTCCAAGACTGCCCACAATAGAAGAGCTGGTAGAATTCATCAAATTGTGGGGCAGGTTCAGCAGGTGACATTTTACAACCAGCTCGATGAGATTGTGTGGTGTTGGACAGCTGATGGAATTTACAGCGTGAAGTCAGCTTACAGCATTCAGTGCAGTGCCTCCTTCAGCAGATTTGATAGAAAACTCAATTTGGAAGGCACATGTGAAGGCAGCAAAAATTCATTGCTTGACTTTTGGTTCAGACCAGCAGACAAACTTGGGGCTAGGAATGTACCTGTGGCTAAGTGCTTGATGTGTGATCAGGAGCAAGAATTGGCGGCACATCTGTGTTTGCAATGCACATTCACTAAAGAGGTCTGGTTCCTTATCAGAAGTTGGAAAGGGATTGTAGTACAGGTACTGGCTGAGAATGCTTCAGTGGGAGACTGGTGGCATGCATCTCTCAGCAACCTGCCCAGACAGCAGCAAAGAAGAAAGGAAACACTGATGATCTATATCGCTTGGAATATGGAAGGAAAGAAATCACAGTCTCTGATGGCAGATTTCAACAACCAGTGCATGTGCTGCTTATCAAGGAGGAGGTTGACCTGTGCAGGCCGGCTTGTTGAGAACTTGCAGTAGCTTAATGTTTTGATGTATCTTTTCGAGTGACTTCGCTGAACCCTGCTTGCATATAATTCTTATATGTAATAGAAGTGCTCCTGCTTTATTGTTCTTTAAATAAATAAGAAAAAGAGAGATAACTTGTGCACAAGCTATGTCAATTGTTTATATTTATAAGCCTGTCTATGATGGAGCACTTCTTATAATGGGCTGGATATTGGTTTTGATTTTTTTCTATTAATTCTGAAGAGATCAAGCACATCCATATATCAGCAATCTCATTACATTACAGTAAATTTTTCTTGTGCAAACTTTACTTAAGATTTGAAGTTTGGTTTCGCAACCAATGTTTCTCTACAATGTATTAGTCATCACTATTACCTTTGTTTTTCTTTTACATGTCAATGATGATCAATTAATCATCCCAGAACAACGCCTGTGAAAATGACACCTTACATCCGTTACTGGCAGAAATATTTGGAGCGATGTTTCAACATCAGAGCTACTCTAGTGTCGGCATAAAAACCGCTTAAGATATTAAACTAAGAACAGACAACCTAGTACCATGTATGCTCAAACCATCGGCAACATTGATGAGAGAGCTACATGAATGCTGTATCAGCCTGAAGAAGAGATATGGATCTGCGTACCTACAATTTCTGTTGCTCTAAGAAAAATATTTCGTGGACACTGCAGATAGAACAAGCTAGCAATAAGCATCTAAGACAAGCAGTAAAAAGAGCAATCATCATCAGCACATATCCACGGGGCTGGCGGCTAAATTTTCCAAGCAGCAAACTATCATCGATGGTCTGTAATCAAACAAATTCGGCAATCCCGCATATCAGGGATGCTGGATGCATGCATGATTGGAGGGAGAGGCTTACTCGGGAAGCAGGCGAAACGCGAGCAGCACGTCGGAGGCAACAAGCGCTTGGACTGCCTTAGGGAGGTCCGCGAATCCGAGGCGCAGGAGCGCTGCAAGCTCGCCGCAGGCCGTGGGATAGTCCCAGGGCCGCGACAGCGCAGCCCCGATCCCCATCTCCCTGTACCTCTCCGCCGCACCCGTCTCCGGCCGGCGCGGCTGTCGCCGCCTCACCGGCATGGCTGCTGAGCAGAGGCAGAATCGCGAGGTGCGGAGCCGTCCCTTGTGGATCGGAGCCACGATCCGCCGCTCACCGCCTCACTGTCACCGTCGTCGTGTCCCACCTCTCCACCGGTCACACAAGCCACAACAGCCTCCAGCGCCTCGGACTGGGCTGCGCGGTTACCCCTGTGCACGACCACGAGATGATGAGAGTTGGCGTCCATCGATGGGTCGATGTAATGTGAATTCTGGGCTAAATGGTCTGTGTTGACGAAAGCCCGTTAAGTGCTCCGTGTTGGGCTGTTGGCCTATATTGATCTGGTCATCTGGGGGGTCTTTAATAATAAACCGGGAATTACTATGAGATAACCCAAAAGACAACTCACTATAAAAGTTTAGGTAGCATCATATAAGACTGCTGCAAAAATATGGTGCTCCCCTAATGAGTAAAGTACACTACTTTGTGTCAACGGTCTAGTAGATCGTCCTATGAGAGCAACACAAGAGTTTTGATGATATGAACGAGGAAGGTGGAGGTGAGAGAGAGCATGTTGCTTCATGAAACAATGGTATGATACACTAAAATAGGATTATACTAGAGACAGTTTATGTGTACCAATTATATACATTTTTGTCGTCCAAACTCACAACATTATTTTCAATGTATGCATAAATTAAAGAAATACAAGTCAAGCTATGACAAAATCAACAAAATAACCCATTGTATGGGTTGTCTAATTAATATATAAGTTGGTAAATCGATTCAAATTTATGTTGCGCTTATGCGCCATATGAGACTGGTCTATAAGACAATACTTATGTATTTGCCTCTAAGAGCCTATTCAGATGTAGCTATACTAAAAGACAGAAATTGACCACGAAATACCAAATAATACTGAACTACGCCCAGTATCAGTCAGTATAACATGTCAGCATCGTAAAAAATACTAAATAATTCCACTAAACAATACTGAATTTTATTTGGTATAATATTTTGGTGTAGAATAATACTTGTGTGTGTATCTGCAATGTATTTTCCTAGGTTGTTTAAGGAGGAACAGTATGGCCATTAATTAATCCATAGACGTTCTTCCTCGTGTTCCTGTAAGTTTGTTCGTCTGTGTAATTAACATTAGTACAGAACGATACTACACAGGCGGTTGTAGATCGATTTCTACAGGCGTTTTTATGAACCGCCTGCGCTGGGGGCCAGTAGAAATAGGACCACAGCACAAGCGGTTGCTTATGAACCGCCTGTGGAAAGAATTTTCACAGCCGGTCGACTTAGCGAACCGCCTGTGGAAAGAATTTTCACAGCCGGTCGACTTAGCGAACCGCCTGTGAAAATGGGCATTTCCACAGGCGGTTCGCTATATGAACCGCCTGTGAAAAAAATTCTAAAAAAACTCGTAAATAAATAGGAAAAAAATATTTTAATTAGGGAGAAGAGCCCTCAGCCAACGCCCGCCCGTCTCCGTCGAAGTCGCAAGTCGCGACATTTTTCGCGCAAAATCCGCGGCCGGTGGGATTCGAACTCACGACCTCACCCTCGCGCGAAGGCTCCTCTACCACTGCACCACACACTCACATGTGTTCAAGTACCCCTTCGGTTCCCCACATATTATACAAACCCAAGTGTAATTTGCTTGTTTGAGGTCCTAAACGATTTCAAATCAAAAAATTGTCAACTACAAAGTTTCGTAACTTTTCGAGACGAACAACTTTTGTATTGGTCATTTTTCCATCCGAGGTCATTTACAAAATTTAAATTTCAAATTTGAGACCATTCAAACATATTTTTCGTTAACAAGATGACTTCAAATTAAAAAGTTGTAATTTGCAAAGTTTTATAACTTTTCGAGACGAACAACTTTTATTTTGGGTGTTTTTTCATCCGAGATAGTTTGAAAAAATCAAATTTTAAAAAACACGTGTATTTCTACTGGCGGTTGTCTTAACGAACCGCCTGTAGAAATGGATTTCTACAGGCGGTTCGTTAAGACAACCGCCTGTAGAAATGAGGCATTTTTACAGGCGGTTGTCTTAACAAACCGCCTGTAGAAATCCATTTCTACAGACGGTTCTAGACTTGAGGTTCACCGGTTCATTTCTACAGGCGCGTGGTAACTCAAACCGCCAGTAAAAACAATTTGAGGCGCCAGTAAAAATCATCATTCTACTAGTGTAAGAAACTGTGTTTAAATAAATAAAAAGTGGTATCCTGGAAACAACACGACGAAATAATGAGAAAACCGCCTGATGATTGTCTTTGTGATGTGTAATCCACTGCGCGGAGCTGTGACTAAACTGACTACCATGTGAGCACGGCAATTTCGTACCGTGCAAGTTTACGATTTGGAAATCCAGGACTACACAGTCCTCTAATTCACATATATACCCAACAAGGCCTATAATTAAAGAAAGACTATACAAGGAGGATCGCCGAGTACGTACTGAAAGATCACAGGCGACGGCCGCTGTGAGTGCGGCAGCCGGCAGGACCGCAGGAGCGCGCGAGCAACGTGGGGCATGTGGCGGCGGCGGCGGCCTTGATCCAGGCAGCGAAACACGCGTGCCGCCGTACGTGCCCCGTAGGCGCGTCCTTGCGCAGTTGCCCCTTCGATCCGCACGTGAAATCCCGCGAGCCTATCCAGTATCCACCACAACTGTGCTGCCTAGGAGTACTTGTTGGCAGCGTTAGCCAGGGGGGGTACAGTGGTCGTTCGGTGGGCGCGGCGCGGCGCCGCGACTTGTTGATGCCTGCCGCTGTCTCGTTCTAGCAGTCTGCCGAACCGCCGGCAGGCTGCGGTGGCAGTGGCAGTGCAGGGCATCATCATCACAGTTCACACCTCGGCCCTCACGCACACGATCGAGCGTACCCGCGCGAGGGGCGAGCGATGATCACCACGCGCGGACTGGCCGGAGAGTGCTGTGTCCGGCGGCGCGGCAGTGACGAACAGATCGGGAGGGTGTCGTCACCTCACCTGGGATTCGCTCTGCAGGCAGAGCTGCAGAGTTCATCCAACCATTTCACGCTCAGATCAGAAGCAAAGATGGGGAAAATGTCCAGCGCGCGTTACCGCGGGCGGAAATGTCCGTAGGGGAAAGCTCGTGAACTCCCGAGTCAGCTGACGCGAGTCGCTTTGGCGAGTATAGTATTTAAGGGGCACGGAAGTATATGCTTTCTACTTTTCTAGTAGTAGTACTCCATTCATCCATAAAAGGATTCGTGTTGGTTAAATTAGTTCAAATTTAATCAAGACTATAATAAAAAATATTTGTATTTATGTTATTTTTATAAAATTATTATGGTACTTTTTTAGAATAAAAAATATTAGTATATTTTTTTTATAATTTTGGTTAAAGTACGAATTGTTTGAATTTTTGATAAGTGATAATTGCATATTTTGTTGAACGAGTGAGTAGTTTCTATAAGTACAAGTATATATACCGTAGAATAAAAAAAACAAATGTCCTCTTCACAGGAGCCAAGGCCATGGCTGAACCGACAAGAGTAGTGACGCAGCTGGGTACGTGTGCGCGCGTCCTGTGCTGCGCAGCAGACCACCGCCGCTCTCCTAGTAGGCTTCCAGAAATGGGAAATGGACGTGAGTAACCTCCCCGGATCAGCCGCAAAAGAAACTACTCCGTACTCCTTTTCCTCCATCGCGAGTGAGAGAGAGCGGCAGGCGTCAGGCGCCCACTTCCTTCGCCGAGACGCCGCGACGTGGCGGGCAACATGCAGCACGGGCCTCACGCAGTTCCACGTACCCGCCTCGCGCTCCCACGTACCCCGCCCCGCGCCAAAACCACCCCCGCACGCAGCCACGCCAGCCTCCTATAGCTCGGCAACCAACAGCGCCCTCAATACCGCCCATGCCCCCCACGCCATGCCGGTCCCGGACCTGATGCCGCGCAAGCCCAGCCCAGCCCAACCCAACGGCGGGCGCGCGTCGACCCCGTCCGTCTCGTGCGCGCCACCTATAAAACCCCGCGCCACCCACCCCACGGCTGTTACCCCAGGGCACGGTCACCACCACACACTCCTTTTCTTCCCCGGCACCACCCACGCCAGCCAGGCGGCCGGACCGAGTGAGGAGGGTCCGAGGCAGTGAGCGACGACGGCATGGTGAGCCGTGAGCAGCAGCACGCCCACAGCTACGAGCACCTCGTGCTCGACCCGGCGTCGCTGGGCGTGTCGTGGGCCGACCCGGCCGCCGTGGAGATCCCGCCGCAGCTGCTCGCCGCGCTCGGGGAGTACCTCTCCGCCGCCCGCCTCGGCGGCGGCGAGGAGGCGGAGGCGGACGACGAGTTCATGATGTACGAGTTCAAGGTGCGGCGGTGCGCGCGCGCGCGGAGCCACGACTGGACGGCGTGCCCCTACGCGCACCCGGGAGAGGCCGCGCGGCGCCGGGACCCGCGCCGCGTCGCCTACACGGGGGAGCCGTGCCCGGACTTCCGGCGCCGCCCGGGCGCCGCGTGCCCGCGGGCCGCCGCCTGCCCGTTCGCGCACGGCACCTTCGAGCTCTGGCTCCACCCGTCCCGCTACCGCACCCGCCCCTGCCGCGCGGGCGCCGCGTGCCGGCGCCGCGTCTGCTTCTTCGCGCACGCCGCGGCCGAACTCCGCGCCGGCGCCGGCGCCGGCGCCGGCGCCAAGGACGAGTGCTCGCCGCTCTCGCTCTCGCCCAAGTCCACCCTGGCGCCGCTCTGGGAGTCGCCGCCGGTGTCCCCCGTGGAGGGACGGAGGTGGGTCGACGAGCCGTCGTCGTTGGACGCCGACGCCGACGCCGAGATGGAGGAGCTGATGCTCGCAATGCGGGAGCTCAGCTTCAGGAAGGCCCAGGCGTCGTCGGCGCCGCTGGTCCTGCCTGCCGTCACGGAGGAGGACGGGCCGGACTTGGGGTGGGTGTCGGAGCTGGTGATGTAGGCCTGCCCAGCGCTGTCCACTCCAAGATGTGGACGCCATCGTCTTCGCCGCCGCTCGCCGACGTCGTCAAGCGCCATTCGGAACAGCTTCATTATTAATTCTAGCATTTTCATGAATGAATTGCATCATTCTTCTGTGGATAAACCAAACATGCATGGTGCAACTATTAATACTGCAATCTGTAAGCGTGGCGTGTGTGTTTCACCCCCTTGTTTTCGGAGATCATGGCCTCAACATGCTGCTGTCCATGGTTTTCGTTCGATCATTTACTACCAGTGTATATACGAAGTGTAGTAGTTGGCTGAGCCTTCGCTGTTTAATTTCGTGATGTATCACAATTCACAAGTGTACTACTGCCTTCTGGACTCGAAAAGTGTGCCACATACTATATATACTCCCTCCGTCCTTGTCAATAATTGTCACTAGAAATATATATATTCCCTCCGTCCTTAAATAACTGTCACTAAAAATCTGTGTTATAATTGTCAATAGAAATATATATTCCCTCCGTCCTTAAATAACTGTCACTAAAAATCTGTGTTTTCCCTCCGTCCTTAAATAACTGTCACTAAAAATCTATGTTATAATTGTCACTAGAAATATATATTCTCTCCGTCTTTAAATAACTGTCACTAAAAATCTATCTGTGTTTTCCCTCCGTCCTTAAATAACTGTCACTAAAAATCTGTGTTATAATTGTCACTAGAAATATATATTCTCTCCGTCTTTAAATAACTGTCACTAAAAATCTGTGTTTGTGTCACAGACATGTTTTCCGGACCACACTCATGCGGACGGAGACTGAGGGAGTACATCTCTACCCTTTTTGTCGTGCTGCTCAACTAACTGCAATGTTCAGTCATCGAAGTGCGTTCCATTCGACCCCTGCAGCCCTGCAGGGACTGATCTTGGATGGTATAGCATGCAAGTTCCAGCAAATCGGCCGGACCCCAAGCAAGCAGTTCACTCCCCTGGTGACGTGGCCGGTGTTGACACCGATTCGCCATTGTCGCCATCAGTGAGGCAGACGAGCGCACGAGAAACATCCCCCCCGACGGGTTGAGTACAAGAGGGAGAGGAGGATAGATCAAGGATAAGCCCTCTACCATACCCTGGTCCAGACTCTAGACGGAGAGAGCTCGCAGTAAGCGGCGGCACACAACATAGGGCGATGCCGTCACCCGTCAGCCAAAGCTGTGCGCGAAGCCGTGTACTCTCCCGTCTTCCCCCCTGCCTCTCATTTGTCGTCTTCTTCTTCTCTATTATTAAATCTAAAACAAAAGAAAAGAAAACAGGACTTTGAAAAATCAATTCGCAAGTGGGAATTGACTGTCCAATACGTCGATCCACGAAATTATTTGTTCCGTACCTTCTTCTTTTCTTCTGTTCATTGGATTTGTCCACGAGAGTATAGTTTCCCGCACGATTCATCGGCACCGCTTTGTTCGAGGACCACGGACACGGAGGACAAATCGTAAGCTATTCCTTTGATTTGAGGCGGACAACGGAGCCACGAAAGCGAAGCGCCGTCGGATTGCAGCAAAACAACGGGTGCACTTTGGGTGTGTCTGGTTGGCTGCACCACCCCTCAGACAGGCTCCACAGATGCGACAACAGGCGTTTGTTTGGTTTGCATATCTGTCTGGCCAGGCTCTGCTCGTGCAAGATTCCTCCCGCAGCTTGGCTCTGGAGGAACGTAGAAATCGGCCGTTTCTGCCGGGCCAGGCTCGCGTGGTGCAGGTAATTAGTCATCTAATGACGTTATTAATATATTATTAGCATATATTAAATGATATTAATATATTTTAAAGTATATTAAGGAGAATTAAGGTAAACTAAGTGTTATTCGATAATAGTTGTCCGTAATAAATATCATGATGATGATTATTTATATATTTTTATCTCATGCAACTCGTTCTCATACGAGCAACCAAACAACTTCTCAGCTCAACCTGTCTCGTGCATACAGACAACCAAACAATACGTTCTTGTATGTATTGAGCCTAGCTACCCAGAACCAGGCTCCTTCTATGCGAACCAGGCTAAGCTCGTCCGCGAACCAAACAGACCCAGTGGCTCCGGCACCGGGTCGTTTAGCGCTGCGACTTGCCGTCTCCGCCCGCCCGCCCGGGGGCCGCAAAGCCACGTTGGTGCGCTCGTGCGTGTGGTGTGGCTGCCCAAGTTGCCCAGGCTTTTCGCTGGGTTCCTCACCCCCACGCCACGCGACCACGGGTTCGGGCTCTCGGCACACCAGCTCGGGCGCTCAGGTGGCGAGCTCCCGTTGTTCGGCTGCCAAGTTGGGGCTCCGAGTTGCGGTTTTCTATAATTTCGCTGCGAAGCACAGTTGTTTCTCGGTTTCGCTTTCGCTTTCTCCCGTCTCGACGCGGCTCGGCAGTATTTGGTGGTTGGTGCTCGCTGCTCGGTTCGGTAGGACGAAAGGTTACCTGGGTGACATGCGAGTGTATGAAAACTTGTGTGGAAAAGAATGCGAGGATCTGTGGGTGCGATGTTTCACATCTTCCTGCTTTGAATTGAATATATAATTATATAATAAAACAAGGACTGGTTGATGCTTCGACAGCCAAAAGCTGGCTGAACACAGTGTAGAATTCAGATCGGTATGGTACTGAACTCAGCCCTCGGGGTCAGAAGAGTACAAATATTGAAAACTCACTGGATGCGAAGTCAGCCCTAACTGACAATGTCCAAGTGCCTCTTCTCAGTAGGGGCAAAAAAAACAGTTTTATTAATGAAGCTGGGCCGTAACTAACAAGGTTATATAAGCAACAGTATATATACTGTAGAATAAAAAAACAATATGTCCAAGTGCCTCTTCTCAGTCAGGGGCAAGGGCATGGCGGAACCGACAAGAGTAGTGACGCAGCTGGGTACGTGTGCGCGCGTCCCGTGCTGCGCAGCAGACCACCGCGGCTCTCCTAGTAGGCTCCCAGAAATGGGAAATGGACGTCAGTAACCTCCCCGGATCAGCCGCAAAAGAAACTACCATTTCTTCCATCGCGAGTGAGAGAGAGCGGCAGGCGTCAGGCGCCCACTTCGTTCGCCGAGACGCCGCGACGTGGCGGGCAACATGCAGCACGGGCCTCACGCCGTTCCACGTACCCGCCTCGCGCTCTCACGTACCCCCGCCCCGCGCCAAAACCACCCCCGCACGCAGCCACGCCACCCTCCGATAGCTCGGCAACCAACAGCGCCCTCAATACCGCCCATGCCCCCCACGCCATGCCGGTCCCGGACCTGATGCCGCGCAAGCCCAGCCCAGCCCAACCCAACGGCGGGCGCGCGTCGACCCCGTCCGTCTCGTGCGCGCCACCTATAAAACCCCGCGCCACCCACCCCACGGCTGTTACCCCAGGGCACGGTCACCACCACACTCCTCTCCTTTTCTTCCCCGGCACCACCCACGCCAGCCAGGCGGCCGGACCGAGTGCGGAACAGAGTGAGGAGGGTCCGAGGCAGTGAGCGACGACGGACGTCATGGTGAGCCGTGAGCAGCAGCACACCCACAGCTACGAGCACCTCGTGCTCGACCCGGCGTCGCTGGGCGTGTCGTGGGCCGACCCGGCCGCCGTGGAGATCCCGCCGCAGCTGCTCGCCGCGCTCGGGGAGTACCTCTCCGCCGCCCGCCTCGGCGGCGGCGGCGGCGAGGAGACGGAGGCGGAGGCGGACGACGAGTTCATGATGTACGAGTTCAAGGTGCGGCGGTGCGCGCGCGCGCGGAGCCACGACTGGACGGCGTGCCCCTACGCGCACCCGGGCGAGGCCGCGCGGCGCCGGGACCCGCGCCGCGTCGCCTACACGGGGGAGCCGTGCCCGGACTTCCGTCGCCGCCCGGGCGCCGCGTGCCCGCGGGCCGCCGCCTGCCCGTTCGCGCACGGCACCTTCGAGCTCTGGCTCCACCCGTCCCGCTACCGCACCCGCCCCTGCCGCGCGGGCGCCGCGTGCCGGCGCCGCGTCTGCTTCTTCGCGCACGCCGCGGCCGAGCTCCGCGCCGGCGCCGGCGCCAAGGACGAGTGCTCGCCGCTCTCGCTCTCGCCCAAGTCCACCCTGGCGCCGCTCTGGGAGTCGCCGCCGGTGTCCCCCGTGGAGGGACGGAGGTGGGTCGACGAGCCGTCGTCGGACGCCGACGCCGACGCCGACGCCGAGATGGAGGAGCTGATGCTCGCAATGCGGGAGCTCAGCTTCAGGAAGGCCCAGGCGTCGTCGGCGCCGCCGGTCCTGCCTGCGGTCACGGAGGAGGACGGGCCGGACTTGGGGTGGGTGTCGGAGCTGGTGATGTAGGCATGGCCAGCGCCTGCCCAGCGCTGCTCTCAGTCCAACTCCAAGATGTGGACGCCATCGTCTTCGCCGCCGCCGTCGTCTAAGACTCGAGAGGCGCCTCTCGCCATTCGGAACAGCTTCATTATTAATTCTAGCATTTTCATGAATGAATTGCATCATTCTTCTGTGGATAAACCAAACATGCATGGTGCAACTATTAATACTGCAATCTGTAAGCGTGGCGTGTGTGTTTCACCCCCTTGTTTTCGGAGATCATGGCCTCAACATGGTGCTGTCCATGGTTTTCGTTCGATCATTGCTACCAGTGTATATAAAGAAGTGTAGTTGGCCATGAGCCTTCGCTGTTTCGTGATGCATCACAAATTCAAGGTGTATATGAGCACTCCCTCTATATAAGAAATAAGAAGAGTCATTTAGCACAGTGATAGTTAGCAGAGCGATACCGTTTTTAAGCATAGAAGTCGTTTAGCAGAGTGATAATGATATACCTTGCGTTTTCCAGCATAATTTTGACCACTTATTTCTTCCAGCATAATTTTGACCATTTATTACTTATTTCTTTAAGAACATTTATTTTTTGACCACTTATTTCTTCCAGCATAATTTTGACCATTTATTACTTATTTCTTTAAGAACATTTATTATAAAATGATATCTTTAAAAATATTTGTTGTAAAATGATATGGGTATATTTTTTTTCTGAAAGTACTACTTTTCAAGATAAATTTAACAATTTCAAAGTTATCTATAATTTATATTATTAATGTTTGATCTAATCCTGGTCTAAAACTACTTTTATTTTCTATATAGATCTAAAACGACTTTTATATTTTCTATATAGAGGAAGTATATCTGCGTTCCATTCGACCCCTTCAGGGACTGATCTTGGATGGTATAGCATGCTTTGCATGCGGTAAAGTTCCAGCAAATCGGCCGGAAACCCAAGCAAGTTCACTCCCCTGGTGAGGTGGCTGGTGTGGACACCCAGTGTCGCCATCAGTGAGGCCACGAGAAACATCCCCCCGGGTTGAGTAGAAGGGAGGATAGATCAAGGAGGATAAGCCCCTACCATACCCTGGTCCAGACTCCACACCGAGCGAGCTCGCAGTAAGCGGCGGCACACAACATAGGGCGATGCCGTCAGCCAAAGCTGCGCGAAGCCGTGTACTCTCCCGTCTTCCCCCACTGCCTCTTATTTGTCGTCTTCTCTACTAAATTTAAAACAAAAGAGAACATGACTTTTTTGAAAAATCAATTCGCAAGTGGCAATTGACTGTCCAGTACGTGGATCCACGAAATTATTTGTTCCGTACCTCCTCCTCCTGTTCATTGGATTTGTACATTATATGTATCTTTATAGTTTCCCGCACGATTCATCGGCACCGCTTTTGTTCGAGGACCACGGACACGGAAGACAAATCCTCCTTTGATTTGAGGCGGACAACGGGAGCCACGAAAGCGAAGCGCCGTCGGATTGCAGCAAAACAACGGGTGCACTTTGGCTCCGCACTGCAAAGTCCGCAACTTGCCGCGGCAGCCCAGAGGCCGGAGGGTTGCACAAGTTGCCCAGGCTTTTCGCTGGGTTCCTCGCCCCCACGCCACGCGACCACGGGTTCGAGCTCTCGGCACACCAGCTCGCCCCGCTCAGGTGGCGAGCTCCAGTTGTTCGGCTGCCAAGTTGGGCTCCCAGTTGCGGTTTTCTACAATTTCTCGGTTTCGCTTTCGCTTTCTCCCGTCTCGACGCGGCTCGGCAGTCTTTGGTGGTTGGTGCTCGCTGCTCGGTTCGGTAGGACGGAAGGTTACCTGGGTGACATGCGAGTATCTGAAAACTTGTGTGAAAAAGGATGCGAGGATCTGTATAAACCGAGGACTGGTTGATGCTTCAACAACCAAAAGCTGCCTGAACACAGTGTAGAATTCAGATCGGTACGGTAAGTCAACCCTCGGGGTCAGAAGAGTACAAATGGTCAGTCAGTCCTAACTGTGTCAATCGATCGGAGACTCGGGCGCAAGAAATGAAAACACGACACATTTTGCAATGGAGGTAGACACACGATCAAAGGTGAATGGAGCAGAATGATTTGCACCAACCTTTTGTTACTGCAGCTTTTGCAACTCTGCGCTTATGCAGGATAAGTACAGATGTACCCTTATGTATTTCAGCTCCACATCATACACTGAAATCTTCTGAAAACGTTGCCAAGACTAAGCTGATCTGAAGAATAACAGCACTGTCACCGGCGATCGAGTCTTATGGTAGAGAGAACCAGGAGGATTTCTCCTTGCCTGCCTGGCCATTCTTGGTCTTTATCCTTGATGATGCGACATCAGACGAATGTAGGGGGAAGCTCACGGCTCATCTTGCACATCTACTTTGAACGATTTTCCTCCACAATCTTTTCTTCCTCCTTTTTCTGGATTTTCTCATCAAGGTTACTAACCTTGTAAAGATTTACCTTCGCCAATATGTTCTGGAGGTCAATCGGCTGGCAACCAGAGCACATCGCCGACGTTCAGAACCTGTGGGACACCACTGCCCCAGTGGCCATGCCTAGGGTGGCCTTCTCCTCCTTGATGCTCCTCATCTGCTGGGAATTATGGAAACACAGACACGGCTGCGCCTAATTGCTGATTGCCGGGACTCAGCTAAACATTGGAGATGCAGGCTTCCTAGGAATGACGCTCCTCTTTTCTACTTTTGGCGTAATCAATTGCCTCTTTGAATCTCTATCTCCCATGTTGTAACTTTGAACCCTTGTCTTTGGACCATGAGCCCTGCCACCGCCGGTTCACACCGCCGTCGTTGCCCTAAAAAAAGATTTGCCTTATCTCCTTTAACCGAGATTTGTTCTCTTTCTTCCATTTAGGAAAGTGGTTCTTGAGCTTTCCACAATTCCAGATTGGGGTTCATAACAAGGGTGCCGCATAGCCTTCCATTTATCCACCTATCTGAGTTTCTTACTAACACTTCAACTTCAGGTTCGTGGTCTTGCCATTTCAAGTTTCCATTTAGGAAAGTGGTTCTTCAGCCTTCCACAATTCCTGATTGGGGTTCATAACAAGGGTGCCGCATAGCCTTCCATTTATCCACCTATCTGAGTTTCTTACTAACACTTCAACTTCAGGTTCGTGGTCTTGCCATTTCAAGTTTTCAGCTCTCTCCTGGTCAACGGCGTTAGTTGGCAAGCTAAAGGCAGAATCGATAGAAGCTGCTCAGGTAGAACTGCATACCTGTGCAGGTTACAGCAGAACTTTGAACACCAAAGCATAAACATTCAGTATAGACAACACAATGATATCATAATCAATCAATTATTTTTATAATGATTTGGTGATGATGAAATGACTAACCTATGGATGACCTCTAATATAGAGATGAACATCAAGTAAGGATTACAAAACACCAGCTTTGATTTGCCTCTCCCTGCACTCAACCTTGATCTGAAATGTACAAAACACCACTCAGTCATATGATAACAGGAATACAGGATTATCTACAACTATCAGACTATGGAAATGCAATCCAGGGAAAACATCAACAATGATAAGAAGCATCATATAATGAATCTCGCTTTGTTATGTGTTCAAACTTCATGTGAATAGTTGTTAATTTTCTAGTGTACAAGCCCATCTTCATGCCAACTTTTGTGTAACCCATTGAGAATATCACATAGCAAAATCCTCTTTGATCAATTGGGACAACATGAAAAAGGATTTAGATACAGATCAAAACTAAAGGAAAACAAAAAACGGGTGAAGCAATTAGGCAACCTGTGTTTGAGGGGATAGTGTGAAGAGGACCTGCTCATGCTCCGATAAACTATCACCAAAAATCACCACATGAACAGCTTCCATTCCTGAAATGATGGAATCGATTCCCGTCCCTAACATCAATTTCTCTCTTGGTGACAGAGGATACATATTTGATGAAAGTGTGACAGTCACCACATATTCTAAGGTTCTTCATTATCTGTATGGGCATGCCCTTGGGTGTAACAAGAAGGCCATAAGCAACAGCAAGCTTCTCGCTGTGGTACAGAAGCGAGCTCTCTTTCTGCTCTTCATCTATGTCGTGGAGAACAAAGTCCGTGTCAGGTACATACCCTGTGGCCTTTAGCAAAGTGTATAACTCCCAAAGGGTAGCATATATGTCTTCAGTTTGCTCGTGTTCCTCATCTCCAGTGACAAATGAGTGCATTTTGTCCTTTATCTGCATCCAGCTACAACCAGGATCCTTGTTCACACCTTGTTCTCTCATAAGTTTTCGTACCTTCGCAACTTCGTCCCACATCCCTTGGGAGGAGTATATATTTGACAACATGACGTAATTCCCAGCATTTGATGGCTCGATAGAGAAAAGTTTCTCAGCTGCTCTCCTACCAATTTCTACATTCTTGTGAATCTTGCATGCCCCAAGAAGCGCACTCCAGATCACTGAATCTGGCTCAATAGGCATATCATAAATAAACTGTTCAGCTCCTTGCACATCACCAGCTCGCCCAAGTAGGTCGACCATGCAAGCATAGTGCTCCAGCAGAGGAGTTAGTCCATACTCACTGCTCATAGACTTGAAGAACTGGCGCCCTTCACCTACCAAACCAGAATGGCTACATGCATGTAAAAGCCCCACGAAAGTGACTTTGTTAGGCAACACTCCTGCAGATACCATTAGTTGATACATCCTGATGGCTTCTCTTCCAAGGCCATGTTGAGCATAGCCTGTAATGATGGTATTCCATGTAAAAATGTCCCGTTCCTCCATTGAATCAAAAACCTTAAGGGAATCTGCAGAACAGCACTTGAAATACATTGAGACAAGAGCATTAGCCACTACAAGTCCTGACTCCATTCCAAGTTTAATAGCGACTGTGTGCATTTGCTGTCCAAGTTTGGGAGCACCAAGATTTCCACTGAGACCAAGAAGTATCGTTAATATAGGTGGATTGGGTAACTCACGCTCATGCAGCATATTTCTGAAAATCTCTACTGCCTCATTCCCCTGGTCAGCTTGTGCATATGCAGATATTATCGTAGTCCAAGAGACAACATCTCGACTCGGCATATTGTCAAATACATCTCTTGCTTCATCAAACATATTATTCTGTACAAGTGAGGTCATAAAAGAGTTATAAGACACTGTATCTTTAACTGTCATCCGATCAAAGATTTGTCTCACAGACCCTATGTTTCTGCACTTAGCGTACAGAGTAATCAGTGCATTACATACATAGCTATTAAACTGACAGCTGACCTTTACTGCAAGTGAATGAACCTGCTTTCCTGTCTCAAGAGCTTCGATGTTTGAACAAGCAAAGAAGCTACTAGTCAAACTAGACAGGCTAGGTAACATTCCTTTCCTATGGAGAGCTTGGAGTGAAACCAAAGCTTGTTCACTCCTCCCATTTTGCGCATACCCTGCAATCATCCCAGCCCAAGATATTGTGTTTCTAAAGGGCATCCTGTTAAAAAGCTCTTCTGCTTCATCAACCATTTCATTCTGCATGTATCCAGTAATCATGGCATTCCAGGATACAACATTAGGCTCAGGAATCTGGTCAAATAAAATCTTTGCATCATTAATCCTTCCATATCGAGCAAGGCCTGTGAGCATTGCAGTCCGGCTAGGAACAGACTTTAGAGGATCTCTTTGGTAAACAGCAAAAGCATCATCTATCCGTCCAGCCTGAGATAGTGCAGCGATCATGGTTGACCATGTGTACTCATTCCTAACTGCCATGCCTCCAAAGAATTTTACTGCAGTGTCAAGCATATTCACATCCTTAGTGTAAACATTAAGTATAGCAGTACCAACGACAACATCCCTCTCAAAGCCAGTCTTATGCACAAGAACACGGATACTCTCTAGAATGCCAGGTTTACCAAGATGACGTACAGCTGAAAGCACAGAAACAAGGTTTGGTTGCTCTGGTCTCATTCCTTCACATAGCATTGTGCGAAACATGTCCCAAGCCCAGCCATGCTGCTCAATCAGAACAAACCCAGAAATCATCACTGTCCAAGAAACCAAGTTGCGTTCTGGCATTCGTTCAAACAGACTCCTTGCATCCTCCATCAGTTGGTTATGGCAGTACCCTGTAAGCATTGTGTTCCATGACGAGACGTCCCTACTCGGCATTGCATCGAACAGCTTGTGCGCGAGGCTGATGTCCCCGTTCTGGACGTAGCAGGTAACCATGGCATTCCACGCCACGGTGTTCCGCACGCCCATTCCATCGAACACCCTCCGAGCGTCGCGCACGCGCCCGGCGCGCGCGTAGCCCGACAGCAGGATGGTGCCCGTGCGCAGGTTCCCGCCGGAGATCGCGTCGGCGAGCGACCTCGCCGCATCGGGCATCCCGTTGTTGCAGTAGGCTAAGATCATGGAGTTCCAGGCGATGATGTCGCGGAAGGGCATCGCGTCGAACACCTCCCTGGCCTCGCGCAAGCGGCCGAGGCGGCCGAGCTCCCGTATGCGGGCGCTTTGCGCGGACGTGGCGCCGGGCGACCGGGGCACGTGCCGGGCAGGGATCGGCGCTGCGTCTCTGGCGGCGGCAGACGAGAGGAAGCGGTGGAGGCGCCGGCAGTGCGCCATTGGAGGCTTGCTCCATTTGATCGGAAACACCATAGGAATGGTGCGTCGCGGGTGATAAGCAGTGGCCGGGTCTCAAACGCTGCCAACGTCCACTGAGAACTCAATCAGTACCTCTATGGATATGTGGTATGATGATGGCCTATGGCCACATACGGCCGCCGCCCACACACGGAGTCACGGGAGGTTGGGAGGAGGAAGAAACCGAAGGAAAACCCACGCGGGCGCCTGGGGCCTGGGCTGGGCATGCGGCGTCCTGGCACTCTGGGCTGTGGTGGGTCATGGCCCATGGGGTGCTTCGGCCGCTAGCCTAATCCCTCTAACCCACAGGATCAATGAGTCGGACCAGTCGGTCCAATATTTTTGGGAGAATTATTTATTTGGCCCTAAAAAGCCTCTGGTTACTTATGTGGTCCTTTTTTATTTGAAGTTGTGTATATAGCCTCAAAATGAAATTTTGTTACTTATTTGACCTTTCGTTAGATTTAAGGGCATAACGGTGTTAAGTGTTGGATAAAAAGACCATTTTGTCGTTGTGTCTAAAAAAATAAAAAAACAGTTAGTGTATATATATAGTATACATATAAACAGTATATGTATGAACAGTAACACTATTTATATACTGTTTATATATGAACAATATATACTGTATATATCACTTTTTATTTTTTAGACGCAGGGGCAAAATGGTCTTTCTACCTAACACTTAACACCGTTATACCCTCAAATCTAACGGAAGGCCAAATAAGTAACAAAGTTTCGTTTTGAGGCCATATACACAACTTCAAATAAAAAAAGGCTACATAAGTAACCAGAGTTTTTTTTGAGGGTCAAATAAATAATTCTTCCAATATTTTTTTGGGAACCTGCTTGCTATGGCAGATTCCGAATTAAAAGAGCTCTTTGCAGTGACAAATCAGAGTTGGCAGTACTGTCAAGTCTTGATCGATTGTGCGAATGAGCCTGTGCTCCAGCGTATGTCAGTTTAGTGGGACGCTACCCATCAAAGTTTAAATTTTGGTGTTCGTACTTTTTATGAATTTTATTTTATCTAGAATTTGTAAGTACATTCACGCGTGCACGGGAGGCGAGAGTCTCCCAGTCCTTTTTCTTTGCGCTGTTATCGGATGAACTAAGACTAGTGATTAGCCAACTAGTTAGGTTCTATAGACTAGTGAATTAACAACTAGTTAGCACTTTGTCTAGTTGTTTAGTCAATCACTAGTTCACATGTTTGGAGTCTCAAAGGCTAAATTTTAGCTAACTAGTTATTAGTCTATGGGATCTAAACAGGTCAAAAAGCTGCAAATATATATACAATGAACGAAGAATAGCATTGGGGGTGTCCTAATTACTGCGGAAAGAAGTACATTGTACATGGATGCCGAAGAAAAAAAAAAGTCAAGGAACTGAACAAACTTTAAATAACAGAACATTTATACGCCATCACTAACTAGCGATGGTTTCGTGAAGAAAAAAAAAACAAAAAAAAAACAGTGGCTTGGACGACCAGACGGGCAACCAAGTCTGAAGTCTCTACCGTGCAGCAGGACCGTCGGGCATTGTCGGCACCCTTCCAAAATTGTGCTCCACCTCAAACCCGGTGCTGGTCTGGCTCACATCCGTGGACTGATGCCCCTCGCCACCGGCGTACGCATTGTAACCGGAGTACGGGCCGCCGCTGGTACCGTCACCGCCGCTGTAGTAGCCGCCGTTCAAGTCACTGGCGCCGGCGCCGGTGCCGCGAGCCTCCTCGAGCTGGAGGCACTCCTGGAGCTGCGCCACGACGTCGGTCATGGTGGGCCGCTGCGCCGAGGCCTGCGCGGTGCACTTGAGCGCGACGTCGGCGGCCTTCCACACGCCGTTGACGTCGTGGT
This sequence comes from Coix lacryma-jobi var. lacryma-jobi, assembly GCA_009763385.1. Lineage (NCBI taxonomy): Eukaryota > Viridiplantae > Streptophyta > Magnoliopsida > Poales > Poaceae > Coix > Coix lacryma-jobi. The sequence goes on from CM019826.1 coordinate 4,147,346, forward strand.
CGCCGCGCATGCGCGGGTCCACGACGCCCTCGATGTTGCCCCGCGCCAGGCGCTGCCGCGCCCACTGGATGACGCTCGTCGGCGCCGGGTCGCGCAGGATGGCCGGCCGCCCCGTGATCAGCTCCAGCAGCACGACGCCGAAGCTGTACACGTCGCTCTTGCTCGTCGGCTGCATCGTCGCGTGGTACCTGCACGTTTGTATAGCATGAATAATTAACATGGTCAGAGATTAAACCAAGAGGACAACCTAAGAGATTTCAGTAAATTAATAAAAGGCCTTAGGACGGCAGGACTCAAAATATGACATACTCTGGATCAACGTATCCGGGTGTACCAACAAGAGTATTCGTAGACACATGGGTGTTGTTGTCAAGATTGAAAGCCTTGGATAACCCAAAATCAGCAATCTTGGCCTCCAGTTTCTCGTTGAGTAGGATGTTGGTGGCCTTCACATCCCTGTGAATGAGAGGCGGGTTGCACCCCTTGTGCAGATACTCCAGCCCTACACATTGGTGTTCACGTGCGCTTCAAGAAAAAACCTCGCTCCCAATAACAAAAATGCTGCAAATGAAACTTATAAATGCAGACCTTGAGCTGATTCCAGTGCTATTCGGAGCCTCTGTCGCCAGGTTAAGTATTTCCCTGCAAATTGATCAAGGCAATAAGAAATTGGAAACTTTATATATGGTCAAAAAGAAAAGGAAAAAAACTCGAGCATGGCAGAAGAAAAACCCCTGCCTTTAGAAATTACTGTATTGTATGTGCCGAATTTTTTTGGAAGGTACACACGACCGACAAGCAAACGAATTCGACATGGTCATTTTCAAGGCACTTATCAAGCGATCCACGCTGTTAAAACTTTACATACCTGCAATATGCTCTTGTAGGGTTCCTTCAGACATGTACTCGTACACAAGTGCCATGTACTCGCCATCCTTGCAGTAACCGATCATGGAAACGAGGTACTTGTGATGAATCCGTGTTAAGATCTGAGCCTGATCAAGCAAGCATAACATCAGAAATTGCTGCAGGTTTCTTGGGAACAAACTCCTCATTTCACTATCATTATTAATTGTCAATTGTTCTTACTCTTTATATTAATCCTATATAAAGTATTATGAAACAAAAGCTATTATAATTTTTTAAATAATACTCCCTCCATCCCAAATTATAAGGCATTCCAAGAATCTTGGAGAGTCAAAGTTTTTCAACTTTGACCAAAATTCTAGAGAGAAATATAAAGATTTATGAAATCAAATATATATATTATGAAAATATAACTAATGAAGAATCTAATTGTACTTAGTTGGTATTATTATTATTATTATTTTACTATATAAATTTGGTCAAAGTTGGGAAACTTTGACTTTCCAAGATTCTTGGAATGCCTTATAATTTGAAATGGAGGGAGTACTACTTTTATATCCATATGAATATCAAACCATCTTCCCATCGTTTTCTTTCTCCCACAAACCCATTGTCCCAGAAGAGAAAAAAATAGCTCGTATAAATTAAAATTAGCACATTAAACTTCGAAATATAGACAGGAGAAACAAGACAACTATATGGACCTTGAAATAAGCCAAACAAGTATAATGAGCCTAATAATAAAGGCGGACAGGAGAACCTGGGACTAGAGCAGCAGCATACGCCCGTACAGCCTCCTAGCGCACGCGCGTGGCTACCCCTCCGAGCGGGCGCGTGCCGCGATGCTTCGTAGCGCGCGCATGGAGCAGCGATGTCGGTATAGTACGCATATATGCATAAAGCTATAGATATTGATCACCTAGTTTAAACTAAGATTTTAATATAATATAAACATGTGTGAAGGTGCGGGTAGGGTTTTTTTATCGTGTCGTGGCACATTTTTCATTAAACAGAAGTAGAGTTTGTTACATTCTAAAGTAGCCATGGTAATCCAGTGACCACCAAGATCAACGAATGAACAACACATGCGTGGCTGTGATTACATAGCAATAAACCATGACACAGTCTAAATATCCTGGGTGTTTAGTTGGAGGGTGAAAAGTTTTTGGATTTCACATTAAAGGTTGCGGTACTAATTTAGTCTATTAAAAATATACTAATAAAAGAACAAATTATATATTTCATCCAGAAATCATGAGACGAATTTATAATCCGTTAATAGCACATGTTTACTATAGCACAATATTATCAAATCATGGACTAATTAGGCTTTAAAAAATCGTTTTGCAAAGTTATCGTAATCTGTGTAATTAGTTATTTTTTAGTCTACATTTAATACTTTATGTATGTGTCCAAATATTCGATGTGATAGGTAAAAAAATTTAGGTGCCCCCAGGTCGAAATCTCATATTTATAGACCATAAGAAAGCCGCAAAGGTCGCGCAAAACTTTTCAACAAGAAGGGGTGTGTGTGGGGGGGGGTTGGGGGGGGGGGACTATGAATGAGAATGTAAAGTATATAGATTAAATTAAAGTCTTTTGCAGCACATATAAAAGATAAGAAACCATTTTTGTGGGTGTTGTTCTTTTAATATGAACAGGCGAAAGAAGGCGACAACCAAATTTTATAGGCTCCAAATTTACCCATAAATTTATAACATTTACTGCCTCCATCCCGAAATAAATAATCTTGTAGCTAGAGAGGCTAAATGATTATTTATTATAGAATGGAGGGAGTATGACTTAGCATTGAGTTGAAGAGACCGCGTACCTCTGCAAGGAACTCCTTGGCACCCTGGTTGGAAGACTGAGAGCGCAGTTTGACTGCAACTTGAGTGCCATCCTCCAAGAAGCCATCGTAGACTTTCCCGAACCCTCCCTGGCCAATCACTCGCTGGAAATTGTTCGTTATCATCTCCAGTTCCTTGTACTTGAATCGACGGTTCTCAATTTGCAGCGTACTGCTGTGCCCATAGGTATTGCTGGTGGACTCATTCTGCGGCTTCACAGCATTGTTTGTGGATCCTTCATAAGCAAAGACGAATCAATGCCACAATGATGTTTAGGATGTGTAACTAGGCAATGCAATGCAAAGTGACGGTGCTGAACTGCTGATGTGCGAAGCCTGCTTATACCTTGCTTTTTTCGTCTTAGCAAGCAAAATGCTAATACTAATACCATCACCAAAACCACACCCAGTGGGATAGCAATGTAGACTAGTTTGCTCTTCTTTCTGTCAGACTCAGGCTTACAAGAACCGGCGTCGGCACAGAAGTTTGGATTACCGTCATATCTATCAATAGTATACAGATGTTTAATCAAACAGACAAAGTATATATCTTCGTGATAGCTATAGTTATGTGTGGGAACAGTAACCTCAAACTTAGGGAACCATCTTGAGCTCTTTTCTGAAGTTTGGTGGGAATTGGAGATCCACTGAGATCGTTACCTGTCAAATCTCTTAAGAGAGAATAAAAACAATATCCGTGAGACAAATTGATGCGCATGGGATTATTGGCAACGAGAAAAAATCGACAGAAATAGACAACTCAGAACTCACAGTACTGCCAGTGAAGGTAATTCTGAAAGGACGTCAGGAATTGAGCCTGCTAAGCTGTTATGTGACAGATACCTGAGAGATGGACCAGGGTTTAATTTACCTTTCTTTCTTTCTGCTTTATTTACTACCATGTCAACAAATTAAAGCAAGCAAGGCAGAAAGGAAAAAAAAATGAAAGCAGATATATAGCGAGCTCCAAATTAGACCTACAAATTCTGTATAGCCTTAAGATCGGCGAATGAAGACGATATATCTCCAGTTAGGCCACTGGAAGACAGGTTCCTGCAAAAAAATCGAAAGGCCTCAGTCAATATAAAACAGAAGACTCATATCTTCTACGTAAATAGTTTTCAACTCACAAGGTGGTGATTCTTAGATAGCTGGAGGAAGCGTCGTCGCTACAATTCACACCATCCCAGACGAGGGACTTTGGACTGCATGGGTCGCCCATCCAGTTCCTCTTGACCTTGTACTTGGCCTTGATTGCGGAAATGGCAGATACTGTAAACAGCGCCACGCCAAAGTTTCAGTGATTTTGTTCGGCTTCGGCACAGCTCAATTCAAGTGTTGCATCCACGTACCATCTTGGCCGTCCGTGCCAACGTTGGCGGTGGGCATGACGGAATAGACCTCGGCCGCGTTGATGATGGGCGGCAGCGTGGAGCTTTCGGTGGCATTGATGGAGATAGTGTAGCTGGAGGATCCGTCTTTGAGTTCGCGGTGGTTGTGGAGGGCGATCGTCTTGAGGTACTGTGGCGTGAAAGCGCTCGACGTCGAGGACGAGGACCAGAGCACGTCGTTGAGGTAGATGGAGAACTGGCGCACTTCTTCGCTGCCGAGCTTCTGCAGCTCGGAGAAGTACATGATAACGATGTACCCCGATGACGGATCGCTGGGCCAGGAGAGCTCGATTTTGCTGGAGCCGTTGTGCGGCGTGATCGCCGTCTGCATCACCTCTGACGGTGCCTCAAATTCGCCGTTTTCTACGTTTGTCACCATGCTTGTCGTCGATATGGTTGCCCATTCTTCGGGGATGTTCCATGTGAACCATATACGATCGTATGGGTCCTTAGGGTACCTAAAAACGTTATGAAAACAACATAAGTAACTCCCTAAACCTACATTTAAATTACCCACCAATACCATTATATGAAACATAATCTAAACTACCCTTTAAATGTATATCTAAATTACCCAATCTATCATGTATGATAGATAATCTTTGTAACCCCTTAAATTTGCATCTAAAATACCACTTCTATCATTATTAAAAATAAACTTAAATATCGCATCAAATCTACATCTAAATACTAACATATACTATCATGAAATATGTTTAGTAACCTTATATATATATATATATATATATATATATATATATATATATATATATATCTGTAAATTACATGATTATGTAAACATATGTTGTGGTAGTGTATGTCGGTGTTCGGAACCGGGGGTTCCTAGACCGGCAAGTAAATTTGTATCTGCGTGTTTCTAGCTCCGGATGGTAATGCAAAAAGGACACTCGATGTATACTGGTTCGGGCAGAGGAAGACCCTACGTCCAGTGGGGAGAGAGGAGACCGTGTCTTGCACCGGGGTGCTCTAGTAGGGGTTACAAGCAGGTGAGATAGGGGTCGAGCCCTAGGTCTCGTGCGAGTGGGAGTGTGGGCGTTCTGGGAGATGGCAACGAGGGCGCCGTTCAACGTCCAGAGTCTGTGTGTCGTCCCTAGAAAAAGCCCTAGTCCTCTCCTTTTATAGGCTCAAGGAGAGGCCATGGTACAATGAAAGTACTACAGGTGGATCCCTTCCTTTAGGAGGAAGGTTTTATGCCCTGTAGCGTTGTAAGGGTGGCATGGTCGTCATCCTTGTCGTCCCTGGTGTCGTGGCGGAGCACGTCCGGTACTGTGGCGCCCCTGTTGAAGTCGAGCGCTCTCAGGAAACCCGCTGCCAGAGGCATGCTCTCTCCTGAGGCTCTGGCTCGAGGCCTCAGGGGCACTGTGCTTCCTTTGTCGGACGTTAGGAGAGCTGCGTCGGAGTTGATCCTCTGGGCAACCTCGAGGTCTCGAAGTGGTCACAGTGCGTGGAGTGGACGGAGAGTCCTCGTTAACCCCCGTTTGGTCCCATCTATGCATGTGAGCGGAGGTCGTGATGTCAGGTACGATGGATATGGTGGAGTGCCCGATGAGAGATCGTGCAGACTGGATGTCCACAGTGGATGGCGTACTTGACGATTAGGAGGTTTGACTCCTGGAGGGAGACGAGGCCTTGGCGATACTGTAGCTTGTCGGGGTCATATGCTGGCAAGGCCTCAGAGTGGGTACAGTGTTCCGAACAGTGGCATTGGTTACGGTTCCCCATGCCCGGTTCCGAACAGTGGTGGGAAAAAAGAGGATGCGACTTCTGTCCTGTCTCCCCATGCCTCCTGCACGCCTCTGTCCTATCCTGACAACGCCTGTCAGCGCGTGCCAGGGAGTTGGTGCAAAGCCCTGTTTGACGGGACAGGGGCACAGCGGGCGGTGGCACGGATGTTGGGATCCTTGAGAAGAGTGGAAAGTTTCCTTTCCGCGGAAGCCTGTCGAGGAGCCTTGGGCGAGTCAGAGAATGGAGCACCCGTCCGAGGCCTGGTGAGGAGGTCTCAGGCGAGTCGGAGATTAGAGCACTCGTCTGAGGCCTAGCGAGGAGGCCTCGGGCGAGTCGGAGATTTGGTTATTCGTCCGAGCCCTGGCGAGAGGGCCTCTGGCGAGAGGGCCTCGGGCGTTGGGCTGCCTTGGTCCACTTCCGTTTGATGGGTTCGCGGGCTTTGGCTTGGTGGGGCCAATTGGATGTTGGCTGTCTTCTCGGCCCGTTTATGTTCTTTGAAAGTGTATTTAGTACCTATGGTCAGGGTACCTATTATTTTGGTACCCGACACTGTACAAATCTAAGCGATAAATATATATTTAATGTTTCATCAAACTCATGAAAAAATATTCCTTTAGCACTCATATATCAATGGCACAAAAAATAGTTAATATTGTATTAATATCCAAGGCAATAACTTGCATATGTTGTATATATTGTCTATATTGATATTATAATGGTAAACCAACAAAGGTGTAATGCAAATGATGAAAATCTATATAGAGTGTAGTAATGGGTAAACTTATCACAACTAAAACAGAGGTTAAGACAAAGGTCGATCGATGATTATGTACGTGCTGCTGACCTGAGTAAGCTTCTCTTAGTTTCATCCCCTGCACCTGAGCTTTGTAATAATGGCGCTGTTGGGTCTAACGCGGAAGCATCCTCATCAGACAACGACGGACCGAAGTTGAGCCTGCCGAGGAGGAGCAGACCCTGCTCCTGGGTCACTTGCGGGTACAGCGTGCTCCTCACCGGCCTCAGCTCCAGCCCGGAGATGAACGGCGTCCCGGAGCCAATGTTGACCAGGCAAACCTGCGTGGAGTTGTCCGGCACGAACACGATGGCCTCCGCCATCACAGCGGTGTCGGCGTCCGTGACGTTCACCGTGGTCCAGAAGTTGGCGCCGGCGTGGAGGTGGAAGACGGGCGGGTGGCTGAGGCCGTCGTAGTTGCCGTACTTGAACTCGGCGCGGAGGAGGTACTTGGACATGGGCGCGATGGGACGGAGCGTGTAGCAGCTGCGAGCCCCGCCGTCGGCGGCGGGGAAGCTGCGCACGTTGCGGTAGCGCCTCGAGAGGCCTGGCGGCGTGATGTATTCGTCCGTGATGTTGTGGTTGGAGCCCGCGTCGGTGAAGTCAGCGTCCGGAACGTACCATATCTGGGTTTTCTCGTCAATGTAGCCCGTCTTCCCCGGGTGGCCACAGTCTACACTTATGAATCCTGACAAGTGGACGTATCCAGAAAAAATGTTAGACAAGCTTTTTTTTTTTTGAAGGTGTTTGGTTTCTGGAATCAAGCCATGTTTTATGAGGTGATGCATCATAAGTTTATCCCATGAATTTTGATGGAACCAACTCATTCCTCATCCATATACTAATTATTGGCTTATGAGGAATGAAGTGGTGATGCATCAACCCATTCCATTCCACTAACCAAATAGAAAAAGTGAGGAGTGAGAAGATGATGGACCACCTTCTTCCTCAAACCAAACAGCTTCAGTCCCTCTCAATATATATTTCTGACAAAAATTTCTAGAAGCCCAAACTAGAGGCTCTATGAATCCAGCGGTCGTAGGGAACCCCACATATGGATTCGCCCTGGATTCCATGGTCGTCGTCAGTGGTTATTGTTACAACTTATACACAAACATGTATATATATATGGCAAAACAGCATGCATGATGTGTGTCTCGTTCCGAACTGCGTACTACAATGAAAATTCGTCATATGCCTGACCGGGTTAGACGTCGTGTGGACATACCAGTTTTGTCATCAGACAGGGCGTCCGTTTGAAGCACGTCGGAGTTGGCGGCGGCGGCGAGGCATAGAAGAAGCAACAACAGCCTTGTTGCCATCTCCATTTGTCGATCGCTCCAGCACACGCAACCATGTATATGTACGAGGCGCAGCGAGGCCGCACTAGCTAGCTCCGTCGGTCGGTTGTCTATTTGTAAAGCCGGTATGGTATCAATAGTACAGCAAATACTAAACAAGAAAACAACCAATTGCTCCACTAGTGGGTCTTTGAACATGCCGATAGTTAAGTTAATACTTCGGCCCTGTCAGGTACAGCTTAGCTTCACTAGTAAAGCTATTTTTTAGAAAATAGTTTCATGAGCAACTTCTTAGATGAAGCTGGGCTGTTTAAAAAAAAAATATTTGACAAAACAGGTTCATCAATAACTTCATGTATGATTGAGAGAGAGAAATATGGGTGTAAGATATGAAAAGCTATTTTTTTCAATTTCATCCCAGTTTATGGTTTTATGAGAGGAAAAATAAAACAGTTTTATGAGTGAAGCTGTTTTGGAAAAAAAGTGTTTGTTAAACAAAACAGCTCACAACAGCTTATAAAACTATTGTGACCTGTACCAAACAGCCCTTCAAATCACGTTGATGAGCGTCCAATGCGCTAGCCGGTTGTTGGCAAAAACCAAGTCAAGTCTAATTAAATGCATGCCGAATTGCAGGAGGAACTCTGCGCCTCTACTTCAATTGAGAAGGAACGCGTCGTGCATGGTTTGTATGCAGAGAAGTGACCAAGCATGTAGGCCACATGAGCACATGCCTATCGTACCGTACCGTGCTTTGGCTGTGAGGATGGCTTGACGGTTTGGCAGCCCAAGTTCAGTGGACACTGCCCGGCGACTTTGTGCAAGTGGATAAATTTTTACACGTATACTTTACAGCCAGTTGCCCGTTCTTTTTTTCCTTATTTCGAATGCGCAAAAGATTTGTGTATACTTGTATTAAGAAAAAGAGTTTAACACACAGATATCACGCTTCTAATGAGCCTGCTGAAAGAGGTCGACCTAAAATAGCCATAAACTTAAGTGTTTTAATATTACATAAATGAAAACAACCGATCTCGACACAGCGGTGCAACCCATGAGGCCACTTTGCATTTTCGCAGCTGCTGGACGAACGTATTCTGCCATCCGGAAGAGCATGCCCAACACTTTGATGTTGAACTAGGACTAGTGATTAGTCCAACTAGTTGGGTTCTTTGGACTAGTGAACTAACAAGTAGCTGGAGCTTTGCCTAGTTATTTAACCAATCACTAGTCTACCCGTTTGGATCCCTAAGGACTAAACTTTAGTTAACTAGCTAGATGTTAGTTCATGGGATCCAAACAGGCCATCAAAGCTACAAATATACTCCCTCTGTTCATAAAAGAATCAATTCCTAGAATCCGTGTCAGTCAAACTTTTAAAATTTTGACTAACTTTATAGAAAAAGTAATAACATCTATATTATGAAAATATACTCTATGGTATATCTAATGATACAAATTTGAGATCATTAATCTTGATAGTTTTTTTATAAATTCGATCAAAGTTTAAAATTTTTTACTTAAAACAACTTTAGAAATCTATTTATTCGTGGACAGAGAGTATATACACTGAACGAAGAATATATGTCAACTAGCAGGAACCCCACACAGTTGCGTGGGCCGGTGGTGCTGTTTATGTTCATGACCATAGAGAGGTACTGTTCATGGGGCATGTAGGCTCTGCTTATGGGCATGGTAGTACTGTTCATGGGTATGACGGGGGTATTGTTCATGACTTCATGGTCATGGCAGGTATTGTCCATGGGACATGCGGGGTACTTTTCATGGCATGATAGGTACCGGTCATGCATGGGGCATGTCTTTTTTTGCACTGTGTTGTTTGGTAGAGGTAGTTGTTTTTGCTAGTTGGTTCTAGGGCTGAGATGTTGTTAGTTGCTTCAGATGTGAGCCTGTACAGTTTTTTTCTAGTTGAGGTGTTTTCAGGTAAGTTGGCTCAGAGTTGAGCAAGTAGTGGCGCTAAGTCGTCACGTGTTTGGATGGTGTTCAAAAGTTGGTCGGAACGAGTAGTGCAATACCGGTCGGTGGTTTTTGGGCCCAGTTTCCACTAAAAAAACTAGGCCAAACACTTGTACTTTTATTTTCTCCGTCTAATAAAAATCACGGCAAACCTTTTGCCGTCCCTTCTAAAAAAACATGAACAGTGTTACGAGTCACTGACAAAATCTACAGAAATAAGGGTAAGTATAGATTACTTCGGAAAGAATACATCATGCCGAAGGAAAAGAAAAAGTCAGGGAACCGAACAAACTTTGGGGTGTTTGGTTCGAGGAATGAGGTGGTCCATCATCTTCTCACTCCTCACTTTTTCTATTTGGTTGCTGGAATTGAATGAGTTGATGCATCACCACCTCATTCCTCATAAGCCAATAATGAGTATATAGACGAGGAATGAGTTGGTTCCACCAAAATTCCCTAGGATGAACTCATGATGCATCACCTCATGAAGCATGACTTGATTTCACAAACCAGACACCCTAATATCTGAACATTTATAGGGTGTTTGGTTTGTGGAATCAAATCATGCTTCATGAGGTGATGCATCATGAGTTCATCCCATGAATTTTGGTGGAACCAACTCATTCCTCATCCATATACTAATTATTGGCTTACGAGGAATGAGATGGTGATGCATCAACTCATTCCATTCCACCAACCAAATAGAAAAAGTGAGGAGTGAGAAGATGATGGATCACCTCATTCCTCAGACCAAACACCCCTACGTCGTCACTAACTAGCGATGGTTTCGTGAAGCGAAAAACCAAAAGACAAGACAACGGCTTGGACAACCAGACGGGCAGGGCCCAGTCTTCTACCGTGCGGCAGGACCCGTGGGCATCGTCGGCACCCTTCCAAAATTGTGCTCCACCTCAAACCCGCTGCTGGTCTGGCTCACGTCAGTGGACTGGCCTTCACCGGCGGCGTACGCATTGTAACCGGAGTACGGGCCTCCGCTGGTGCTGCTGCCACCGGTGTAGTAGCCGCCGTTCACGTCGCCAGCACCGGCACCGCGAGCCTCCTCGAGCTGGAGGCACTCCTGGAGCTGCGCGACGACGTCGGTCATGGTGGGCCGCTGCGCCGAGGCCTGCGCGGTGCACTTGAGCGCGACGTCCGCGGCCTTCCAGACGCCGTTGACATCGTGGTCGCCGCGCATACGCGCATCCACGACGCCCTCGATGTTGCCCCGCGCCAGGCGCTGCCGCGCCCACTGGATGACGCTCGTCGGCTCCGGGTCACGCAGGATGGCCGGCCGCCCCGTGATGAGCTCCAGCAGCACGACGCCGAAGCTGTACACGTCGCTCTTGCTCGTCGGCTGCATCGTCGCATGGTACCTGCACGCATGCATTGTCAGTGTTGGTAAAGAAGAACGAGAAGTGAAGGGGATTTGATAAAGAGCACGAGCAGAGTGCATGGCTGGCGGCGTACTCTGGATCGACGTATCCGAGTGTACCGACGAGCGTGTTCGTGGACACGTGCGTGTCGTTGTCGCGGTTGAAAGCCTTGGTGAGGCCAAAATCGGCGATCTTGGCTTCCAGTTTGGCGTTCAGTAGGATGTTGGCAGCCTTCACATCCCTGTGAATCAGGGACGGGCTGCACCCTTTGTGTAGGTACTCCAGCCCTGCGTGCACATCGGTGTTCTTTACTACCCTAGCATAATCAAAATTGTAATAGAAAATTGACCCCAAGTGAAATTCACAAATGGGTATTGACTATTGAGTACTCATGGGTATTTATTACCTTGCGCTGACTCCACGGCGATTCTGAGCCTCTGTCTCCAGCTCAAGAATCCTCTGCTGCGGCCATTTCCTGCAAATGGATCGACAGCAGGAGAAATTCAGATCAACTGTGCCTTACAAGCCTTCCATGTACTGTATCTTGCAAGGTGCAGTGCTCAACTGCTAAACAACTCTGCGTACCTGTAATGTGCTCTTGTAGGGTGCCTTCTGACATGTACTCGTAGACGAGTGCCATGTAGTCCCCATCCTTGCAGTAACCGATCATAGACACGAGATTCTTGTGATGAATCCGTGTCAGGGTCTGAGCCTGAATACAGCAGTACGTAATGATCATGACAAGTCAACTTTTGCTGCAATTTTGCAAACATGACGCAAATCTGAAGAAAAGAACGACACCCTACCTCTGCAAGGAACTCCTTGACGCCCTGGTTGGAAGAATCGGACCGCAGCTTGACAGCCACCTGCGTGCCGTCCTCCAAGAAGCCATCGTAGACGGAGCCGAAGCCTCCCCTGCCGAGGACGCGCTGGAAGTTGCTCGTGATCATCTCCAGCTCCTTGTACGTGAACCGGCGGTTCTCGAGCTGCAGCGAGCTCTGCGCGTACGCGTCGCCTGGTGGCGCAGGGCTCAGCGGCGTCTCGTTCTGAGGCTTCACGGCGTTCTTCGCTGCTCCTGAGTGGCAAGCATCGGTTTCGTGTTCAGGATGGGGAAATTGCTAGAGCGTGCACAGGTTGCTTAGCTGATTTGTCACCTTGCTTTTTTGGTTTCTTGATAAAGCAGAGCAGCACTACCACTGACACTAATACCACAACCACCAGAGCTACAGGAATGGCAATGTAGATCGCTAGCTTGCTCTTCGCTTTCTTCGTCCGACAAGAGTTGCCATTGGAGCAAAGGCTTGGATTATTCCCGTATCTACAAAAAGATGGCAAAATGATTCATAAAAAAAAATCCAAACAGGAAATGTGAAGCAGTAAATTTCATGGATGTTAAAACCATATATTAATTTGAGGATCAAGGAACCGACTTTAGATTTAGGGATCCATCTTGAATCCTTTTGAGAAGTCCAGAGGGAATTGTTCCATTGAGCTGGTTGCTGGTCAAATCTCTGAAACATTATACCAAAGATAATATTCATGAGAGTCAAATCTCTGAAACATATCAAGGAACGGTAAAGAATTCACAAGTTTGCAGACTTACAGAACTGTCAGGGAAGATAATTGCGAAAGGGAGTCAGGAATTGAGCCTGTCAGGCTGTTGTGTGACAGGTCTCTGCAATAACGTGGAACAAGATACATGTCACCAGCTCACCATTAGTTTCTGCAAATATCCAATGCGAGATTAAGACACAGAAGATCAAAGAGCTCTACACTTACACGTTCTGGACGGCCTTCAGGTTTGCGAAAGACGATGATATATCGCCGCTAAGACCACTGGAGGATAGGTTCCTGCGGAACACATGCATGGTATGGTGGCTCAGTTTAAACACTGTTAATAAGGTTAGCTTTTCTTTCTCTTTCCAATTTTGTTACTAAGATACGTAATTCTCTTTGATTCGAATTTATGTGCTACTAATTCCTTCTAGGTTGGTCAGGATTTTTGTACTTCTGTTTATGTTCCACGAATAGGATGCTCAGTTTTAAACACAGTTAGCACAGTCTCTGTTCAAAGCTGAGTACTCGTCAGTGCTTACAAGCCGGTGATTCTTGGAGGGCTTGAAATGGCATAGCTGCACGTCAACCCATCCCACGCAAGAGTCTTGGGAACGCACGGGTCACCCATCCAGTTCTTCTGCACATGATACTTGGCCTTGATCGCCGTGATGGCAGATACTACAATTCCACGAAAAAGGCAACCTTTCAGCAACACTGTCATCATAGTACTACTACGTATGGTACGTAGTACGTACCGTCCTGGGAGTCCGTGGCAACGTTGGTGGTGGCGATGACAGAGAACACCTCGACGGCGTTGATGATCGGCGGCAGCGTGGAGTTGGCGGTGGCGTTGATGGAGATGTTGTAGCGGGCGACGCCCCTGTAGGGGTTGGTGTTGAAGACGGCGTCGCTGTAGAGGTACTCCGGCGTGAAGGCCTTGGGGTACCACGGCTTGCCGTTGAGGTTGATGTAGAACTGGCGCGCGGCGCCGGCGGGCAGGAGCTGCAGCTCGGAGAAGTGCATGATGCCGATGTACCCTGGCGCCGGGTCCTTGGGCCCGGGCTCCGAGTCCCAGCTGAACTCGATGCTCGTGGACCCGTTCCGCGGCGCCACCGCCGTCTGCATCACCTTGGACGGCGCCTCGAAGTTGTCGCTGTCGATGTTCTGCACCCTCTGCGGCGTCGACACGGAGGTCCAGGTGGCCGTGTCCACCCAGGGGATCCACACCCTGTCGTGCGGGTCGTCGGGGTACCGGACGAGCGCCGTGTCGTCGGTGGGCCCGAAGTTGAGCCGGCCGACGAGGACCAGGCCCTGCGTCGCGTTCGCCTGCGGGTACAGCGTGCTCTTGAGCGGCCGCAGGTCCAGCCCGGAGATGAAGGGCGCCCCGGCGCCCGTGTCGACGAGGCACACCTGCACGGAGCTGCCCGGCACGAGGACGATGGCCTCGACGATCACGGCCGCGTCGGCGTCCGTGACGTTCACCGTCGTCCAGTAGTTGACGCCCACGTGCAGGTCGAAGACGGGCGGCCGCCGCAGCCCGTCGTAGTTGCCGTACTTGAAGGTGGCGCGCAGGAGGTACTTGAGCCCCGCCACGATGGACCGGAGCGTGTAGCAGTTGCGCGCGCCGCCGCCGCCGCCGAAGCTGCGCACGTTGTGGTAGCGCTTCGCGAGCATCGGCGACATGTACTCGGCCGAGATGTTGTGGTTCGACCCGGCGTCGCCGTCGATGAAGCCGGCGTCCGGGACGTACGACAGCTTGGTGGTGGCGTCCGCGTAGCCCGCCGTCCCGGACAGGCCGCAGTCTATGCTGATGAAACCAATGCTGTCAGGCTGTGCGCGAGCTCGGAGGACGCCGGCGACGGACGCGGCGGCGGCGAGGCAGAGAAGCAGCAGCCCCGACGACGACGACCCTGCCGGCGCCATTGTTCGCGGCGTGGATTGCTGCATTGCACATGCAAGCGGCGACGTACTGGAGCGTTATATACACGGTGGCTCTGATTCTAGACTTGTACTACATCAACGTCCACCACAATGATTAAACCGTGTCAGCACAGCTATCCGATCCGGCCCAACTCCGTAGCCGTTGCATGGCAACTTGCAAGTCGTCGACTCGACGACGTCGCCCGGCGTATTGCCACGTCATTGCTGGACCGTCATGTCAGTGCCTGTAAATTGTAGTGGCAGTGGATCACATATAATCACATGGGCGGAGGGGGCTGGTCAACGGCCTTGCTGCGAGCACGACTTCGGGTGGCGAGGCCCGTGGCCCCCCAGTGGACTTCTGACTTTTTTTCGCGGCGCCGGAAACTGGGACCTAAACTTTGTGCGGGAGGGACGGGGAGTTCGTGCTTGGGTAGTGCCAGCTCGCGCCGGGAAGAATCCATTGACAATGAGAAGGCTCTGCAGCGTACTACGGACAAGACTTTAGATTGTGTAGAAATTGCATCCCGCTTGACAATGAAGCTGCGCTGTTTCAGTATTCTGATGACAACTTGTGCATAGTCTGGCATTCTGAATGAGAAAGAGAGCACCGCGATAAGAGCATCTCCAAGAGCTTTTCTAAAATCTACTCTATAAATCATCATTTGAAGAGTCATTTGAGTAAAAACCGTTTTCTATATCTTTATAATCTCCAACAGCTTTTTTATATCTTGTACACAGTCTAGAGAGCTATTCTCGCTCTCCATCTTTGGCTAGCAAGAAATATGGAATAGAGAATATCTATATTTAGATATTCAATTGAAAAGACTGTTGGAGGGTGTTTTTTCATCAAAATCTCTATTCCTATAAGTTAGTGAAGATATAAAGAGTCTCTTAGAGATGCTCTAACCCTGTCAATGCAAGCCTGGGTTCATGGAACGCACTGCGGAATGTCATTGCCTACTTAAGGTTCAAGGACACCTGTATATATTGTGGAAAAATTAAAGTATTAGAGTCATGCATTAGACTATCCGCACTCACGTTCCTCTATTTTCATCCTCTATACTGCTTGGTCATCAAGATTCTATCCTCTATATTCATTTCTCCTGTATCCATCCATCCTCTATATCATCCTCTATCCACCGTGGGCTCACTTATCATTTTATCTAAATATATCCATGAGAGATCTAGTTTTGAAGAATTAATTACAACGAATTTAATGATGCAATCGAAATTTAATTTAGGTTTTCGGTTTGTGAGATATAGTATTTTTTGCAAGTTTGAAATAGCGGGCCCTACACAAGATTCTCTCCCCTCTCTCCCCTCTCTAACGCGCTGCATGCACTCAGTTCCAGACGGCCGGTACAGAACGCACGCTAAACGCTGAAAATAGCGGTCGTTCGTTCGATGGCGTCGGTTTTAGAGATCCCGCTGCAGCTCTTCGTTCCTTTACTTATCAACGCTACACCGTTTACCGGATTGGGTAGAGGCCCCGGTGCAGGTGGTCTTAAGCATACTGACAGAGTGCAGGGTTGCATAACTGAACGCACTCTGCTGGTCTGTACCAACATTATTCCAACTACAGTATATATGTCGCAGACATAGACATGAGTGGCGTGCAGGTGTTCCTAGCGGAGTTCTTCGAGGCCTCCCTTCGCGTGCTCGATCTCTCTCCTACCGGTACGGTAGTTCTATAAGCTAATGCAACTCTGAAAATTAGATTTAAGCAATGACATACTAGGGAGTGTTTAGGGCTGCTCCGCTTTCGAGGGTGTTTATGACTGCTCTGCTTTCAAAAAAAACTCTGTTCCTCAAAAAAATATGGAGTTATAGGCCAACTCTACGTTTTTCTAGAGAACCTCAATGGATACTCATACTCTTACACGGAGTTGTGAGATAATTACTCATTTTACCATTCAATAATCACTAATTAGTCGGTTGTCTGCTTTACCTTCTGTACGGTGTACGCGTGTGAAGATCGTGACCTGCGCGACTCTTCCGTAGCCTACCGCCACATTCCTCCTGTCCTAGATCACCACCGTTGACCTCTTTGGGTAGCGCCGCACCTCCTGTAGCCTTCTACTGCTGAGTTCAACCTTTGTTTAATTTTCTATTATTTATAATTTGTGAGATAACTATTTATATTTGAGTTATGACCTCTGTTAATGTACTATCATTTGCTTTCTATTTTTCTCGGAAAATATCAGGTGCAATTTCAATCAAAAGTATAATGGACCATTTGCACGAAAACAACAAATTCCTCAAGCTGGAGCAGAGTTGTATATCAAAAAAGTACCATCTGCTCCACAAACTTCACGGTGGAGCTGCCCCATGGTGAAGTTCGTGGAGCAGAGTAAAAAAAGGGGAGTGGAACAGTGTCAAACACTCTCTAAGAGCAAGTATAACAAGGCTTACTCAGCCGGCTAAATAGAGCCAGGTCAGAAAAATAGAGTGATTTGGCGAATTTTTTTTTATTAATAACCCAATTAAATAAAAAATTTCATAATTAACACTGTTTAATTTTTTTTTTCAAAACTAACCCTTTTGCCGCGCCGTGCCGCATGGCGCGGCAAAAGCGTTAGCCGCGCCATGCATGGCGGCGCGGCAAAAGTGCCACCGTGGCACCGGCCGGCCACGCAGGCCCGCGTGGGCCCCGCCTGTCAGTTTGCCGCGCCAGGCGGGCTGGCGCGGCTAGTGCGTTTGCCGCGCCAGGCGGCCTGGCGCGGCCAACGGCTTTGCCGCGCCAGGCGGGGTGGCGCGGCAAAGCCAATCTAGATCTGGCCGCCGCGCCGAGCAGCAGGCTCCTCCTCATTCCTCTCTTCTCCCAAACCAATTCAATCCAATCCAATCCATTTCATTCCTCCTCTCTTCATCTCCCTCCCCCAATCAAACTTGTCTACAAGAGGTATTTTGATCCATATGATTGTTCTTTATCCATATTTGCAATGTAGGATTGAACCATATTTTTGTAAGTTAGGGTTTGTAGACAATATTTATTTTGATACTGTCGTGACGTTAGTTGTTAATTAATGATGGATTTGTTCATGTATTAGACTTTTATATCTGTTTTGCTTAATATTTTGTTCATTTTGTGTACATTTTTTTGTGTAATATTTGTTACGTCATTATGTAGATTTATAATTAATCATGAATGTATGTGTAGCGTTGACATATTTTTTATTGTTAGGATGCCGCGGCGTGGCAAAGCTAGTAAGGCAAGGTAAGATCGGTACATTGTTGATTTATTTGTCTGTTTTAATGAAGTAATTTTGTGTTATGTTCATTTGTTATTGCGTTGATGATTGTAGGCAGCCTCTCACGGGCAATGCCTTTGCCCGTTTGCCATTGCCTAGCGGTGTTCCGGTGCCCATGTGCTACTGCGGCGATGATTGTAAGGTCGCAATATCTGATGAGGAGCACACATACGGTCAGAGGTATTGGATGTGTGAGAATTATGCCTTTGACCCTACACCTAAACAGATCCGTATTGGACTGATGGTGAGAAGCTGATGACTTGTTCTATACATGAATGACAAATCATTTATATTTTATTACCTAATTGACTTAGTCGTATTTTGCAGGAGCCTCCACCACTATGTGACTTCGAGCAGTGGATCGACACTGAGATGAAGCCGGAGGACAAGGAGCACGTAGAGAGGATGAAAAAGTGGGCTGCGGAGGACAAGGAGCGTTTGGAGAAGAGACGCAAAGAAGAGGCAGCACAAAAGCAGCATGAGGAAGAGGCAAGAATGAGGGATGCAGCTAAGCGTAGGGGGGAGAGGGAGAAGAGGCTTGAGCGTGTGCGCCGTGCCAAGGCTGCCATGGAGCAGGATCCGGATGCTGTGAGGAAGGGAAAGTGGCCTCGTTGCACTCAGTAGTGTGGTAGGTTCAGTAGTCATTATTGAGTAATGAACATCGTTGTCATTTGGTGGACTTGTTAGTCTATTGTACTGTTGGCTTGTACTCCCCTGTACCGTTTATTTCGGATCCTCGATAATGTAGTCTTGAACTGCACTTTGTTCGGCTTTATTATATGTTGTTGTATTGTTTGCGGTAGTTCATGTGTCGTTGATTTTTTGTGGGATAAAGTACGAGAAATAGAATAGAGCAAACCATTACACGAACAACAAACTAGTACATGGCATGTGAGGACCTTTTACCGTAACTTGGTTAAAAGGTCCTAGACTAATCCTAACATGCCTTAGGTAATTGATTGTCACAACACAACACGCACATAGTGATCTAAGTAGTCTAGAAGCCGTCCCACATAGCAAACTGAGTAGACCCTTCTCCGTAATAGCCTCCCATTGCGGGTGGTGGTGGTGGTGGCGGTGGTGGGGGCGGCGGTGGAGGCCCCTTGTTCTTGTGATGCGGGCAGTTGCAATATGGATCAAGGCATATTGCTTCATCTGAACCGCCTGCATCGCTGTCGTCATCATCATAGTCCTTGAGCATGCTTTTAACTTCTCTTTCAAGATCGTCGATACGACGCTGCAGATAATAGATGTATTCCTGATGCGGCCATATTGGAGGAGGATCCACCCATCTGGTGAAGCCGCAGTTTTCTTCGGAAATAGAAGACTGTCATTCACAAAATGACTAAGTATTAGCAAACATGAGAGGCATAGCAACAACAATTAAATAAAGTTACCCATGCTCGCGGGCATTTGAAGAAACGTCGGCCTGCCTCCAGGTCGTCGTGGAGCATCTGCACCAAACAGTCCTCACCATGGCGGCATTTTGGCCAGTCCTCTAAACGGTTATCGTATCCCCTAAGAGGACGGTCCCGGCTGAAATCCTTTTTGCTCTCAACGGGAAAGTCATATAGTGCCTCTAAGAATAAATCAGGACCAAGAGATCCCTCCCACACAATGGGAGGTCCCTTCCTCCCACCCTTTCCTCTCCCGCCTTTGGACGAACCTCCAGACATCTCTACTACGAACCTCGCAAGCTCTGCTGAAGGTGTTGAATATGCAAGGCACTGATGGGTTTATATAGGCGGGGCCCTGGTTTTGAACTTGTGAATTATCTCAGCTGCATTGTGAGTGTGTAGTTAATGCAACTGAAAAGGCTATTCGCTGAAAAATCTAATCACTGAAAAGCCTATATACTGAAAAGCCTACAAACTGAAAAGCCTATACACTGAAAAGTCTATGGGAATCAAAACTGCAGAGCACTTATGAGGACAGGACACGACACTGAAAAGGCTGTGCAACAAGATGCCAGCTTTTGCCGCGCCAACCCTGGTGGCGCGGCTGATGCTTTTGCAGGGCCTTCTCGCAACCGCCTTCCTTGCTCTTGCGATGCGCGTCGTCCTCCTCCATCTCGAGAGAAGATTCTTTTTGAACAAGTACTGCTGGCACAGAAACGATGAGTTGAGAACATTGCTTCCTCTTCCACTTCCGGCAGGTAAGCACCAGCACTTGAGCGTGACTGAAAAGTACTGCACACATGACAGAAAAAGAGTACCATTCGATCAAACAGAGAGAGAAAAATCCTTACTAATGTTCATCGTAGGGACAGTCGGCATGCCAGCTTTTGCCGCGCCAACCCTGGGGGCGCGGCTGACGCTTTTGCCGCGCCAGGCGGGCTGGCGCGGCTAATGCATTTGCCGCGCCAGGACGCCTGGCGCGGCAAAAGCGTCAGCCGCGCCCCCAGGGTTGGCGCGGCAAAAGCTGGCATGGTCGCCACGCAAAGCCCCAAGGTTTCCCGCCGACTGACTGGTCAGGTTTCCCGCCGACTGACTGGTCGAGTTCCTGATCGATCTTCGTCCTAATGTGTTGTCTCTGTTCAGTTCCTGCTCGATCTTCGTCCTAATGTGTTGTCTCTGTTTGATCGAATGTGTTTTTCCGTTTTTCCTGTCTTTTTCCGCAAACGGAATAACAAGGAACCAAACATTGACACAATTTGAATAAACGGAAACATAATAGCGCTCATAAAAACCAGGCTTAGTGGCTCAAGCTCCACGAAGTACATAATAGGGTTCTCAAACAAGTTATCTAACATATACATCACCTATCCATATAGTCTAACACTAAGCCTAGCTAGGTGTGTACGGCTGACGAGGCCGCCTCCGACGCCTCGGCTGCGACAGATCCATGTTCGGCGTGAATGTGACGTCCGTGCGGTCTCGTGCGCGTGGCTGCCGGCGTGGTGACCCCTGCGTCTGACTAGGTCCCTGCAACATTCAAAATAAATGTTAGCACACAACTTAAATATATCTGACGAACTTAAATGTATAGCGGTCAACTTATGTACCTGCACGTCCTCCTGAGTAGGTAGTGGAGCTCCACCTAGCTGTGAGTACCCCAGCTCATGTGCTGCGCCCTGCTCTGGCCAAGGCTGCCAGCCAGGGCCGGTGTAGTAGCCACTAGGGTAGTCGTAAGCACCAGGTACCTGCCACGCCGTGTCGTCCAGGCCACCTCTGGAGGAGGACCCTCCAGCGTAGTGCGAGCTATGGCCGAGGGCCATGTAGCCTGCACTAGCCGTGTAGGGTGGTGTCGTGCGCTCGACGTACTGCTCCTCGTCCTCCTCCTCCTCCCCCTCCTCCTCGGGCTGCTCCTCTGCAGCGGGGCCCTTTCCGCGTGGATCCGCAGAAGTGCCTCCCGTCCGAGCGTCGGACGACGCTGCTGCTGGTACAGTGTCTGACACCAAAGGGCTCGAAGGCTGAGGAAGGTGCGGTGGGGCCCACGCTGTGTCCATGCACCCAAGCTTCTGAGCAAGCTTCCTGCAGCCCTTCCTGATTTTCTGCAAATAAGAAAATAATAATAATAAATATTAGTACAGTTTATGACTTCTTAAAATTTACACGTGCAGTTCGAATGGGTTATGATACCTGCAGAAAAGCCTGTACCGGGGCGTGGTCCCCAGTAGAGCTGGTGTGGTGTATAAGCTGCGCTGCCTCGTCGGAGTACCGAGACAGCTGCGACGCCTGCCGACACAAGACCAGGGGGTAAGTGCACCAAGTACAGAAACACAAACAATAGTTGAAGGACATGATATATTACCACGTAGCTGTGTAGAGGGGCTCTGTCAGGTTGAGTCGATGCCCTAGTGGTAGCATCGTACGGGTCCTCGTCGTCGTCCGACTCGTCCTCAGCAGTGACCTCGTAGTACGGTGGCTTAATGTGCAACCGGGTGCTCCGGTGCAGCCACTGTAGGTACTGGTCGAAGACGCCCTGGTCGTACGGCTCGTCGTCGTCAACGTCCTGCTGGTACCTGTTTGTCCAACTCAGGACATGATCGGCGTGCTCCGCGCGCCAATCAACGGGATTCTTCCGTCTGCTTTGGCGCTTCACCCTGCATTGCAAAGGAAACCCATCTGTTAGAGCATAAGATAGAATTTACTAGAGTAACTGAACAACACTGTGGAGGATACTTACTTGTGCAACCTCTGATCCGTGCTAATCAGAGGTGGAGGAAACTCCTGTCGTAGGCCGAACTGACGCATCACCCTGATGGGCAAGTGCATCTCGACCACGTAGAAGCAGATAAGAGGGACGGTGCAACGCCAATCTAAACGGTCCAGCTCCGTGGCGGGGTCGAACACGTTGTCGTACAGGTCCCAGGGGTCCCAACTGACCTGTTTGTAATGAACAGACATAGTTAGTCATGTTCCTTTTTCAATATAAAAAATTGAACTCATTCCGGAATTACCTGGTGCTGTGTCAGGACGTCCAGCAAGTCCGTGTACAGGTGGTAGCGGCGCTGGGGGTTGCCTCTAACTGCCTCTGCCGTGGACCAGACAAACAGAGCAGTGGGTCGGGTGTCCGGGTGCGTCCACACCTGCATTCCAATTCGAATCAGTTAAATGACTGTAAATTTGTAAAAGCACACGCACGCACGCAAGAGGTATGTACTTACCACCTCCTCTCGTACGCGGGGGACGACCCACAGGCAGCCGCTGCCAGGCCCAAACCTGGAGCAGGGGCAGACACCCTCCCAAGCTAGAGGAGGCCTGCCTCCGCCGGCACCCCTCGCACAGCTGTCTGTACAGCCATGCTAGAACAGCGCTCCCCCAGCTGTAGCCGGCGATGTTCTCCCACGGCTGTGCGAGGATGGGGACGAACATCCAGCTGATGGTGTTCCCCGATGAGTCGGGAAACAGGAAGGCCCCAATAAAGTGCCAGAGCCACACTCTGGCATACCTCTCGACTACCTGTGGGTCAGCGTTGAGGGGGCAATACGAAAAGTGCTGGGTGATCCACGACGAAGGCACCCCAGTAGTCTTCCTGTTTGTTTACAAAAAGTAAAAGTTAGGAAAGGATAGTAGCACATCGTATGCAACTAAATTAGAAAAAAAAATTAGCTTACTTGTTCCTCTTAGCGTCTGCGTCGTCGGGGGGCGTACGACCACAGAACTGGTGGACGGTGTCCATCCACGTGTCGGTGTCAAGAATCCCCGTCACGGGGAGGCCGCCCAGGCGTAGACCAAAAATCTTGGCCACGTCCTGTAACGTCACGGTCATCTCCCCACAGGCTAGGTGGAAGGTGTGCGTCTCGGGACGCCACCTGTCCGCCAGCGCGGTGAGGAGCGCGGGGTCGAGCTGCAACCCCACGTCGTTGGCAACGCGGGCTAGCACCAAGAAGCCCGCGCGCCGCAGGAAGGGTGCGTAGCGCTCGTCCCACCGGTGCCATAGGTGGGTGCGCGGCCTCAGCAAAGACAACCTCTCCGGAGGGGCGTAGTCGGTGAGCCTGTGCGCCCGGTGCTCGCCGTCGTAGAACGGCTCAAGGAGAGGGTACGCCGGAGGGTTCGCCATCCTGTTTAAACAAAACATGGTAACAAGTTAGTACAGCGTCAAAAATAATAAAGCATTAAAACAAATGAAAGACATATGT
Organism: Coix lacryma-jobi var. lacryma-jobi; assembly: GCA_009763385.1. Taxonomy (NCBI): domain Eukaryota; kingdom Viridiplantae; phylum Streptophyta; class Magnoliopsida; order Poales; family Poaceae; genus Coix; species Coix lacryma-jobi. Next base: position 4,170,958 of record CM019826.1, read on the forward strand.
ACAATAATAGCAAAAGCATTCAAATAATTAATATAAGTAAAGATAACAATAATAAAGCATTAAAACAAATGAAGACATATGTACACCTGTTGTGTTTGTCTACGATGGAAGGCTGCATTATGCCCTGGCATGTGGCAAACAGAGCATAGGTTCGTGCTCGGTGTCTGGTCAAAGTCCCCCCCGCCATACCTATCCATATTGTCCATGTCACCCTTTAGTCTCTTCTTCCTCCTCCTACCCTTACCTAACTTCAGCAGCTCAGGATCAGGCATGAAGTCTCTACCCAAGTATGGAGGCCATTGAGTGGGATCAAGGTAAGGCTCGAAGCTGCTCTGCCATATTGCGACGGTGTTGCTCCGGCGATAGTACTCGGACATATATGGTACGGCCTTGTAGTTATATCCGCGCGCTCTACAGGACGCAATCATGTGAGAGCAAGGGGCATGCATTATCTGCGGCACGTTACAACTGCATTCCACTCTTTGAAGATCGATCCGATAGTTGCGACCACCGTAGCGTTCCCCGCCCATGGTAGTTCCACCCTTTGCTCGAACATTATAGATTTGTCTGGTTGGTCCATAAGCCTCACAAGTTAGCTGCGTTGCCCAGATCTCATTTTCCTGAATGTGCTCATTTCCCGCCTTTCCAAATTCACCATCCGTTTGTAGGTTGTCTTGAGCAATGGACCACCTTTTCACAAAATACTCGTTGGTCTTGTGAAACGAGTACTCAACGATTCCAGAAACGGGCAAGGCTCTAACACCGGTGAATACCTTGTTGAAAGACTCCGATGAGTTGGTGGTCATTATGCCGAACCGGAAACCGCCCTCATCGTAAGCAAGCGCCCACTTCTCCTTGTGTTCCATCTGTCTCTCGATCCAGGCCCTGGCAGCACTGTTTAACATTTTGTCCAACTCTTCCATTGTTTCTTTGAATTTGTGCTCAGTTTTAACACAACATAGCTCTTTCACCTTGGCACAAACCTCCTTTTTTCTCTGCCGACGCCAGAAATTGGCGGCAAAGTGACGCATGCACCATCTGTGCACTAGAGGAGGACAACCCTCTATCTCCTCCTCTGCGGCACGAAGCAACCCAACATGACGGTCCGAAATCAAACATATTGTCCGAGAAGGCCCTAACACTTGTATCCGTAGCAGGGCCATGAACCAAGACCAAGACTCAACGTTCTCCCCCTCAGCCAAGGCGAAAGCAATTGGAACTATCTGGTCCTCGGGATCAACAGCCGCCGCCATCATCAACACACCCTTGTACGCTCCGGTCAGGAAAGTACCGTCCACAAGTATGACTGGACGGCAGTACTGATAAGCATGCTCTGTTTGTGCAAAAGACCAAAATACACGCTGAAGCACATGTGTAACCTTGCCGGTGTTGCGGTCTATATACTGCCCATTGGTGTGTGGAAACCATTTTAGGCCAGGGTTATAGTATGCCATTGCACACAAAATCCGTGGAATCCTGTTGTACGCTTCATCCCAACCACCCCAACGAATTGCAAGGGCGATCTGCTTCGCACGCCACGCCTTTCCATAAGTCACCTTATAGCCTGTGAATCCAAATATGGAGATAAGCAATTGTGAAACAGATACGTCGGCGTCATCATCAACAAATGCCAAAATGCGCCGTGCAAGGTATCTTGCCGTCAACTGAGGATGTTTTTCTTGTCCCTTATTTGTAAAACAGGTATGCGGTTGTACTACTTTACTGATTCTCCACTTGCCATCAGTTCTCTTGCGAGCATTCAGCCTCCAGGGACAACTATGATGCATACACCTGATGTGGTACCTCAAACTAATATCAGAATGGCTGACCGTGTACGGTCGATGATGATGCACAGCATAGTGCTGAAGGAAAAGCTTCAGCTCACTCATAGTGTTGAAAATCATACCCTTCTGAAGAATACAATCTGTATGGTCATGCAGTGTTTGCTTGCACAGGTTCAATCCAGTATCACAAACAGCCTGGTCCACCATACTGACATCCCTATAACTTGGAACGCCTCTAAACTGCATGTTAACCGACCTCAATTGCTGCAGCTCTGTCTCAGTCAAAGGATCAGGCGGAACATAATACCGTGCTTCGCTAAAACGCCCCCACGCATCAAAATGTGTATGATCCTCTGGTATATCAGTGACTAGTCTCCCTGGAGGATGCATATTCTGAGGAACCGGCTGTGGCATAGCACGAACCGGTTGTGGAATAGCACGAACCGGCTCTGGCATAGCAGAAATATAACTGTCCTCTTCTTCGTCATAGTCTGAATCATCATCAGAATCATAGTTTTCATCAAATAGTTGTGCCTCATGCTCCTCCTGCTCCTCCCGCTCTATGTCGGCCACATCAAAATCATTGTTTATTTGACCGACGTCAGCGTGGGCATCTTCAGTTGCATACACCGTCTCCTGCGTGGGGTGACCATCAACGTCCATAGTCATCGGAGCTGCATCGTCATCATCCCCTACCTCCTGTGCTTCACCATCGTTGCCATCATCGGACGCCTCTGCCTGCTTCCTCAAACCATCCACTGACACGATCTCACCCATTGTCGAATTGGATGCCATAACGATCGCCTGGTATTTTGCCCAGTCAGCCTGGTTGCGCAAGGGCAACAACGCATAGTTCGACCTAATCTTGCCACTGTCAAATCTCCCTTTCAACGAGAAATCACCATCAAACTTCTCCTTCAGACGCAACATAAGGTCCGTAAAGGAAGGCCGCTCATCAAATACTTCGAGTTCTTGTTCCATGTTATCATCAAACAACCCGTCTCGTTTACTAACTGTGCCTCCATAAAACAATGTGAATACAGTGTCCATCTACAAAGTCAATAGTGCAACTAAGGTCAAGTGATGGTCAAGTGATGGTCTTCTCTAAAATACAGAATGACATAAATACTATGTTGTCTTCACTAACCTAACTAACATATTAACGTAAACCCTAAACCCTAAACCCTAGACTAAGTAACTAACCTAACTAAGTAACTAACTAACTAAACCTAACCTAACTACCTACCTAACTAACTAACTAACTAACTAACTAACTAAAACTAACCTAACATAAACCTAACTAACTAGCTAGCTAACTACTAACTAACACACTAACTAACTATATAACTAACTAACTAACCACCTAAACTAACCTAACCTAACTAACTAATCTAACCTAACTAACCTAACTAACTAACTAGATAACTAACTAAGCAAATAAATAAATAAATAACTAAATTACTAACCTATTTAACTAACTAATTAACGCAAACTACAAAAAAAAAATAACAAAAAGAAAAAAAAATACCTTCCGGTCGTGGACGATGGTGGAGACGGTGGTGGAGGGGGGCGCCGGTGGCGGCCGGGGGCGGCCGGTGTCGCCGGGGGCGCCCGGGGGCGGCCGGTGGCGGCCGGGGGCGCCGGTGCGCACGGGGGCGGCCGGCCGGGACGGGGACGGGGACGAGGCTCGGGGGCGCCCGGGGGCGGGGACGAGGCACGGGGACAGGGACGAGGCACGGGGGCGGCGGCGCGGGGGCGGCCGGCCGGGACGGGGACGGGGACGGGGGCGCCCGGGAGCGGCCGGTGACGGCGGCGGCGGCGGGGCTCGACGGCGGCGGCGGCGGGACGGAGGCGCGGGCGGCCGAGAAGGAGGAGAAAGGAGGAAGAAGCCGCGGGCGCCAGATCTAGATCGGCTTTGCCGCGCCACCCCGCCTGGCGCGGCAAAGCCGTTGGCCGCGCCAGGCCGCCTGGCGCGGCAAACGCACTAGCCGCGCCAGCCCGCCTGGCGCGGCAAACTGACAGGCGGGGCCCACGCGGGCCTGCGTGGCCGGCCGGTGCCACGGTGGCACTTTTGCCGCGCCGCCATGCATGGCGCGGCTAACGCTTTTGCCGCGCCATGCGGCACGGCGCGGCAAAAGGGTTAGTTTTGAAAAAAAAAATTAAACAGTGTTAATTATGAAATTTTTTATTTAATTGGGTTATTAATAAAAAAAAATTCGATTTGGCAGAGAGAGAAAGAGAAAGCAAAGAGTCGACGCTTCACTCCCAGCCCGGCTGAATCCCACCATGCAGCCTGTTCCCAGCCAGTTGCTGGCTGCAAGCTAACGCTTGGCTTCCCACCGTCCTTGTTCCGGCTGTTGTGCAGCGTCCACGTATACATAAACAATAAATGCTTACAACCAAATTACAGTCGATCTATAATATGAGTTGGCTATATAACTGATTGTGTATGATGTGGCACAGTGTTACAGCCTTTAGTCGGCTAAATTATTAGCCTTGCTCTAATTCTAATTGCAATGCATCACACGAATCAATATTAAAAAAATGTTTTCATGTCTGATATCACTTCCATGTTCAGTAAAATACGACAATTTATTGTGTTATTTAGTTTTTATTACACCGCTGACTTGCATCACAGCATTTATGAGCAGTCTATAAACTTGTCGAGGATGCCACTTAGGTCTGCTAACTTTAAAAGTATATTTCTAAATCCTAAACTTGCCTTGTTAGTCACTTAGGTCCACTAACTTTAAAAATACATTTATAGATTTCTGAACTTGCTTAAAAACACATTTATAGATTTCTAAAGAGTAAAGTCCATCAGTGGTCCCCAAACTTGTACTGTTGTATCATCCCGGTCCTTAAACTCGTAAATCGACCGTTTAGGTCCTAAACTTGTTCGGTTGTGTCATCCCGGTCCCTAAACTTGCAAATCACTCATTTAGGTCCTCAAACTTAGTCAGTTGTGTCATTCTGATCCCTAAATTTTGTTTTGAGTCTCATCTAGATCTAAACATGACAATTTAAAAACTTTATATCAATAAATAATTCATAACTTTTTCATATAAACTTGAATGGAAGACAATATTTACATCAAAATTGTAGCCCTCGACGTGATCTACAACTTTGTAGTTGAAAAGTTTTTGATTTAAAACTGTTTAGGGTCCCAAAATATTGTTGTATGTTTATAGATTTTGAAATTTAAAATTTAAAATTAATTTTTTGATACTAAATGACTTTAAATAAAAAAAATTATCTACAACATTGTATATTGCATTGAGAACTATAACTTTTACATAGATCATGTCAATTTTCAAGATTGTTTGATAATTTTAAATTTTAAATTTCAAAATCTATAAAAACATACAACAATATTTTGGAACCCTAAACAGTTTTAAATCAAAAACTTTTCAACTACAAAGCTGTAGATCACATCGAGGGCTATAATTTTGATATAAAGTTTATCTTCATTCGAGTTTATATGAAAAAGTTATGAATTATTTGTTGATATAAAGTTTTTAAATTGCCATGTTTAGATCTAGATGACTCAAAACAAAGTTTAGGGATCAGGACGACACAACTGACTAAGTTTGAGGACCTAAATGAGCGATTTGTAAGTTTATGGACCGAGATGACACAACCAAACAAGTTTAGGAACCGGGATGACACAACCGAACAAGTTTGAGGACCTAGACGGTCGATTTGTGAGTTTAGGGACCAGGATGACACAACGACACAAGTGTTTAGGGACCGGTGATGGACTTTACTCATTTCTAAACTTGCTAAGTAGTACACCACAGTGATCGAAACAGTCCAAAAATAGCCTTATGGTGCACAATTTACATTTTAGAAATTCGCATTGCACCACTTTAACAAATTTAGAGACCAGAAATACATTTTTAAAGTTCAGGTCCGATAATGCATTTAACTCTTCCTCAAACACATTTTCACTTCGTCAGGACCACACAAACATACTCCAGCTCATGCGAAGTTTTAGGCAGGGTGTACCAGAAGTAGAAAGCAGATCCACATTGAAACCAGTAAAGAAGGATCTGCCAATTTTGATGAATATCAATTTTAAGGTGCCAAAAGAAAAAGGCACGGTAGTACAGATATGTAAAGATCAGATAGATCAGCCGGTTGCATAATAATTCCTTATATTCTGCAGCAAATACATGATAGATGGAGCCTCCATAAAGTAGCTTCATCAATGGTATTTCTTTATTACACGTGCTAACAGGGTCATATCCGCGTGTTACACAAGGCATATGCATAACGACTGACGAGCAAAACTCATTGCGTGGCCAAGCTGCCCAGGCATCAGGGCTCAGAGCGATAGTAGTAGTTTCTGACTTTCTGTACACAATTGTGGTGCATCAGGAATCACTAGATCTCTCCATTGGAAGAACACGACGAAGATTGATCGAAAGACCTCGCCACACGAAAGCCCGTTGGCAGTGGCAGTGGGGGCCTGTTTGCCATCCTATCCGCCTCACTCACTTCATCGATATCCTTCTCACTCAGGAAACTTGGCTGGTTGGTGGACGACAGAAGCCTTGCCCACATCCTGTCAGTGACTTTAACCTTGTTCCTTGTGGATGTCACCCTCTGCCATCAAAACAAAAGTTTGGTGCTCATCATTAGTGTGCGCAGAATCACTAATACAACTTTTTTTTAAATTGGTCTAAATGTCTAATTATGTTTCAGAATATGGTTCATGCACAGCTCCTGCTGAATTTATGCAGGATGTAACAGAACTATACAGCAGATGTCACAACGAACATTCAGTCAACTAGCAGAAAAAATACCATAGTGCCTGTGAGGGGTTATATGTTACTCACGTAGAAAGGTATATAGGTATGTCTTCCGTTGACCATTCCAACAGTGAAGCTATACCCCGCCATTGCGCCATGGATAGCACTGTGAGCTAGAAGTGTGCAGTAGACATTGTCTGATGCATTGCTTGGAATAGCACGGATCATGTATGTAGGATCTGCCAATTCAGATGGAATATTGTTACAAACCAATCTAGAAATGTGTTACAACTATATCAATAGCGAAAACAAGAGTTACGAATGTCTACCTATGTATTTAATCGTCATCTCCATCTTTTTGCTTTTGAAGTAGTCCTACGAGGAATTAGCACAAGGTCAAGAACCACATATAGTAGAATCATTTAGTTCCTTTGCAATATACGAGACAGTGACTCAAATCCAGCAGCGAAAAATAATTTAGTTATATACCTTTATCTTGTGAGTCAGCCAAAGACCAATATCAAGCAGCAGCTTATTTCCAGATGCATCTTGTTGATCTGATGTGGCTATACTTTTCGCAATAAGATCCTGCCCTGCTCCCTCAGCAACAACAATAACCATGTGCTTGTTCTCTTTCAGCCTCTTTTCAACATATTGAAGCAATCCACCCTCTCCGTCCAGATAAAATGGAGACTCTGGAATCAAACAGCAGTCCTGTCGAAAATGGAAAATCATAATTTCTAATACTGATGTTTGAAAAAAATATTCCATCAAGCAAGAATAAAAAAGAATAGACTACAGCAGAACATAACATCTGCAGATAAAGATGTCATCAACTTACCACATCTCGACTAGCAAGAGTAGCACACATCGCAATGAAACCTGCAACAGTAGGACACTAGGACAACATAAGAGAGGAACAAAGTGAAAAGAAGATAAGCTGGTCAAGTAAAGATGCCTGAAGTAAACAAAATAAGAAGGTTTTTCACTCTGAATTGAGAATGAGTGCCTGGTTAGTATTATGATAATTATGTTTTTCTTCTTTTCATTGCAAGTATCTTTCAGCAACTCAAGGCACCTAGACATCATTAAAATTACTATGCAAAGATATAGCAGGTATCTCTATGGAATCTGTTAGAATACTAACCACTATAACGACCCATCAGCTTTACTAAACCTATTCCATTCTCAGCACTGCAAGCTTCCACGTGAGCTGAATCAATGGCACGCTGGGCCTCTTCCACAGCCGTATCAAAACCAAAAGACTTGTCGATGATCTAAGAATCAAGAAATTTGCATGTCACATTCTCATGAGTGGCCCATACTAATAGGGTATGTAGAGAAAGTTTTTGCATAGAAAGTAAACATATCTTGCAGAATATTACCGCAATGTCATTATCTATTGTCTTTGGAACTCCAGCGACAGAAACTTTGAGGCCACGTTTCCGAATTTCCTGCCAATAGTTTGTAAGTGATAAAATAGTCAAATAGGGTAAATAATATCTTCAGCAAAACTAACTAATCCTGCTTCTATTAAAATATAGGTAGACCATGTTGTTGTTTCTAGAGTAGCACATGCCAATCAACATTAGTATGTTTTTATTACAACAATTCTATTTTATAGAGGATCCTTATTCTTCTAAATTTATGCCAGAAAACAAATGTCATGAAGACCACATGCTCAGTGATAACTACCTTGAAGATCTCATATGCTCCCTTCTGAGTTCCATCTCCTCCGATGATATACACCTGGATAAGGTGTTCTAGTATATCAGTCAACTTTTTCCAATCAGAAGAGTTATGTCAATAGGTGCAATATGTACAATCATGTTTACCTGATTGATTCCACGATCTTGAATGTTATCAACAATCTTTTTTGTATCATGGCCCCCTCGTGACGTTCCTAGAACTGTACCACCCCTTTTGTGGATGTCATTGACACTCTTTGGTGTCAGGGGAAGGTAGTTGCTAGAATAGAAACCCTTGTATCCATTCTGTAATAACATGTTGAGATAATAGTAAAATATAGGATGATAAAAATTGATTACCCTAGACCTCCTACCATCCTATTGTACATATTAAACCTACCAGTCAGCACAATATTGTCATTAATACCTAGTACATTTGACTAAAACCCCCTCCCTCTTCTTAATTGATACAGCAGGGCCTCTACTGCCAACATGGACCATCTTTTTTATCCAATACAGCCAATTTTGGCACGGGAACAGGAATTTATGGATCGCTTGATTCACTTCATTTCCATATTGGCAATCGATCAGTTCCTGTCTACAGAGACTGTGGTATAAGTGTGTGGTATGCATTGTAATTAACTCAATATTAAAAAGGAGCTGCAGAGTACATTATAATTTTGGAAATTTACTTTCAAACATGATTTGAAATTTTGTAGACAACACATTAAAACATGATATGCATAATAAGATGTGGTAAGAATCTACAGTAAGCTGGCCTTTACTGAACAGTAGCAAACTATAGGGAGAAGGATTAAAGCTTGTACTAGATGCACGATTCATTTTACAAGAGGACACACCTGTATTCCAAAAATGCTGCTGACATTGTACATGTGTGACAAGCCACACACCAATTCCCTGATAACAGTGTTAAGCCCAGGGCACAGGCCTCCACAAGTTACAATGCAGGCTTTCACTTCATCGGTGCCAAAATAAACCTACAAAGGTTCAGGTCCAAAGGTTTCTGTCAGCCTAGAAACGAGCGATGAGTTCCCACAACTAACGAAGGTGGCTAGGGGTATCCTACCCTCTGACGAGGCCCAGCACGACGGAAGTGAACACCGCGCCGACTATTCTTCTGAACAACAACCTGTAATGACAGCAGATATAACCTCTTGGAAATTCAGTGTAACCATATCTCAATGCAAAGTGCCGATTGAACTCTCCTTTTTACCTTTTGGGGTACAGTGTCATCTTCATTGACGAAATACTGCCTGGTACGACAACAAGCAAATTGCAGCTTAACATATTGCATAGCAACACATGCATAGAAATCGATCAAACGAACTGAAAAGCAGTCAAGCAATGTATAAGCAAGATGAGCCATACTTGACAGTTGAGTAAGCCGGATGATCCTGTAGTGGATTCGGATAAGTCTGCCAACAAGAAGAAACAGCAAATCATCAACTCGACCATCATAGTTTTGCTTAGTGTTCTAATGTAAAGTTGTGAGCTAAATTCAGCATGTGTCAACAGAAGTAGACAAGTGTCACCAATAGAGTGCAACACCTTTTACTACAAACTTCCATTTTGGTTGAGTGGTAACAGTTTCTGGCAGGAAGCACGAACCAGACAATATCAACACCTTGCTTCCCGCAGGAAACATAATCTCCCAGCTAACGAATCACGGGCAATGGGCAAGTTCAGGCAATGATTCACGTGATCTTGTAGAAAGTGGCACAAGGATTCATTTGCTAGATTTAGCCCACCTTTTTCAATCTCAACTGATTATTAAACGGCTCCAGTCACGTTCAACCGCTGCGCCATCCTAGTCTCCAAAATGAATCTCCGTAACAGAAATTCCAATCCACCAAATTCCAAAACATGGCAAGCAATCAACCCCAAAATCAGTTACTCCTACTCGCCACAGAAGTCGCTAAGCTACAGAAGCGTACTGCACAGAGACCATCGACAGGCCAGGACCAGGGTCCAGGACGACGCGACCTTCCGTACTGAGGCGCAGCACCCCCAACCCAAAAAATTCGCCTCTACAGAGAGAGGGCGGAGGGAGGCGGGCGGGCGGGGATCGGGTTCCGGCGCTCACCGGGATGTCGGGGAGGTAGTCGGTGAAGTGCGGCACGTCGTCGAGGACGTACCCGAAGTCGCCCTCGGAGATCTTGACGTAGGCGGCGTCGGCGAGGCTGACGGAGGAGGCGTTGCGGAGGGTGCGGAGGTTCGGGTACGAGTCGCGGGAGATCCGCACGCACGTGGCCGAGAACGGCAGCGCCGCCGCCGCCTTGGGCGGCATCGCCGGGGGCTGCCCGTGCTCGTCGTCGTCGTCGTCCTCGTCGCGCCCCAGCTCCTCCCGCTCCTCCTCCTGGTGGTTGCGGTTCTCGTCGGCGTCGTCCGGCGGCAGGATGATGTGCGACGCCATCGTGGGGAGCGGCGGAGCGATCGGGGGACACGGGAAGGACGGGAGCCTGGCACTTTGGGTGTGTCGCGCTCGCGCGGGGGATTTGCCCGAGGTTTAGCTGCTGCTCTCCTAGCTCGCTTTGCTGAAGCAGAAGCGGACGAGGAGGTCGCGCCTCCGGTGTGTTTAATAATGGAATGAAATGAAATGGTGCGCGTAAAAGAGACAGGTGCGGCGGGGTTCGGTCCGGTCAGGAGTGCAGTCTGCAGTCGTCGGCAGGTGCTGCTGGTTTTGATCGGCGGAGGAGGTGCGCAACCAGTTTGGCGCTGCTGCCTGCGGCGGATACGTGGAGTTGCGTCGCGGTTTTGGCGAGACGGACATGTGATGCTGACGGCCGGACTCCTCGACCGACCGACGTAGGGGGCGGCGTGGTCTTCTTCGCTTAAACTGAACTTATCGGCTATCCGCAGTATTTCTATTTATTCTCTCTTAAAAATACTATTAAAACAGTTAAAATGTGTTAGTCGGGTGATCGTTTTCACGGCTGATTTTGACTATTTTAATATTATTCTCTAAAAGAGAATAAATCGAATTATGGTTGACAAACGGGCTGATAAGGCAAACGAATGAGGGAACTCAGTCGTGAATAACAGAGCCGGAAATTCTTCTTCTATATATTGTGCAATCGCGTCGCTAGTCGCTACTGGAGACCTGCACACGGTGCGCACCGCCGTGAGAGAGCGCTTGTGGCCGGCTGGCCGCGTGGGGTTTGGTTTGTCTTCGCAGCGGGACGTGGTTCATTTGTGTCTTCCCCTGCAGAACCGAGTTTGGAGCAATGGGCAGCCGGCGGCGATGCTTGATGGGTACTCTCTCCGTCCAACAAAACATACAATTCTCGCTTATCGAGAAGTCAAACATTTTGAATTTTGCCCGAAGTTATATAAGAAAGTACTAATATTCTTGGTATAAAAAATATACCATTAGATTAGTACTACAATATATTTTCATAATAATTTTATTTAACAACATAAATACTAATATCTTTTATTATAACCTTGGTCAAACTTGAATCTATTTGACTGACACAGATCCCATAATTGTTTATGGACGGAGTGAGTATACTCGTCTGAACCAGATTCAGATCCTGAGATCCCAGTGGCTTTCCGCCCGTGGCCGGCGCGGTCTCTGGTTTCAGGCTCAGGGTCAGGGATGTGGTGGGTCCGTCCCAGCCACCGAGTGCGAGACACATGACTACATAAGGCCAGGCAAACCGTATGCCGAGCCGGGCCGCCGCCAGCGCTGCGTACGAGCCGGCAAGCGGGGTCAATTCCCTGCGACGCGTCGCTATCGAAAGTTCCATGTGCCGCAGGAAATGGCGCAGCGGAATAATCATCGGAAGCCTCTCGTACGCGAAAACGGCGTACCAGCCGCCGCCAGGACGGGAATTGGAAACACAGTTTGCTTCTATAATTTCCATAATTCTATTCTAATCGGAAACATGACGTGATGACATCGTTTGTGTGTTTTGATGACGTGATGTACACAAACGATGTCTAATCCCCACAAGATGTTTTCTTTTTATATAAGCTAAAGATGTGGATTGTTCCAAAAAATATATATATATATATATAAAAAGAAAACTTATATGGTTTTATGTGTTTTATTACTCCGTATACAATATGAGAAGATCTTCATAGAAGAGTTAATTAAATAATGAGACTATTTTTTTGAACACTAGTAATGCCTAATCAGTTAGAATCAATTCTGTTTTCAGCCATAAAACAATATTTTTCTTTAGCAACAAATCAGGTATAGATATAGTGCATATTATCTATAGTATGTGATCGAGTACCAATATGGATATGACTTTCAAAATGTCAAACACAGCATTTGACGAACCATTACTCGAAAATATATGATGTTTTGAATTGATGCACAAAAAAGATATATTAGTAGATTTTTATTTATTCCAGAATGGGTTTATTTGTTTGTGTACTTATATATAGAAATTAGCAATATATATTGTAATATACGTAAATTGGTGGCCTACTCCAAAAGTCAAAAATCCTAATACATGTTTACCTATGCGTACATCCACCGACCACCATCTCTTATCTAGGGTCATCTATCAAACCATATACGGAGTACTCCGTACATCTTTGGCTACTGTTTGTGTTGGTGGCCATCGAGCTGCATGAATGATCGACCGATCGATCACGGGTTTAGTCACTTATTAACCGAAGGTGGGCTACACGATCAAGTAAGGTTTATTCGATGGAGTTGGCGTCGTGTTTTTGGGGTTGACGGCAGTTACGAGAGGGTTGTGTGTCTTTGTTGCCGTCGATGGATCCATATATGCCCATTTCCCAAGAGGCGACGGTGATATCTTGAAAGAAATTCTCTGGAATATAATAATGATCTCTCTTTGTTCACTCTATTCTTATTTTGTGTTAACCCCTACAAGGCCGACTTGCTCCTCCGCCAGGAGCGGCGTCCACGTCTAACCCCCACAAGGCCGACTTGCTCCTCTGCCAGGAGCGGCGTCCACGTCGTCCGAAATTTCCTCCACCGTCCGATCTCGCGTTCAACGTCCCAGATTTCTTAACCCCCACAAGGCCGACTTGCTCCTCCGCCAGGAGCGGCGTCCACGTCGTCCGAAATTTCCTCCACCGTCCGATCTCGCGTTCAACGTCCCAGATTTCTTAAAGCAGATTCACCCAAAAGCAGCTTGTTGTACTTCTCCTTACCTTGTCTGGCTTCTTTTCGGCTTCAGTTTACCGCTCCGGCTTCTTTTCAGAATCCAAATATATACGCAGGCGACTTCCGCTTCTTCATTCAGAATCCTCTCCTCCTCCTCTCTGTCCTCGTCGCTCCCTCTCTCCGTCCCGACGCGGTGACGGCCGCCGCCGTGGCTACGTTCGCCCTCCTCCTCCACGCCCTCCCCCTCGCACTTCCTCTCCCCTCGTGCCGCGAGGCCAGAACGACGGCGAGGCTAGGGCCAAGCTCCGCGGCCGTGTCTGCTGCCGCTCTTAGCCGGCGGCGATGAGGCACGAGTCGCCGCCGGCGATGGCTGTCCCTGGCGAAGGCGCGACGCGTCCGGGCACCGCCGGTGGCCCCTGGCCTGGCTGCCTCCCCGACGACGCCTGCTCCCTCTCTTCCCCGTGTGACACTGTGCTACAGGAAACCCTAGCTTCCTTCCTCTCTCATCTTGTGCCGTGTGCAGCCAGATCCAATGCCCCTATGGCTGGAACTGTCATCTACTCATCGGATCGATGACGGAGAAGCCATAGCGGACGACCCTGGACGTGCTCCTCATCCACGTTAGTCAGTGCCCCTGGTATGAGCCGCATTTGTTTTAATCTCCACTTTCTCTATCCTTTCTACTCTGAGGTCTTGACAATGGAAATCTCATGCAGCACAAAAAGATTAGGGCACTCAGCACAGAGGCCTCACTGTGATGGCCTCAGCCTACTGGAGTTCGTGGCATGCCCAGGCAGCATGTGCAATCCTGATTTGTGAAGTCACAGAACTGCCATAGTCAACAGGTTACTCTGGTCATTGCATCCTACGTGTTCGATGATATGACTCTGTTGTGTTGCTTCACTTTCTCAATTTGTCTATATTTGGTTCTGTTTGCTTTATGGTGAAATTAGGATGCCGTTTTGGCGAAATTGGTAATGCTTGACTTTGTACTGATTGAAATAGGCTCAACTGAAATCGTATTAAATATCTGAAACATTATATGCTTGCCTCTTTTTTGTGTCCTGGTTGTAAATCTCCTCATTTATAAATATGTTATCATCATATATTTGTTCTCCATTTACTTCTCGTTTACACAAAACCTTGGGGCTTACAAACCTTGATTTGTCAGTTTCCTGAGACAATAATGACTGTTATGATACGGTACTACCTGTGTCCATGTGTGCCCAGGTTTCTGTTGTCTGCTTCGTTACCTTCAAAGTTTCAGTCAGTCCATATAATTTGTTTCCTAACTTCTGATTGTGTGTGTGTTTCTAGCTTCTCATATACAACAGATTAGAACAATCAGTTTGTATTCAAAATTATTTTAGTTGTCTCTTAGTTTATTTAATTCAAAAAATATATCCGCCATTTGTTTATTTTTCCAACTGAGAAGCCAACAATTCTCTATACACGCTGGTGCTAATGGATCTGATACCTCTACAGCCGGATCCATCCAGCTCGTCACCGATGTGGAACACATGGGCAAGATGCTGGTAGCCATGGCCTCCATCCCTTCATACAGATTGGCCAGCTGCTAGAGACCAGATTCTCACCACGTCCAAGGTATTCGATGTATGGCCTCTGCCACACATGTTTGCCTATATTTCTTTATAAGGTTAGAAATAGATGTTAATCCTTCTACTGATAACTAATATATCCTCTCAATTGACTTTGGCTAAATAGACCAGTGTTGATAACTAATATATCCTCTCAATTGACTTTGGCTAAATAGACCAGCGTTGGTAATCAGCTTGTATGTCAGTGGTTCTTCGACTGATCAAGAAAGGAGAGAAGTTCAGCTAATCCCTGAGGTAGCATTTTGATCATCAGTTTTTTTGGCCTCCTCTGCTTGTTTGTGCTATATTTGCATATTTGGTGTATTGCCTTTTTTATGTGAAGTTCACTTAATTTAGTTGAATTAAATCTCAGAGCAAAGCATTACAGAAAAGAGCAAATAAGCTCATAGCTAGGTTTCTGAGAGCAAGCGATGTACAGTGCTGTATCTCCTGTTCAGATAATCAAACTGCTGATGCAAGTTTTTTTCCTCTTTAGTTCTAAAAGAAAAGGTAGAGAATAGCATAACACTTACCTGTACCTTTTCTTAAACTTAAATTAAGTTAGCTTTGTTTTATTTTCAATGATCCTATCTTAATAGTCATGATAAGAAATGATGACACTGTGTTCTCTCTTTGGTTCACGAATTTGTTCTCTGTTCTTCAGAGGAGATAGAGTGGTTCATCTAAGAAACCATTTTTTCTCTATCTTGATATGGAGATATGAACAAAAAATAATATTCAGGCCTTTATCAGTTTGATTACCCTCAGTCTTCTTCCTGAAAATATGCCTCCTAAGTTCATGCAGTGTTTAAGAAATTTAGAAAGTTTTGTTCATGTTTGCCCCGGAAGAATTCAGTATATGCATTTGTTTGTTTTACTCTGACCTTTGACAATTCGTTTTGAGTTTCCAGCATCATGCTCCATGTTGGACTCACCTATAGTTCATTACTGCGATCAGTTGTATTGAGCTGATGTCAGCTTCTGTACTGCACAGGTACCTCTGTTTATCTCCATGTGTACCTTTTCCTGTGTATAGTACATGTGACAGAAATCAAGGTCTTGTTCCACCACTCCACCAGTGATACCTACCTGGTAAGCCTGATGTCTACCATTTGTTCTAAGTACATGGAGTTGCTGTTGCCCGCCATGCAGTCCATAAAATTTCTTGCTGCTAGAGAAAGATGTGTGCGATCTAGCACTAGCATGTACTGATGGTAACCATGACACTTGACCACGTCTAACAGTTTCTTTGCAATCGGTCTGGATTAAATCGAAGAACAGAGAAAGTTTTGTTGGTCAACAAAAGTCTAGGTTACAACTTTTTAGATAATTGACGCTAACAATTTCCCGATTTTCAGCATGAGCTTACCATATATAGTTGCTCAAACATTTTGAAAGATGATAAGCTCTTTCAGTGCTTGATCATGGTGTTTTCCTGATTTCAGTTGCATTCAAATTGACTTACATACATAATTAGTTCAGATAGCTCTTTAGGCCACTTTAGCTTTACCCATATTACATTCTTACTATGGGTTGCACTACAGGCCCTTTCGTTCATGCTATTTAATGATATTAAAGTTTATTTAGTTACCAGAGTAGCAATTTTTAATAAACTTCTCTTTTATGTTATATAGTTTGAACATCTGCTTTTTAGCATTTATTGGTTAGATAGTACAATAAAATTTTTAATAGTTTTGGTTAAATTGGCTTACAATATTTTATTGTGGGGTTTGCAGTCGAATCGATTGGACTGGTGATGAGGGAGGTAACTTCAAATGACAATGGTCTTATTTTTCTTGGACTAATCTATATTCAATTTGAGTGCTCCTTTCCATGGCAAGTATTGCCCACGACCAAAAAAAGGTTGTGCTCTATATGATTATGTGTACAAAATACATCGCCTAACATGTTGGTTCGCTTCATTGACCTGTATATATAGATATATAAATATAGTTTTTTTTCTAACTTGAGATTTACTAATTGCAGTTGCCTGGATAAGATAGCATCTCTTAGGCGAAGTAACGCCACCGTCGTGCTTTGTGCTGCCTTGGGACAGGAGCGAGGAGACGTCCAACCCAGTCGGTGGTGTGATGCCTCTTCTTCTCCGTAGGCAGCGGCCACAGAGCACCTCGACGGTCCTATCTGCCGGCAGGTTACCCTCTTCTCCTCCTTGTCTGTATCGTGCCTCCTCCCCCAGATACACCCTTCGCACAGCTGATTGGGGGTGCTGCAGACTGCGCTACCTCCTCTCTAGAGGGACACAACCTTGCATTGCTGACTGTGAATGCTTGCTCTACATCCCTCCTTTTCAACTCGGAGTTTCGCCTTAATTTGGCCATGTACCAATACCACTCTAATTTGTTCTGCCTCCATACTCCTGTATATTTGGTCGTGTCTGCTGCCGTTCTTGGCCTGCGGCAATGAGGCGCAAGTCGCCGCCGGCGATGGTTGTCCCTGGCGAAGGCGCGACGTTTCCGTGCACCGCCGGTAGCCCCTGGCGTGGCTGCCTCCCAGACGACGCCTGCTCCCTCTCTTTCTTGTGTGGCACTGTGCTACAGGAAACCCTAGCTTTCCTTCCTCTCTCGTTCTGTGCCATGTGCAGCCAGATCCAGTGCCCCTGTGGCTGGAACTGTCATCTACTCATTGGACCGACGACGGTGAAGCCATAGCAGAGGGCCCTGAACGTGCTCCTCATCCAGGTTTGTCTTCCTTGCTTTTTATTGATATTGATTCAGACGTTTATCACCGGCCCCGTGCATGATTGCTATTGTTTGAACTTAATCAGACCTTTATTCTGTCACCCACCTAAATTATCAACAAACCCCCACATAAATTATCTACAAACCACTATATTGTATAAATACCGAGGAAAAAAAGAAGCACTGCTGTAAGAATATCTTCTCAAAATCACTCCATACACATGCAATCCACAGATATTTCCTTTTACCATTACCTTCCAATTTGTAGGAACTGTTAGAGCTTTTTGCTTTCACTGTGACCTTCCAATTTGTAGGAACAACTGGTAGAATGAGGGTTCAGGAATCACGAACATAGAAAAATGCATGCGTGTGCAGCTATGTTGCTTTAGTCTCCCACAAACGATTTCAAGGTACTTTTTGGGCCATTCTTAGGATCACTTTTTTCAGACACATTTCTGTACTTCGTTTATAGTTTTAATACCACAGTTCTAATTGGTTCACTTACAAGATTTGGTTTCTGTAAATTGGGACACTCAAATTGTATATGTATGCAATAAGACATTTTAATACAGTACTTATGGAGACAGATTATAGGTTCTGGAATTATTTAATCTGTAGGGTAGAGTCAAACTTGCAATTAGCATCTTTAGTGTTGTGGTAGCCTGGGTTTCTTCATCAATTTTAATATAGGGCATGCCCTTTGTCCAAGTGTTTAGAAGTGTAATTCCTAGCTGAAAGATTGGTATTATTCTCCAAGAAAAAAATTGTGCTGTGCTGAAATTGGCCTTCCATTGTGTGGGTGTTCTATGCGTACTGTATAGTGTTTCCTACTTAGCATTGTGTTCAGACACAATATTATTGATTGTGTTGAGATAAGTGTGTTATTTGGTGGATTTTGGGTTCCACCTGTCCTTTGTGTTTTATTGGTTTATTCGAAAATAATAAATTTGTTACCACATTAAAGATGAGGCCTGTCATTGGAATTTTGTTACCACAAAGAGAGATGTCAACAGTAAACTTATCAGTCCTTTCTACTGATCAATTTGTTCTTTTGACAACAATGAAATTTTCCAACTCATTTCTGATCTTGTGAAAAACTTTACATTTTTGATCTATTCTGATGCATTGATACTCCAAGATCTTAATAAGTGATAACTGATATATTCCTGGTGCCTCTAAAATCTGTAAAGGTTTCCTTTGTGATCTTTGCCTGCTTATCCCTTAGTTTATTAGACGTTGATTGAGGCATGTCATATTATATTCACTGCACTCATAATGGTATTCTCACTGCTACAGAACTGGAAGCAAAGTATCATACCGCATCGTTTTGCGACAACGGCAAAGCTACACCCACTAGAAGGAAGGCTTCGATATTCGGCAACAATTTCTACCTCACCTAAAATCTTTTGCAGAATGTTTCTGAGATAATGTAAACTTAGCCCATTATGTGTCCACATCCCTAACTCGCATTACCTATTTTTCGTTATGCGTTGTATTAATAAGCATAGTCCTTTGTAAGTGCATGTTACTGATCTTTGGTCTATACCATATCACTTTTCAGATAATGTGTTTTTACACCATATCACTTTTCAGATAATGTGTTTTTACATCCAGTAACATCTTATTGTCAACATATGATTTTCCTGTGATAACCAACGTGTAAATGCACGGGCGCGCAAAGGCGCGCGCCCTGATACTAGTTTATTTACCACAGGGAGAAGAGGACCTAGAGCATGGCAACAGCTTCGGGTTCACAGGGCCATCGGAATCCTCTTGATCGTGGTCACGGCGAAGGTTCATTCAAAGCCTAATTGTGACTCATGACTACACAGGGTTTCAAGGTTTTTCTCCATGGTTTGTCATCTTTTTGTAGGTTTTCTCCATGGTTAGTCGTCGTTTTGTAGGGGCCGGGTGCATTAGCGACAACCTCGAGGATTGTTTTTTTGTTGCCATTGATGGATCCATGGCCATGGGGTGATGACGAGATGACTTGCACCACATCATGATGGCAACCCGCTGTGTATGATGGAATGATCTTTGCGGTTCCTTATCTTAGTTCTTATTAAATTCCTTGAAGGACGTACTTACAGTGCAGTCAAGTTTGGCGGAAAAAAAATGTTATAAGTTGTAAAGAAAAAATATAGCATGGTGCTCTGTAGAATCTATTTCCATCTTCAACTATATGAATTTTGAGATAGGCATAAACGTAAACATTGAAAAGTGGAATGTCATATTCCAAGCCAAATAACCTAGTTTATTGAGTAGATTTTAATTTCTTTAAAATAAAGGGATCCAAACAAACCCTAAGGAGAATCGTTGAAAACTCAAGAACTAACCTAATTTCTAACTACACATAAATTTTTGCACACGGTTTTGTGTTTTGCTTTTTTTTACTCTCCTTTCTGACAGTGGCGAAGCTAGAGCAAATTAGAGGGGGTGCACTTACCTTGTGGGTGCATACACATGTCTTATGGGGGTACATATATGGTAAAATTTTAACTAATCTCACTGTTTTTTCATTTTTTGGGGGGTGCATTTGCACCCACCGTCTTCAACCTACCTTCGCCCCTGCTTTCTGATCGTCTAGCATGGCAAAACTCTTGCCATGTATATTTTTTAAAAAACACCTTAGTACAAATCAATGATGACACATACTAATTTCAGTCCATGAGGCAATCACACAAGGATAATCGGCCGGCAAGTAGTAGTACAATATGTTCTCTTGAACTTATTAGCGGTTATCATCAGTCATGGTATATATAATGATTTTTTCACATAATAAAAACAACAGCTGCAGTTGTAGCCATAATAAGTCCCACCGAACAAAGTGACCAAACAAGACACCTGATGCTAAATTAGGATTTGGCATCAGTAACATATACCTGCAAGGGTGCAATGTGCAAGACTGACACCAAATGCTACTACTCCAGCAGCCAAAATTAAATAAAGGATGAAAGGATGGGTGAAGAAAGAACAAGAGGCCAAGAGCGACGACTAGGCGGCACACCTAGCCTCCCACCGGATTGCCTAGGTTTGTTAGCAGTATAGAAGGCAACAACATATTGCTCAGAAATCAGATGATTTATTCATTCATCATGTGCTATTCTGCTGAGCGTAGTTAGACTACTGGAGAAGTTAGTACTTAGACAAAGCTAAAACAAACTATAATATGAAACACATGGTGTATACAGTGAGATTAAAAGGCCATGGCCCAATCATGTGCTTAGAAGGCTAACAAGAGAGGTAGGTGTGGCCCATCCTCTCCTCAATCTTCCACCTCCATTGTTCACCAGAAGCACAGGACTCCCCTCTGCTAGTGCAACAACAAAATCAACATCAGAAGAAGCTAAGACAGGTCAGTGTTTCTTCTTGTTGCTGCTTAAGAGAGCAGGTGACATTAGCAAGGCATGTATATACCACCATACCCTTTGCACTGAGGAACCTCTCCATGGCGGCAATGACATGCCTGCCATGTGGGTATCTCTTCAGGTTGTCTGCATTGTTCCTGGCCACGTCCAACAGCAGATCCACCTGTTGCTCCTGCGCCATCACCACCATCCTCTGGATGACAAAGTTCGCGTATCGATTGATCATCATGTCCTGCACACAGAGACACATATATTTTTGCCAATCATATTCTCTGTATTTCCTATATACGGAGTATTAACTAGTAGGAAATTCTGCAACAGGTAACCAACCACGAGATGGTCAACATGCTTGCTGGCGGCGTCGCCGATGATCTCAGTTATGATGAGCTGCCGGTCCTCCTGGCTCCCGAAGACCAGGCACTTCTCCACCACATTGGACGCGAACTTGTGATAGCACATGCTCACCACACGCCTGTCAAATTTCCTCACTACCATGGATCGCGTGGCCTGGCCTCCATGTTCAAGCAAGTGCTGCACCACGTAGTTTCCGAAATGGTCTGCTGACAGCTTGTTGGCAAACTCAATAATCTCTGCTGTCAGCGTGTGGTACACCTCAGGGTTGTCACAATGGGCCAGCACTTTCTGGGAACAGTGCACAGAAGGGATGGAAAAAGAACTGAATCAGATCAGATGATGATGATAGGTTGAGTTAAACAAGATGCATGATGACACACACACAACACTGAAAAACACAAATATTTGTTGAGCAACCATACCTGGATCACACGGCTACCATAGGGATGGATGGATAGTGCCTTGGCCTTTCCACAGAAGCTTTGGAACATGAACTGGATATGCTTCGGTAGCAGACACTACAATTTTCTGAATAACATGGCTCGCGAACTGGTCGCGAGCACATTTCAGCACTTTGTTTTTGAGCGCTTTGGCTATCATAATCTTCTGATTGTGCTCCCCTACATCAAATGCCTGAAACAAAGACAACAAATGGGTAGTAGGATCGATCAGTGATACTGCTACAAAAATACATCGTAATTAGTATGACTCCACACGACTAGGTGCTCTGGATCGTCGACCACCTGGTCGCTTCGCTCGGTGCTCACCACCTGGCGCTCGGTCTTCGTTGCCGACCAGTTGGCCTTGCTCATCGTGAGCTCACCAGCTGAGCTGGGGACTTCTCGGTGCTCGGGTTCGTCGACCACCTGGCGCTCGGACTTCTTTGCCGACCAGCTGGCCGTACTCTTCGACACTCATCGATGGCTACAGCGAGAGCTTACCAGCTGAGCTGGGGACTCCTCGGTGCTCGGGATCGTTGACCACCTGGTCGGGTCGCTCGGTGCTCACCACTAGGCGCTCACCAACTCTGGCCGTCGATCTCTGAGAACCGATTATCGATCCACGGCACAGAGGCCAAGTATATTATATAGAGAAGGAAGGAAAAGAGGGGGGGAGGGGTCGGACCATACCTGCACTGCACATACGTATATCTTACCGTCACGTAGTACATGGGCCCGGGCCGCCATTAGAACTATGCTCACGGGCCGCGGCACGCATCCCCCAGAGTCCAGAGCTGCCCCAAGACGATGATACCCAGCCCATCCGCGCGCGCTACACGTCTCCACCACCATAGCTTACT
Source organism: Coix lacryma-jobi var. lacryma-jobi (assembly GCA_009763385.1). Taxonomy (NCBI): domain Eukaryota; kingdom Viridiplantae; phylum Streptophyta; class Magnoliopsida; order Poales; family Poaceae; genus Coix; species Coix lacryma-jobi. Next base: position 4,193,613 of record CM019826.1, read on the forward strand.
CGTCAAGCTCCGATCCGGCGGGCACCTCTCGCATCATTCAGCTTCAGGTCCTTATTTGAATGGCATGGGCCAACCCATCAGCAGCACCCCTCCGTCTCCGTCGGACGCCATGCATGGTCTTCAAATCTCCGGCTCCATCTCCATCGAGCGAACTGTGAATGAACACGACCCTTTTGCAGGCGTTGACTGGGTCAGTGGTCAGAGTGAGTTAGTGAAGGACCTGTGGAGGGTGTCATTGGGGATTCCCGTGCTTACAGCCTTGTTTAGTTGCACTCTAATTTTTTTTTCAAAAAGTGTCATATCGGAGTTTACGGTACTGATTTAGTCTACTTAAAATAGATTAATTATAAAACTAATTACACCGCCGCACAATACTTAACGAGACGAAACTATTAAGCCTAATTAATTTGTTATTAGCACATATTTACTGTAACACCATATTATCAAATCATGAACTAATTAGGCTCAATAGATTCGTCTCGCGAAGTAGATTCCGGCTGATAAATTAGTTTTATAATTAGTCTATATTTAATACTTCATGCATGTATTCTAATATTTATTTGATGTGATAGGTGAAATAAATTTGAAAAGTCATTTAAACAAGGCCTACGTCGCGCTCAGCACCAAGGAGTGACTTGAATTTGGGTTGGTGGCGCTTTCTGCAGCCAGCTTGTGACTTGAGTGACCTGCGTGCAAACATGAGATGGGCAAAGGATCAAGTGGTCACAGCGGTAATGGCAAAATGGTCTTACCTACCTCCACCTCCGCCCTTTCCAGAAGCCTCCATCCCCGGCCGCCGCCGGAGCTCGACGCCGGCAAGCTTTGGCTGACGGCAAGGACGGCGACAACCAGGCCATTCTTCCCCCTCGTTCTCCTTCCCCCTCCTCCTCCCTCTTCTCTCTCCCGAGGATGCTCCTGAGTCTGCTTGGGTGTGGCGGCCGGCGGCGGGATTCCGGGCCTCTGTGGCCGGATCCGCTCTGCCAGCGCGTGGATCTGCGGCGTGGTGGAGGGAGGCGACCACAGTGGCGCGGTGGTCCGGCGTTCGTGCTCTGGCCGCTCAGATCTACGGTACGTGGAGGCGGCGGTGGCGTGGCGCTCGTCGTGGCGGCATGGCCGACCCTGGCTTAGCTAGGTGTGCCCCTGCGGCTCCTTGGTGGCGCGGCTGGTGGTGCTAGGCCGGGGTGGTGGCTGCAGATCCGCCGCCTCTGATACTGGATCTGGCGGTCCCTGGCCGGATCTGCTTCGGTGGAGACGACGGATGTGCAGACGGCGACGGTTCGATGCGGAGGCTGCTGGAGGCGTTGCGTGACGTGGTTGATGTGGGGCCGGCTTTGGTTTGGCGGGGTTTGGGACGTTGGTGGGCTGGGCGACTGGGGCTTCTTCTGATCCCGGCCCTCTTCTCCCCGTCAGCTACCTTTCCCCCTCTTCGGCTGGTTTCTGTGGTGGAGCTGGAAGGATCTGCTTGTTGCTGGCCGGTTCCGGCGGGAGGCAGAATCTCGACGGGCTTCTCCCAAGACACTTCTCCTGGCGGGTCTTTGATCTCACCCTTCATGTCCAGGAATGGGTGAACCAGGAGCGTCCCAGGTCCACAGTAATCATTCTCCAAGAATGTCCCTAAGATCTGGGTAGCAGTGAGGGTAGCTAAAGTTAGTGCTTTCTTCTGTAGTTTAACTCGTGTACAAGTGTAGTGTTATCGTATCTGAGACCAAGTTTAGATTCCAATTTTTTACGAGATTCTCCATCACATCGAATCTTTAGACGCATGCATGGAGTATTAAATATAGCTAAAATATATAACTAATTGCACAGTTTGTCTGTAAATGTCGAGATTAATCTTTTAAGCCTAGTTGATCCATGTTTGGACAAAGTTTGTCAAATAACAACGAAAGTGCTACAGGAACTTTACACCAAAATTCCTGCCAACTAAACACTCCCTAAATAACCGCAGCAGCAGCACAAGTCTTGGTTCCGACTCAGTAGGAGGAAGAGGAAGGGGGTGACAGGCTAACCTGCTCGGCGAACTCCGGGATGAGGTCAGGGAACTTGTAGTCCTCGTACCCCGCGTTCTTGGCGCGGCGGCACACGAACTTCGCCGGAGCCCCATCGCCACCGAGCGCTGCGCTGCGCTGGGGAGACCGGCTGCGTGGGCGAGAAGGAGCGGGGAGCCAGGAGTTGAGGGTACGAGGCATCGGCCGCGGTGACCCATGCCCTCGTCGCCATCACCGGTGAGCGCCCGTGCTCGCCTCACTGCACGATTTGCACTCCTGTTCGGGGCGTTCGTTCTAGTGCCGAGATGTTGATTCGACTGTGCCGTCAGATCCCAAATGGAAGGCTGGGATTGCGTCATTGGGCTACAGTAACCTGTCTGCAATATATAGCTGGACGCTTGCATTTGAGCGAGCACACTTCAGCCGAGACTGCATAAGGCAATATCGAACTCGAACACAAATCCGCCGTTTTGTTCGCTGTACAGGGATTAACGATCATAACAAGATAGCGCACATTTTTATTTTGTTCAACTTAGTTCAAACAAATGTCACGTCTGTAGTCTCCTATAATGTGCAGCAGAATACACTACCCAGGTGGTAAAGAAAAGCAGGCAATGCTCATCCATCACGATTCACCATGACGTGCTTGTGCCACATTGTTTGCAACTAGGACATAAAAACAAAAATGTTACTTGCCAATCAAGGTTAACCTAGTTTATTTTATTTGCACATGGTACGAGCCATCAAGAAAAGAGGCTAAAAACAAAAGTGGTATACACCAGTGTAGGAGAAGCAGTCCGCATGAATTCACATGGCACATCAATAACTGTACAGTACAGGCCCCAAAGATTTGAAGAGCTGAAACCAACAAAGGGATACCAAGTACTACACAGCAAAAGTGAGAGCATTCCCAATAATCTTGGAAACCTGTTTCACACTGTACTTGTATGATTTGAACCTCTTCAAAGCAACATCCTCCTCCAAAAACTGCCAAATAGCAATGCAATGTTATTAAAATATTAAAGAGGAGAAATAACACGATTCAAGATAGTAAAAAAGAAATGCACAATGAAACAGTGGTGTGGTGTATTAATGAATTGGTGTGGTGTACGTATCAATAAACTGAACACTCATTCCAAGGATATCTAGTAGAAGAAACAACAACATTGCACAACCTTGATCTGGACCTCTTGTATATGAATGGTTGACACCACATAATTGTGAAAGCCAAATACATGAAGACATAGAAAGCCATCAAATAAAAGTCACATAGAAATATGATTTCCACACAATTAAAGACCCAGGAAAAGTACTAAAACCTCCATCATATTTACTTAATGATTTCATTGTCTTCACCAAGCTAAGAGATGCAACTTTTGACATAACAAAAAACAATGCAGTTCGGCAGTAAGATAGCAACTTCGCAGCATCTGAATTCTGAAATACAGCACTTACGAAACTACAGCCTACAGTGACTGTAATCAAGAGATGTAGTAGTATTATATTACATCTATGCCTCAAAACCATTTGACTGATTCACAAGGTATAAGCACACCAAGACACTACACCATTTAATCTAGATGATCTGATGCATCAGTTGTCGTTTATGTCTTGCCTCAGTCCAGGAAAGGCCACATTCAGGCGATACTCATATATATACTAATGGCAGGGATTGCAACCCTATAGCAAATAACCAAAGCAACGCAAAGCGCCTCTCGAGGTCAGCCATCCTAGGCCAGAGCCCAGCTGCAACTCCTCTACGCGATGCTCCCGTCCCACAGTGACCAGCACCCACTCCACGCCTACAGGAAGCTCCGAATCACAACACCTATGGGCTATGGCCGCCCGTTGCACCCAGATCGAGCCGACGCAGCTCGCAACATGGCGGGTGTGGATCAGACCTAGAGGCACGATTTATCTCTAGAAACCCCACGAGTCACGGCCAGAACCCAGAATCCCGTCTCCCACCAGGCCACCACACGAACCCGCGATCGAAGTACCGAATCAAGGAGGAGATGGCGAGAGAGTTGGGGTGGGGAGCGCTTACCGATGCTATGGGGGGGCAAAGGGGGGCCTGGTTTTCACAGGCCTACTATGGTTAGGCGGTGAGGCAAAGGGGAGCTTGGTTCCACCTGTATGGGTTTGGCGCCGAGGGATCCCAATCTCACACGAGTTCACCCTTGCAGCAAACCGCAATGAGCAAAGAGATTCCCCAGCCGAGGACACTTCGGGAGCTAGATTCACCATCATCAGCGTCTTGGAGTCCCCTCCGAGACACGACTGTGTTGGAAAAAGGGAGACCAGTTAACAATACTTGATACATTTACGATTTAACTTCAACAAAGCCAATGGATCGGAACAAGAGTGCCAGTGAATGAGGAAAAGGTAATACCTGGAGCAGATATGTCAGCGTTGAGTTCCTAAATGGAACGTGTTCCTCTTTCTTTGCAATCGAGACGATGACATCACTTAAGCATGACAGGCTTTTGTTGATAGCCTAAGTCAGAACAAAACCATGCTTCTTCGTTATTACAAAATATATACAAATTAACACACAAACAATGCTAAGGGACTATACAGCAAATTACCATGGTCTCTTTCAGCCGATCACCAGTGGCACCACTTTTGCTGAGGCGCTCACTGCCTGCTAGATCTATAAGATTGAGCACTCCTTGCACTTGTTGATCCGTTCCCTGAAAAGAAAAATGGTCAGTTATAGACGAAAAGACAACATGGCAAACAACATTACATGTGAATTAGACTATATACCTCATTTACACCGAAAATCCTAAGAGTGAAAAGACAGTGAATTCTAGATGATTGCTCATTCATTTGTGTTCTCCCAACTGATCTGAAAACATAATGAATAAATAACTGTTTTAGGTCCAGTGCGGTTTTAGGTCCAGTGCGCCAGAACCAACTCATCCTGCAGCACCCAATTCTCAAATCTAGAACTCAAAAAGAAGTTTGAGAACACAATTGCAGTGATATGATGAAAACTTGAAGATATTACCATACAGGTTTAATAAAATTAGCACAAGATATTACCATACAGGTTTAATAAAATTAGCATCTGTGCTGAAAAGACAAACTAGTATGGAGCACACAGTGGATAATGAAGAACTTGAACCTGGGCTGATAATTTTCGGCATCCAGATTTACTTTTGCTTAAGAAAATATCAATTGGTACCATTTTTCTATACTCGAGAGTTCATCATAACCATATAATGGGTACCATCAAACAAGTGACATGCCTAAAGATCTTGTCATGATGACAGGCAACAGAATATAATGTACGTAGTGACTTTCTTTACATAGCTGCATCATATACTACATCTGCTCCTAAAAATTATGGCACACAAATGAATACTCAAGATCAATAGAATTTTCCTATTATATACTCTTTATGACCAGATACTTAATGCTGAAACTTTGAAAATAAGTGTTTTACCTCCTCTGAGCAGCCCGCCTGAGAAGAGAAGAAACTTCGTTGATACAAGTTACATCAACGACCGTAAGGTCTAACACTCTAGTGTTGCCATTGGCATCATGCTTGATACTGTCCTTTGAAGCACCACCATCCTGAGCAGCCACACCTTTCGGCACAAGCAAGTCACATATGGTCTCATTGTAAATCTCCAACATTGAGGCCTGAAAGTTTAGAATACACCATGATAACAGTTACAGAAAACTTGTTCACTGGTTAGTCCAATTAAATAAGTAAATTACCAAAAACAAACCTGCATATTATATCTCCAACCCTGTGACTTAAGTATCTGGCTAGCTTAAAAAAATTGCTCCAAAGATCGTGGTATCATTCCTTTTTGATCTTCTAACTCAGGATTGCCCATCATTGTATATGTTTTACCAGAACCCATTTGCCCGTAGGCAAATATGCAAACCTAAATGATTTACCATTTTTTAGTTGCATTCTAAGAAAACTAGATATTGGGAAAAAAAATCTTTTTTTCTAGACTCAGTAAAGGTAATCTTAGTTAAGTCATCCAAATACTGTACCTTACAGCCATATCTAGGGCACTTTGGACGAGTTGAGATATTTCTATGAAAACATGTTCTTGTGATGCAGAAGGATCAAATACTTCATCAAGAGTAAATGAATATCCTTGTGCTGAAATAATAAGAAATGCAATTATATCATAATCAATATTCTAAAATACAACATATCAAAGTCTCGAACTACAAAAATGACTGTAAACATGACTCTACCATTATGTAACAACTCAATGCCTCGGCCTAAGTTTTCTCCACTCTTGGGATATGAGACCGCTCCTGATTCATTTGCTAGCAAAGGCCTTACTCTACAAAATACCCTTATGTTTCCCTTCAACTCCTGCAAAGAAACAAATTCAGGAAAAGCCAAATAGCATATATGTATATAAAGTGGATCTTTGAGAGCTTAAGAGAATTCCCTACAAGAATTGTGTTATGTAGCTTTTTCCGTAACTTCTCTCCGTCCAGAATTCTTTGCTCAGCCTCTTCAAGGCGTGTCTCCAACATTTTCTTCATGTTCTCATACTCAGTCATGGTTTCTGAGGCAGTCATATCAGACCTCTGCACAGTTAAGAAAAGGTTGAAGATATTAAATTTCTATGAAATATTTTTACTACACAATGTGAACACTTGGTTCATTAAAAAACATATAGATAAACTTGTACCAACAGAGATATAACAAAACATTATTACATTTGATGATTAATGAAGAAATAGGCATGTGCACACCTTTGACCTATCCTCAGCAGCTACAAGCTTAATTTTCAATGTGTCTATCATTTTTCTTTGGGATAAACATGTTTCCTATTTCATTGGAAACATGTTAGCCATTTTCACTTATCTAAGATAACAATCAAATTATATAGACCTATAGTCATACCTCGAGGGCAGAGATTTTTGCTATGGCGTTGTCTAACTTAATTATAGATTTTCTAGTCATTTCTTTGTATGTTCCAACAGTGTTATTCTCCTCCAATTCCTTTTCCACAAGAAATTCTTGCACTTTGATTTTTACAAGTCTTTTGGTCAACTGGGCTCTTATCTCAACATAATCCTGTAGATGAACTGTGAGATTACACACATAAAAACAATGAATCTTAAAAGGAATAATCAAGATAGAAAAAATCTCACTTTGCCCTTAGAGACACTAATCAGTGTTTCGATTAGCTCAACACATCTACCAGTGTCTAGTGTCAAATCAATGTATTCCATTGCTTTCTTAATCATAGCAGTAATGACATGCAATAAACATAAGTGACAGTAACAAGTGAGATACATATAGTGTTCGTACAACTTCTCGTGTACAGCTTCTGTTACCAGACTGGAGTTCAGCAGATGTTTGGGTCAATACCTCGAACCAATAGCTAGAGTCAACCAATGTTTTAAAGGCATCGCCTAGGCAACCTGGGCGTCGGAGGTCGCCTAGCCAGGAGCCATATGGCGTCCGCCTTGGCGTCTAAGGCATCCGCCTTTGGCGTTAGGCGTCTGGGGCGTCGCCAGCCAGCCTGAGGCGGTCGCCATACACGTGAGCAGCCACGCGCGGGAAAGGGAAGGGGCTTAGGGCGGGGAATCGCTCCCGCGTGGGACTTCTCCCGCCTTCCGTCGTTCCGAACGCGCGCGCAGATGAAACCGCGCGGGAATAGAGAGGGATTGACGAAATCTCGCGGGAATGGAGAGGAATTGTGAGAGATAGGGGACTGAGAAGAGAGGGAGAGGCAGACCTGAGAGTTTCTTCCCCACTCGCGTCCAGGTTCCCCGCATCCGCTCAGAGCCGCGCGTCCGCTTGCTATCTTTCGCTTCCTCTGTGCGGACCCGTGCGTCCGTCCGCACGAGGGCCAGGACAAGTCGCTTCCTCTGCGCAGATCCAGGATGGCTTCACCAGTGCCCAGCTCTGCCCAGCAACAAGCCATGGCTTCACCGGTGCCCAGCTCTGCTCAGCCTTCAGGCCAGCCCTCCACTGGACCAGGTATCCCACGCCTCTCTCTGTTTCTCTTAAAAAGGCCAAAGCTTTGCATGTGGCATGTGTGGCTGTCCCCTGCTTCTTTTTTTTGAAAAGTGTCCCCTGCTTTGTTTGCTCTGAGAAAGGCTGAAGCTTGCATGTGGTTGTCCCCTGCTTTGTTTGTTTGCATATAAAGCATTCCAGATAGCACATCACATGGGGTACAATTGTTTATTTGTCTATTTGTGCTTTGATCTATAGATGCTAAATGTAGTAGTACATTAGCTGTTGTTGCTCTGTTTTTGATATGCTAACTGCACTTCCTTTTATGCTAATTTGGTTTGTTTATTAGGCCGGAGGGTGCTGTGTGCTCTGTTTTTGGTGCTGCTCATTAGTTTAACGATGCTTGACAGTGCTCATTAGTTTACTAAAGCTTGCATGTGGCTGTCCCCTGCTAGAGGGTGCTCTAGTTTACTGATTCCTACACATTATGCAGCAGGAACCATGATAAGTACACCATCAATTGTCAGCGGATATGATCCCAAGAACGATCCAGCCCGAAAGCCGCAAAGGTCAAAAGATCCAGCGTGGAGGTTTGGTTATTGGCCCAACCTTCAAAACAAAGATGAGGTGACATGCACCTTATGTGGTGGCTCGGTTTGTGGAGGGATTAAAAGGTTGAAGCAACATTTGGCAGGAGGTTATGGAGATGCAAAACTATGTCCAGAGGTGAGCACTGAAGTTAGGAGGGAGATGGTAGCTTACTTGGATGCAAACAAGAGGAAGAGACCATTGGTTCTAGATGATGAGGTGGTGGAGGTGGCAGCAAATGAGTGAAAGTGCATTCGCCCCCAATGTGGGTTTTGGCTAATTAATGACAATCAAACTTGGGACTAACCAGTTTATAAAAGCATGTATGCAGGTGTTAGTCCTTAGAAAGATTTGAAATGATGAAATCACGTGATCAAAGCACGATGGATACTTTTGGACCTATTGATGCCTAGCTCAAGTGGTAGTTTAAAATTTCTATTTTAAACTTGAGTTATAGGTAAGCCGGACTATGAAGAGGGTCACAAAGTAAGTTGGCTAGATGTGGAGAAAAGTGCTCAAATCGACTAACCTTAGTTCGCTTGAGAGACACCGCACAATCACGAACACGTAGAGGGTAAATTCATTTGGTCGGTGGTACCGACTATGGGTGGTCGGTGGTACTGACCACAGCTTCTCAGCGCAGCGCTCAATCATCCTCTCTGTGTTGGTCAAAAAAGGCCTGGCGGTGGTACCGCCATAACCTCGGTACCACCGGCCCCGGAGGTACCGAGCATGGCCGGTAGTTACCCTGGTTTCGCTGACCTCTCTGTTCGAGTTGAATATGTCTTGGCGGTGGTACCGCCATAACCTCGGTACCACCGGGCTCGGAGGTACCGACGGAGGTCGGTGGTAACTTGGCTTTGCGAGGCTCTCTGTGTTGTGTTGAATATGACTTGGCGGTGGTACCGCCATAACCTCGGTACCACCGGCCTCGGAAGCACCGACCGAGGCTCGGTGGTTGAAAGTTTTTCAGGGCTCTCTGGTCTGACTAGCCTTTGACTTGGCGGTGGTACCGCCATAACCTCGGTACCACCGGCCTCGGAAGCACCGACCCAGGCTCGGTGGTTGAAAGTTTTTCAGGGCTCTCTGGACTGACTAGCCTTTGACTTGGCGGTGGTACCGCCATTACCTCGGTACCACCGAACTCGGAGGTACCGACCCTCGGGCGGTAGTTTCCGAGGGACCGAGTCCCTAACTGAGTTGCTCTCTGTTCGAGCTTGTTTTGGCCTGGCGGTGGTACCGCCATAACCTTGGTACCACCGGCCTCGGTGGTTCCGACCTTGGCCCGGTGCTTGTCAGTTTGACCAGATCTTGGTGTATGCGACCGTTGTGACATGGTCGGTGGTACCGACCATGGGTGGTCGGTGGTACCGACCAGCCTCGGGACTGGGGGAGTATAAATACCTCCCCTCTTCACTTTTCACGGACACCCACTGATTCCACTTACTTATTGCACACCTAACTCTGGACAAACTCTCTCCAAGCATTGACTCACCACTCTCTCTCTCCCCCTTTGCTCCTAGATTCATTCCCTTGCGAGATTTGAGCTAGGGAAGTGAGATTCGAGAGTGTGAAGCATCAATCTTCGACTTGAGCACTTGGTTTCCATCTTGCCGGCTTGCTTTGTGTCTTTTACTCTTGAGCTCTTTGAGCTCTAGCCGGTTAGGTGTTCTTCGTGGTAGCCCGTATTGATTTACTTGTGAGGGCTCCCCGAAGCGTTTGTATTACCCTGAGATTTCTAGTAGAGATACTCTCGTAGCCTTTGTGGTTGCTTGAGTGAGGCGAGGAGGTGAAATAGACTCCGACCTTTGTGGTCACCTCAACAACGAGGAAGTAGGCACTCCTTAGTGGATTGGCCGAACCTCGGGATAAATCGCGTGTCCCGTGTGCTTGTTGTTGTTGTCCCTATTTTCTCTACTTCACTTGTTATTGTGTTCTTCGTGTTCTTCCTATCCCTATCTCTTTCTTAGGTTGGGAAGGCTCGATCTACATAAGGGGAGCAACCAAGGTTTGGTGAGAGTAGATTTATCATATATCATTCTTAGGAAAGTGGGCTAGAAACTTGTAATATTTTCATAGCTTACATTCATCGGATTTGTAGTTTCTTTTAGGATCCCGGTTGTGCCATTTGTTTGTGTTGGTAGTACCGGTGTTTCACACCCGGTAGTACCTACCCAAACAAACCGGCCTCTTCGGTTACTATCTAACTACATCTTATAGTTTGTGAAGTTTCAGATAGTCAAAATCACCTATTCACCCCCCCTCTAGGCTGATTCGGTCCTTTCAATGAGGCTCCTGCAAATGAGGCTGCTGATGCAGTACGTCTTAGTTCAGGGACTGCGGCAAAAAAGAGGCAAGCATCCTTACAATTCATGGTTGTTGGCAACAAGACTAAACTAGAGGGAAAGGCAAACAGATCTGTAGTTGAGATGCTTCGGAAAACACCAGAAGAGATAGTAGATGAGAGACTTTTAGGCTCTTATCAGCCAACAATTGTGTCTAGTACAAAAACCAAGGAAGAGAAGCATTATGTGGACACACAATGGGCCTTGTTCTTTTATGAATGTGGCATACCTTTTAATGCAGCAGCAGCAAGGCAGTGTTAGATTGCAATTGAGGCCACAACACAATATGGTTGAAGATACAAGCCTCCAACACCATATCAACTTGGGGATCCATTACTCCAAGAAGCTGTGAAGTCAACAAGTGTCATGAGATAAGAGCATGAGAGAGCATGGAAGCATTATGACTGCACACTCATGTCTGATGGGTGGTCTGATAGAAGGGGACGCCACTTGATTAACTTCCTTGTAAACAGCCCGGAGGGACTTATTTCTTGGAGTCCATTGATGCATCAAGTGAAGTACATGATGCATACATGCTTGCTGGTTTGCTAGAGAAGAAAGTTGAGGAGATTGGGAAAGACAAGGTTGTTCAAGTTATCACAGATAATGGTGCTAACTTCAAGGATGCAGGCAAGATTCTCATGGACAGGATCCCTACAATATTTTGGAGTCCATGTGTTGCTCACTGCTTGGATCTCATGTTAGAAGAAATAGGGAATTTGTCGGAATTCAAGAAACCTATTACACGTGAAAGGCGTGTGACAACTTTCATATATAGGCATGGGAGGATCCTTAGTGCCATGAGGGAGAAAACAGGTGGGGCTGACCTTGTGAGGATGGTGGAGGATGAGTGCAAGGCGTGCTCACTGCTTGATGTGCTTGCAAGAATGGTGGAGGATGAGGAAACTAGAAGCAAGATCAATGCTCAAGCTATGGATTATGAATATCTTAGAGGAGAAGCCTTTTCAAATAAAATGGCCATGCAAAACCTTGAGTCAATGAGTCCTTGTAAGTGTTTCATTTACATTTTAATGTTAGCAAGTGTGCATCATATCAATTTAATTTCAGCTATCATTTGTTTGCTCTAGTTGATTGGTGGCGTTCCTATGGTGGTCGTGCTATTGAGTTACAAAGGTTTGCAAGGCGTGTGGTTAGTCTTTGTGCTTCATCATCGGGTTGTGAGCGAAATTGGAGCAAATTTGAATCTGTGAGTATTTCCTCATTTGCTTGTTGCCCTTACCAATATTTCAGCAAGCAGTTAATTCTTTTTTTTGTTGCAATTGTGTTTCTGGTTTTGCAGATCCACACAAAGAAAAGGAACAAGTTGTTGCATAAGAGGCCGAATTTTATTGTCTTTGTTGCCTACAACCAGAAGATGAAATCTAGGTTCCAAAAGTTACGCCAAAAGAAGGGAAAAAACTTATTGAGGACTTTGATTGGAATAATGAGTGGGCTGACTCATTGCATGTACCCCTCAAAGTGCTCGTGGGTGTGAGTGTAACCTTACATGGAACCTTGTTGATGAATCTGTTGGAGCATCGCAATCACTTCAAGGCCGAAACTTTCCAAGAGCAGCCCACAAGCATGCAAGAAATTCTGCACCTGTGGTGAATGAAGATAAGTTGGGTTGAGACAATGAAGAAAATCCAGATCCATTTGATGATGCAGATGTGACAGATTGTGAGGATGATCCAAATGATACCAATGAAGGTGGAGAAGACAATGAAGCAGCCAACATTGTTGAAGAGTTTGATGATGACTATTGAGACTTGAGAGATTAGTTCAGTCCCTCTTTTGTAAGCTAATATATGTGCTGCACTAGCAGCACTACTAAGCCATTAGATACTATTTTATGGCTACTAAGAGATGAAACATTTCATATTTGCTACTTGCTACTTTATGTGGTGCCCTAGAACTCTAATAGCACTACATATTATGCTTATAATTGGCTATATTAAGGTTGGGTTGCATCTGAATTTTTATTGGCATTATATTAAATTGTATGTATGGCGTCGCCTAGGCGAGCGCCTTATTCGCCTAGGCAGCTGGAAGGGGGTCGCTCGCCTTGCCTCGCCTTACCGCCTTTAAAACATTGGAGTCAACACCAAAATTACAACAAAGTTACAGTAGTAAAATACTCCTTTACCCGATTCAATCACACGTTATTCAGCGAAAATTTGATGTTTAAAGGCCACTCGGCCTCAGTACCAGCAAACTTGACTACTAAAGCACATCTAAAGGATCTCATACACATACTACAATCGAAGACGTGAATTCTCTGGTTTCTCCTCTTATAGAGGTAAATGATACAAGAATTTAGCGTCTCCCATTTGCCGGCCTTGTAGCAGAGCTCGACCATGTCGATGAGGGTCTTTATCAAGCGGCGAAAATTTTTTGGACGGTCTCCTCTTCTTTTCCTCTTCAATAAGCAACATTATTTTCTCATAGAAGCTGGTAGTGTCGTCCTCCTGCACTGTGTTGGTGATTGTGATTTAGACTTATTTCATCGATTAACCTTATGTGGTGCTGTTATTTTTCTTTTTTTCGTTTGATTTGCACAATATTACTCTTAGATCTTGCGATGCGGCCACTGAATACCATCGGATCTATTATTTTTCTACGCTTTGGCACTAGGTCTGTGATGATTTTTATCTGGGGTTTTGGGTGGCGCATCCCTCTGATGTTGCAGCCATTCCTATCAATTTTCTTGATGTTTGGTACTTGAATTAGTAGCTTGATTCAAATGGTTTTGGAAGAAACACAGTGAATCAAGGGATCGATTGATGGGGTGAAGAAGAACATGAAAAGCAGACAAGGTGGTTACGACTACATTTCCTTGAGATCCAAAAACACAGAGAAAGAAATCACTGTGGGTCACAAACAGCAGATCTAGAGGTAGAAAAAACCTAACAAAGGATAGAACAAAAACTGAAGTGACAAGGTGGAAATGGGAGAGCCATCCCTTATTTATAGCCTAGACAAGTTTCTATTCCCCAAACTACCCCTAGGATACAAAGAGCGAACTAACTAGCCTGAAGGCACTTTAGTCCAACTTTAGAGATATTTTGATCCAACAGCCCCGAGCCTCCTCACCAGGACGCTTAGCCTCGACTCAAGCTCCTTGATGCCTTCACATGCCGCCGTGTTCCGTCCTTGGAACCTTCGCTTGGTTTTGAGGCCCAAACCAGCAAACCCGTCTGCCTGAGTTTTGAGGTCCAAACTCAGAAACCTGCCTGTCCAGGTTTTGAGGCCCAAACTTGGAAACCGTCCTCCTGAGTTTTTGAGGCCCAAACTCGGAAACTGTCGACCTGAGTTTTGAGGCCCAAACTCGAAAACCATCGCCGGTGGTTTTTTGAGGCTCAGCCACCAAACCCACCGACACCGATGTCGACGCGTGTCCGACCTCTGCCAAGCACGACGTCTTCGCCTTCCTTCCTGACTCGACCAATGACATTTGCATCTCCCATGTAAACTCATGTGCGGCCACCGCCAAGTGTCATGACGCCATCGCCCTCCATCTTGACTCGATCGACGACGTCTTCATCACCCCGTGTACTCTTGCACTTGTCGATGTCACAAGTGTCAGCCACCGCGGCTGATCCTCCGGCCCTCCGGTCCCTCAGTCCAAGCCTCACGTCCGTCCTTCACCGCTCCCGGTCCGTCGGGACAGCACATTTCTACTTTACCTTCACCTTGCCATTGATCACCGCCTCCAGACTCCACACCTGCACAACACAAGCCAAGAGACACGTCGACTCATGCCACACGTGAGTCCATTGACAATCACTCATCACCAAGGGCACATATCAACCTTGTGTTCTCAATCTCCCCTTGATGAGTGCATTGTGAACACCCCCACACACAAATGGAAGAAACAAAGAAAACAGAAAAGAAGGAACTCATTCATATGCCCAAAAGCCAGATAAAAGCTAAAACAGGGCGATTTGGAATGAGTAAAACTTGGACCCCAAAGACATGGGCAGTGGCTCGATGCGTCCAAGCAAGTCGGAGCAAAACTCCCAAAATGGAGTAAAACACTTGGTCCCCAAAGACATGGGCAACGGCTCAACGCGACCAGGTGAAGCAAAACTACCTCGCTCATCGCGACCAGCTCAACGCCGACCAGGCTCTAAACAACCAGCAAAGCAGCTAAAAGAGCAACTCCCCCTAAAACAATGCAAGCTCTCAACAAAGGTGGAACTCCCCCTGAACGAATGCATCTCTCCTTTTTGGGTTGATTTTTGAAAGAAAAACTCTCCCCCTTGTTATGACATCCTCCCCAAGAGATAATTTGTCGTGGAAGTTTCTCCCCAAGATTTGTGTGACAATAGATACCAATTCTCCCCCTTGTTGACACATGCACAAATCAAGGTAAGGAGCCTCAAACTACACTCTCTCCCATGAAAATATGCTACGAAATGCAAAGGGATGCGAATGCAGAAGCTTCAGGTATATAACAATCAGAGTGAAAAGATGCTATAGCTAGTACAATTGTGTGTGTAAGGCATTAGGTACAAGCGAATGCTCAAACTAATCAAATGTATACGAAATACGACAACTAAGCATTTTGTTCAGTTTTAAGCAAATTGCACAAGTGAGTTCACCACCTAAATAGCACTTAGCAAGTATAAACCGGAAATCAAAACAAGTGCTAGAACAGGTATACAAGGTAAACTACCCCTAAAAAAGGTCAATCATCATGCAAAAGATGAAGCAAAGACTTGTGTTTTTCATCAATTTTAATATTTTAGAGTTTGCAGCTTAAACACAAGTTCATATCAAGCATGTGATTGCGAGAGGTTGTAAGTACTCACATTGCTTTACTTTTCAAACGGGTGAAGCCTATGCAAAAGCAATCAAAAGCTTAAGGCACTGGTTTCAGTCATACACGACATTGCTCGAGTTCGACTCAAAGTGCAAAGAGAGGCAGTCTTGATACAAGGAAGTGTTGTCAGCACAAACCCATCTTGATCTTTCTTTTTCAACTTAACTTGGATTTCAAAATTTAGCACAAGTTTTAACAAAGCATATCCAAGCAAGTGAGTAACTCAGTGAAAGAGACAGCAACCATGAATACAGGTAATAGCAATAGGATCTCAACAGTCCTACACATGCTAATTACTATGCTCAGTGGTGAACAGTTTTTAGATTTCATCAGTGATTAATCAAGTTCATCATTGTTGATGCAAAATTCTTGCAAGCAAGCACACTCACAGTCGAAGATCGAAGTAGAGAGGATCTTCGATCCGTGTGGCTTCTCTAGCAAGCCGGTCTTGACTTGATCGGTCCTAGTGTGCCAGTCAATTTGACCCTACAATTGACAAGGAACAGAATGATCAGTAATTTAAGATGGAACATGTCGGTGTTGTTCCAGACAGTTCCAAATGTGTGGTCTAAACGATCGATTTTAGAGGGCACCAACTGTGGCAGAACCTCCCGGTAATGTGGCCCCACCTGCACACGTCATCGTCTCCCAGTGATCTAATAACTGTGCACGTGTACCACATCACTGAAAAGATCTGTCGGGTGTTCCCGAGGTAACCCTGAATTATCCACGAACCATAGGATCATCATCACTCAGGGTGGAATAATTACAACATTACAACAGTTGATACAAAATACATCGGAGTGCGGAAGCAAGATAGATAAACTTTATAAAAGCATGAATAAGTTACTTTCTAAATAAACTTAACTTGGATTGCGAAAATAGAGTAGCACTACAGAGCCACACTTAGGCGGAGCACCTAAGTTGGAGAGGGAGCAACCAGATCACGTCGAGCCCACTGACATGATCTTGTTTGACACCATGAGTCAACACCTACAACAAGGGATAAACAAACCCTGAGTACGTGCGGGTACTCAGCAAGACTTATCCGTTAAAAGAAAAAGACTCCAGGGTCATGCTGGCTCTAAGGGATGTAGTGGGGTTAGCATAAGAGAAGAGATTTGCAGAAAAGCATCCTACCAGTTGATCCTATTTTCAAGTTTTAGCAGTGTGTTAAGTTATGAAACAGAATCCACTTTGCACCTATCTAAATCATACACTTGAATACTTGATTAAGCATCACATCACATGATCTTGAATATCATCTTTCATTGCTTTCTACGTTGATGGTGCGAGGATCAAGTCTCCTTTTCTCGTGGAGCAAACGACATATGCAAGACTTAACTTACATATATCAACCTGACTCATAGATCCTCTTTTACCGGATTGGGTTTGCGCCACCTGAGAGTACGGTACTCCAGTACCCTACTGTCAATCTGGATGAGTACGTCCATCTCAGATCGGTAGTGTGGGTAACACACTACTCCCGCCATCTCTCCACTCCCAGTTGAAAGCCCTAGTTTGGTTTTGGTTAATTGATGAAACCTATTTGGTCTAATCCTATTGATAAGCATATGTGTAGCTTATAAGAAAGGATTATGACCAAGCCAAGTGGTGGAGCTAGCAAGATGGCAACCATGGAGGATGGTGTTGGCCACCAGCACTCAAGAGATCAAGTGCTCTACCTTTGGTGAAATAAGAAAAGAAGAGAAAAGATGGAGCAAAGAGGCCCGAAGGCAAAGGTATAACCTATAGGGCTCTTTGTTTTGGTGATCAAGACACTTAGCGAGTGTGATCACATTTAGGATAGATAGCCGTACTATTAAGAGGAGATTATTCACGGCTTATGCGGTGTTCAAGTGCCACTAGGTGTTCTCTAACATATCGATGCTATAGACCTAGTGAGTGACTAATAAATCCTTTGAAAAATGTTTTGAAAATGCTAACACACTTGCACAAGGTGGTATTCTCTTGGTGGTGTTGGCACATTTGAAAAGGAGAAGAAACCGGAGTTGAAAACGTGGTTTTCAGGCTTGACCGGACGCTGAACAGCGACCGGACGCTGCGATCGGACGCGTCCGGTCAGTTGTGAAGAAAAACGACCGGACTCGCCTGTACCACTGTTCACGAGAGGGATCAGGTTCAAACAGTTTGATCGGACGCTGAGTGAGTCCGGTCACTGGTGACCGGACGCGTCCGGTCGATAAAAAACCTCTCTGGAACCTCTCTGGTTCTGACCGGACGCTGAGCGAAATTCTTGACCGGACGCGTCCGGTGCCAATGACATAGAGTCCGGTCATTGTGAAGCTTTTCGTGCAATTAGCCGTTGGACGATCAGACGAACGACGTTGAATTCGCGTGGACGCGTGGCTGCCATCCAGCGACCGGACGCAGTGGGAGCGTCCGGTGCTAACTTAACGGTGCGTCCGGTCGTCGCGATTTTCGCGCAGTGAACAGGTAACGGCTCTATTTGTTTGAGGGGCTTATAAATATGAGTTGGCCGGCTTAGGGGAGATCTCTCTGGTACATTTTTGATTCCTAAGCCTTCTAGTGAGCATTGACAAGCCTCCCCACTCATCTCCCAAGTTGAATTGATCAAGCCAAGTGAGATTGAGTGATCTAGTGCGCGTTCTTGATAGAGTTCAATCTAGTGGCACTAGTTCTTCGCATCGGCATTGGGTATTCTTGTTACTCTTGGCATTTGCCGGTGCCTAGACGGCTTGGAGGCGTTGAGGTGGTTGATTGGCAAGAGTGGAGATTGTTCTTGGCCACCACCGATTGAGATTGTGAGAGGTTTTGGAGCCTCACCTCGCCGGAGCGGCAAGAGGCATCCTTAGTGGATTGCTCGTGTCATTGAGCTACCTCACTAGCGGTAGATTCTTGTGGCGCTCTTCGTGAGCTTGGCTTAGCGCCGATTAGCCGCCGGATCACCTAGTGTTGGTCGACACAACGGGGAGTAGCGTGCCGGCAAGCACGTGAACCTCGGGATAAATCTTTGTCTCCCGAGTGCTATTTGTGGTTGTGTCCCATTCTTGGTGATTGGTCTCCATCTTCATATTCTTGGTGATTGGCTTCACAAGTGGTTTTCACCGGTGATTGGCTCTCTACTTGGCGATCCTAAAGGCTCGGTGAAATCCCCCTTATCTAGTTCATTTACTTTGTATATTTATATTGATCTATATCTCTTGTATTGATATCATTTCTTGTTGCACATCTCTAGTCATATATCTTGTGTAGATAGTGGTAGTTAGCTTACCTAGTTCCTTGTACACACTTGTCTTGTATACTCTTTGTACATCATTCTTGTGCTAGAGCTATAGTATTTTTATTCCGCATTTGTTACTAGCTCTAGTTGATTGTGTGCCATAGAAATATTAGGTAGAACTATTGGATAGGTGGCTTGCAACACACTATTAGGCTAGCGCAAGAAGCTTCGCCGTTTGTTTTACTAATAGTGTTTGCCTAAGAAAATTTTGTAGATTTTTAATTAGGCTATTCACCCCCCCCTCTAGCCAATTTGGACCTTTCAAGTGGTATCGGAGCCGTGGTCACCGATTGTTTGAGGCTTAACATCCTCCGGTGTTGAAATGGCTCAAATCAACTATATGGGGAAGCCACCACATTTTGACGGCACCAACTTTGATTGTTGGAAGAGGAAGATGTGTGCATTCACAAGAGGAATGAATAGGAAGATTTGGGATGTGATAGAACATGATTTTGCAATAATTGATCCCACAAGTCTCACTCCAAGAGAAGAAGAGAAGCTCCAATGGAATGATATAGCAATCAACCTATTCTATGAAGCTTTTGATACAAAAGTTTTTGAGCAAATCAAGGACCTTGAAAGAGCAAATGAGATATGGGAAAGATTGGAAGAAACATATGAAGGCACCAAGGCGGTCAAGGGAGCCAAGCTATATATTCTCAAGGACAAGCTTGCTACCTTCAAGATGCAAGATGATGAGAGCATACCGGAAATGTTTCACCGGTTGCAAGTTATTATCAATGACTTGAAGGCTTTGGGAGAGAAGGTGGAGGACAAGGACTTTTCTCACAAGTTTTTGAGATGCTTACCACCAAGGTTTGACACTTTGGTGACCATCTTAGTGAGAGAAGGATTAGATACGGTGACCCCAAACCAAGTACTAGGTGATGTGGTCACACAAGACACATACCGTGTGGAACGGGATGGGGGAGCCCAAGAAGAAGAGAAGAAGAAGAAGACCGTGGCATTCAAGGCTTCATCTTCCAAGAGCAAGAACAAGGGCAAGGCAAAGAAGGAGGAAAGTGATGACGAAGACACAAGCTCAAGTGAAATAGATGATGAAGAGATGGCCCTATTTGTCAAAAGATTTGGCAAATTCATGAAGAAGAAAGGCTATGGAACTAGAAAGAGAAGAGATGCAAACAAGAGCACAAGCAAGAGGTGCTATAGATGCAAGAGCAAGGATCACTTCATTGCGGATTGTCCATACTCTAGTGATGAAGATGATGATGACCGCAAGAAGAGCAAGAAGAAGGACAAGAAGGAGAAGAAAGAAAAGAAAGAGAAGAAGATGGGCAAGAAGAAGGGTGGATCCTATGTTGTCACATGGGATAGTGATGCTTCCTCAAGCGATGATGATGATTCAAGCAATGATGAGAGGAAGACCACCAAGAAGAAGGCTATGGCTAGTCTTGCTATCTCAAGCAAGCCTTCTATCTTCAACACTCCATCGTCATGCTTCATGGCTAAGGCCACTAAGGTATCATCCGATGAGAGTGATAGTGAGAGTGATAGTGATGATGATGAGGAGTACTCAAAGGAGAACCTCATAAGCATGCTACAAGATGCTCATTCTTACATTGAGACTAAGAGGAAGGAGTGCAAAGAATTGCGCAAGGCCAACAAGGCTCTTGAGCAATCCTTTGATGAGCTCAAGTCCACTCATGAGAGGCTAAAGGAAGCCCATGAGAAGCTTGACCAAGCTCACACTAGGCTTAAGGAAGCCCACTCCTCCCTCCTTGATCAAAGTAAGATTGAGGATGTTGTAGAAACATGCAACATAGGAGTAACTTGTGATATACTTGATGAATCATTTTATGCTCCTATTATTGTTGCTCCCATCAATGCATCATCATCATCTAGCTCAGCTAAAATGCCTACTTCTACTACTTGTGATTCATCATTGGTTGTAGAAAATAAGAACCTTAAAAACAAGGTTGTTGAGCTCACTCATGCTTTAGGCAATGCCTATGGTGGAGATGCCCGCTTGCTTAAGTGCTTGGGTAGCCAAAGGTGTCCACTCAACAAGGAGGGACTTGGCTATATCCCCAAGAAGGGCAAGGCGGCCTTTGCTCCTCACAAGACTAGTTTTGTGAAGAGCAATGGTCGTTATTGCTACAATTGCAAGCAATCCGGGCACATAGAGCAAAATTGCTTTAAAAAGAACAAGAACATGAACTTTGCACATGTTTCATCTATTAGACTTGATTCTTGTTATATGCTTACAAAGGGGACTAATGGTGTGAAGGCTAAGTACATTGGTGCACCCAAGGTTGGCCCAAAGAAGAAGGCAATTTGGGTGCCCAAGAGCTTGGTGACTAACCTTGTAGGACCCAAAAAGGTTTGGGTACCTAAAAAGAATTGATCTCTTGTAGGTAAACTATAAAGCGGGAGGAAGGCATTGGGTGCTTGATAGTGGGTGCACTCAACACATGACCGGAGATGGAAGAATGTTCAAATCAATCAACTCTAGTGGCAATGATCATGTGGATGCTATCACATTTGGTGATAACAGGAAAGGCAAGGTCAAAGGTTTGGGAAAGATTGCAATATCCAATGACTTGAGCATCTCCAATGTGCTATTAGTGGAATCTCTCAACTTCAATCTATTGTCCGTGGCACAATTGTGTGATTTGGGATTCAAATGCATATTTGGTGTGGATGATGTGGAGATAGTTAGTGTTGATGGAAGTGACTTGGTGTTCAAAGGATTTAGATATGAGAATCTCTATTTGGTGGACTTTGATGCAAGTAAAGCTCAATTGACAACATGTTTGTTCACCAAATCAAGTATGGGTTGGCTTTGGCATAGGCGCTTGGGACATGTTGGAATGAAGCAACTAAAGAGGCTAGTGAAGCATGATATGGTGAGAGGACTAAAAGATGTTCATTTTGAGAAGGACAAGCTTTGTAGTGCATGCCAAATGGGAAAGCAAGTTGGAAACACTCATCCCAACAAAGGAATAATGAGCACTACACATGCACTTGAGTTGTTGCACATGGACTTGTTTGGACCAACTACATATGCAAGTATTGGAGGAAACAAGTACGGTTTTGTGATAGTGGATGATTATACAAGATACTCTTGGGTCTTCTTTCTCGCTGACAAGAGTGAAGTGTTTGGCATATTCAAAACCTTTATCAAGAGAAGCCAAAATGAGTTTGATAGAAGAATCAAGAAAGTAAGAAGTGACAATGGAAGTGAGTTCAAGAACACAAGAGTTGATGAGCTATGTGATGACTTTGGAATAAAACATCAATTCTCGGCCAAATATACACCTCAATCCAATGGGATAGTTGAAAGGAAGAATAGGACACTCATTGACATGTCAAGATCCATGCTTAGTGAATACAATGTGAGTGATTCTTTTTGGGCCGAAGCAATCAACACGGCATGCTATTATAGCAACCGGCTCTATTGTCACCCTCTATTGAAGAAGACACCATATGAGCTCCTCAATGATAGAAAACCCAACATTGCTTATGTTCGGGTCTTTGGGTGCAAGTGCTATATATTGAAGAAGGGCACAAGACTTGGCAAGTTTGAAAAGAAGTGTGATGAAGGGTTTCTACTTGGTTACTCCACTACAAGCAAAGCATATAGAGTATGGAATGACACAACAAAAATAGTTGAAGAAGTCCATGATGTGGAGTTTGATGAAACAAATGGCTCTCATGAAGAACAAGATAATCTAGATGATGTGAGAGGGACACAATTGGTGGAAGCTATGAAAAACATGGACATTGGTGATATAAGGCCAAAGCAAGTGATTGACATAGAAGATGACAAAGATCAAGTGCTCTCTCCTCCAACCATGCATGGCAATGATGTTGCAAGCTCCAGTGGTTCTCATGATCAACAAGATGCTAGTAGCTCTCAAGTGGCTCATCCAAGTGCTAGTACAAGTGCTCAACCGCAACAAGTGCTCCAACCAACACACATTGCAAGAGATCATCCTTTGGATCAAATTGTTGGTGACATAAGAAGAGGTGTGCAAACAAGATCAAGATTGGCATCGTTTTGTGAACACTACTCATTTGTATCATCTATTGAGCCAACCAAGATTGATGAAGCTTTGATGGATGTTGATTGGGTAAATGCAATGCATGAAGAGTTAAACAACTTTACCCGCAATGATGTTTGGGAGTTAGTGGAAAGACCAAAGAACACAAATGTGATTGGTACAAGATGGGTCTTCCGGAACAAGCAAGATGAAGATGGCATTGTTGTTAGAAACAAAGCAAGATTGGTTGCACAAGGGTACACTCAATTGGAAGGAATTGACTTTGGAGAAACCTATGCACCGGTTGCTAGATTGGAAGCCATTAGAATCCTACTTGCATATGCTTGTTCTCACAACATCAAGCTCTACCAAATGGATGTCAAAAGCGCTTTTCTCAATGGATTCATCAATGAGCTAGTGTATGTTGAGCAACCTCCCGGATTTGAAGATTTGAAGAAGCCCAACCATGTGTACAAGCTCAAGAAAGCATTATATGGGTTGAAGCAAGCACCTAGAGCATGGTATGAAAGATTGAGGGATTTCTTGCTATCAAAGGGTTTCAAGATGGGGAAGGTTGACACCACTCTCTTCACCAAGAAGACTGAAAGTGACTTGTTTGTGTTGCAAATTTATGTGGATGACATCATATTTGGATCAACCAACCAAGATTTTTGTGAAGAGTTTGGAGAGATGATGGCTAAGGAGTTTGAGATGTCTATGATTGGAGAGCTTAGTTACTTCCTTGGTCTACAAATCAAGCAAATGAAGAAAGGCACATTTGTTAATCAAGGCAAGTACATCAAGGACATGCTCAAGAAGTTTGGATTAGAAGAAGCGAAAGCAATAACCACTCCAATGGGCACAAATGGACATTTGGATAGTGATTCTAGTGGTGACATGGTGGATCAAAAGTTATATCGGTCAATGATTGGGAGTTTACTCTATGTGACCGCATCAAGACCGGATGTCATGTTTAGTGTGTGCATGTGTGCAAGGTTCCAAGCTTCACCAAGAGAAAGTCATTTGAAGGCAACCAAAAGAGTATTGAGATATTTGAAGCACACTCCAAATGTTGGACTATGGTATCCCAAGGGCTCTCAATTTGAATTAATTGGATACTCGGATTCCGATTATGCGGGATGCAAGGTGGATAGGAAGAGCACTTCGGGCACTTGTCAATTGCTTGGAAGATCACTTGTCTCATGGTCATCAAAGAAGCAAAATAGTGTTGCACTCTCTACCGCTGAAGCCGAATACATATCCGCGGGTAGTTGTTGCGCACAATTGCTATGGATGAGAGCAACATTGCAAGATTATGGAGTCAAGTTTGGACAAGTCCCTTTGCTATGTGATAATGAGAGCGCCGTCAAAATAGCCACCAACCCGGTTCAACATTCAAGAACAAAGCACATTGACATAAGGCATCACTTCATTAGAGATCATCAAGCAAAGAAAGACATATCTATTGAGAGTGTGGGCACCGATGATCAACTTGCCGATATCTTCACCAAGCCACTAGATGAGAGAAGGTTTTGCAAGCTAAGGAATGAATTGAATATCCTAGACTTCTCCAACATGAGTTGAATGCACCCCCACTTATGACATGCCTCTCCTCCAACAAAGCAAAGGTAAAATTGTTTGGCATGTGCATTCATTCTTATTAGGTTGTGATCTAGTTCATATAGCCATCACATTGCATATTTAGGATCATTCATGGTAAATCAAATGAATTTGAAGTATACATGGTACCACTATTGCTTCTATGTTTGACTTGACCTAGTGGTAGCATATAACTTGTTTGTGAGCTTGTAACTCTAGTGTTTGATCTAGTAAGTGAACAATAGGTGTTTAACCAACGTGAGTAAGATAACCATTGAAAGATGTGTGAAGAAGCTTACTCTAGAGCAAACCGTGTTAAACATCCTATGCTCATAAGCTAGATTAAGCCACATCTTAGTTTGATTTGTTTTCCACATATGCCCCACCTTTATGATAATTGTTGACAAAGGGGGAGAAAATAATGCAACAAAGATAACTATGTTGCTAAGCTCAAATTAAGTTCAAATGAGATTGGAGCATACAAATAGGGGGAGCAAGCTCATAAACATGATTGTTGCATTTGAAATGTGCATATTCATATGATTGTTAGCAATGCATAAGCTTTTTAATTTGATATCCATGCTTATGTGGTGAATGCTAGTGATAGGTTATGCTTGATGAATTGATTAACTAGCATGTACATAATAGCAACTAGACATACTTGTTTTTCAAGTGGTTCAAGAACCTTACTATAATGTTGATCTCACGGGGTTCTTGAGTTTTGATGTATGTCTAGTGACGAAATGATGCTAAGGATGGTTTAATATGTGCACTCCGATTGGTATCACGCTTCAAAGGTCCATTCTTATGCCTTAGCATCATCATTGATAGTATTGCTCACCCACATTTCATATCCATACATATGTGCCAAATCTAGTACCAAACTCTATAGCACATATGTAGGGGGAGCTAATACTATCAATGTGGTTACTCAATTTTAAATCACATATCTTTGTAGAGGTTGTCATCAATTACCAAAAAGGGGGAGATTGAAAGCCCTAGTTTGGTTTTGGTTAATTGATGAAACCTATTTGGTCTAATCCTATTGATAAGCATATGTGTAGCTTATAAGAAAGGATTATGACCAAGCCAAGTGGTGGAGCTAGCAAGATGGCAACCATGGAGGATGGTGTTGGCCACCAGCACTCAAGAGATCAAGTGCTCTACCTTTGGTGAAATAAGAAAAGAAGAGAAAAGATGGAGCAAAGAGGCCCGAAGGCAAAGGTATAACCTATAGGGCTCTTTGTTTTGGTGATCAAGACACTTAGCGAGTGTGATCACATTTAGGATAGATAGCCGTACTATTAAGAGGAGATTATTCACGGCTTATGCGGTGTTCAAGTGCCACTAGGTGTTCTCTAACATATCGATGCTATAGACCTAGTGAGTGACTAATAAATCCTTTGAAAAATGTTTTGAAAATGCTAACACACTTGCACAAGGTGGTATTCTCTTGGTGGTGTTGGCACATTTGAAAAGGAGAAGAAACCGGAGTTGAAAACGTGGTTTTCAGGCTTGACCGGACGCTGAACAGCGACCGGACGCTGCGATCGGACGCGTCCGGTCAGTTGTGAAGAAAAACGACCGGACTCGCCTGTACCACTGTTCACGAGAGGGATCAGGTTCAAACAGTTTGATCGGACGCTGAGTGAGTCCGGTCACTGGTGACCGGACGCGTCCGGTCGATAAAAAACCTCTCTGGAACCTCTCTGGTTCTGACCGGACGCTGAGCGAAATTCTTGACCGGACGCGTCCGGTGCCAATGACATAGAGTCCGGTCATTGTGAAGCTTTTCGTGCAATTAGCCGTTGGACGATCAGACGAACGACGTTGAATTCGCGTGGACGCGTGGCTGCCATCCAGCGACCGGACGCAGTGGGAGCGTCCGGTGCTAACTTAACGGTGCGTCCGGTCGTCGCGATTTTCGCGCAGTGAACAGGTAACGGCTCTATTTGTTTGAGGGGCTTATAAATATGAGTTGGCCGGCTTAGGGGAGATCTCTCTGGTACATTTTTGATTCCTAAGCCTTCTAGTGAGCATTGACAAGCCTCCCCACTCATCTCCCAAGTTGAATTGATCAAGCCAAGTGAGATTGAGTGATCTAGTGCGCGTTCTTGATAGAGTTCAATCTAGTGGCACTAGTTCTTCGCATCGGCATTGGGTATTCTTGTTACTCTTGGCATTTGCCGGTGCCTAGACGGCTTGGAGGCGTTGAGGTGGTTGATTGGCAAGAGTGGAGATTGTTCTTGGCCACCACCGATTGAGATTGTGAGAGGTTTTGGAGCCTCACCTCGCCGGAGCGGCAAGAGGCATCCTTAGTGGATTGCTCGTGTCATTGAGCTACCTCACTAGCGGTAGATTCTTGTGGCGCTCTTCGTGAGCTTGGCTTAGCGCCGATTAGCCGCCGGATCACCTAGTGTTGGTCGACACAACGAGGAGTAGCGTGCCGGCAAGCACGTGAACCTCGGGATAAATCTTTGTCTCCCGAGTGCTATTTGTGGTTGTGTCCCATTCTTGGTGATTGGTCTCCATCTTCATATTCTTGGTGATTGGCTTCACAAGTGGTTTTCACCGGTGATTGGCTCTCTACTTGGCGATCCTAAAGGCTCGGTGAAATCCCCCTTATCTAGTTCATTTACTTTGTATATTTATATTGATCTATATCTCTTGTATTGATATCATTTCTTGTTGCACATCTCTAGTCATATATCTTGTGTAGATAGTGGTAGTTAGCTTACCTAGTTCCTTGTACACACTTGTCTTGTATACTCTTTGTACATCATTCTTGTGCTAGAGCTATAGTATTTTTATTCCGCATTTGTTACTAGCTCTAGTTGATTGTGTGCCATAGAAATATTAGGTAGAACTATTGGATAGGTGGCTTGCAACACACTATTAGGCTAGCGCAAGAAGCTTCGCCGTTTGTTTTACTAATAGTGTTTGCCTAAGAAAATTTTGTAGATTTTTAATTAGGCTATTCACCCCCCCTCTAGCCAATTTGGACCTTTCACCAGTGCGCGATTAGCCATTCCAATAAAGGATTACCCGAAACAAGGCTTACCAGAGCATGCGGCTAGTACTATAACATAGTCTTGCTCCAAGGGTCAACAACGGACGGGTCCTAAGTGACACAGACGGAAACACTACATCAGGACTCCATTCCGGATGCAAGTTACTCGCCCGGTCTAGATTTAACACTTCTGTCCATTTACAAGATGTACCTGGCAGAGGTACCCTAAACGATGATGTTCACATCACCGCAAATGACGGTCACACCACCCTATCTGCATCTAAGCATGGCTAAGCATCAATAGCCTATATCCACACACATTTGGGACCTTTGGGGATAAGTGGAAAGGAGTAAGGGTAATATGCACTAGGAGGGTTTCACATCATAACCCTATATCACGTAATGCACATATCACTAGACTTAAGTGTGAATAAAAGTTTGCATAAAATAGAAGGGTTGAATGCACCGGGGCTTTGCCTGTGTTGCAGAGAAGACTGGACCCTCAAAGGATCCATAGAAGTTAGTTCCTTTATCTTGAGGTTGAACCTTCTCGTAGAAACTTGTCCGATGAGTTCTCTTCCCGAGGCTTGATCAACACAACCTTTTCTGAAGCTCGATCAACACAATCTTTTCACTCTCGGGTACTACACGTAGACACATGATGCATGCTTTAGTATGATGCCATGCAATGCATGCTAAGATACAGGACAAACAAATGCATAACAAAAGTTAACCAAGCTAAGGAAAGTCGAGTACAACTTTCCTTCACGGTAAAGTTGCAAGCCAACAAAACCAACTTGCAACCCACCAACTAGTGTTCTTAACCTAACACGCAATTATCACCAAACAATCTTAGGTTGGTTAACTAAGGATGTCTAAAGGTTTATCAGAACATCAACCAAGCCATGAGATAACAAAGTGGGGATGTTTCATGGTCTTCACTCATGCATCAAAGCCATATCATCACATGCATGTGGGATCAAGTGCACTACTTGATCCACATCATCACATGCATGCAATTCCAAGTTTATTACTTGATCTATAACCTAGTCATACATGGCAAACCACTATCATGAAAAGCAAACCATTAAGTAAAGGGTCATTAGGGTAACCATGGTTAACCCTAATCACCAAAAAAATTACCTTAATTAACTAATTTCTTAAACCAAGCTTTACTAATCATCTTTTATTAATAAATTATAGAAATTAGGGTTTAATTAAAGTTTGTCAAATTGAGTTCAAACTTTTTGTGATGGTTGATTATAGCAAACAATAGTTTCAAAACAAATTTCACAATTTTTGGCTAATTATTTTGGCCTATACAATTAATCTAAGATATAACATTATTTAATTAATAAACAAAGCATAAAATAAGAATAAAATTTATTTTCACCAAATGACCTCAAAATTTTTGTGAAGCTTCATCACATGATGCAAATAGTAACAAAAAATAGTTTCATGATTTTTGGATATATATTTAAGTCTATAAAAATTATCAAAGATGCATTTATTAATTAAAAGAAATATTTTAATCACCTACAAAAATTATTAAATTTTCAAGTTTCAATTTTTTTATGGATAGAACACATCACAAGGATCACAATAAAATTTATTTCATATTTTTCTACTGCATAGATATTTACTTATGGATTTTCCAAGAATTAACACAAAAATCTGCATTTCTGAAAAAGATAAAAACGAGAAAACCTTTTCTTACCCATCTCCTTCCTACCCCCCACCCACTGACTTGCGGGGCCAGGTCAACAGACCTTACCGAGGCCTTGACCAGAGCACCCGTCCGCGGGTGGACGGCGGAGCTCGCCGGCGGTGGCCTCTCCGACGGCGGTAAGGGCACCAGTACACTCCCCTCGACCCTCCACACAAGTTAGGGTAGTTGGTTCAGTGGATTTTGCACTCTGATGAGCTCAACACCGGCCATGGAGACACGGTGGAGCGGCACCGATCGGCTTCGCGAATTCTCGGCCAACCGAGGGCGCGATTAGGTGCTCTACGATCAAAAGGATGGCTTGATTAGGTTGGGGATGGAGCGGAGATAGCCGACCACGGTGAGCCTCAGACGGTGGCGATTTGACTGGCTGTGAGGAAGATGACCATGGCGCGGTGATCTCTCGTGGCTCGGGCTAGCATAGGGTGACGCACAAGAGACACGATGCCAAGGCGAACTCGACTACAGAACTGGTTTTGCTAAGGACCAAATTCACATGATTGGTTTATCTGTTGTTTGCTGGTCTATCTAGAAGACAAGAAATGCTTTCTGTTTTGATAACAAAAGAATTAAATCTCCTACAGAGATTATTTGTCTAATGTGCTCTACTTTGTTGTAGTGGTCAGGTCTATTGAAAGGAGAGTTACAAACGCAGGTGGTTCAAGGAGCTGAAACGGTGAAGTCGACGGCTCTCGCCTTCCACGCTCAGGATCTGAAGCAGCACCAGGGGGATGATCAGTTGGCCACTCCTAGACGTAGCTAGATAGCTTTGAGCGTCAGTTTCTTTTTGGGGCAGCTTCTTTGCCATAGGTTGTGTGTTGAAGATGGAGAGGTTCTTAACTGTGTTAAACTTGTTGTCAGAGCATCTCCAAGGGCTTTGGCAAATTGACTTGACATTTGTTGGTATTTGCAAACTCCCATAACAAAATGCAAAGGATAAAAATAGATCATCTCCAAGGGAATTGGCATTTGGACTTGGCAAAGGATAAAAATAGAAGGTCTCCAGGTGCGCGCGCTTTCCTCGCGCGCGACTTTGCTCGCGCGATGGGGTTTGCAAAGTCGTCCACGGCTTGGCATTTTTGCCAAGTTTGCTCCCTCATTTGCCAAGTTGCCCAAATTGCAAAGTAAAAATGCAAAACCGTTGGATAGCTCTTTTGAAGCTTTTTGGCAAATTACTCAAATGCAAACCTCAAATGCAAAACCCTTGGAGATGCTCTCAGTAGTTACTCGTTAGCAGGGACCGGTTTGTTGTCTGTTTTCCCTAGGCAGTGTCTCCCTTTGTGAGCTCTGGTAGGGGCCGGTCTCTAGCTTATCTCGATCTGATGGTTTCTGGTGGTTGTTACTCTTAAACTGTGAACCATGTAATTTCGTTGCTGCGGTAATGAAATTCGGCAGTGCCGTTATGGAAAAAAATATACGGAGTACTCCGTACATCCTTAATAATTCCGATCGACGTTACTGGTCAACCATAATCTGCACATAATAAAATGTTTTTATTTTTTGGGTCATCAAAGTCCGTCATATACATTATTATCGTTTTTTTCTCTCCTCTTGTTATTAATTCACCTGCATAATCCGATGACCATTCCTCATCAGATGATTCAAATGACACGATGTGATGAATCGTTATATCCTTTTCCGGCATCAGCAGCTTGTACAGCTATTGTTGACACTGGTCCTAATATCTGGCCCATATACGTTAATGGGCCTATGATTATTAGGCGTGTCGGAAAACAGCCCTTCGAAATTAGTAGGTAGCAGACGAAACTATAGCACCTCAAAAACAGCTGGTTGCTAAAAATCATCGAGCAATATTTTTGGACCCTTTTTGGGCGCATTTTTGTTGGGACTTTCTTTACCAGCTTAATCAAAAGACCAAACCAACGAGCACACGCGATAATGGATTACTTTTTTTAGAAAGACAGCAAAAGCTTTGCCGAATTTTTATTAGACGAGAAAACAACAAAGATGATTACAACTCAAGGAGAATAAAACCCCCCACTACTAAAAAAAAAACTACCAAGACTCCTACTACCTCCAAACTAGACACCCTTCTGGACGATGAAACTTTTCTCTTCTCTCTCCTTTCAGTTTCATGCAAAATGTAACTTTCTGCTGACGTGTCATCTAATTTAGGCCTCCTTTTGTTCATAGGAAAAATGAAGGGAAAACATAGGATTGAGAATCTCATAGGAGTTGTTACTATTCATGCCTTTGGTTCATAGGAATGGAGCATAGGGATAGTGTAGGATTTTTTCCTTTGAACGTTGGTTTGGAGGAAAACTACAGGAACTTTAGGGCCTGTTTGGGTCAAAGGATTTTCAAAGGAATTTTGGAGGAAAAGATTCCATAGGAAAAGAATCACTTCATGGTGTTTGGAATGAAGGAATGTTGAATTCCTTTCCAAAGGAAAGAGATCCATAGTAGTGTAAAACAAAGGAAATAAAACATCCACTCCAACTCAAGGGAAAATTTTTTTGCTCTTCCTTTCTTACTATGCTTGCTCATGTTCCTGTAGTTTTTCTTCCTTTATTCCAAAGAGCTCAAAGTATTTATTCCTGTGTTTTAAAATTCCATAGTTTTCCACTATTCGCTCCATCATATTCCTGCGTTTTTTTCCATTCCTATGTTTTATATTCCTTTGTTCCAAACAGACCCTAGCATCCACTCAAACTTCTTGCTAAGAATCCTACGTTTTTCCCATGGTCCATCCAAATGATCATTTCTTCAAATTCCTGTGTTTTTCAATCCTCTGTTTTGCAGTTGTATTCCCGTGTAATTTCTTCAAGTAGGACTTCTCATAAAACTTCATTGAGACTGACCTGATGCATCACTTTTTAAAGCATGAGGTGATTGCACAGACTAAACTCACCAGAATTCGACGATCTGAACTAGGAAATAAAACATACTCCTACTTGCTAGTCGGTACAATAAAGAGAGCATTTCATGGATCAAGTAGAATGCAACTTGCAGAGCCTAAAAGTAGTACGTAGTAAACTGCTGTAACCCGATGATTTGAATAGACAAATTCCGCTTCACGATACCGTTGGTAGTACATAACAACCTTCATCAATCGCTTATTTTCTTTCTTTTTTTTGGGTTTGAGAACTGATGGTCAATGGCTTCTTCCGAATTATTTGAGTACCTAGCCAACGACCTCCCACTTGAACTTGCTAATTTCTGGCGCGTGGAAGAAGTCAAGTCTACTTGCCCGTGGGCCCATGGCCAAGTGAGTCACGGTTCATAGTCTCTGACATGTGGGTCTACTAGTGCTGATGAGATGATGCGATTAATGTGCTGACCACTGAGAGATTTTCTTTCTTTTTTTGTGGATAACAGCTGGTGCGGGAATGGGTACTGACCATGCTTAAAAAACTAAAAAAAAAACAAAAGACGCCCTACATTAGCACAAATAGAGGATATATAGAGCTAGTAAAAAGCATGCATTATGCCGCGTCTTTGCCTTCTTCTTGCATGTTCAATGGGGCAATCAGTGCCTACAACGATGCCAGCAAGGACGTGGACGTGGTCGCTGCTTCTCTGCCTCGCCGGCGTTGCCACCGCCGGTGTGCTCCAAGCTCGTGCACAGCCGGACAGCATCGGTACGCTCAACATCCTTAACTAATAACGGTTTCTCGGCATTATTTCAGATCCCACTGCCTACTGCAATGTAGGATCCGTAGCGTGCATGGCATCGTGATGATGGCGTCGCTAATGTTGATTGATACTCATCCGACAATGCATGATCTATCGAAATGCACCGCGTGGCCTGCCGTGCCGGTTGCAGGATTCATCAGCATCGACTGCGGCCTGCCGGGGACGGCGAGCTACGTGGACGCCAGCACCAATCTGTCCTACGTCCCGGACGCCGGCTTCACGGACGCCGGCGCCAACCACAACATCTCGGCGGGGTACATGACGCCGCTGCTATCCAAGCGCTTCCACACGGTGCGCAGCTTCCCCGACGGGGCGCGCAACTGCTACACGCTGCGGTCCCTGGTGGCGGGGCTCAAGTACATCGTCCGCGCCACCTTCAAGTACGGCGACTACGACGGGCTCGGCAGGCCGCCGGCCTTCGACGTCTACGTCGGCGTCAACCTCTGGGGCACGGTGAACGTCACGAGCGCCGACGGCGTGGTGATCCTGGAGGCCATCGTCGTGGTGCCGGACAGCGCCACGCAGGTCTGCCTGGTGAACACGGGCGCCGGGACGCCGTTCGTCTCCGGGCTGGAGCTGAGGCCTCTCTCCGGCAAGCAGCGGTCGCCGCTGTACCCGCAGGTGAACGCGACACAGGGCCTGGTCCTGTTCGCCCGGATCAACCTGGGCCCCACCGACGAGACGGCGGTCGTCAGGTACCCCGACGACCCGTACGACAGGATCTGGGCGCCCCTGGTGGACGCCGCCAGCTGGGCGCAGGTGTCGACGACGGGCACGGTGCTCAACGTCGTCGGCGACGTCTTCGAGGCGCCGTCCAAGGTGATGCGGACGGCGGTCACGCCGCGCAACGCGTCCGGGAACATCGAGCTCGCCTGGAGCGCCAGGGACCCCGCGGCGGGGTACATCGTCGTGATGCACTTCTCGGAGCTCCTGCTGCAGCGGCGGAACGGCGCCGTGCGCGAGTTCTACATCAACCTCAACGGCAAGCTGTGGTACCCCGGCGGGTTCAGGCCGGACTACCTCCGCAGCGACGCCACCTACAACACCAACCCCGCCCGCGGCCGCGCGCAGTACAACATCACCGTCAACGCCACCGCCAACTCCACGCTGCCGCCGATCGTCAACGCCGTCGAGATTTTCACCGTCGTCTCCACCGCCAGCGTTGCAACGGACTCCTCGGACGGTATGTATGTGTGTATTCAGCAGGTTTATTTTGTGACATATATATTCTACTACGGAGTACGTGTTAATCTGTTGCTGAAAGCACTTGTTAATTAAGAACAGTGTCTGCCATGACGGCTATCAAGGCCAAGTATGGAGTGCAGAAGAACTGGGGCGGGGACCCGTGCGTTCCCAACAATCTTACGTGGGACGGCTTGGCATGCAGCTATGCCAGCTCCAGTCCTCCGAGGATCACCGGCATGTAAGCAGGCACTGTAAATTTACTTAAGCAGTGTTTAATAAACAGTGATAAGCTAGAACTGTGTGTGGTTGAGCTGACGATATTCTGCAGGAACCTGTCCTTCTGTGGCCTGAACGGCGATATATCACTTTCTTTCGCAAATCTCAAGACCGTGCAATCTATGTAAGTGTGAAAGTTATAGTCTTTCATTTGATCTCGTTGTGGATCTCCGAAACAAGCAAATTTGTCAATTTCCTGATGGCGGGTTCATATGTGTTGCAGGAATCTGTCATACAACAACTTGACGGGCTCAATTCCTGACGCACTTTCCCAATTACCTTCACTAATAATTCTGTAAGATGCTACTAAATCCCTTTGTGCAATATATCCAGCTCGAGCGGTCACTAGACATATCAAAATGCTGCTTAATTTGCATATATAGCGTTTCCTCACATCAATGGCATTAGAGCATCTCCAACCGTTTGACATTTTTCGTTTGGCATATTTGGGAATTTGCCAAGTCTCAAATGGATTTGGCAAAGGTGGAAAGACTTAATCTCCAACCGTTTTGCATTTTATTTTGGCAAATTCTAAAATTGTGGACCCAGACCAAATTGTCGCGCGCGACCTGGCGGCCTTTTCCGTCGCGCGCCAATTCCTTCGCGGGCAGATCGTCTCCATCGCCGGTAGAAGGAGGTCCTAGCCGGGCAAATCAATTCCATCGCCGGGCAGATCGTCTCCATCGCCAATTCCGTCGCGCCAATTCCATCACCGGCAGAAGGAGGTCCATGGAGATCGGATCCATGGAGTACCTCAAAGAAGAACGAAGACCAGATGATGAAGGTTGCTGCACACTGGAGGAAGAAAGTCGTTGTTTTCAACCTGGCGCGAAGAAACAGCGGCGACGCGAGGTTTCTCGTCGCGCGCGGAACAAAGCCGCCAAAGCCGCGCGAGGGCAAATGCCAAGTCGGGAGGGACTTGCATATATGCCTAGTGAGCCCAGGAATTTGCCAAGTTGATAAAAATGCAAAGCCCAAATGCAAAACGGTTGGATAGGACATTTTTCAACTTTTTGGCAAAAATACAAATGCAAAGCTCAAATGTCAAACGGTTGGAGATGCTCTTGTTCGTGCATGGTTTCTTTCAGAGATCTGACAGGCAACCAGCTGAGTGGATCAATTCCCCCTGGACTTCTGAAAAGAGTTGAAGACGGTTCCCTAAACCTGCGGTCAGTCAATCAATTCTCTGATTATCTTTTATTTGCAGTACTGCAGCGATCATGAAATAGTTGCATCGAATTATTCTACGAAACCCACTCTCTCATTCGTTTGTACTATGTAGATATGGGAATAATCCAAACCTCTGCACCAATGCCGACTCATGTCATCAGACTCTGACGACGAAAGCTAAGAAGAAGAACAAGCTGGCCGTGTACATCGCTGTCCCTGTACTTGTTGTTGCGGTGGTAGTGTCATCAGCGGCAGTGCTGCTCTTGTGCTTGCTCAGGCGGAAAAAGCAAGGTGACACATCAACATCATCGATCGACTGTTGTGGTGTACTGACAGTGTTTATTTCTCGCTCATCCCTGAACATTAGAATTAGCTAGAAACTGATGTCATCTGTCGTTCGTGCGTGCCGCCATTCGTCAGGAACCGTGAAGCCTCAGAACGAGACGCCGATGAGGCAGCAGCAGGCACGACCACCAGGTGGTGATGCGTACGCGCAGAGCTCACTGCAGCTTCAGAACCGCCGGTTCACGTACAGCGAACTGGAGGCCATCACGAACAGCTTCCAGCGTGTGCTGGGCCGAGGAGGGTTCGGCTTTGTCTACGACGGCTTCTTGGAGGATGGGACTCAAGTTGCAGTGAAGGTGCGGTCAGAGTCTTCCAACCAGGGTGTCAAGGAGTTCGTCGCAGAGGTATTAGGGGATGCCAGGTAGAAGAAATCTGTACTACAATTTCGCGGTGGAAGAAATCTGATCACCTAACCTGTTCAGGCTCAGATCTTAGCACGGATTCATCACAAGAACCTCGTTTCCATGGTCGGCTACTGCAAGGATGGGGAGTACATGGCACTCGTCTACGAGCACGTGTCAGAGGGCACCCTGGAAGAGCACATTGCAGGTACTCACTCCATAACAGTCTAAGGGTCTATTTGGTACGCCCCATCTAAAGTTTAGTCACTAAAATTAGTCCCTAGAGTACCAAACACTCCACTAAAGTTTAGGGGCTACTGAAATTTAGGGGTCTTTAGTTATGAAGAGATAGCTAAAAGTGACTAAACTTTAGTGGTCTTTAGTCACTATAGAACCAAACATGGTCACTAAACTTTAGGGAACAACTTTAGAGGACCTAACCAAACAGGGCCTAACCAGCCATAGAAATAGCAAGTGTTATATCCATCTAATCAACAAATGACCCATTTTTCAGGCAATGGGGGTAGACACTTGACCTGGAGGCAGAGGCTCCGGATCGCATTGGAATCAGCGCAAGGTTCATGATGAGCTTACTTTGCAGTCCACTTGAATACCTTGATGGTGTTGGGGCCTTAATTGCTTGGTGACTCTACTTGCTAGTAGCGTGAACACTGACATGATGACACAGAGTATATACCTGGCGATGCAATGCAGGGCTGGAGTATTTGCACAAGGCGTGCAATCCGCCTCTCATTCACAGAGACGTGAAGGCGACCAACATCCTACTCAACGAGAAACTGGAGGCCAAGATTGCCGACTTTGGCTTGTCCAAGGCTTTCAATCGCGACAACAACCAGTCTCATATCTCCACGATCGCACTCGTCGGTACACCCGGATACGTCGACCCGGAGTATGCCATCGATCTTGTCCCATTAATATTATTATTATCGCTCTTCACGACACGGAATCTCTTCGACTTCGATCGATCGATCAGTTACGCTGCCATGAAACCTGTGTGCATGCTGTGTGTCACCGTCACGTGCAGGTACCTAGAGACGACGCAGCCGACGACCAAGAGCGACGTGTACAGCTTCGGCGTCGTGCTGCTGGAGCTCGTCACGGGGCGGCCGGCCATCCTGCGCGACCCGGAGCCCACCAGCGTCATCCACTGGGCGCGCAGGCGCCTGGCGCAGGGCAACATCGAGGGCGTCGTGGACGCGCGCATGCGCGGCGACCACGACGTCAACGGCGTCTGGAAGGTCGCCGACGTCGCGCTCAAGTGCACCGCGCAGGCGTCCGCGGAGAGGCCCACCATGAGCGACGTCGTGGCGCAGCTGCAGGAGTGCCTCCAGCTCGGGGAGGGCCGCTCCGGCGGCGGCGGCGCCAGTGACGTGAACGGCGGCTACTACACCAGCGGCAACCGCGACTCGGCCTACGCCGCTGGCGCTGGCGGCCAGTCCATCGACGTCAGCCTGGGCAGCACCGGCAACTCGTTTGAGATGGAGCGTGACTATGATGGCGGGGTCAGGGTGCCACTGCCGAGCATGGGCTCAGGACCTGCTGCACGATGAGGCTCCGTTTCTTCTCTTCGAATGATGATAGTATGATACACAGTCTGGGCATTCCAAGAAAGACTATCCTTTCATCAACATGTACACTATTTAATACTCCCTCCATCCCAAATTACAAGACATCTCAAGAATCTTTTAACTTTGACCAAAATTATAGAGAGAAATATAAAGATTTATAACATCAAATATATATATATATATATATTATGAAAATATAACTAATAAAGAATCTAATTATACTTAGTTGGTATCATAAATATTATTATCTTATTATATAAATTTGGTCAAAGTTAAAAAACTTTGACTCTCCAAGATTCTTAGAATGTCTTATAATTTGGGATGGAGGGAGTACGTAACACCACTGTTTTTTCTGCTGCTCAAAAATTGAGCAAGGCGTTTGTCACATGAGAAATCACGTTCCAATGACCGAGGAAACAACTCGTTCCGCGTTAGCCGTTGGGGCCCCAACTTGGGGGAGCCATCCCACAAGACAGCTGGCGTCGTTCAGCCTATCGCCCCCCGAGGCCCGCCCGAGCCGAACTACGCCGATGCTCGCAGGCCACGGTCGCGTCCGCCGGCCGCCGCTCGCCCCCGTCCAGCTCGTTTGCCGCACGCCGCGCTCATGCTGTCGCCCTCTCTGCACGCCGCACGTACGCCCGCACTCAAGCTAAGGAACGAACTTTTGATTGTCTGTGTTTAATAACTCACGTTTTCTATATTTCAGACCGTCTGAATAATTTTATATTTGTCTTTCTATAGAAAAAATTATTATTTATTTATTATGATTCGTGTTAATAGATTTACATCATTAGATGAAGATCCGAAGGTTGTTGTCGTCGCCTGAAAATACGTTATATTTGAAGCGTCTAAAATATAACAAATCTCTTAATAACTTTTGTATATATAATTTACTTTTTATAACTTTTGTTATGTAATATCGATCTAGAGATATCCTGCTATAGGATGGTTCAGCTATGGATGTATTACATTGACCTCTTTTGGCGCTCGTTAGAAGCGTGTTGTATATTTGTCTAAACTCTTTATCTTTCTTAATACAGTGATACACAAATCTTTTGCGTATTTGAGAAAAACTTTTATGTTTCCAAGTTTTGGCATAAATTATAAATTAATATACATAATTTGTTATTAGAATAAAATTCTTCAAAACATATGTAAGAAGGTCTAGTTTTATCGGTCTCAGCACATAGAATACATTGGTGTGGACAAAATTAAAAATAGATACACCGTTTAAAAGTTACAACACTTTAAAATAATAAATATTTCACATTTTTTTAAACTCGCTTCAGGTGACGTAAGATTATCCGCACTCACGTTCCTCTATTTTCATTCCCTATGCTGCTTGGTCATCAAGATTCTTTCCTCTAATCCAATTATCCCGCACTCATTCATCCTCTATCCACCGTAGGGTCCATGTGTCAGGATTTTTTTTCTTTTTTCCTTTTTCTTTTCCCCCTTCTCCTCCTTATCCATTCGCACGCGCCACCCGTTCTCCTTCTCCACGCGCCCGCGCGGCTCGGCGGCGGAGCTCTCGCCCGCGCGGCCGGCGGCGGAGCTCACGCGCCGCCCGTACTCTCCTCCTTCTCCACGCGTCCGTGTGGCCCGGCGGCGGAGCTCTCGCCCGCGCGGCCCCCTGCCTCCCTCTTTCTCTCTCTCTCCCTTCTCCTTCCGGCCATGGCAGCGCGGGCACCTCCCTCTCTCCTTCCGGCCATGGCAGCGCGTGGTGGGGCCACCGACTGGTAGCGCACGTCCGCTATCCATCCACCATCCCGCAGAATTTGATAGACGGGCACAGGTAGCGGACGACGTAGCGGACACCGCTGCAGCACTCCAGTCCGCGAGCGCGAACGCTATATGCGTTACCGGAACGCATACCGTTCCCAGTGCGGTTCGTCTAAGGGCTGACCATGTGGCAGGGAGTGGGCATCTGCAACTCGGTGGAGCGTGGAAGTGTCTGTGTGCCAAAAGAGAAAAGAGGTGAACTGTTTTTTTTTTCCAGAAATGAAAATGGCACGATTGGTCTGATCGTTCGTTCGATTGGAATCGGATGAGTCACCCAACAGTGGGCTCGCAGAACTTACATGCTCCATCACAGACGCAGTGATACTACTACTATATGGCGTCTCTTCCGCCGCCATCCTCGAGCACGAGGCACTCTTGGAGCTGAGTCACCACGCCGGTCATGGTGGGCCGCTGTTCGGGAGCACGCTCCGTACACTTGAGCGCGATGTCAACGGCCTTCCATGCAACGTTGACATTGTAACCATCTTGTATGCGTGGGTCCACCACGTCCTCGATGTTCTGTCGATTGAGGCGCTGCCGCACCCGCGTGATGATGTTAGTGGGCTCCGGGCACTTCAGGATTGCCGGCTTGCCTGTGATCACCTCCAGTAGCACGACGCCGAAGCTGTACACGTCGCACTTCTCTGTGAGATGCTGAGCTCCAAAATACCTGTTTATACAGTCAAAGAAAATTGTCTAAGTTACATCTACAAACGTCCTTGGAAATATGTACCACCGACCATGGGCGGAGCCAAGGCCCGGCCACCCTGGGCCGGTGGCCGGGCTCCCCCACAAGCTGCGCTGCAGTATCTACTTCCTTGAAAACCAATTTGAAAGCTGCTTAAAAATCCTACTCATTTCTCTCTCAAAAATAGTACAAATACTACTAAAAAGAAAAGTTGTTTTTCAGAAAAAAAAACTCAAAAAGAAAAGCTACATACGAAAAAAATAAGATAGTACAAAGATGAGGTAGGAAGCACACCACGCTCAGGATAGTTTAAACTTAAAAATAGATTAATTAGCACTAATATACCGAATGTTACAGTACTAATTTAGTCTATTAAAAATAGATTAATTATAAAACTAATTACACCGGCCGCCGCACAATACTTAACGAGATAAAACTATTAAGCCTGATTAAACTGTCATTAGTATATATTTAGTATAGCACCACATTGTCAAATCATGAATTAATTAGGCTCAATAGATTCGTCTCATGAATTAGATTCTGGCTGACAAATTAGTTTTACAATTAATTTATATTAAATTTAATACTTCATGCATGTGTGTCCCAATATTCGATGTGATGAGTGAAATTTTTTTGGAAGACATCTAAACAAGACCTTAGTTGATACTCTAATTAATGAATATAGGAGACCATATAGTTTTTACGCTGGGAGTGGCCTTGCTATTAACATGGCGTTTTATCTCGCCCAGGCTCCATAAAATTTCTGGCTCCGCCACTGCCACCGACCAAGAAAAATACTAGTGCTATGTACTCTTAAATCCTTTTACGTTGTAGCGGTAGCATTTTTCTTGTTTTTCTTCTTTGCAGTGTGTGGTGTGGTGTGGTGTTGGTGTGTTTTATTTGTAAAGGTTGGTTTTTTGCTTTCTTTCTGACAAATTTTCTCAGCAATTCTCTTGCTGAGTTTTTTTTTTTAAAAAAAAAAGATAGGGAAGAGGTGGAGTAAGCTTGTGTACTCAGGAGCAAAGTAGCCGTCCGTGCCAACCACCCTTGTGTTGGATACATGGGTGTCCTCATCGCGATGGAAAGCCTTGAGGAGGCCAAAATCGGCGATCTTAGCCTCGAGATTGTCATTCAGTAGGATGTTTGACGTCTTCACGTCTCTATGGATGAGACGCTTGCTGCACGATTTGTGAAGATACTCGAGCCCTGCGCGAGTACATGGGGATCGTCAGACAACGATCACAGCAGCAGCATGCAAACACTACACGAGCTATGCACATTCCTCAAAAAAAACATGATCTATGCACAAGAAGAGAGCTACGACCTTGCGCAGAATCCAGTGCAATATGCAGCCTCTGCTTCCAGGTTAATGATCCAGCAGTGCTGCCATCGTCGCTCTCTGAAGAAGTTCATCAGCAGAATATATCTTCAGAAACAAATTTATTCAGATGCTACTATTACAGATGGAATAGTACACACCTCTTAGTTTGCGTTCCAGGGTTCCTCCTGACATGTACTCGTAGACAAGTGCCATATACCCACCATCCTTGCAGTAACCGATCAGGGAGACAATATTCTTGTGGTGAATCTTTGTTAAGGTCTCAGCCTGAGCAACAAGGAACATCATTATTTGTGTGCTGTGGAGTATCAATTAGACTTGGAAAAGCATGTATGTATATATTACCTCAGCCAGGAACTCTCCAACACCTTGCTTGGAACATTCAGACAGCAGCTTCACTGCCACACGAGTACCATCTTTCAAGACGCCATCGTAGACTTTTCCGAAGCCTCCCTTGCCAAGTTCCCGCTGGAAGTTGTTTGTCATGACCTTCACTTCGTTGTATGTGAACCTTCGGTTCTTCATATTCAGGTTGTTGTTGCCTGGCTCCACACTGCCCTTTACTGATAGTTCAAGTAGCAAGAATAGAATCGAACCAGTACCGTTGGATAACATTATTGCTTGCACTTTAGTTATTACAGATCGATGCATGGGGGTACAACGATTTACGTGTGTTAATATGGCAGTGTCAAATTTCTTACCACGCATGAAGAAAAACACTAGTGCTAGTGTTCCTACCACCACAAACACCACTACTGGAACAGCAATGTAGACGGCTAGCATTGAGTTGTTTTTCTTCTTAGAGGACTAA
This sequence comes from Coix lacryma-jobi var. lacryma-jobi, assembly GCA_009763385.1. Taxonomy (NCBI): domain Eukaryota; kingdom Viridiplantae; phylum Streptophyta; class Magnoliopsida; order Poales; family Poaceae; genus Coix; species Coix lacryma-jobi. Next base: position 4,236,099 of record CM019826.1, read on the forward strand.
CAAGAATTGCTGCTGCTGCTGCAAAGATCTGGATTATCACCATACCTGTTGAATGGAACAACGAGAAAAGGATTAGCAATTCAATAATGCTTTTGTTTGGAGTACAGGGTCAGAAGCAGACGCTAACTTTATTTGGGTTAAAAGGGGGTTACAAAAACAATAGATAATACGATGGACATTAACCTCAGTGATAGTGAGCCATCTTGAATTCTTTTGAGAAGCCCAGGCGAGATTGATCCGTTGAGCTGGTTTCCTGTCAAATCTCTGAAAATGTATTGATGTCATTTGTCAATGTGTGAAGAGCACAGACGAAAGTCTCTGTGGGTAATGAAAGGGATATTTTTTAGCTCTGATATTTATCACATTTGAATTGTTCCATCTCTACATCATATATCGATAAACAATAGGTGATTTCAGGTAGCTAATTCTAGCTGTGAGGGTTACGAACAGAGACTTTTTTTAATCCTAGTATAGAACCCTACTTCAAGCTTAGTGAGGCTGTATTTACCAGCATGACAAAGCATTATTTGTGAATAAAATGATTAAATATCATATCCTATTAGAATTGGAGACGTGATGATCTCAAATGGAAACTTTAACGACAAAGTTTTAAATATTGTCAAATATTAATATTTTGGTGCAAAGTATGTCTCCATTTGATATCATCTGAAAAATAATAAAAAAAAGAATTCAGAATGTATATTTAGGCCCCTAAATGTTATCGAATAAATAACTTATCAACTATAAAATTTTAGATTTCGTCAAGCTCTATAACTTTGCTATAAAGTTTGTCTTCATCCAACTTTAGTTCAAAAAGTTATAATTTTTTTTTTTGACATGATGACTATTTATAAAGACGGGCTACCGTACCTAAACATCTGCCTCTGGAAAGTATTTCTAGGGATGGTTGGTAACACTGAGCACCCCTTAAACTGCCTTTGTTTCTAGGGGAGATTGGTGGACGGACCATTAGCTGAACGCCTCTATCTACAACCATTTTTAGGGGGCAACTAGAACTATAACCATCTGTGAAAAAAAGGGACCAGTCTAAAAAATCGTTTTTGTATAATGATCAGATCATTATTAGCAACTGTTTATAGCTAAACTCTTAAACTATGAAAGTCATCATGGATCAGAATAACTCACATAACCATGAGAGATGGCAGCTGTGAAAGGACATCAGGAATTGAGCCCGCCAACTTATTGTGTGATAAATCCCTGAAAATAGATCAGAATTCAGAAGCACAAAAATTATCTTCACTGACTAAAATTCACTGCAGAATTTTAACGTGACTGAAAACATGTACTTACAAATACTTGAGTGCTCTGAGTTTTGCGAAGTAAATTGGTACATCTCCGCTCAACCCACTGAATGAAAGGTTTCTGTGTAATAAACATCCAAAAGTTCAGATGTCATAATTCAGACGAAATTCAGACGACTGTGCTAAACCTACATAATTGGACTCTTTTCTCTTGCAAAGTCGAACTCACACTGATTCGATTCTTGGAGGACCGGAAATGGCATAGCTGCAGCTCAATCCATCCCACGAAAGCGTCTTGGGAACGCAGGGGTCACCCATCCAGTCCTTCTTCACCTGATAATTGGCCTTGATTGCCATAATGGCAGCCACTATACATCGTTTTTTTTTCAGTAACACAGTGCAAGACAGACAGACAGACAGACAACAGCAGTTATCAAGCCATGTTCTACAGCTGCTACTCATCAGAGTTCACTAATCACTACCATTAGACATCACTACAAGGTAGTAGTAGTACTTCACTTACCATCCTGAACATCTGTGGCTACGTTGGCTGTGGAGATGACGTTGAAAATCTCGTAGGCGTTGAGAATTGGCGGCAGCGTCGAGTTCGCTGTGGCCTTTATTGAGATGTTGTAGCTGCTGGAACCCTGGTGCAGTCCATCGCTGTACAATGTGTCGGATGTAAGGTACAGGGGCTTGTATGCTTCAAACGAAGCAATGCCATTGATTGTTACGTCCAACTGACGAGTGGCGTTGCTGTCCAGGCGTTGAAGCTCCGCGAAGTGCAGCATACAAATGTAGCTGTAGTAGAAGAAATCGCAAGAACTCGATCGGCAAACAAATAAATAAATATGCGTACATAGTCAGTCGTCGTGTTGAATTATAAATAGAAGAAGGCATTATTACGCGGGGTCGGGATACACGTGGCTTGGCTCGGCGTCCCACGAGAAGTCGATGCTCGTGACGGAGGCGTTGAGCAGGGGCACGATGGCAGTCTGCATCACGGCGGACGGCGTCTCGAAGAGGCTGCCAGCTACGCCCCTGACGGCCGCCGCCGTTGAGATCTCCGACCACTCCGCCGGGTAGCTGAACGGCAACCACACGCGGTCGTACGGGTCGTCCGGGTACCTGATGACGGCGAACTCGCTCGGCCCGGCGTCGCGCCTGTCGTTCAGGACCAGCGCCTGCGTCGCGTTCGCTTGCGGGTACAGCGTGCTCTTCATGGGCCTCACGACCAGCGCGGAGATGAACGGCGTCCCGGAGCCGATGTCGACGAGGCAGACCTGCACCGAGTCCTCTGGGACGACGGTGATCACCTCCGCGATCTCGGCGATGTCGGGGCTGGTGACGTTCACCGTCTGCCAGAAGTTGACGCCGAGGTGGAGGTCGAACGCCGGGGGCTTGCTGTTGAGCTCAATCCCGTGCATACTCTGATCATGATGTAAATAGCTTAGTTGCATGTTCATGTTTACATACTATGTTTAGCTAGCTGCTGCATGTAGTACTTCGGTGTAGAATGGCCAGAATCGTGCTGCGTTCACGGTGCGGCCATATGGAACCTCTCGCCACGCGCTGTATGAAACGTTCTCGCGCTTCAGGCGAGCACGGCACAGCGTGAGCAGGCGTGGCGGGGAAGTTGGACCACGGAACGTGTACACCGATTGAATAAAAGGGAAAGGAAAGCCTGGAAAAGGCTGCGACACTTATGCGGCGAAAACTGCTCTTGAGTTCGTGCGATCGTGTTTTAGTGTGCGACGTCGTGAGCTGAGCTGATAGAGAGTTCGTCGGCGGTTGCCGATCGCCGTCGGGGCAGCCATCCCGGTACCCCAGCGCCAACATCTGGTATCGGAGCGAGGAGAGGAGTCACCGCGGTGGAAGACACCGGGTGGAATCATCCGCCTTGGCCGAAGAGGGAGTGTCGAGTCGATCTCAGGGCGATGAGTGGAGACGGCGCATCCTCAAGTTCCGCCGGCGAGCGCATCCGGGAGAGCTCGCTCATGTGGCCAATGTTGACCCGCTCAAACTACACGGAGTGGGCGATGTTGATGCAGTGCAATTATGAGACCCTGGAGATTTGGGACGTGATCGAGCCCGGTGGCGCAGGAGTGAAGCGATCGCGTGATCGGCAGGCCATGGGGGCGCTGCTGCGCTCCGTGCCGCAGGAGATGTGGCAGATGCTGGGGCGAAGAGGACAGTCAAGGAGGCGTGGGCGGCGGTTAAGAGCATGCGCGTCGGTGCCGAGCGCGTGAAGGAGGCCACTGCACAGCGCCTGCTCGAGGAGTTCGAGAACATACGGTTCAAGGACGGCGAGGCTGTGGATTCGTTCGCCATGCGGATCAACGCACTGGCTGCGAATCTGCGCACATCTGGAGAGGAGATCAGCGAGCCCAAGGTGGTCAAGAAGATGCTGCGTGTGCTGCCCAAGTGCTACGGTCAGATCGCCTGCTCGATCGAAACCATGCTCGATCTAAAGTCGTTGACGATCGAGGAGCTGGTCGGGAGGTTGAAGATGGCGGAGGAACGCATGGAGATCGATGAAGTAACCGACAAGACCGAGAGGCTCCTTCTGACGGAGGAAGACTGGCTATCGAGGTACAGCCACAGACTCGTGCCAGTGTCGTCCTCGTCAAGCGGGGGTGAGAAGAAGCCTGTGTCATCATCCGGGAAGGCAAAGGTTGGTGGTGCCGGGCGTGGCGAGAAGAAGGAAACCGCCGTCAAGCTGACATCGATGGGGACTCCAAGGCGCAAGGGTCGCTGCCGCAACTGTGGCATATATGGCCACTGGGCGGAGGATTGCAAGAGGCCCAAGAAGGAGCGCAAAGAGGAGGCACATCATGTGAAGGCTGACACCGAGCAGCCATCACTTCTCCTCGCTACGGTGAACGACGTGCATGTTGTGACGCACGACGTCGAGCATCAGCTGGCGCGTGAAATACAGCATGTCGTGCACTTGAACGAGAAGAAGGTGTATCCTGAAGACCGTGATGAAGATGATGATGTATGGGTCCTTGACACAGGTGCCAGCAACCATATGACGGGCGCGTCGTGAGGCTCTCGCGTCGCTGGACACGACTGTGCAAGGAACGGTACGCTTTGGTGACGGCTCCCTTGTCAAGATCGAAGGCATTGGGTCGGTCATGCTTCAAACCAAGAAGGACGGGCACAAGGTACTCACTGAAGTCTATTTCATCCCCAAATTGAAGAGCAGCATTGTTAGTCTTGGCCAATTAGAGGAGGGTGGCTGTAAAGTTGTGATTGAGGATGGATTCTGCAGTGTGTTCGATGTCGAGCGTAATCTGCTGGCACGAGCACCTCATGTCAAGAATCGTCTGTACCTACTGAAGACACAGCTTGCTGTACCTGTATGTCTTATGGCAAAGGCTGATGATGTGGGCTGGTTGTGGCATGGCCGTTATGGTCATCTCAATTTCCGAGCACTCAGAGAACTTGGGATGAAGAAGATGGTTGAAGGCATACCCCTGATTGACAGGGTGGAGGAGTTCTGTGATGGGTGTGTTCTTGGTAAGCAACAACGCCGTCCATTCCCTCAAGTGGCAAACTACAGAGCTGACAAGCCGATGGATCTGTTCCATGCAGATTTGTGTGGGCAGATCAAACCGAAAACACCAGGTGGTAAGAGTTTCTTTCTGCTCATTGTTGATGATCATAGTCGGTATATGTGGGTAGAGCTCCTGGCAAGAAAGGATGAAGCTTTCAGGTGTTTCAAAAAGGTGAAGACACTGGCTGAAAATGAGCGTAGTGGAAAACTCCGTGCATTCCGCAGTGATCGTGGTGGAGAGTTCAACTCCATCGAATTCAAGCAGTACTGTGATGAACATGGAGTGAAGCATTTCACCACCACGCCCTATACACCTTAACAGAACGGTGTTGTCGAGAGGAGGAACCGTACTGTGGTGAAAATGGCGCGGTGTTTACTGAAGAGCAAGAATCTTCCAGGAGAATTCTGGGGAGAAGCAGTATCCACAGCTGTGTACCTGCTGAACCGAGCCCCGACAAGAAGCCTACAAGGAAGAACTCCATATGAGGCATGGCACAACAGAAAACCTAAGGTATCTCATTTGCGTACTTTTGGCTGTGTTGTTCATGTCAAGAAAGTGGGTCCTGGTGTTACCAAGCTGTCAGACAGATCAACACCTATGGTGTTCCTGGGTTATGAGATAGGGACAAAAGGCTATCGAGTCTATGATCCAGTAGCTAAGAAATTGCATGTATCACGTGATGTCATATTTGAGGAGAGTAAGGCATGGGACTGGAAACAGGAAGCCCAGGCTAGGCGAGTGACATCAGTGCTTGATGTTGAATACTATACTGTTGCCGGACAAGGAACAGTATCTGAAGCTGCAGCTGAACCAGTGGTAGATACAGCTTATCCTGTTGTTCCAGATCAAGGATCACCCTCTCAAGTTCAGTGGTCTATAAATACTGAATCAAATACTGCATCAAATCAATCAACCCCATCTGGGAGTTCAGCTGTGCAAGAAATTGAGTTTGCAACACCACCGACTGGGGAATCAGTTGATTCTGAAGGAAGACCAGTGAGATTCAGAACACTTGACAATATCATGGGTGCTACTGAAGAAGTCACTGATTTCGAGTTTAGTGGTGTGTGTTACCTTGCAGCAGAAGAACCCAGGAATGTTGAAGCAGCACTGAGTGAGCAGTGTTGGAGAGATGCTATGATAGCAGAAATGGATTCGATTCAGGCAAATAGAACATGGGAACTATCAGTGTTACCTGCAGGCCATAGAGCTATTGGGTTGAAGTGGGTGTTTAAGGTGAAGAAAGACCCAGAAGGCAATATTGTCAAACACAAAGCTCGATTGGTAGCAAAAGGGTATGCACAGCGTGAGGGGGTGGATTTTGATGAAGTCTTTGCTCCTGTAGCAAGAATTGAGACAGTGAGGCTATTAATTGCATTGGCAGCACAAAAAGGTTGGCAAGTGCATCACATGGATGTAAAGTCAGCATTTCTAAATGGTGATCTGAGGGAGGAGGTATATGTTGAACAGCCCCCAGGATTTGTTGTTAAAGATGGCAGTGGAAAAGTCCTTAAACTGAAGAAAGCTTTATATGGGCTTCGTCAAGCTCCAAGGGCATGGAATGCCAAGTTGGACAGTGAATTGTTGAAGCTTGGTTTTGTGAGGAACCCCCTAGAGCATGCTGTTTATAGGAGACCAGATCAAGATGGTTTCCTTCTAGTGGGTGTTTATGTTGATGATCTGATAATCACAGGATCAAGCAAGACGAGCATTGAATCCTTTAAAAGGGAGATGATGGGCAGCTTCAGTATGAGTGACTTAGGACTGCTGAGTTATTACTTGGGCATACAAGTTGATCAAAAGGTGGGAATGACGACTTTGTGTCAGAGCACATATGCTCTGAAAATTTTGGAGCAGTCAGGAATGAAAGGGTGCAATTCATGTCATGTTCCAATGGAGAATAGACTGAAGCTGAGTAAGAATGACAAATCACCACCAGTTGACAAAACCAAGTACAGGAGCACAATTGGGAGTCTGCGATACTTGGTCAATACCAGACCAGACATTGCTTATTCGGTGGGCATAGTTAGCAGATATATGGAGGAACCCAGAGCAAGTCATTGGGCAGCAGTTAAACAGATATTGAGATATCTAGCTGGTACAGTTCACTATGGCTGTGTGTACAAGAGACAAGACACTGAAAAATCACTGGTGGGGTACAGTGACAGTGATCTGGCCGGTGATGTTGATGATAGAAAGAGTACCAGTGGTTCAGTTTTCTTGCTGGGATCAAGTCTGGTAACCTGGGTGTCTCACAAACAAAGAGTTGTGGCATTATCATCTTGTGAAGCTGAGTACATAGCTAGTGCTAATGCAGCCTGTCAAGGTGTGTGGCTCAGCCGGCTCCTGGGTGAAATGCTCGGCATCAGGGCACCAATTGTGAAGCTCCTAGTTGACAACAAATCAGCCATTGCTTTAAGCAAGAATCCAGTTCACCATGAGAGAAGCAAGCACATCGACACACGATATCACTTTGTCCGAGATTGTGTTGATCGTGGTGAAGTCGACATTGATCATGTGAGCACTACCGAGCAACTCGCAGATATCCTGACAAAGGCTCTTGGACGCGTCAGGTTTGTGGAGCTCCGTCAGCAGCTGGGAGTCATCAAGGTGCAGCGGGATTAGGGGGTGAAATGTTGAGCTCAATCCCGTGCATACTCTGATCATGATGTAAATAGCTTAGTTGCATGTTCATGTTTACATACTATGTTTAGCTAGCTGCTACATGTAGTACTTCGGTGTAGAATGGCCAGAATCGTGCTGCGTTCACGGTGCGGCCATATGGAACCTCTCGCCACGCGCTGTATGAAACGTTCTCGCGCTTCAGGCGAGCACGGCGCAGCGTGAGCAGGCGTGGCGGGGAAGTTGGACCACGGAACGTGTACACCGATTGAATAAAAGGGAAAGGAAAGCCTGGAAAAGGCTGCGACACTTATGCGGCGAAAACTGCTCTTGAGTTCGTGCGATCGTGTTTTAGTGTGCGACGTCGTGAGCTGAGCTGATAGAGAGTTCGTCGGCGGTTGCCGATCGCCGTCGGGGCAGCCATCCCGGTACCCCGGCGCCAACACTTGCTGAGCCCGTCGTAGTTGCCGTACATGAACGTGGCTCGGAAGAGGTACTTGGACCCCGGCGCCATGGACCCGACGAGGCCGAGGGTGTAGCAGCTGCGGCGCGCGGCGGCGCCCGGGAAGCTGCGCACGTTGAGGTAGCACTTGTTGTAGGACGGGTTGATGTACTCGGCGGAGATGTTGCGGCTGGAGCCGGCGTCGGTGAAGCCGGCGTCAGAGACGTACGTCAGCTTGGTTTTGCTGTCCACGTAGCTGCTGTTTCCTGGGAGGCCGCAGTCTATGCTGATGAATCCTGCAGGGCGCGCGGATTCATGTTTCATGCACGCACAAGCATCATCAGTATCATCAACGGAATATTAGAGCGAACGAGATCTGAGCTCGTTACCTGTGCTAGGCGGCGACTGCTCGCCATGAACTCTAAGTAATCCGGCAGTGGAGACGATGAGGACAAGCAGGAGTAGTAGCCACGGCTGTGCCACCATTGCTCTCCGCGTTGAGCTCCCCGTTGCACTAGGCCAGCACATGCCACTCTTCCGGTCTTCCCTATCATCGATGCAAGCCACTGGCATGGAACAAGATATATAGTTACCTCTAGCATACATAAATTATTTAACTAACTTAATTAATCACATCAATCAATCAAAAGAATCTACTCCCTCCGTCCCAAATTATAAGTCATTTCAATATAATCTTGAAGAGCCACCAAATTTATAAAATAAAATATATACTTATGATACCAACTAAATATCATTAGATTCTTCATTAGTTATATTTTCATAGTATATCCATTTAATATTATAAATCTTTGTATTTTTCTATATAAATTTTAGTCAAACTTGAGATGCTTCTCAAATTTTTTTGAAACAATTTATAATTTAATTTGAAACGGAGGGAGTAACCTTTAGGGCCACATCCGCTACCCAGCTCTATCGCTCCAATCTAGCCCCTACGTAGCCAACATTATCTGAGGAGTTACACTTGGTGTTGTTCCGCTGGTCATTTTTATAGCTGATTTGAGCTATTTCAATAGTGTTTTGTGAGAGTAAATAACCCAAAGTTATAAGCCGACTGATAAGGGCAAAAACATAGTCAAATAAGCTAGCTAGTCTGACCACAGTTTATAAAAATTAAGAATCAGTCTAGCTAATGTGTTTTTGAAAGCTTCTGCCACCTGATTTTTTATCATACATTTACATTGTCTTTTAGCTATATTTACATTGTTTTATTATTATATTTACATTGATTTCTTTAGTGTAATTTATTGAACAGGACGATGTAATTTGGAGATAGCATAAATATATGCTAAATTTTTCAAAAAAATACAAATTATTTCTAAGAATTCTATCAGAGAAATATATGACAAATTGTGCAGAAATATCAGAAACAAACACATCAAAATGAAGATTGAACCCATTCTCTTCTCTTCTCTTCTACCTCCGGCGAGTATGGGTGCTAGTGTGCCACCAGATTGGGATGGGGCGCTGCCACTAGATGCGCCCTGGCCTCTGGGTGGCAGTCGAGCGCCGACGGGTGGGTGACGGGGCGGATTGGCACAAGCGGGACGCGGCTCCAAGGCAGTAGACGAGCGGAGGTCACAAGGTACAGATAGGTAACAGAAGAGAGGGACGGTGAGGCCGTGAGGGAGAGGGATAGCGGCGTAGCGCCGACAAGGTGGGTGAGGCAGATGGAGCGAGCGAGCCGATCAAAGAATAATTAGCACGGTGCCAAAGCCTAAAACAATTGAGTGCTCGGTAGTACTTCCTCCACCCATAAAAGAATGTAATTCTCACATCATAAGGAGTCAAATTGCCACAGTACATGCATATATATTGCTTCTTAGTTTAGTCTTACACATTCAAATTTATGTATTTCATATGCCCCATTTATCCATCAACTGACATAATTTTATCCTCCAATTTTAATCCTTACCAGCAGAGAGTGTCGATCACCTCTTTCCAAACTCAAGCATAAGGCTTCCTTCCCAGCACACAAATGTTCCGATTCGCCTAGAGGATCGGACACAGGACGGCTGACTTCTCTTCCTTCCCAGCACACAGATGTTCTAATCTGCCTAGAGAATCGGACAGGGCAAGTTGACTTCTATTTTCCTTCCGATCCGCCTAGAGGAACGGACAAGGCAAGTTGACTTCTATACTGATCTGGACATCTGGTTAACGACCATCCTATGACAACAATTTTGTAAAAACCGCAAGCTGACTTTCTTAAGGCCCGTAGACTTGCTTATTATATGAGAAGGACTGTGGACTCTCTACAAGTGGGAGGAAAAAACATTCAGTTGGGACTGTTTTGATAAGACAATTATATATGTGCACCTATCATGAATTCATGGCAGAGTGTTCATGTGCATGCAGATAACGTATAGATCATTGCATAAATTTAGGATGGATGAGTAGTTAGAAAGAAAAAATTACAAGCTCTCTTATGTGTTGGATGCATGCCATTTTGAAAAACTTTACTAGTACTCAAGGTTTTAAATGGCGGGCTATAGCGGCAGCCTGTCTTGGCCACTATGCGACGCTATAGCGCCGCTATTCCCACGCTATAGCGATGCTATAGCGCGCTATTTAAATACATTCAGACAACAACCAAACAATTATACAGTTAACACTGACTAACCATATTTTCATGATAATCATAAGTTTATATTCATAATTATTATAATAATAACTCAGTAACTCACAAAGTGATAAAGTCATAACATTCATGATAAGTTGCTAACATATTAGGATATTCTCATGATAAGTCATAAAAATAAGATAAGAGCAAACGACACACTTAAGTACTTAACATCCACGTAGTTTTCAAAAGACAAGCCACAATTTTTTTCTCAGCCAGGGAAACACCGATAGCGGCCATTTAGCGGCGCTATGACGCTATTTCAATTTAGCGGCAAAATAGTGCGCTATAGCGGCAATAGCGGTAATAGCGTAAAAAGAGAAATAGCTTCGCGTCAAGTTCTTTTGGCCGCTATAGTGGCGCTATAGCGCGAAAATAGCGCGCTATTTTTTTCTATATATACATAGAGGGTAGTTGAAATGATCAAGATACCTAAGAGAGGAGTTGAATTAGGCTAATTTAATTTTTCTCAAAACAATTAAAGCCTATCGCTTAACCTATTTTCATCCCTAGTGTCTAATTGTGTATTCTATAAGCTACCACACAAAAGTTTTACACCTTAGGTTCTAATCCTACTTTAGCGCATGACAAATTCTAGTAATGTAAAGACATGATTTGAATTACTCAAAAGTAAATGCTCTAAGTAAAGAAAATGAAGAGGAATGTGGTGATGTTTTTTTCGAGGTATCAAGAGTCAGCCCTCCTCACTAGTCTTCGTTGGAGCACTCACGCAAGAGTATAGCTCCCCCTTGATCCATGCAAGGATCAAGTGCTCTCTACGAGTTGATTCTTCGCTGCTCCGGCCCGGTGATTCATCCACAACAGGTCACAAGACGAGGTGGGTAATCCACAAGCTTCATCACCAAATGATCATCATGCTTTCAATCACCACCAAATCATGTCTAGGTGATGTCGATCACGAAGAATAACAAGTACGAACTCTTACTTGACCCAAATAAGATTACTGAAAAGGTGGATGTACATTTGCTACTCCCTGCTTACTGATGAGGTCCTTAATCTTGAGTTTGCAAATCTCAATCACTTCACTAGGTTCTTGTACTCTCTTTCGCACCAATTAGTTTCTTCAACTGAACAGATGGGCAAGAGAATCTCTATAGACAAGTAGGAGGTCTATTTATAAACACTACTTCAAACCATATCCTGTTGGGGTCCAACTCAGCTGATTACATATTATTCGGACGCGTCTGGTCAGTGCCTAACAGCTACACGACGCCAGCTCTGACAGAGATACAAAGTAGTGACCGCACTCTGAACAACATCTGATCATCACTGATCAGGCACGTCCAGTCAACAAAATCACTCTGTAGAACCTCTCTGCTCATAACCGGACATTGGCTCATCAGAGCCCAGTCATATGCCAGCCAGCGTCCGATCACTTTTACACCTCTTGGATGCGTCTGATCGATGCTCTAGACCAACGTCTGATCTCAATCAAACCCTAGCCAGTTGTCTCAACACTAACTGGACCTGACGCTCAGCGTCCGTTCATCCTAACTTCAGCGTTCGGTCACTGTGTTGAAGCCACATTCACTTCTAATTCAAGAAACTTTATGAATAAACTTTTCTCCAAATGATCTCCGCCTGTCCCTGAGCTATCTAGTGCTAAGTTTGACAAGTGTACACTATAACTAACACATTAGACTCACCTAGGTCAAACTATTAGGTCATACCCCCTTCATAATATTGCCAAAGGAAAAATAAAGTACTAAACTACTCTAATTGTCTCTCCAACGCCAAACGACACTTAGAACTAGTCTATCCTTAACCTTGTCGTCCCCTTTCAAAATCAAGATGATTTCCATCGATAAGGGCATGAATACCATTAATTGCTCAAACAATCATCAAAGCTCTTTATTTCTTTCTCTTGTATGGAATACATAGTGTTGGCCATAATTTCATCATGGTTTTACATAGTCAAAACAGTCAACAAAATATCCTTTTTGGAAGGAAATAAGCAAAGTAATAATGAATTTTGTATAAATAACACGATTCCACTTGTACATGTCATGTGTACTTTCTCCTCTTGATGGTAGAAGATGAAGTCACATCAGAATTGGATGACCCACATATCACCAAACCAACATCAACACATGGTCCTACCACTTTATACCCACTCACGATCAAGAGAAGATCACTGGTGCAGAGATATATTATACAGACAATTTAAAACTCATTTCTATTGGCCTAGTAGAAACGGGACCACAGCACAAGCGGTTGCTTTTCACAGACGGCTCACTTAGTGAACTGCCTGTATAAATGGCCGAAGAAAAAACAGTAACCCCCCACACACACACAAAAGAAAGAATTTTTTAAAATCAAGGGAGGACCCACCGGGCAGCGCCGCCCGTCTCCGTCGAGATCGCAAATCACGACATTTTTTTGCACAAAATTCACAGCTAACACGACCGACATGATTTGAACTCATAACCTCTCCTTCGCGCAGAGCCTCCTATACCACTGCACTGCACACTCAAATACATTGATATTCCGTTTTGGTTCCACATATTATATTAAATCGAGTGTAATTTGTTTATTTGAGGCACTAAACGAATTCAAATCAAAACGTTATCAACTACAAAGTTTCATATCTTTTCGAGATCTACAATTTTTATTTTGGTATTTTTTCCATCTGAGGTCGTTTATAAAATTTTGAATTTCAAATTTGAGAATTTGAAACGTAGCTTTTATTGACAAGATAATTTCAAACTAAAAAATTATCAACTAGAAATTTTCATAACTTTTCGAGATCTACAACTTTCATATTGATCGTTTCTCCATCTAAAATATTTTTAAAAATTCAAATTTTAAAATTCTAGTGTACTTTATAGTAACTGTTTTCTTAAGAAAACCGCCGCTAGAAATTAAGAAAATCGCAACTAGAAATGATACATTTATAAAACTAGATTAAAAGATCTTTTCAATCGGGGGAGTACCTTTTTAAAGTTGTTTTTCAAAAAAAGAAAATGAAAAATATTTTAAGACGTAGGGAGGAGATAAAGGAGGCAATGACACCACGGGAAAATACAACTTTACCGAGTGCCCCACTCTTTGCCGAGTGTTTTTTTTTTCAGTGTCAACTAAAAACCACTCGGCAAAGAATTTCTTTGCCGAGTGTTTTTTCTAGCACTCGACAAAAAGCTCTTTGCCAAGTGTTTTATTTTTGACACTCGACAAAGCCAATTTTCAAATCACATTTTGAACCAATAAATTAATCCAAATGAAAAAAATTTCAACCACAAAGTTGTTTAACTTATCAAGATGAACACTTTTGTTTTGGTGATTCCTTCATTTGACAAACTTAAAATAAATTTCTTCACAAATCTTACATATCTCCGGTAGTTTATGAAACTACAAGAGTGATATATAAAGTTTGTGAATGATATTAGAACCACAATGTCAGATGCATAAATGGTCAAACAACCAAAATAAACTTTGTAGATCTTCACAAGTTATGAAAATTTGTAGTTGATAACTTTTTAATTTGAAGTCATCTAATCATACAAAACTGCGTTTGAATTTAAAAAAATTAAAATTTGAATTTTTCAAAATACCTTGGATGGAGAAATGACCAAAACAAAAGTTGTAGATCTCAAAAAGTTATGAAACTTTGGTTGACAACTTTTTGATTTAAAATCATCTTGTCTTGCAAAACTTTATTTGAATTTAAAATTTTTAAAATTTGAATTTTTAAAAATACCTCAGACGAAGAAATAACCAAAATGAAAGTTGTAGATCTAAAAAAGTTATAAAACTTTGTAGTTGACACCTTTTTGATTTGAAATCATCTTGTCCACGAAAAGTACGTTTCAAATTATCAAATTTGGAATTCAATTTTTTTATAAATGACGTCGGATGCAAAAACTACCAAAATAAAAGTTGTATATCTCGAAAAGTTAGAAAACTTTGTATTTGACAACCTTTTGATTTTAATTCATTTAGGACCTCAAATAAGCAAATTACACTCGGTTTAGTATAAATATATGAGGAACCGAAACGGAGATGAAACATATGTGAGTGTTTAGTGCAGTGGTAGAGTAGGCTCCACGCGAGCGAGAGATTGTAAGTTTGAATCCTCCTTGTGCGCGTTCGAATTCTGCTAGCTGCGTGAAACAAAATTGTGTAAAAAGTAGACGGAGATGGACGGGCATTGTCTAGTGGCCCCCAATTAAATATTTTTCCCTTTTTACTTTTTTATTTCTTTTCTTTGTCGAATGTTTTTCTTTGCCGAGTGCCCGACAAATGATAATCGATAAAGAGCTCTTTACAGTTAATTTCTTTGCCAAGCACTCAGCAAAGAAGTGATGCCCTTGTTCTCCGTTATTTTGTTGTTACTTGCCACTTTGATACAGCAGGACGAGAGAGAGAAAGAATCAAGTAATCAAGTCAATAGATCTTGTGCATTTTGATACAGGTCGTCGGCACAACGTCCGGCGGTGAAGGAGGCTGGTGTCATAGTCAACCTGTTACGGGTCTGCCCGTCTAGTACTCTGGTGGATGTGGATAGATCATCATAGATGTGCTGATGTGGTCTTTCATAGGACTGGAGTACTTCATTGCTGCAGCAGCTAGCTAGTGTTCAGACCACCATCGTCGCCGGTAACAATGGCCGCAAGGTCGTGGTTGCTGCTTCTTTGCCTCGCTGCCGCCGCCCCTTGCGGCGTGCTCAAAGCTCGTGCCCAGCCTGACAGCATCGGTACGCCGCTCAACCTCTCGCAGTCTTGCCCGTCGACCGTCGTCCCCCGCTATTCAGAATCGTACGCGTACGCTGCCCGTAAAGGAACAAAGCATTCGCTCGTCTTGCAGGTTTCATCAGCATAGACTGCGGCATGCCCGGGACGGCGAGCAGCGTGGACGAAAACCGCGTTGGGAAGCTGCGCAGGTCGTGGGAGCCCTTGGGGAGCTGCGGCGTGATGTACTCCGACGAGATGTTGTGGTTGGAGCCGGCGTCGGTGAAGGCGGCGTCCGGGGCGTATGCCAGCTTGGTGGCGTCGTCCACGCTGCTCGCCGTCCCGGGCATGCCGCAGTCTATGCTGATGAAACCTGCACGGTACCACCACCGTCGGATGTGCATACACATGCATCAAGATTGGTGAACACGAATCACAAAGCAACAATAGACGGTAGATATGAGGGTATGTACATACGCATGTGCTGACCAAAACATTCGGCCGCAGCATCCCCGACGCCGACGGGGCGCGCAGCTGCTACACGCTCCGGTCCCTGAACGCCGGGCTCAAGTACCTGGTCCGCGCCTTCTTCATGTACGGCGACTACGACGGCCTCCGCCGGCCGCCCGTCTTCGAGGTCTACGTCGGCGTCAACTTCCTGAGCACGGTGAACGTGTCGGACCCGGGCGTCCCGGAGCTGCTGGAGGCGATCGTCGTCGTCCCGGACAGCTTCCTCCAGCTCTGCCTGGTGAACACCGGCGCCGGGACGCCGTTCGTCTCCGCGCTGGAGCTGCGGCCGCTCAAGGCGACGCTGTACCCGCAGGCCAACGCGACGCACGGGCTGGCGCTGGTGGGCAGGGCCAACTTCGGGCCAACCAACGACTCATACGCCGCCATCGTCAGGTACCCCGACGACCCCCACGACAGGCTGTGGTTCCCGTCCGTGGACGCCGCCAACTGGACCGTGGTGTCGACGACGAGCTGGGTGCAGAACATCCATGGCGACCTGTTCGGGGAGCCGTCCAAGGTGATGCAGACGGCGGTCACGCCGCGCAACGCCTCCGGGAACATCGAGCTGTTCTGGGAGCCCAGGCCGGTGCCCAAGGACCCCTCCCTGGGCTACGTCGCCGTCATGCATTTCTCCGAGCTGCAGGAGCCGCCGCCGCACGGTGGCGCCGGCGGCGCCGGCGTGCGCCGCCAGTTCTACATCAATATCAACGGCCGGAACGTGGACACTTTCACGACCACGTTGCTCTACGCCGAGGCCGCGTACGTCTTCATTCCCATAGGGATGGTAGGGTACACACGGTACAACGTTTCTCTGAACGCCACCGCCAACTCGACGCTGCCGCCGATGATCAACGCCATGGAGGTTTTCTCGCTCTTCCCCACCACCAACGTCGGCACCGATTCCATTGACGGTATGCAGCCCCAGCTAGCACATAGCTCATGGGTATACATAGAGTAGGCCGGGGAATTGCACAGACTGAAACTGAACTGAACTCTTGCGTGCAATGAACAGTGTCTGCCATCACGGCGATCAAGGACGGGTATAATGTGAGGAAGAACTGGATGGGTGACCCGTGCTTTCCCAAGGCTCTTGCTTGGGACCGGCTGGCTTGCAGCTATGCCGTTTCCAGCCCTCCAAGGATCACTAATTTGTAAGTAATTCAAGTTTTACCGATTACTGACTTCTCCACAGGTTCATGGTTAATAAATAAATAAATGAGATTACAAACTTAAACGGCCGGTGTGCTGTGGTAATAAACATTAAAATTTGCTCTAAGCTTTGTTGTGAAACTATATACCGTTTTTCAGTGGTCTGAATGGTGTTATACCATCATCTTCTTTCTATAAACAAATTTAGCTTGTTGTCAAACTAATAAGCCACCGTATCGGATATTTTGTAGAAACCTGTCCTTCAGTGCTCTGAATGGTGATATATCGTCTTCTTTCGCAAATCTCAAGGCTGTCCAATATCTGTACGTGTGGAGATGTAAATCTTATTTTTTATATATTTAACCTCTGTGCTTTCTTGGGCCAAAAAAAACAGAAAAATATATATACTAATCATGTGAGCACGTCTTGCAGGGATCTGTCAAACAATAACTTGACGGGCTCAATTCCTGACGCCCTTTCAAAGTTACCTTCATTAATACTACTGTAAGTCTGGCAACCTTTTCTCAAACTAAATCGATCCGATGCACTATGTTAATTGACACTATTAACAGCATTTCTTCCCATTTCTAGAGATTTGACAGGAAACCAACTCAGTGGATCAATCCCCACTGGACTTCTCAAAAGAATTCAAGACGGCTCCCTGAATTTGAAGTGATTACCCATGCATACCCCTACTTTGTATTAGAAAATTTCTAATCTAGCTTACACGTACGTGTATAGAATTTGAGTTAATTAATATGTTTATATCATGGTATAATAGGTACGGAAACAATCCACGCCTTTGCACCGATGGCAATTCATGCCAGGCTCTGAAGAGGAAGAGCAAGCTAACAGCTGTCTACATTGCTATCCCTGTTGCTCTAGCTGTGGTTGCAGTGCTACTACTGCTCCTTTGCTTCATCATAAGACGAATAAAACATGGTGGGGCTTGACTTGGCATGGACGTAGAAAAACATTTGAGATCTGGCCTACTTGCTCATCGCCGATCGAATGCGTCTAATACTAGTTCATTCTGCCATTGTTCGCTCATGATTCATGAAGGATCGGTGAGCAGCAGGTCTGCGAAGCCATGGATTGAGCCGATAAACAACGCCCATGCCGATGATCACAGCTCACTGCAGGTTCAACAAAGGAACCGTCAGTTCACCTACAAGGAACTGCAGGTTATAACGAAGAACTTCCAGACTGTGCTCGGCAAGGGAGGCTTCGGCGACGTCTACGAGGGCTTCTTGGAGGATCGCACCCAGGTTGCAGTCAAGCTGCGGCGGTCTCAGACGACATCTGACAGATCAGACCAAGGTGTGAAGCAGTTCCTCGCCGAGGTAAATAAATCTCTTCTCCAGATTGAAGTCGAAACCTGTTGCAATGATGAAGCATGCAGTTTGATTAAGTGATTGTCCGCATCTGCAGGTTGAGATCTTAACACGGATTCATCACAGGAATCTCGTCTCTATGGTTGGTTACTGCAAGGACGGGGAGCACCTGGGGCTTGTCTACGAGTACATGCCACTTGGAACCTTGCAGCAACACATTGCAGGTGTGAGGCTGTTCAGAAATTTCATTGTAAAAAAAAAGAAGTTGTTTAGAAATCCGTATCTTTTCAATTATGATGAGTCACTTTTATTTTCTAAGTAAAATATCTCTAGGCTTGACCAAATTTGCAAGAAAATATGCTTATATATTGATCTGAAATGGTGGTTATTATTGTGTGCTGACTCATTTGCAGGAAAAGACGGAAGATACTTAACCTGGAGACGAAGGCTTCAGATCGCAGTAGAATCAGCACAAGGTACCCTCGCTCGCTCGTATATGAAGTTATACATACGGCGTATTTGGTTTTGTAGAACCATTGTATTCTTCTAGTGTTCTGTAGATGAAGTCACTCAAACAGTAGGATGATAACATGATTCTGGTGGCAGTATTATTCTTTCTGTTTGTGTGCAGTAAATCAGTATAAAGTTACGCATAATGGTGTGCTGGTGGACTAATAATATTGCATATATCATTCCATTGCTTAAACCAAATGTTCAAACAACGTACTCATGAATTGTAGTCTTGCTCTAGAGGCTTTGACATTGATGATTAAGTTGACTTCCAGGGTTGGAATATCTACACAAGAGTTGCAGCCCGCCTCTCATCCACAGAGACGTGAAATCGGACAACATCTTACTGACTGCGAGACTGGAGGCCAAGGTTGCTGATTTTGGCTTGTCCAAGGCTTTCAATCACGACGACACTCACGTAGCCACTGCGACGATCGCTGGTACTCGCGGATATTTGGATCCAGAGTATGTCAATCCAAATGCCCACTTCGATTCAACAACAAATTCTCTCGTTCTATATCGTTTCGTTCCTCTTTTATTTGTTTATTTATTTATGGACAAACTCCTTACTATACATAAACCCATCAACACGCATGAATGCATGATGCATCTAGGTACCATGCAACGGGTAAACCCACGTCGAAGAGTGATGTGTACAGCT
The DNA here is from genome assembly GCA_009763385.1 of Coix lacryma-jobi var. lacryma-jobi. Lineage (NCBI taxonomy): Eukaryota > Viridiplantae > Streptophyta > Magnoliopsida > Poales > Poaceae > Coix > Coix lacryma-jobi. Next base: position 4,255,478 of record CM019826.1, read on the forward strand.
TTGGCGTCGTGCTGCTGGAGCTAGTCGCCGGGAGGCCTGCCGACACCACCATCGTCCAGTGGGAGCGGCAGCGGCTAGCCCAGGGCAACATCGAGGCTGTGGTGGACCCTCGCATGCGCGGCGACCATGACATCAACGGCGTCTGGAAGGTCGCCGACGTCGCGCTCAAGTGCACCGCGCAGGCGTCGGCGGAGAGGCCCACCATGACCGGCGTGGTGGCGCAGCTGCAGGAGTGCCTCCAGCTCGAGCATGGCCGCTCCGGCGGTGGCGACATGAGCGACAGCTCCTACACCGCCAACAGCGGTGCTTACGCCGCTGGCGCTGGCGGCCGGTCCATCGACGGCAGCCTGGGCAGCACCTCATTTGAGATGGAGCGCAACTATGGCAGGGTGCCACCGTCAAGAATGGGCTCAGGACCTGCTGCACGATGAGGCTCTGTTTTCTCGAATGCTACACAATTTGGGCATTCCAAGACTATCATTCCAACATCTATTATGTAACGCCACTGTCTCTCTCTTGTGCTCAAGCTCAACATCCCACTGGCTTTGAATGGGATGCCTGGGATGTTAAACTCCAAAGAAATCAAACCTACACTCCAGTGGTTTCACTTTACCTATGACAACCACTGATTCTCGTACAGAAAATACATACAGAGAATGGCTAGTCTTCTTATAGCAAGACTACAGCCACACGCGCGCGAGCACAGACATGCCAGAATCGATGGAAACGGTAACAGCCAAGATTGCAAGAGATGTACGCCATGCATCCAACACAACACAGGCAAAATGATACGTGTCTTTTCTGGTCTAAACTGCAAAATATGTTGGGAAAATATCTCTGCACTAGCTCAACCCAGAAAGCTCATTTATATCCACATAAAATCTAGCGCCGCTGCGATACTCAAGGGACTAGATGATTCTTAATTTCTTATCAAAAACTTGTGTAGCCGTAGACATGCAGGGAAGGGGCACCAGAAACCACATGGTTTTTATTCTGTGTGAGTAACTATTCCAGCTGAGGGGCCGTTGCAGGCTTCACCTTCAGCTGTTGGAAGAAGTCATGCAAGTCCAATGCTGAACCTTCACTTTGAGTGAAACTTGCGGCTGACAGACTCGTAGCTAGGAACATGAATAACTGCAAAAAAGAGCAATTCAGTTAGTCACCATACCTTGTTAGAGCACCGTGACTTAACTCGAGACTACTGAACATACCGTCGCCCCACGATGCCATTGTGAGCGGTGAAGACATCATCTTCTTTGCAGTTGACAAAATGTCATCCAAAGTGATCTCCTCAACTGTTTTCAGGAAATATTCAATGGGCTTCCTGAAATTTCAGAAACATAGAATCAGTTGAGACGACAACAGATCTACTGGCAGAAATGAATAATGGTCACATTATAAAATAATGCCCTACACAATGTCGCGACTCTGAAGAAATGTTAGCTTACGCGGGAATGGACACAACTGCATGGATAAGAAATTACTGCTATGCCTTGGATCTGCTTGGACTAAAAACTAGTACAACTTAGGAGTAACTTGGTGGCTTTACTTTACATTAAGAAGATAAATAGGCACCCAAACTGATCTCAAAAGAGGACATGGATATGGGTGGTCTAAGCATACATTCAAACACTCACAAACTCAACGAGGCTCAACTTCTTGGATGTGCTTGGACTTGTTGGGGACCCCAAACATATTTGAAGTACTATATTATAGAAAATCATCTAGCATGACTATGTTGATATTTTTGCGAGGGCACAGTACATAAATATAACAGAAAAGACTTAATTTATGTACTGGAATAGCAATGCTCTCATACCTTTCCCCATAAGTCAGAACCTGTCTTCCAATATCTTCAGAGGCTATAGACTGCAGAAGAGGAAAAGTATGTAGTGTAAAGAACACTTTAGGGAAACAAGTCATACAGTTAGGATTTGATCAGGAGCAAGAACAGTGTACCCTTGATTCCAAGTTCATCAGAACTGCAGATTTGGTTGCCTCTTTAGCACGATCAAGCTGTTCTTGTGTAACTACAGGAGGTAAAAGATGAGGACAAAGGAATGTGAATGATAATGGTCAATCCAAAGTGGAAACAGGATGATTGACAAGAAGGAAACCTTTTCCAGGAGTCGCAATCTCCAGGAGTTCCCCTGCTGCCAAATCCACAGCCTTCGCCGAAAAGTCTGGGCTCTGTTGAATGATAATATATTTTTTTTAAAACAAACAGTCAGCTGCATTAATTGTTTGAACACAAGGGCATACACAATTTAGACTATTATGCTCCAGGAGAGAAGCTTACAGTGACTGCATAAATTCCAAAAAGGCCCGAATTGTTATAGACACTGTTGAAAGCAGAGAATGATTCAATCTGTTGGAAGTTGGTCAAGACACGGAGGTCTGTAGATATAGGATCAAAGGTCATGTTAGGATACACAACATAAGTTTGCTTGCATAACTCTATGACAATAATGATTTGTAAAGAGCCATACACAATCGAGAATGCATTCCCTTTCCAGGTCCACCAGCAGAGAAGGACCCTCCTCCTCCCATGAGCATCTACAGAACAACAAATTGATCAACATATCTTTGAAGCATTATTAGATTTAAATATTAAATATGCATCAATCACATGTGATAACATATAAAAATAATAAAAATAAGTTCCAAAAAACATAAGAAAGCATCAACAATTCTTATACATAACAAATGGCCTCTAGTATCCATAAATAGTTTCAACAGTTGTAAGGCATACCTGAAGTACCGTCACAACCATTGCAGTTTTCTCTTGATTCCAGCCACCTGGCACCTCAAAAGCAAGTGCAATATGTGTGCTCTGTTCCCAAGGAATCCAACTTTAAACACAATTAAAGTAAATCATTCATAATGCCTAAAGAACAATAATGCAATGCCAAACTCACTGGAGAATCTGCTTGGCAGCGATAGTCGCCTCCCATGTACACAGATTTCGGCTCTTCAGGACGTTTCACACTCGGAAGGTCAGACAGAAGTGGTTCTACAACTGAAACCAATGCATCATGCTCAACTCCTGATGCGGCAAGAACCATCCTGGGAGCAGTGTAATGTTCCTACATTTATCACAGCAAGCAATAAAGTCACATTGATGCCTTCATGACTTGCATTAATATGGGAAATAAATCACTGAATCTTACAGCAACAAATTCCTCCAAGATGCTAACATCCAATCGGTTTATAGCGGATTCTGAAGCCATCAAAGGTTTTGCTAGTGCCCCAGAATATCCAGCCGAATGAAGGGCCTCCAGAAGTAAACCTTGAGGATTAGCAGACGCATCAGCTATTTCAGATTTTATGTTCTGGAGCTGTAGAAACGAATAACACCATTAGTACATAAAAAGGAAGGAAAAAAAAAGAACTTAAATTTACTTTCAGAGATCAAGTACCTGCTCTTTGACCTCCCATTCGAGGAATGCTGGATTCCTCACACTGTCAATGAGAACTTCAATCATTTCTGGTGTATAGCTCTTCAATGCATCATATGTATAGCTCATTTGTTCCCGGGAAGCTGATGCAGAGACATTTCCTCCAATGGCTTCTACCTCGCGAACTAACCGCAATTGAGTCCGATTCACTGTGCTCTTGAAGGCCATTCTCTCCAACAGATGTGATACTCCAGATGAAGCAGGTGATTCGTAAATGGAACCACAGTCAATATACAGACCCACAGATGCTGCAGGGCTCTGAAATTAAGTCCACAAGAAAACATTGATGTCATGGAAAAGAAAAGAAAAAACCAGAACTGTAACATATGTGAGAGCAGAGCAATACCGATGATGTCTCCGAGGCAATCTTGACGCCATTTGGCAGAGTAGTGACTTTTGTCTTAGATGGCTCTACAAAATCTGGTAGAGGTGACGGAATGGCAATGCCTGGGAGCGGAACATCAAGGGGAGGGAGTTGGCTTGATTTTCCACCAAGAAGCCAGCTGAACAGACCACCTGAGGACTGCTTCACAACGCTTGTACTAGCAAACCTAGAAGCACCATGATGCTGAAAATTGAAAACAATGCAAGGATGGAATATGTCTTCAGGCTACAGAATGCGTCAACGAAACACAACTCGAAGGAGATGTGAAATCTAACACTGCGAGACAAATATGAGAATCGTCAACAATCAAAGCTGGCTGCCGAATTCCATCCCCATGGGATTCGTAACTAAGGGAAAAAAAATCATAACTCCGAACTCGATTCATTCGTGTCCCTACACGGAAGTAGAAATAAAGAACCAAGCTTCTGATTCATCGCCACATGAGCATATCGACTCCGGCGACCCGTTCGGATCTAACCTAAGTGCGCTCATACCCGAGTGGATCGAGACGTGCATGCAACGGGGAAGGCAGGGGAGAATAGGAGGGCCGAACCTTGAGGGAGCGGAGGTGGCTCCCGGCGGCGCGGTACATAGTCTCCGGCGAGACGAGCTCCTGCAGCTGCGGCGGCGGCGGCGGAGGAGGAGGAGAGAAGCCGGCGGTGAGGGGCGGTGCGCGCGTGCGGAAGCTTGGGATGTAGAGAAAAAGGCCAGGGAGTTCCGCCTCTCACGCTGGGCCGCTGGATCCGTGGGCTTAAGTGAAAGTTGATTCCATCGCTTAAGGCTTCTTCAATTCTGGACCGGGGGCCCATTTGTTCTTCTCGCATCGTAGGCCATTTGTTTGGTTGTTTGTTGTTTCGCCCAACATTCGTCACCTCCCTCACTCGCTTGGGTAAGCTTTTACTTGCCAGGCTAAGCGAGTCATTTCGGTTTGTTTGAAGTAGCAAGGAAATCTCGTTGGCATGGATCCTCTCTCCTGTTGTATATATATCTGGCAGTGGTAGGACTACCAAATAAGTATGACGCTCTTCATGCCTCAGTTTTTCAACAGCTGAATCGTGCTCTACCATGACTGCATACTAGGATGGAGCTTTCCTGTTCCGAAGAACCGAAGTCTAAACGCGTTCAGAGGTACATACAACTCGTGGACTTAAATCACCAGGTATATACATATATATACAGCGGGGTCCATTACGTAAGCATCTTATCCACCTTTTAAACAACAAGGGCAAAAACATGGTAAATCGCTAAGCAAACACCTTGTTGGGACACAGCCCCGGGCTCGCCGTGCTGCAAGCCGGGTCCCTGATCAAACAAATCAATGATAAAACACCTCAACAATTAAGAATTAGGCTCTAGTAGTCTATAATAGATAGAACATAGAAATACATCTCTTTTGCACTTCAGCAAATACATCGGTTAGGGCGTAGGACCAGGTTCGAATGTTCTACAGACAGGTCTATTTTGCACTCTCAAAATTGCACTTCAGCCAATCAAAACTCTCGATCTTGTGTGCTTCTGTGGAGAGATAAATGCTCACATTTTACTGTTCATGTAAAAGCTAAAAGTAGAGGGTACAGTACAAAATTTGTATTATCACTCTTGTACCATTTAAAACTAATGAGAAATCTATATGGTTCGCTAACATTGAGTTTAATCTTTCTGCAACTTGGCTGGCCTCTCCTTATGGGATGCTGCATTTCAAGGAAAAGGAAACAAAAAAAAAAAAATCATTGAATGTCCATCTTGAACACAACTGAAGAAGTAAAGTGCATTTATCTGTTTTTGGATGTCCTTGCAAAAAGCCAGACTGCCTGACATTAAGAGCGGAAAGGCATCCTCGTTTACTCTCAAGGGCCAAGGTAAAAATTACCTGCATATCTCCTTTTCTTGTTAGCTCTTCTTCTCTTGCGCTCAGCCTGTGTAAGTTCCCCATCTTCCTTGACATCACCTTTTCCTTCAAAGATCTCTTCAGGCGCAAGCATTGCCGCATCAGAAACGGCTACAGGTGCAATCTGAAAGACAGAGATCATCACTATACAAAGCACACAGATAGAGCAACATCACAGGGAAAAGTAAACAATTTTTGTACCTCTTCCATGGCTAGAGCAGGCACATTTGCTTGTACAGACATATCCTCAATGACCTGAAAAGACAATATTTCAATTCATACAGTGAGTGCTTAGCAAAAGAGATTGCAAATGTGAATTTTGAAGTTATCCTTACTGGCTTTGGAGCAAAGTGGAAATGTGATAGCGCATCCAATTTCAAACATATCCTCTTAAATAAAGTATTTGCCTGGGTAGAAACAATTAGTCATTAGTAGATATCACTTAGTCACTTAGCTAACATAAAACATCAACAGAAAAAAAAAACATATAGCATCAACAGAGTGAGGAACAAGACCAATGTAGTAATTCTACCCAAATAATGTAAAGCACCAAGTTTTATCTATATAGAAGTACATAACTATATATGCTTATCAAAACACAGCCGTAGTAACTGAATAAAAGAAACGCATGGTTTTTAGGTGCTGTGGCATCTATGGCATTGGGAGCATGCCTGGAGGCGTAGGCACTGCCTAAGTGCCTAGGTGACAAGGTGTAAGCCCACGGTAGGGCCTTGTGGTGCCTTGTGTCATTGGGGCCTTGGGGGGCACGCCTGGATGCCTAGGTGACGCTTCAAAAAACATGAAGAAAACTGGTCCAATAGACCAACTATAATTGATAGACAATTTCATGGCATACGGCAAATAAACCATGGTCAAACACCATTGTCAATTCTTTATAGTGTGGAAATTATATCGCAAACCATAACAAAGCCAAACTACAAATACAATTAGTTATATTGCAGTGATCAAAATAAACAGAAGAATACAAGAACTTGTTGAGATATATATGAGAATAGTAACATCTGCCATGGTTCACAAGACACTGAAAAAATTATTCTGTAAAATACACTTGCTTTCAAATCAACACAAATGTAGTACGGAGTATTAGATTGTTGACAACAATTGAGGTAAAGAGTACACTAATATTAATTCACATATATACAAAGCCATCTTCCCTTGTATTCTATCAAGGAGCTAATAATTACTCACCTCTTTCTTTAGTTCATCTGAAATAGAAAGAGGGGCGGGTGTAATGCCTGCTTTTTGCGCATAATCATCCTGGAAGAATAAAATCAACAGTAAATTGATTTACATACTGATGTTAATCTCAAATAGTATGGGTATAGAAAATAAAAAAATATTGGTATAGCGCAAACCTCATAGAGTTCAGCAAGACCCTTCTTGCTCTTAGTTTCATCCTGATGGAACAAAAATCACAATAGTAAGATACCAATAGCAGTCATCTTATGGCTGTCATGTAAGAATTTTAGTTAACATACCAGTTCCTTGTGCTCCTTTGGAGCTTTAGATGGCAACAGAGTAGGTTTCTCGACATCATCGAAATGACTCTGTAAGGAACCAGGAGATCAAATCTAAATATTAGTAACAGAAACATATAAAGTGATCATCTGATTTATTCATTGCAAAAAAATGCACTATACTACCATAGATGAAGTTGAACACCATATACATGAGCAAAAGGAAATTAAAAAACAGAACATGTACCTCTGCAATTCTTTTCTTTATCATTTCTTCAAGGGAAGCTGTCACTTCCTCGGTGATTACAGGGGCAGGTCTTACATTGTGCTCAAAATCAAGGTCCACTTCTAGGGCACTGTTTTTGGGCCTCTTAGAAGCAGTAACCTATAAAAACAATTTAATTTATTTACAGTTTTAAATGTAGTAAGTTATCATCAAATGGTAATAAAGCATAGTTGAAAAATATTATTTTTAGAACCTCTCCCTGCATGGTCCACGTGCTGGGTTCAAGATTAGCTTTCTCCATTTGCTCTATTTTAGTACGCATCTTCAGACGCTCCTTTTCGTGAGTTGAGAGACCTTGTTCTTGTTCATCCTGTACAAAGGGAAACCGTTGAGAAGCTAGTATATGTGCATGCTCCAACTGAAATGAGTCGATCTAGTGTGGGACCAACATTTTCATCATCATTCTCACTGTCATCAAGTTCAACTTCATGTGCTTCATCATCCTTGAATTGAACTTTCTTTGTGGAACCATCTCTCTTCTTAACTTGCTTGTTGCGTGCCTTCTCAAAAAAATCTTTATACCTGGAAAAAACCCTTTGCTGTTCAGATCACAGTGTCAAATGGTATTCTATCTGCAGATGTATTCCGAGTACTACGGTGGCTACACTTTGTCCGAGCACTAAGAACAAAGAAATTAGCTCCTTCTGCACCTTCCTAACATATTATCAACAAAAGCCAATTATCTAGTATTCAATCTGAATGATTGCCACTTGCCAGCACCATCTATATTTATATAAACCTCTTAGTCTCTTACCAACAATCTTCACAAAAGTGATGCCATGATAGTGATAAAGTTAACATACAGCTAAAGCTCAGTATACAAACGCTAAACATTTTTGAGAAATGAGAAGTGTTGAATCCTAAATGATTTGCACCAATTGCAATAGCATAGTTGAAAACTAGCATAAAAGTCTTACAGAATATCTCCACCACCTGCTTCACCGTCCTCATCGTCATCCTCAAAATCTTCTAACTACATATAACGACATCAGTATTGAAGCTAAACAAGAATAATATCTTGACTAACATATGGTTTCATAAAACTTACAATATTAGATATTGTAGCAACAAAAACAAGATCATTAATTCAGGCAGGAAACTTGCTCAAAAACTTATATCATTACTGAGTTTTCTGAGCTCTATATGCCGAGTTACTTTCCCTTTCTCATCTAACAGAAATTTTGACTGCAATACTAAAGATATTGCTACTTCAAATTGTTAACCATTGTTTTCTATACAATATCAATAACCAATGATTAATTTGATATAACTGAGACAGAGTGAGAAAGAGAGATTGACCGCAAAAGCCTCATCACATCTAAGAACTTGCTGAACTTTCTGAAGTCTCTCTAGATGCTGAGTTATTTCCCCTTTCACATCTAACAGAAATTCTAGCTTCACTTCCTACTTCTGGTTCTATTTAATTGTTTTCTATAATTCTACAAAAAGACATTAAAGGTAATCTTGCTACAATTGCGAAATCAAAAGAGAGAATGACCATGAAAGCCTTACATCCAATTGGTCCTCATCTTCATCTTCATCGTCATCCTCACCATCACTCTCAACCATCCAGTTTTTCACCGCCTTCTTCTCTCTCCGCTTGGCACCACCACCATACTCCTCTTCCTCACCCTTCTCCAGGAACTCCGTCAACTCATTTATCTTCAGGAACTTATCCTCCACCCCATTCCCTCCACTCCCATCCAGCTCCGCTTCTTCCTCCTCCTCGTCGCCCATTTCCTCCTCATCGTCTGTCCCCTCCAACTCCTCATCATCCTCTGTCCCCTCGAACTCCTCCTCATTCTTCAACTCCTCTGATTCGCTACTCTCTCCATCCTCCTCCAACTGCTCGCCCTCGGCGACAGCAGGCGTCTCCACAGGAGGCTGTTGCGAGGGGGGTTGCTGCTCGAGGCGGCGGAGCTGGCGGCGCAGGTGAGGGAGGAGCGGGCGGGCGAGCAGCTCAATCTGGGACCAAATCTGCTCGGCGTCGAAGGCCGGGTCAGCGAGGAGGGTAGGGAGCGGCGCGGGCTGAGCGAGGGAGAGCGGAGCCAGCGAGGAGTATATGTGCTGCGAGGCCGCTCGGGCGGCGGCAGCGAGGTCCGCGGAGGGGGAGAGGAAGAGCGCCGGGTCGGCCTCGCGCAGCCGCCGCAGCGCCGCCTCGCCCTTCTCCGCGGTCGCGGCCACGGCCGCCGCGTCGAGCGGCTCGTCCAAGTCCATCGCCATCACACTATCACACGGTGAGGGGAACGGCTGCCGGGAGGGAGCCACCGACTGATAGGAGCCAGGAGCGGGAGTGCCGGGAGGGGGCACCAGCACGCTGCCTGGTTACCGCCGGCCGCTCGGTTCTTGCTGCCTCGCCGCTGGCCGTCGCCCGTCTGTCGCCAAGCAGAGAGCGTGGGGCGCTTGGGCGGAGTGCGGCGTCGGGCGTCGGGGTGAGTCGCGACTCACGAGTATGCGGAGGGTGGGCGTGTGGTGCTAGGTCACGAAGCTGGTGGGTGGCCGGATTGGCCTCTTTGGCTAGTTGGGCCGTATCCAAACCAGCCCAAACGTATCGCATAGGGATAGTACGGCCTGGATACATAGAATTTTTTTTATTAATAACCCAATTAAATAAAAAAATTCATAAACAACACTGTCCATTTTTTTCAAAACTAACCCTTTGTCGCGCCGTCCGGAATGGCGCGGCAAAAGCGTTAGCCGCGCCATGCATGGCGGCGCGGCAAAAGTGCCACCATGGCACCGCCCGGCCACACAGGCCCGAGTGGGCCCCGCTCTTCAGTTTGCCGCGCCAGGCCGCCTGGCGCGGCTAGTGCGTTTGCCGCGCCAAACGGCCTGGCGCGGTCAACGGCTTTTCCGCGCCAGGCGGCCTGGCGCGGCAAAGTCGATCTAGATCTGGTCGTCGCGCCCAGCTTTCCTCCTCCTCTGTCTCCTCGCCCGCAGCGCCACGCCGCGGCCCCTCCGCCGCGCCGCCGCCCCTCCGCCGCGCACCGCCCCGCCCCGCCCCGCCCCGCGCCTGTACAGTGCGTGGCCGCCGGGCCCTGTCGTCGCCCCGGACGAGACAGGGCCGACCGGCGCGCCCGCGGAGGAGGCCGGCTAGGCCAGGCGGTGGTCGGCCGCCCGCCACCGGACCGGCGCCACCCTTCACCACCCTCTCCACCACCCTCCACGACCGGAAGGTAAATTTTTATCCTTTTTTGTTTTCTTTTGTAGTTTAAGTTTATTAGTTAGGTTAGTATTTTAGTTAGTTACTTATTTATTTGCTTAGTTAGTTATATAGTTTTTTAGATATTTATATAATTAGTTATCTAGTTAGTTAGTTACTTAGTTAGTTAGTTAGTAAGTTAGTTTAGTTTAGGTTAGGTTAGTTAGTCAGTAAGTTAGTTAGTTAGTTAGGTTAGGTTAGGTTAGGTTAGTTAGTTAGTTAGTAAGTTAGTTAGTTAGTTAGGTTAGGTTAGGTTAGGTTAGGTTAGGTTAGTTAGTTTGTTAGTTCGTTAGTTAGGATATTTAGTTAGTTACTTAGTTAGGTAAGGTTAGGTTAGGTTATTATGTTAGTTAGGTTAGTGAAGGCAACTTTGTAAGTAGTTACGTCATTCTTTACTTTTGAGAAGATCATCACTTGACCTTAGTTCCACTATTCACTTTGTAAATGGACACTGTATTCAGATTGTTTTATGGAAGCACAGTTAGTACATGAGATGGGTTGTTTGATGATAACATGGAACAAGAACTCGAAGTATTTGATGAGTGTCCTCCTTTTACGGAGCTTATGTTGCGTCTGAAGGAGAAGTTTGATGGTGATTTCTCGTTGAAAGGGAGATTTGACAGTGGCAAGATTAGGGCGAACTATGTGTTGATGCCCTTGCGCAACCAGGCTGACTGGGCAAAATACCAGACGATCGTTATGGCATCCAATTCGACCATGGCCGAGATCGTGGTAGAGGACGGTTGGAGGAAGCAGGCAGAGGCATCCAATGATGGCAACAAAGGTGAAGCACAGGAGGTAGGGGATGATGACGATGCAGCTCCGAGTATGGACGTTGATGGTCACCCCATGCAGGAGACAGTGTATCCATCTGAAAATGCCCACGCTGACGTCGGTCAAATAAACAATGATTTTGATGTGGCCGACCTAGAGCGGCTGGAGCAGGAGGAGCAGGAGGCACAAATGTTTGATGAAAACTATGATTCTGATGATGATTCAGATTATGACGAAGAAGAGGACAATTATATTTTTGCAATGCCTGAGCCGGTTCGTGCTATTCCACAACCGGTTCGTGCTATGCCACAACCGGTTCCTCAGAATATGCATCCTCCAGAGGTAGACTAGTCACTGATATACCAGAGGATCATACACATTTTGATTCGTGGAGGCGTTTGAGCGAAGCGAGGTATTATGTTGCGCCTGATCCTTTGACTGAGACAGAGCTGCAGCAATTGAGGTCGGTTAACATGCACTTTAGAGGCGTTCCAAGTTATAGGGATGTCAGTATGGTGGACCAGGCAGTTTGTGATACTTGATTGAATCTGTGCAAGCAAACACTGCATAACCATACAGATTGGATTCTTCAGAAGGGTATAATTTTCAACACTATGACTGAGCTGAAGCTTTTCCTTCAGAACTATGTTGTGCATCATCATCGACCGTACACGGTCAGCCATTCTGATATTAATTTGAGGTACCACGTCAAGTGTTTGAGTCTTGGTTGTCCGTGGAGGCTGAATGCTCGCAAGAGAACTGATGGCAAGTGGAGGATCAGTAAAGTAGTACAACCGCATACCTGTTTTACAAATCAGGGACAAGAAGAACATCCTCAATTGACGGCAAGATACCTTGCACGGCGCATTTTGGCATTTGTTGATGATGACGTCGACCTATCTGTTTCAAAATTGATTATCTCCATATTTGGATTCACAGACTATAAGGTGACTTATGGAAAGGCGTGGCGTGCGAAGCAGATCGCCCTTGCAATTCGTTGGGGTGGTTGGGATGAAGCGTACAACATGATTCCACAGATTTTGTGTGCAATGACATACTATAACCCTGGCCTAAAATGGTTTACACACACCAACGGGCACTATATGGACCGCAACACCGGCAAGGTTACACATGTGCTTCAGCGTGTATTTTGGTCTTTTGCACAAACAGAGCATGCGTATCAGTACTGTTGTCCAGTCATACTTGTGGACGGTACTTTCTTGACCGGAGCGTACAAGGGTGTGTTGATGATGGCGGCGGTTGTTGATCCCGAGGACCAGATAGTTCCAATTGCTTTCGCCTTGGCTGAGGGGGAGAACATTGAGTCTTGGTCTTGGTTCATGGCCCTGCTACGGATACAAGTGTTAGGGCCTTCTCGGACAATATGTTTGATTTCGGATCGTCATGTTGGGTTGCTTCATGCCGCAGAGGAGGAGATAGAGGGTTGTCCTCCTCTAGTGCACAGATGGTGCATGCGTCACTTTGCCACCAATTTCTGGCGTCGGCAGAGAAAAAAGGAGGTATGTGCCAAGGTGAAAGAGCTATGTTGTGTTAAAACTGAGCACAAATTCAAGAAAACAATGAAAGAGTTGGACAAAATGTTAAACAGTGCTGCCAAGGCCTGGATCGAGAGACAGATGGAACACAAGGAGAAGTGGGCGCTTGCTTACGATGAGGGCGGTTTCCGGTTCGGCATAATGACCACCAACTCATCGGAGTCTTTCAACAAGGTATTCACCGGTGTTAGAACCTTGCCCATTTCTAAAATCGTTGAGTAAAGATCCGAGAGCTTGCGAGGTTCGTAGTAGAGATGTCTGGAGGTTCGTCCAAAGGTGGGAGAGGAAAGGGTGGGAGGAAGGGACCTCCCATTGTATGGGAGGGCTCTCTCGGTCCTGATTCCTTCTTAGAGGCACTATATGAGTTTCCTGTTGAGAGCAAAAAGGATTTCAGCCGGGACCGTCCTCTTAGGGGATACGATAACCGCTTAGAGGACTGACCAAAATGCCGCCATGGTGAGGACTGTTTGGTGCAGATGCTCCACGACGACTTGGAGGCAGGCCGAGGTTTCTTCAAATGCCCGCGAGCATGGGTAACTTTATTTAATTGTTGTTTCTATGCCTCTCATGTTTGCTAATACTTAGTCATTTTGTGAATGTCAGTCTTCTATTTTCGAAGAAAACTGCGGCTTCACCAGATGAGTGGATCCTCCTCCAATATGGCCGCATCAGCAATACATCTATATCTGCAGGGTCGTATCGACGATCTTGAAAGAGAAGTTAAAAGCATGCTCAACGACTATGATGATGATGGCAGCGATGCAGGCGGTTCAGATGAAGCAATATGTCTTGATCCATATTGCAACTGCCGCATCACAAGAACAAGGGGCCTCCACCGCCGCCGCCACCACCGCCACCACCACCACCACCCGCAATGGGAGGCTATTACGGAGAAGGGTCTACTCAGTTTGCTATGTGGGACCGCTTCTAGAACTACTTAGACCACTATGTGTGTGTTGTGTTGTGTCAATCAATTATCTAAGGCATGTTAGGATTAGTCTAGGACCTTTTAACCAAGTTACGGTAAAAGGTCCTCACATGCCACGTACTAGTTTGTTGTTCGTGTACTGGTTTACTCTATTCTATTTCTCGTACTTTATCCTAGAAAAAATCGATGACACGTGAACTACCGCAAACAATACAACAACATATAAAAAAGTCGAACAAAGTGCAGTTCTACATGATCGAAGATCTGAAATAAACGGTACACGAAAGTACAAACCAATAGTACAATACTCAATAATGACAACAATATTCATTACTCAATAATGACTACTTAATCGACCACACTATTGAGTGCAACGAGGCCACTTTTCCTTCCTCACAACATCTGGATCCTGCTCCATGGCAGTCTTGGCATGACGTACACGCTGAAGCCTCTTCTCCCTCTCCCCCCTACGCTTAGCTGCATCCCTCAGTTTTGCCTCTTCCTCATGCTGCTTTTGTGCTGCCTCTTCTTTGTGTCTTTTCTCCAAACGCTCCTTGTCCTCCACAGCCCACTTTTTCATCCTCTCTACGTGCTCCTTGTCCTCCGGCTTCATCTCAGTGTCGATCCACTGCTCGAAGTCACATAGTGGTGGAGGCTCCTGCAAAATACGACTAAGTCAATTAGGTAATAAAATATAAATGATTTGTCATTCATGTATAGAACAAGCCATCAGCTTCTCACCATCAGTCCAATACGGATCTGTTTAGGTGTAGGGTCAAAGGCATAATTCTCACACATCCAATACCTCTGACCGTATGTGTGCTCCTCATAGATATTGCGACCTTACAATCATCGCCGCAGTAGCACATGGGCACCGGAACACCGCTAGGCAATGACAAACGTGCAAAGACATTGCCTGTGAGAGGCTGCCTACAATCATCAACGCAATAACAAATAAACATAACACAAAATTACTTTATTAAAACAGACAAATAAATAAACAATGTACTGATCTTACCTTCCTTACTAGCTTTGCCACGCCGCGACATCCTAACAATAAAAAATATGTCAACACTACACATACATTCATGATTAATTATAAATCTACATAATGGCCTAATAAATATTACACAAAAAATGTATACAAATTGAACACAATATTAAGCAAAACAGATATAAAAAGTCTAATACATGAACAAATTCATCATTAATTAACAACTAACGTCACAATATTTTCAAAATAAATATTGTCTACAAACCCTAACTTAGAAAAACCTAACTTAGAAAAATATGGTTCAATCCTACATTGCAAATATGGATAAAGAACAGCAATATGGATCAAAATACCTCTTGTGCAGAGAGAACAAGTTTGATTGAGGGAGATGAAGAGAGGAGGGATGGAATGGAATGGATTGGATTGGATTGGATTGAATTCGATTGGGAGGAGAAGTGTAACGTAACGGCTCTAATCCCATGGCCCACTGATCACCGTCAACCACTGACAGTCGATCCGTACAGCCAAGAGGTTAAGACCGGTTCCGCTACTGGGCTACATCAGTGCCCGATGTCCGCAGGATCATCTCACAATTCAGTTACAATCTCTTGAACATTTTGACAAATAACATCGGAGTAAATAGCGGAAGACTTAGATAACAATAGTTTTACAAACCAGGGTTCAACATAAAATTAAAGTGAAGTTATTACAGACCATAGTTCAAATAGATAGAGTTGGCAGAGTAGCATATGACAACAACTAAAGGGTAAAGATACTTCACCCAGCCCGAGGGTGAATAATCACTCATCGGCCTCTTCGGCCTCTTCCTGAACAACAGTCACACAACAGGGTCCAAGGCATACTGAGGAATCTGCCATACCTGCAACATGGGTAATAAAACCCTGAGTACAAAGGTACTCAACAAGACTTACCCGACTAAAGAAAAAGGGAGAAGACTCAGGAATGAAGGCTTAGGGTAGTCAAGGTAAGGCTTAAGGAAGATCAAGTATTTTGCAGAAAAGCATTTTTGTAAATCTTATTTTATTTTGAAAGATTCAGTATTCCTCAATTCTTCATCATTCATGATTCATTTTACATTTCAAAACATTCCAAGTTGAGAACCACTCTCCGTTGACAGTCAGTGGACCAAGTCTCCATAACCGAGGAGCAACGTTAATCCGGATAAATAATACTCAGCTGAGGATCCCTATCCACACTGCATATGTAGCACCCAAGCTTGCATATGCCAACTCGTCTTCCACGATTCCTCCAAGATTGGGCCCGGTCCTACGCCACCCGGAAGTACAGTACACCACTCCAATCCGGGACTCTAACCCACGTGGGTACATGCTACTTCCGCCATCTCTCCACTCCCAGTGCGCGGTTGTCGGTCCAATAATGGATTTCTCGGAGCCAGAGCTTTCCGTAGTATGTGAATAGTTACAAGTCTTGACCAGCAGGCCCCCATACGGATGGTCCCTACATTTTTCCGCCAGCGACAAGCACCTCGGGACTCTAACCCAAGAGTACAGGTCCTGTCGGTTTTTCAACCCTGTCCCGGTCGGTGTCAACTGTTGAGTCCCGGACTACAACATGACGGCACCGTACGCGCGAACAACCTCTCCTCGCCATTAACTAGGTACGGATCAGATACCTAGCCAACAGCCGGGGAGTAAAGCCAAATTCCCAAAAAGATTCTTAAGTGATCACACTTTTGAAATTGGCATTTTTATTGCAAAGTCTAATTCAATAAGCATTGCTAAGCATTTTTCAAATACTTTTGAAAAGCAGGCTTCGGGTGTATCAGTGGTCAAGGTGGATAATGCATCAGTTAGGATATCACTCAACTCCTATAAACCTAATGCAATAATTTAACTCAAAAGCATTTAAGGAAATCACTTTATAAATTCAAGGAAAGGGTTAAATGCACCGGGGCTTGCCTTGGATGGCAAAGAGAGCAGACTCGGGGTAGGAGTAGGTGTCGGAGCTCGGGGTTGCCTCGGGGACAGATCCTTCGGTGGCTACCTCGACTTCAGGTCCTTCTTCGTCAACTATACGGATGCAATGATGAATGCTCATGAGAATGATGATATGGACTTAAGGTGCAAGACAATTCCACTGATTCTAGATTACTCTTAAACAAGGCATAATCGAAATCTAGGTTGAGCATAAAAGGTAACCATTTCTTCCTTAAGCAATATTGATTAAACTAGCCCTTATTATAATTATCCTAAGCATCAACCAAACATAGCATCACAAACATCATAGACCAAAGGGTAGGGGTCTATGAACATCAATCAATCCAAAGATCACATCATCAAACACTTATTACCAACCCTAATCCATCTTTTCTATTTCCTTAATTTATTTAAAAGGTCATTTTATGAAGTTGCTCCAAAAATTACCAAATTAATCACATAAGTTCATTATGGTGTAGATAGATGGCAAAACAAATTTCATAATTTTTGGAGGTCATTAAGGTGCTCAAATAAAATCAGACATTAATTAGCAAAAGGCACTATTTAACAATTAAAATAAAAGCTCAAAAATCAACTTGTTCCAAATGACTTCAAAATTTTAGCAGAGGTTCAGCATGTCATAAAAAGGTCACAAAAATTTATCTCAAGATTTTTGGAGTTATAGATCATCCTCCAAAAATACCTAAACCTTCATTTTTCAATTAAAAGGGGAATTTTACATTTTTAAATCTTTGCACAAAACTCAAGTTTCATATTTTTATAAAATACTCCAGAGCATAAAGAGTCTACCACAAAAATTTCAGAATTTTTGGATGCACACAGAAAATCATACAAAAAAGAGAAAACAGAACACTATTCACATCTCTCAGAAAAAGAGAAGAGCACTGTGCTCTTTCTAGGCCGGGCTCGGCGAATCGCGGGGCTCGGGCGAATCGCGCGGGGCTCGGTCGAGACGGGCTCGGTCGAGACGGGCTCGGTCGAGACGGAAGCGACAGCTTCGTCCGAGGCCTGGCCCGGAGGCTCGGGCGAGACGGAGAAGTAAGCCTCCGTCCGAGGCCTGACTCGGGCGAAGCGGAGAGCATGCGTCGCCGAGGCTTGGGCTCGGGCGAAGCGGAGGGCATGCGCTCGCCGAGGCTTGGGCTCGGGCGAAGCGGAGTGGAAGCAGAGACCGAAGGCTCGGATGCTTACCACGGGTCGGAGGCAGGGCTCGAGGGTGAGGCTCGACTTGTGCTCGAGGGTGAGGCTCGACTCGTTCTCGAGGGTGAGGCTCGACACGCTCGAGGGAGAAGATGACCGCGGCGGCGCTCCGGCGGTCCGGCGGTCCTGCGCAGCACACGCGACCGCAAGGGCCGGGTTAGAGTCGCACGGAACCAAGGAACACGACACGGGGTCGGTGAGGGATGATCATGGCCGGAGACGGCGAATTTCACGAACCCGAGCTCGCCGGGTTTCTGCCGGGGATGGGAACGGCGAGCTTACGCCGGGCAAACGGAGGCGGGGAAGGTGAAATTGAAGGGTGGGAAAGCTTCACGAGCTCAAGGCGGAGCTTTCAGGCTAGGTGGTGGAGCGGCGGAGTGTCTGGAGAGGTCTGGCCACGGTGGCGGAGGTGGAGTGCGGAGGTCGGGCTCCGGCGGGCTTATATAGCCGCGGCTAGGGGACGGTAGAGACCTCGGGGTTACGCGGGTAAAGTTTGCGGGGGCGTGCGCACTCGATTGCGCTCTGGCGGATAAGCTGGCGGGCAGCCGGGGCTCGGGCGCAAGCTCGGCCGACGATGGCCACGCGGCGGCGGCGGCTGGGCACTGTAGGGGCCGAGAGCGAGGGTCAGCGCTCGCGTGCGGGCGCGGAGGGAACCGGGAGACAGCGGCGGCAGGATAAGGGCGCGTGGGGAGCAGCCGTCTGCGCTGCAGCCGCAGCGCCGGCGCCATGGCCGGGCCCCCCCTTCCCTCTGGCTCTACGGGAAGAAGAACAGTGCTAGGGTCTAGGGTTTGACTTTTGGCCAGTTTCTGTATTTTGCAAAAATCTCCCAAAATTTGAACTGTGCGACAAAAACCCAAAACACCAAAGTTGTTCAGAAAAAAAGATCTACAACTTTGTCAATATGCACATTTTCAAATTCCAAATAGTTTTTGAACTATATTCAAAAACAGAAAAGGGAACACTTTTCAAATTTGATTCAAATCAAAATTACTTTGGATTTCAAACTGAAACTTGAAAATCTTTACATATGAAAGTTGTCCCATTTGTCAAAACCTACAACTTTGCTAATATACACTTTTTCTGAAACTCAATAGTTTTTGAAAATTTTTAAAACTGAAAAGGGGACAAAAATCGGAATTTGAATGAATTTGAAATTACTTCAAATTTTATATAGAAACATGGAAATCTGTAAATACCAAAGTTGTTCCTCTAGGTCAGATTCACAACTTTGCTTTTTGAACCAACTCAAAATTTTGAATTTTGAAAAAGTTATCAAAAAGGGAATAAATCCAGGATTTGGGATTTTAGGGTTTTGCAAAAGGAAAATCAAATCAAATCTGATTTTTGAACTTTGATCAAAGCAACAAACATCAGTGCACTAAATTTGAACAAGAATTACATAGAACTAGGCACCGAGGTGAAATTACCATTTTGCCCCTATAGGAAGAATTGGGCTAATAAGGGTTTTTTGCAATAGAGGTACATCACATAAAATGATACACTAAGCAAATGCATACACATGAAATCATGATCAAGATGATTAATGATGCTAATGATGATATGTCAAGTTAATTACATGCTTAAACACCAGAGGTGTTACAGCCTTCCCCCCTTAAAGAAATCTCGCCCCGAGATTCTGCGTCTTAAGAAAGGACAAAGAAGGGATAAAGGCAAAACTTTACATAGACAGGGATTCGAGAAAGTCGGGATAGTTCTTTGCCAAGAAGTCTTCAGATTCCCAAGTAGCTTCTTCTTCAGAGTGCTGGTTCCACTGGATTTTGTACCACCTTGTGGTAGTTCTTCGAGTAACTCGATCTTTGTGATCCAACACGCGAACTGGATATTCCGAGTAGGATAGATCAGGCTCTAGCTCGACACCTTCAACTTCCACGACATGTTCTGGTACTCGGAGGCACTTCTTGAGTTGGGAGACATGGAAAACATTGTGGACAGCAGAGAGATGATCGGGCAACTTCAGCTTGTAAGCTACCTTGCCACAACATTCCAAAATCTCAAACGGACCAATGTAGCGGGGTGCTAACTTTCCCTTGACTCCAAAACGAGTGACTCCTTTGGTTGGTGAGACCTTGAGATATACGTAATCTCCAACTTGAAACTTCAGAGGTCGACGTCTCTTGTCAGCATAACTCTTTTGTCGGGATTGGGCAATCTTCATGTTCTCTTGTATCTGCTTGACTTTCTCTTCCATATCTTTGACCAGGTTCAACTCCAAAGAAATCTCTTTCTCCGGGCTCAGACCAACTGAGGGGTGTACGAACCAACGACGACCGTACAGTGGCTTCAAAGGGTGCCAATGTTTGATGCTTTCTTGATAACTGTTATTATATGAGAACTCTGCCAAGGGGCAAACAGTCATCCCAAGTATCTGCGAGGTGAGGCACACATGCTCTCAACATATCCTCTAACACTTGGTTGACTCGCTCAGTTTGTCATCTGTTTGTGGATGATATGCTGTTACTATGCAAGAGCTTGGTTCAAGTGAGGTATGGAACGCTTTCCAGAACTTTGCGACAAACTGAGTACCACGATCAGAGATAATGGTCTTGGGTTATTCCATGAAGCTTCACTATGTTGTTCTTGTACAAGGCGGCATACGGGGGACGGCGTAGCTGGTCTTGACTGGCAGAAAAGTGAGTTTGTTTGGTGAGTCGGTCCACGATTACCCAAATGGAATCAAAACCTTTCTGAGTCTTGGGTAGCCCATTGATAAATCCATGCTGATATCTTCCCACTTCCAGGCAGGTACAGATAAAGGCTGCAATTCTCCTCCAGGCTTCATGTGCACGGCTTTGACTTTCTGACAAGTATCACAGCGAGCGACATAGCGAGCGATTTCAATCTTCATCTTTGTCCACCAGAATCTCTGCCTTAGATCCTGGTACATCTTGTTGCTGCCGGGGTGGATGGAAAACTTAGACAGGTGTGCCTCATCAAGGATCAACTGTCTCAACTCAGACACCTTGGGAACTACTAGACGGTTCTTGAACCACACAACTCCTACATCATCGATCCTGAACAATCAGCCTTACCGGTCTGGACCTTTTGATGATGTGCTTGATTCCAGGGTTATCTTTCTGTGCAGCGATGACTTGTTCCTTGACCGATGTTTCTATCCTGACATTGTTCAGGCTCCTTGCGGAACTATCTCATACCCATCCTTTCAAGAGCATGGCACAAGGAAAGATCATAGGGCTTCGTCGTCAGACAGTTGCAGTATGACTTGCGACTGAGGGCATCGGCAACTACATTTGCCTTACCAGGATGGTAATGTACTTCGAGATCATAATCTTTAATCAACTCAAGCCATCTTCTCTGCCTCATGTTCAACTCTCTGAGTGAAGATATACTTCAGGCTCTTGTGATCGGTGTACACATTGCAGGTACTGCCCAACAGATAATGACGCCATATCTTCAAGGCATGAACCACTGCTGCTAACTCAAGGTCATGGGTTGGATAATTCTCCTCATGTCGCCTAAGCTGCCGTGAGGCATAAGCGATCACTCGACCTTCTTGCATCAAAACACGGCCTACCCAGTACCAGATGCATCACAGTATACATCAAAGGGTTCTTGATGTCTGGTTGAGCTAGGACTGGTGAGTAGTTAGTAGTTTCTTCAAGGCTTGAAAAGCTTGCTCACAGGCTGTTGACCAAACAAAATCCACGGAATTCTTCAACAACTCTGTGATAGGCTTGGCAACTCTAGAGAAGTCTGGGATGAAACGACGATAGTATCCAGCCATTCCCATGAAGCTGCGAACTTCGCGGACAGTGGTAGGTGGCTTCCAATCCAAGATATCTGCCACTTTCCAGGGTCAACTGACACACCTTCAGCAGACAGGACATGACCAAGGAATTGAATTTGATCTAGCCAGAATTCACATTTACTGAACTTGGCATACAACTGGTGATCTCTGAGACGAGAGAGAACGACACGAAGATGCTTGGCATGATCTTCAGGAGTTCTTGAATAAACAAGGATGTCGTCAATGAACACGACTACAAATTTATCGAGCTCTGGCATGAACACAGAGTTCATGAGATACATGAAATGAGCGGGGCATTGGTCAAGCCAAAAGACATGACCAAGTACTCATATAGGCCGTATCTGGTGGTGAAAGCTGTTTTGGGAATATCTTCGGGACGAATTTTTATTTGGTGATAGCCAGATCTGAGGTCGATCTTGGAAAACACTCTGGCTCCAGATAACTGGTCAAACAGAAGATCAATGCGAGGCAAGGGATATTTATTTTTGATGGTGACCTCGTTGAGCGGGCGATAGTCAACGCACAGACGAAGGCTTTTGTCCTTCTTCTTCACAAAGATAGCAGGACAGCCCCAAGGAGATGAACTTGGGCGAATGAGACCCTTATCCAATAGCTCTTGCAATTGGATCTTCAGCTCTGCCAACTCTCTGGGAGGCATTCGATAAGCTCTACGGGATATAGGAGCAGTCCCGGGCTTTAGCTCTATAGCAAACTCAACATCACGGTCGGGAGGCAGACCAGGTAAATCTTCGGAAAGACATCAGGGAACTCACAGACTACAGGGATGTCTCGGATCCCTTGATCATAGGTAGCATTTAGCTGTGTGGTAGCTGGTTTTGAAGGCATAGGAAGTTGGAGAAGGAGTTTGGAGGTACTGTTAGGAATATCCACTCTCACAACTCTATTCAAGATGTCTATCATGGCTTATACTGACACATCCAATTCATGCCTAAGATGACATCTATCTCTTGATCGCGCAGTACTATCATGGTGGTAGGAAAGACATGTTTCCCCAACATTACTGGTATACTGCGGACCACTTCCTTAGTATTTATCCGCCCTCCAAGCGAAAGTATGCAGAAACTCTCTTTTAACTCCCCCATGGGCAAATCATGCTTGATGACAAAAGTGCGACTGATGAAGGAATGCGATGCACCAGAATCAAACAAGACGACTGCAGGATGATTGGCAACAGGGAACCTACCGAGCATGACGGGCTCTCCGTCTGGGATGTTACTGACGGTGGTGAAGTAGACTTGCCCGTGCTTCCTGACAAGCTTGCCCTTCTGAACGTGCTGCTGCGGTGCACGGTGCTGCTGCTGTGATCCTCCAGGGCCTTTCTGTGCATGCTGGGCATTCTTCTTGGGTTTTGGGCACTCGCGAGACCAGTGACCAACTTGGCCACAGTTGTAGCATGGATGGTTGTAAGCTGTTTGTGGGGTGGTGACACGAACACCAGGGGCGTTCGGCTGAGTGGCACTTTGCTGGTTGGCATTGTGGGTGGTGGCCGCGGTACGAACGACCACTTGCTGATGGGGGTATGGGGCACGGTTTTGGTGGTGGCTGGGGTGGTAGATGATTCTTGGGCGCTTATGGTTGCTGGAGAAACTGCTAGACCCAGCCTTCTTCTTCTTCTTCTCTTCCTGATACTGGCGGTTGCTCTCCTCGAAAGCAACAGCACGGTCAACGACATCATGGTAGGATCCGTTTAGGTTGTTGGACAGACCTCTGCGAATCTTAGGGTGCAGACCCCTGAGAAAACAATCTCTCTTCTTTTCCTCTGTGTTGACATAGTCGGAGGCATACTGGCTGAGGTGGTTGAATTGTCCCACGTACTGCATGACGGTGGAATCTTTCTGTTGCAGGGCCAAGAACTGATCCAACTTCATCTTCATCAATCCCGAAGGGATGTGATGTGCTCTGAAAGCGGTGCGGAACTCTTCCCAGGTCAGTTGGTGACCTTCCGGCTGGGCCGCCAACAGGTTGGCGTACCAGGCACTTGCAGGACCACGGAGCTGCTGAGAAGCGAACCGAGGCTTCTGGATCTCCGTGCAGTGCAGAAGACTGAACTTCTGTTCCATGGTGCGTAACCAGTCGTCAGCCTCGAGAGGTTCATCGGCCTTTGTGAAGACCGGTGGTCGTGTTTCAGTGAAGTCTACATAGGTTGTCTCTTGGTTGTTGCGGCGACCACGGTTGCCGTTGTTCTGCTGCCCTTGATTCTGAGCCATCAGATTGGCAGCGGCGGCCAAGGCTGCAATGGCATCTGCTAGGGTAGCTGGTACAGGTGGAGGGTTTGGGATGTTGGCATCATCAGAACCTCCAGCTCCGGTACGGGTGTTCACAGGCATCTGTATAAGCAACTCGGAACTCAGCATATATGGACAAAGGTTCTGAAACGACCGATTGATAGCTTCAAAGATACAAAGATAGCTGACTTGATAAAGATGACAACAGACTGATAAGGGAAAAGGTACGAAAAGAAAGATACATGCCAGACTTGGCAACAGACAGACTAACGCCCCAAACCTAGTCTAAGGTTTTAGGTAAGCAGATGGTACAGACACACGGAGTCTAGTCATCATCGATGAAGATCAACTCTTCGTCATCATCATCATCCTCGATGATAAGCTCAGGCTCTTCCTCCTCATCTTCATCTTCAACGTGGACATCTTCAGCAGGTTCCACTTCCTCATTCTGATCGGGCTCGTGTCCCACTTCAGGTTCCTCTACGACTCCGTCTTCGGGGTCCTCAGCAACTGGTGGAATCACGGGGTGAAGCTGGTCGTGCAGCTGGTGTACTTCCTCATGAAGCATATCATTGAACTGCTCGATCTGGGCGGTGTATTGCTGCAGTCCATGGAGCTGGGCTCTGGTAACGTCTTCGCGGGTCCAAGCATCATTGCGCTGCTCGATAGCGCGAACCGTGTTCCGGTTGGCCTGCTCCAGGGAAGCTCGTGCCTCATAAAACTCCATGCGGGAAAGGTAGAAGTCATGCTCCATGTTCTCCATTTCAGCCTTCAGATTCTTGATTTCCTCCTTCAGCTGCTTGCGGGTGCGGCGGGGAAAGCGACGACCATTGGAGGATTCTCCAGTCTCTTCTCCGGTGCGTGGCGCCAGCTGGTGACGCGGCACACCGTTCGGTCCAGTCGACTTGCGGGCAGTCCGCTTGATGATGGCCATATCTGGACAAGAGGTTATAGATGAGAAAGGCTAGCAAGAAAAAGGTATAGGCATACTAACCCAACGAACTCTTTTATATACTTAAGTGAATGTGACATGATGCATGAATCGTTCCTACGGAACAAGGCAATGCAACTACTAAGGTAAGGTACATAGGGCTTATACAAGTTGTCTTGCTACTAGTTGCCAAAGACAAGATGAGATGAGAGAAGCAATTTGGACTCAAAATAGTCATGTTTAGTTTTTGTTAAAAACATTTTGAAGTTTTCGCAAAAAGATTGCGACGTCATAGTGAGATGCTCCGATACCACTCTGTAACGTAACGACTCTAATCCCATGGCCCACTGATCACCGTCAACCACTGACAGTCGATCCGTACAGCCAAGAGGTTAAGACCGGTTCCGCTACTGGGCTACATCAGTGCCCGATGTCCGCAGGATCATCTCACAATTCAGTTACAATCTCTTGAACATTTTGACAAATAACATCGGAGTAAATAGCGGAAGACTTAGATAACAATAGTTTTACAAACCAGGGTTCAACATAAAATTAAAGTGAAGTTATTACAGACCATAGTTCAAATAGATAGAGTTGGCAGAGTAGCATATGACAACAACTAAAGGGTAAAGATACTTCACCCAGCCCGAGGGTGAATAATCACTCATCGGCCTCTTCGGCCTCTTCCTGAACAACAGTCACACAACAGGGTCCAAGGCATACTGAGGAATCTGCCATACCTGCAACATGGGTAATAAAACCCTGAGTACAAAGGTACTCAACAAGACTTACCCGACTAAAGAAAAAGGGAGAAGACTCAGGAATGAAGGCTTAGGGTAGTCAAGGTAAGGCTTAAGCAAGATCAAGTATTTTGCAGAAAAGCATTTTTGTAAATCTTATTTTATTTTGAAAGATTCAGTATTCCTCAATTCTTCATCATTCATGATTCATTTTACATTTCAAAACATTCCAAGTTGAGAACCACTCTCCGTTGACAGTCAGTGGACCAAGTCTCCATAACCGAGGAGCAACGTTAATCCGGATAAATAATACTCAGCTGAGGATCCCTATCCACACTGCATATGTAGCACCCAAGCTTGCATATGCCAACTCGTCTTCCACGATTCCTCCAAGATTGGGCCCGGTCCTACGCCACCCGGAAGTACAGTACACCACTCCAATCCGGGACTCTAACCCACGTGGGTACATGCTACTTCCGCCATCTCTCCACTCCCAGTGCGCGGTTGTCGGTCCAATAATGGATTTCTCGGAGCCAGAGCTTTCCGTAGTATGTGAATAGTTACAAGTCTTGACCAGCAGGCCCCCATACGGATGGTCCCTACATTTTTCCGCCAGCGACAAGCACCTCGGGACTCTAACCCAAGAGTACAGGTCCTGTCGGTTTTTCAACCCTGTCCCGGTCGGTGTCAACTGTTGAGTCCCGGACTACAACATGACGGCACCGTACGCGCGGACAACCTCTCCTCGCCATTAACTAGGTACGGATCAGATACCTAGCCAACAGCCGGGGAGTAAAGCCAAATTCCCAAAAAGATTCTTAAGTGATCACACTTTTGAAATTGGCATTTTTATTGCAAAGTCTAATTCAATAAGCATTGCTAAGCATTTTTCAAATACTTTTGAAAAGCAGGCTTCGGGTGTATCAGTGGTCAAGGTGGATAATGCATCAGTTAGGATATCACTCAACTCCTATAAACCTAATGCAATAATTTAACTCAAAAGCATTTAAGGAAATCACTTTATAAATTCAAGGAAAGGGTTAAATGCACCGGGGCTTGCCTTGGATGGCAAAGAGAGCAGACTCGGGGTAGGAGTAGGTGTCGGAGCTCGGGGTTGCCTCGGGGACAGATCCTTCGGTGGCTACCTCGACTTCAGGTCCTTCTTCGTCAACTATACGGATGCAATGATGAATGCTCATGAGAATGATGATATGGACTTAAGGTGCAAGACAATTCCACTGATTCTAGATTACTCTTAAACAAGGCATAATCGAAATCTAGGTTGAGCATAAAAGGTAACCATTTCTTCCTTAAGCAATATTGATTAAACTAGCCCTTATTATAATTATCCTAAGCATCAACCAAACATAGCATCACAAACATCATAGACCAAAGGGTAGGGGTCTATGAACATCAATCAATCCAAAGATCACATCATCAAACACTTATTACCAACCCTAATCCATCTTTTCTATTTCCTTAATTTATTTAAAAGGTCATTTTATGAAGTTGCTCCAAAAATTACCAAATTAATCACATAAGTTCATTATGGTGTAGATAGATGGCAAAACAAATTTCATAATTTTTGGAGGTCATTAAGGTGCTCAAATAAAATCAGACATTAATTAGCAAAAGGCACTATTTAACAATTAAAATAAAAGCTCAAAAATCAACTTGTTCCAAATGACTTCAAAATTTTACCAGAGGTTCAGCATGTCATAAAAAGGTCACAAAAATTTATCTCAAGATTTTTGGAGTTATAGATCACCCTCCAAAAATACCTAAACCTTCATTTTTCAATTAAAAGGGGAATTTTACATTTTTAAATCTTTGCACAAAACTCAAGTTTCATATTTTTATAAAATACTCCAGAGCATAAAGAGTCTATCACAAAAATTTCAGAATTTTTGGATGCACACAGAAAATCATACAAAAAAGAGAAAACAGAACACTATTCACATCTCTCAGAAAAAGAGAAGAGCACTGTGCTCTTTCTAGGCCGGGCTCGGCGAATCGCGGGGCTCGGGCGAATCGCGCGGGGCTCGGTCGAGACGGGCTCGGTCGAGACGGGCTCGGTCGAGACGGAAGCGACAGCTTCGTCCGAGGCCTGGCCCGGAGGCTCGGGCGAGACGGAGAAGTAAGCCTCCGTCCGAGGCCTGACTCGGGCGAAGCGGAGAGCATGCGTCGCCGAGGCTTGGGCTCGGGCGAAGCGGAGGGCATGCGCTCGCCGAGGCTTGGGCTCGGGCGAAGCGGAGTGGAAGCAGAGACCGAAGGCTCGGATGCTTACCACGGGTCGGAGGCAGGGCTCGAGGGTGAGGCTCGACTTGTGCTCGAGGGTGAGGCTCGACTCGTTCTCGAGGGTGAGGCTCGACACGCTCGAGGGAGAAGATGACCGCGGCGGCGCTCCGGCGGTCCGGCGGTCCTGCGCAGCACACGCGACCGCAAGGGCCGGGTTAGAGTCGCACGGAACCAAGGAACACGACACGGGGTCGGTGAGGGATGATCATGGCCGGAGACGGCGAATTTCACGAACCCGAGCTCGCCGGGTTTCTGCCGGGGATGGGAACGGCGAGCTTACGCCGGGCAAACGGAGGCGGGGAAGGTGAAATTGAAGGGTGGGAAAGCTTCACGAGCTCAAGGCGGAGCTTTCAGGCTAGGTGGTGGAGCGGCGGAGTGTCTGGAGAGGTCTGGCCACGGTGGCGGAGGTGGAGTGCGGAGGTCGGGCTCCGGCGGGCTTATATAGCCGCGGCTAGGGGACGGTAGAGACCTCGGGGTTACGCGGGTAAAGTTTGCGGGGGCGTGCGCACTCGATTGCGCTCTGGCGGATAAGCTGGCGGGCAGCCGGGGCTCGGGCGCAAGCTCGGCCGGCGATGGCCACGCGGCGGCGGCGGCTGGGCACTGTAGGGGCCGAGAGCGAGGGTCAGCGCTCGCGTGCGGGCGCGGAGGGAACCGGGAGACAGCGGCGGCAGGATAAGGGCGCGTGGGGAGCAGCCGTCTGCGCTGCAGCCGCAGCGCCGGCGCCATGGCCGGGCCCCCCTTCCCTCTGGCTCTACGGGAAGAAGAACAGTGCTAGGGTCTAGGGTTTGACTTTTGGCCAGTTTCTGTATTTTGCAAAAATCTCCCAAAATTTGAACTGTGCGACAAAAACCCAAAACACCAAAGTTGTTCAGAAAAAAAGATCTACAACTTTGTCAATATGCACATTTTCAAATTCCAAATAGTTTTTGAACTATATTCAAAAACAGAAAAGGGAACACTTTTCAAATTTGATTCAAATCAAAATTACTTTGGATTTCAAACTGAAACTTGAAAATCTTTACATATGAAAGTTGTCCCATTTGTCAAAACCTACAACTTTGCTAATATACACTTTTTCTGAAACTCAATAGTTTTTGAAAATTTTTAAAACTGAAAAGGGGACAAAAATCGGAATTTGAATGAATTTGAAATTACTTCAAATTTTATATAGAAACATGGAAATCTGTAAATACCAAAGTTGTTCCTCTAGGTCAGATTCACAACTTTGCTTTTTGAACCAACTCAAAATTTTGAATTTTGAAAAAGTTATCAAAAAGGGAATAAATCCAGGATTTGGGATTTTAGGGTTTTGCAAAAGGAAAATCAAATCAAATCTGATTTTTGAACTTTGATCAAAGCAACAAACATCAGGGCACTAAATTTGAACAAGAATTACATAGAACTAGGCACCGAGGTGAAATTACCATTTTGCCCCTATAGGAAGAATTGGGCTAATAAGGGTTTTTGCAATAGAGGTACATCACATAAAATGATACACTAAGCAAATGCATACACATGAAATCATGATCAAGATGATTAATGATGCTAATGATGATATGTCAAGTTAATTACATGCTTAAACACCAGAGGTGTTACAAGAAGAGGGGAATGAAGAGGTGGCTGCTGCTGGGCGCGGCGGCCAGATCTAGATCGGTTTTGCCGCGCCAACCCGCCTGGCGCGGCAAACGCATTAGCCGCGCCAGCCCGCCTGGCGCGGCAAACTGACAAGCGGAGCCCACCCGGGCCTGCGTGGCCGGGCGGTGCCACGGTGGCACTTTTGCCGCGCCGCCATGCATGGCGCGGCTAGTGTGTTTGCCGCGCCAGGCGGCCTGGCGCGGCAAAAGGGTTAGTTTTGAAAACAAATGGACAGTGTTGTTTATGATTTTTTTTATTTAATTGAGTTATTAATAAAAAAAATTCGATACATATAGGCAGGCCACAACACTTGGATCGCAGCCGCGTTCTCCGTTCCGGGAACTTTCGTCCCGGATCGCGGAACGGGGATGGAGAGGGTAAGTGGCTAGATCACGAATAGGAACGACATACCAAAATAAATCGGACCAAAAGAAGAGGAGATAGGAACAGCGTACCAGCAACCGCGTCGGACGGCGGCAGTGGCGCGGCCTCCCGACGTCGGACGACGGCGACCGCACTGGAGTCGAGCGGCGTATCGTGGCGCGGCCTCAGACGACGAACTGCAGCGGGAGGGCTAGCTGGGGTCCAGCGGTGCGACCACCCCACGGTTGGGCGGCGGCGGTGACTCCTCTCCACGTCAGATGGCGGCGGCTGCGTTGGGTCGAGCAGCGTATCAGCGTCGATCGGCGGCGGCGCCGGGATCTGGGAGCTTGGAGCGATGGTTGACTTTTGTTTTGGGGAACGGTCGAGGATTTTTACCTGTATGTCATTATGAAAAAATGATCCCAACCTTCAGATCCCTGAAAGATCAAACCGAACCTGTATATCCAATCTTATCTTCGTTTTTTCCCATATGCCACTCCGTCCGGATTTCTGTTACATTCCGCCGTTTGGATGCCCTGACAGTTGGGTCTGAGCGAGAAAAAGACCAAAATGCTCCCCTTTCTCTCCCTCTCTCGCTGCCCTCCGTCCTAGAGCACCAGCCATGGCCACCTCCTACGCGCCGTTCCTCCTCGTCTTCGTCATGGCTTCCCTTCTCCCACTCTCCGTCGCTTCGCTGCCTCACAAGCTCCGTCTCTCTGCCGCCGACGCCGCCACGCTCGAAGCGGTGGCGCCGCGCCCGCCCGCGCCGGACCAGCCGACCGTCTTCAGTCTTCTTCTTCGAGGTGGACCGGCCGCGTACCCGTACGTCTGGCGCGCGCCCCAAGACTCCCGGACGGCTTCCCCGTCCTCGAAGTCCACGCCCCTGCCGCACTCCTGCGAGTTGCTCAGCGACCGGCACCAGAACCCCGACCAGCCGGCGGCGACGCGCTCCTCGCGGAACCCGAGCCCCACCTTTGTCGTCGCTGTGAACGAGTCGGTGTCGGTCTGGTTCACCACGCCCACGAACCTGTACTCCTGTAGAGCGCGAAGCTCTGCTGCGCCTCCTGCGTGAACAGGACGCCGGCATGGTCCGCGACGTGGGCGGCGGAGTACGCGTCCGTGGTCTGGTCCACCTCCGGCTGGAAAAAGCTGTCCACGTCGCCGTGACCTTGCCGTATGACGGCGTCCGCACCCACGCGGAGGCGGAGACGTGCCGGAACGCCGTCGTGTAGTAGAGATCGTTGTCGGGGCCCTCGGTCGCAGTCGCGGTGGAGGTTGGCGTCGACGAACCACGTGTCCATGGCGTTGGTCACCGTGAACGCGACCTCGTACTTCTCGCCGCCCAGGAGCTTGCCGAGAAAGGCCGTGAGCTCGATGTCGTAGGACGGGAGGTTGAACGAGCCGATGCCGGTGATCGGTCGCCGGTGTAGACCACGGGGAACGGCCACACGACGCCGACCAAGTCGCCGTCGATCTGGACGGCGACCTCACGGAACGGGCCGTTTTCGTCGGCGTTCCCGTACGCAGTACGTATATACATACATACATGCACAGCTCGTGTATACAGTTACCCGGTCTACTGCACGTACTGCACGCACTCTAGCTCCGATCCTACTACGCCATGCCTGCATGAGCTAATGGCGGAGGTGCAACCGTGTGATGGCGCGTGCAGGAGCTACTACCGGTGCACGACGCAGAAGTGCCCCGTGAAGAAGCGGGTGGAGCGGTCGTACAAGACTACCAGGACCCGGCGGTGGTGATCACCACGTACGAGGGCAACCACACGCACCCCACCCCGGCCACGCTCCGTGGCAGCACCCACCTCCTCGCCGCGCAGTTGCACCACCACCACCACCATAACGGCGGTCACCACCACCTCGGCGGCGCCTTCCCGCCGCCGCCCCCGCTGCCGCAGATGGGCGCGCAGCCGTTCGGGCGGGCGGGCGGCGGGGGAGGAGGAGGCGTCGTCGACGTGCTGGGGCTCCTGCCTCCGCGCAACAACCACGCCATGCCGCCGGCGATAGGCCTCGCGTCGTCCCGCGGCATGAGCGGCGGCCCGATGAGCACCGTGGCAGGCGCGACGGCTACGACGGCTGCCGCCGCCGCCACCACCACCACCTCGTCGTCGTCTCCTCCCTCGCTCCAGATGCAGCACTTCATGGCGCAGGACTTGGGGCTCCTGCAGGACATGCTGCCGTCCTTCGTCCTTAGCAGCGGCGGCGGCAACATGCAGCCCTGAATTATTCGATCAGTTGGTTATCACCACCACAACTGTCAGCGAGAGAGCGAGAGAAAGGGGGGCATTTTGGTCTTTTCTGGCTCGGACCCACCTGTCAGGGCACCTAAACGGCGGAATGTAACAGAAATCCGGACGAAGTAGCTCTCGAAAAAAACAAAGATAAGATTGGATATACAGGTTCGGTTTCATCTTTTGGGGACCTGAGGGTTGGGTCCATTTTTCATAATGGCATACATGTAAAATCCTCACGATTCGACCGATGAGAACTCCACCGTCTTCACCCCCTGAACGTAAATGGGCCTCCAACCCAATAGTGAAACATTGACAACAAAAAAAATATAAAAATGAGAGAGAATGGCAAAAAAAATAATCACCAGAAAATAGACCAACGTTTCCTATACATTGACTCGATTATCTAGGGATCGTGATCCTATTCTCGTACCAAACGTTCTGAAGAGATATACCCCCTACAAACCAGACACTTAAAATTGTTGATTCACATACCACGTCCCATATTCCGTGTAGCTATATACCAGGAACTTTTGTGACTGTGAGGCAGGCATAGGGAAGGTTTTGCTAGGGCAAGGCAACACAAAATATGATTTATCTATTCCCTTTTTTTTATTTTTCTAGGTAATCAAATTAAATCTCCATCTCATCTTCTCCACTGGATCAGTTCAAATTATTTAAGATCCACCAATAAAACTATCGATTTTTTTTGAAATAATATTTTTTTATTCGAAATTGCAAAAGTAGCATGTGTTCTCTGTTTATAGGCGGATTGGGTGGCAATCGGCCACCTGGGAGCCGACAAGCCTGTTATCGGCAGTTCGTGGGCCGACTGGGCCCAGTCGGCAGTTCGTGGGCCGACTGTCGGTGGCCGGGGGCCCTGTCGGCCGCTGGCTGGCCGACTGGGCTCTATCGGCTGCCGAGCGGCCGACTGACCCCACTGAAAAGCCGCCCCCAGCTCTCTCTCTCCTCTCCCATTCGCCCGCCCTCTCCTCGCAAGCGCGGCGCCGCCCGCTCCCCGTCGCCCGGTCCTCGCAAGCGCCGGCGCCGCCGCCTCCCTGCCGCGCGTCCGCCGGCCGGCCGGGCGAGGCCGTTGCGCGGCTCCCCGAGGCGATTCATCAGCAGGTAATTTTTTTTAGTTTATAAATTTAATTTTTTTTGTTAGTGTGAATCTTGTAGTTAGTGTAGTTAGTTTAGAATTAGTTAGATGACTTAGTTTTTTAGTTAGTTAGTGTAAATCTTTCATATGCAACTTAATAGGTTTATTTAGGTACAGTTTTTTAGTTAGATGACTTAGTTATTTTTGTAATAAGTTATAATATGTTATTTTAGTGTAGTTAGTTATTGTAGTGTATTTAGTTATTTTAGTTAGATTATTTAGAGTAAAGTTAGATGACTTAGTTATTTTAGTATACTTAGTTATCTTAGATTAGGTTTAGGGTTAGTTTTCATTATGTTATTTTAGTGTAGTTAGTTATTTTAGTGTATTTAGTTATTTTAGTTAGATTATTTAGAATAAAGTTAGATGACTAGGTTATTTTAGTATAGTTAGTTATCTTAGATTAGGTTTAGGGTTAGTTTTGATTATGTTATTTTAGTGTAGTTAGTTATTTTTTTATTTAGAATCTATAGCTTACTTATTTTTGTAGTTTACATTAGAATATGTAGCTTACTTTTTTTAGAATATTTATATTTTAGAATATGTAGCTTCCTAATTTTAGAATATGTAGCTTATTTATTTTAGAACATGTAGCTTACTTATTTTTGTATGTAGAATATGTAGCTTACTTATTTAGAGTTTTGGTTATTTGTATGGACAGATTACGTTAATTTAGGATTATTTAATGTATTTTGTACATTACTTTTCTGTAGTTACAGTACGTTCGTATATAAAATGAAATCCCTGACGCGTTATGTTGCACAATTATACCAGGAATGTCGACTGATTTAGTCCCTTTCCGAATTTACCATGGCAATGGTGAAATCAGATATGTGGACAGTGGGGTAGACCTTAGTGAGTTTGAGATGTTTGACACAGAATTGAATTCACCATTAAAATATAGCCGCAACCAAGTATTAGCCTGGCTGCATGAATACTTTGGTGTCCCGTCCTCCCAACATCGGTTTAGGATAAGCATGTTGGTGCCTAAAAAGCAGGAGACTGGATGGAAGTGGGTGCTGTATGAGGCAAGTAACACGAAGAAGTGGCATTTTCTCGTGTCGAAGGCGTTGGAGCGTCGTTATTCCAACATTATGCTTGTTGAGTTCGTCGACGGTGGCATGCACGGTGAAAGTAGCAACACAGGAGCAGCAGACTTTGTGGATTGTGAAGTGCAGTGTGAGAGGAGCAACCTAGGTGTTGGAGAGAACAATTTCGATGACACAAATGCTACGCAGACCAATGTTTATGATCCTTTGCCTGTATCTAACATGGCAGAGGATTGCGAAACAGAAGACTATGGTATGTGTATGGAAGCTGACCAGGGTGAGGCGGACGAAACAATTGTGCAGCAGATGGAGGATGACGATGCAGAGCATGTCACGTTCGTGGATGAATTTGCAGGGAGGAGGTTCGATGACGAGACCGATATCCCTGAGGATTGGGCTCACATAGCACCAGATGCCATGATGGTAGATGATGACCATCATTCGTCATGGGAGTACTCAAAAATTCAGGTGACTCAAGGGCAGATGTTTCACGACAAGGTTCATCTGCAGCACGCAGTTCGATGGTGGGCTTTTTCTGAAAAGAGGCAGTTTAAGGTGCTTATTTCTAACCCCACTACTTGGGATGTGAAGTGTGTGAACCCAGGTTGTTCGTGGCGTGTACATGCTCATATGCCACGTACAGAGAGCAACTTCATAGCCACTATTGTCGAACCACACAACTGCCTGTTGCAGAGAGAACGATGAAGAAGCATAGGAACATGACTGCAGACTTCATGGCAAATATGCTATACGGCGATATGGTTGAGAAAGTTGGCATGTCTCCATTTCGGATAATGCTTGCTATTCAGAACAGATATGGCTATGAGATTAGTTATGACTTGGCTTGGCGAGCACGAGCGGCGCATTAGGGTCGACCAAATCCGTCTCAAGGGGAAGGAGGATGAACTAGCTAGGAGGAGAGAGCAGTTATCTATGCGCGAAGCAGCCCTCAAGCGACAGGAGCAAGAGGTTAAAGTCCGGGAGGCAGCTCTCAACAACACAAAATATGCAGGAGAATCATCTTCACGGGGAGACAGAAAGGGGAAACAACCACAATGCACCCAGTAGAACAATGTAATACATCCAGCGAGTTTAATTCTCTAAGGCATGTTGGTGAACCTCTGAACATTATAAGTACAGAGTTACACATATGCCATTGCTAGTCGTCATATGTATTACTTTTACCTAAGGCATATTAGGATTAGTGGTGGGACTACTTAGGTTAGGTTTGTATAGTTCCACACATGTCATTTAGTGTTGCAGGTTTGGTCAATGTATTGCGCTGGATTATTATTACATTGCCTTTGTTCATTGATATTAGTAAGGTTTTTTTTCCAATATTAACACACATTAATATTTCTAAGACAACAACTAAATATATCGAAGAAAAACAAATTTAGGTAATTCAAATAAAGTTTTCCAGTACCATACTTTCACCCCATAAATTTTATAAATACTTCCAACTTTACAAGTTACAAACATTCTAACCATCAATCTAATTCTACTATTTCGTTTTATTTTTTATTCAACAAATAATATTTTTTTAAACCTGTCGGGCACCAGGAGGTCGACTGGATCCTGTCGGCCCCCCAGCAGCCGATTGGGACCTCTCGGCCTTCCTTTATTCAACAAATGAAAAAAATCGTTTTTTTTATTAAATCCTGGGTTCTGTCGGCCCCCCAGCAGCCGATTGGGCCCTGTCGGCCTCCACCGGCCGACTGAGCCGGCCAAATGGGCCGCCCCCGGGCCGGGCACTGCAACAGAGCCCTGTCGGCCGTCAAGCTGCCGACTAGAGGCCTATCGACTAGCGAGCGGTCGACAGGTCCCCTGTCGGCTTCCCTCCCGCCGACGGGCTCCTATATCTACAATTTCGCTTCCACAGCTACTACATTTGCAATTTCTAATAAAAAAATATTATTTCAAAAAAAAATTCTAAAACTATCCCCCGTTGAAAGCCTCCAACCATAGCGTATCCTGAGAAAAGTACATAGAAAATTATCTTTATTAAAATCAAGAGCTATCAGAACTCAGAAGATATAGATCCAACGACCGATAAAAAAAGTTTGTGTCAGCCTTCTTACCCCCACCACCCTCATCCATGACCGGGGAGGGATCAAACCCCATGTCTAGCACCTTTCTTTTTTCCAAAAAAAAAATCAGTGTTCCTTGTTGAGAGAGCACGCGTGCGCCTCTGATGCGCCCCTGTTGCCGCCCCCTGTGTGGTTGCACCAGGATCTCACCTCTATCTGGCATGGATACGGTGGCCTCAATTCCTCACGAGGCGAGGACCAGGGCCCGTGCTCTGAGGCCCAATTGGCGGCTAGAGCAGCGTTGTATGATGATGTCGTCTTATCGACTCAGCGGCGCACTTGGATATCCTACGTGGCTGCGGGCGTTCGCAAATTCTAGCTTGGGCGTGCGCCAAAATCCATCCATAGCTCCTATATTCTTGGTGTCCTCGCCTTCTCCGTTGGTCCGTCTTCAGCGTGGTCACTAGCATCCTTCTTCACCGATGGTGGCTACGATGCCACTCCGTCGATCATGGTAAGTGGCTCTGCGTTTGGAGTAGATGAGGCGGGCCGCACCCTTCCAAGCAACGAGATCTAGCTCCTGTGTGTGAGTGAATCCTAGATGCATGACAATTTTTCCAGTAATCCTTCACCTCTTCCTAATCTATCTAGAATATCAGCTGCGGGAAGAAGAAGTAGAAAGTGCAGCGGCAGCGGCAGTGTTTGTGTTGAGGTAGTGGAGGAGATCCAACCTCCAAACTCGCAATGGGGCAACTAGGGCTCTGCGCACGATTTACCCAAGAAACAAACAAGGCTTTTATGCAGCTTCTCTTGTCGTTAATGGTGTCTTGCAAGTGACGTGCTGCTAGGGGTTAAGACGAAAAGGGAACTGATTCCCTCTTGTTGACATAGAAATTTGCTTCTTATGGGTTGGCAAATGCCATTACATAAGTGAAGGCAAGTGTACACATTCACCAGATGTCAAATAGTGTTTTGTCTTAGTTCATTCGTCAACAGAGCTCAATGAGTACAAATTCATCAGGAAATGTCAAATTACATGTTGCCTACAAGTCGATTTTTGTGACGTAACGACCCTAATCCCATGGCCCACTGATCACTATCAACCACTGACAGTCGATCCGTACAGCCAAGAGATTAAGACCGGGTTCGCCACTGGGCTACATTAGTGCCCGATGTCCGCAGGATCAGCTCACAATTCAGTTACAATCTCTTGAACATTTTGACAAATAACATCGGAGTAAATAGCGGAAGACTTAAATAACAATAGTTTTACAAACCAGTGTTCAACATAAACTTAAAGTGAAATTATTACAGACCATAGTTCAAATAGAGTTGGCAGGGTAGCAGATGACAACAACTAAAAGATAAAGATACATCACCCAGCCCGAGGGTGAATAATCACTCATCGGCCTCATCGGCCTCTTCCTGAACAACAGTCACACAGCAGGGTCCGAGGCATACTGAGGAGTCTGCCATACCTGCAACATGGGTAAAAGAACCCTGAGTACAAAGGTACTCAACAAGACTTACCCGACTAAAGAAAAGGGAGAAGACTCAGGAATGCAGGCTTAGGGTAGTCAAGGTAAGGCTTAAGCAAGTTCAAGTATTTTGCAGAAAAACATTTTTGGTAAACCTTATTTTTATTTTGAAAGATTCGGTATTCCTTGTTCCATCATAATCATTCATGATTCATTTTACATTTCAAAACAGACCTAGTTGAGAACCACTCCCTGTTGACAGTCAGTGACTAAGTCTCCATAACCGAGGAGCAGCGTTAATCCGGATAAATAATACTCAGCTGAGGATCCCTATCCACACTGCATATGTAGCACCCAAGCTTGCATATGCCAACTCGTCTACCACGATTCCTCCAAGATTGGGCCCGGTCCTACGCCACCCGGAAGTACAGTACACCACTCCAATCCGGGCCTCTAACCCACGTGGGTACATGCTACTTCCGCCATCTCTCCACTCCCAGTGCGCGGTTGTCGGTCCAATCAAGGATTCCTCGGAGCCGAAGCTTTCCGTAGTATGTGAATAGTTGCAAGTCTTAGTCAATCAGGCCCCCATACAGGTGGTCCCTAAATTTTCCAGCCAGCGACAAGCACCTCGGGACTCTAACCCAAGAGTACAGGTCCTGTCAGTTTTTCAACCCTGTCCCGGTCGGTGTCAACTGTTGAGTCCCGGACTACAACATGACGGCACCGTACGCAAGGACAACCTCTCCTTCCCATTGACTAGGTACGGATCAGATACTTAGCCAATGGTGGGAGTAAACCAGAAATTCCCATAAATATTCTTAAAGTGATCACACTTTTGAACTTGGCATTTTTATTGCAAATCTATCATATAGCATTGCTAAGCATTTTTCAAATAGTTTTTGAAAAGCAGGTATCGGGTGTATCATTGGTCAAGGTAGGTAATGCATCAGATAGGATTTCACTCAACTCCTATCAACCTAATGCAATAATTTAACTCAAAACATTTAAAGAAAGCATTTATAAAAGCAAGGTAGGGTTAAATGCACCGGGGCTTGCCTTGGACGGCAAAAAGAGTAGACTCGGGGTAGGTATAAGCGTCGGAGCTCGGGGTTGCCTCGGGGACAGATCCTTCGGTGGCTACCTCGACTTCAGGGCCTTCTTCGTCAACTATACGGATGCAATGATGAATGCTCATGAGAATGGTGATATGGACTTAAGGTGCAAGACAAACCACTGATACTAGATTACTCTAAGGCAAGGCATAAACGAAATCTAGGTTGAGCATAAAAGTAACCATTTCTTCCTTAAGCAAAATTTGATTAAACTAGACTTTATCATAACTATCCTAAGCATCAACCAACATAGCATCACAAACATCATAGACCAAAGGGTAGGGGTTTATGAACATCAAGCAATCCCAAAAGTCACTTCACAGGGCATTCAACGCTAACTCTAATCACCTTTTCTATTTTCTTAATTATTTAAAAAGGTCATTTTATGAAGGTGCTCCAAAAATTACCAAATTAATCACACAAGTTCATTAGAGTACAACTACATGGCAAAACAAATTTCATAATTTTTGGAGGTCATTAAGGTGCTCAATTAAATCTAGACATTTAATTAACAAAAGGCACTATTCCTTAATTAAAATAAAGCTCAAAAATCAACTTGTTTCAAAAGACTTCAAAATTTCACCAGAGACTTGTCATGGCATAACTAGCTCACAAAAAGTGATCTCATAAATTTTGGAGTTATAAATCATTTTCTAAAAATCCAAAACCATCATTTATTAATAAAAAGGGAGATTTTTCATTTTCAAATTTTTGCAGAAAAGTCAAGTTTTATATTTTTATAAAATACTTCAGAGCATAAAGAGTCTACCACAAAAATTTCAGAATTTATGGATCAACACAGAAAATCACACAAAAAGATGAAATCTGAACACTATTCACATGTATGAGAAAATTGAAAAACAACACTGTTCTTCTCCTCCGTTCGCCGGCGGCCGGCCGACGGCGGCGGCGCTGCTGCGCCGGCCACTGCGGGCACTCCGCGGCGAAACCGAGGGCATGGAGAGGTTCAGGAGCTCACCGTGAGTCGATTAAGCGGCTCGGCGAGGGAAGGGGATGAACGGAGGGAGGTGGTCGACGGTGGCCGGCGGAAAGCTCACGGCGGCGATCGTCGTCCCGATGATCCTGAGCACCAAACAAGTCCACAGGGGCGGGGTTAGAGTCGCACGGGAGTAAGGAAGGTGATGCGGAGGTCGGAGGGAGATGATCAAGGCCGGAGAGGGAGTATTTCACGATCCCGACCTCGACGGGCTTCTCGCCGGAGATGGGAACGGCGAGTTACGCCGGGCAACCAGGGACGGTAGAGACCAAATTGAGGAGTGGGGAAGCTGCACGGGCTCAAGGCGGAGCTGTTGAGCTAGTTGGTTGAGCGGCGGAGGGTTCGGACTGGGCTGGCCACGGTGGCGGAGGCGGTGAGAGCTTCGGCTCACCGGCGGGGAGGTTTTATAGGCGCGCTCGGGGGCGGAGAGGTGTCACGGGCAGGCGGGTAAGCTTCACGGAGGCGTGCGCACTCGATTGTGCTCTGGCAGCAGGGTTGACGCGCGCTCGGGGCCTGGGCGTGAGCTCGCCGGCGATGGCCACGCGGCGGCGACGATCTGGGAGCTGTAGGGGACGGCGCACGGGTCAACTTTGGCGCGTGCGGGAGCGGTATGATGTCGCGGTTGCGGGCGACAGGTCGGGGGCGGGCGTGCGGCTGCCAGGCGCGTGGTGCACGCGGCACCGGCGGGGCGCCATGGCCGGGTCCCCCCCCCCCTACCGGAGAAGATGAACAGGGTAGGGTGTAGGGTTTGACTTTTGGCTAGTTTCTGAAATTTGCAAATTACTTCCAAAATTTGAACTGTGCGACAAAAACTCAAAACACCAAAGTTGTTCAGAAAAATGAGATCTACAACTTTGTCAAAATGAACATTTTCAAATTCCAAATAGTTTTTGAACAAATTTGAAAACAGTAAAGGGGACACTTTTTCAAACTTGATTCAAATCAAAATTACTCTGGATTTCAAACTGAAACTTGAAAATCTGTAAACATGAAAGTTGTTCCTTTTATCAAAACCTACAACTTTGCTATTATACACTTTTCCAGAAACTCATTAGTTTTTGAACTCATTTTGAAAACTGAAAAGGGGACAAAAACTGGAGTTTGATTGAATTTGAAATAACTCAAAACTTTGTACTGCAACTTGAAAATTTGTAAATACCAAAGTTGTTTCTCTTTGACAGATCTACAACTTTGCTTTTTGGGCCAATCCCAAATTTTGAATAATTTTTGAATTACAAAAAGAGGGATAAAATCCAGGATTTGGAAATCAGGGTTTCACAAAGGGATTTGAAATCAAATTCTGATCTTTGAACTTTGACCAACACAACAACACTACAAGACACCAAAGGAACAAGAATTACACAAAGCTAATCACAGAGATGAAATTACCATTTTGCCCTAGTAGAGAGAAGTGGGCTAATTAGGGTTTTTGAAATAGAGGTAATTCACATAAAATGATACACTTAGCAAAATGCATACACATGAAATCATGATTAAGATGCTTAATGATGATAATGATGGTATGTCAAGTTAATTACATGCTAAACACCAGAGGTGTTACAATTTTCTAAATTTTGCTATATATGCAGTTTGTTGTTTATACATGTACTTATGAATTTTGTGGATGCTTCACAAGATATACTATTTTTTATTCATGTTAGAACATTCATCTTTTGATTTTCTGGATGATGGAGCGGATGCTTAATCACTTGATATGACTATCTGGTTTTCATTCAGATATGTGACTACCTGAACTGTAGTTGTTAAACTGTTACCAATATATCAGCATGATACTATTTCTGAATTTCTGATGAATGAACCTGAAAAACTGAGATCATTGTCTACAATGCACAGATCATTGAACATGTCGATTGTATACTATCTATGTAATGAACCTAAAAAACTGAGATCATTGTCTACAATAGAGAATTCATTTCGTCTTTGATCATCTTGTGTATCTATCTTTTTCTTTTAACATGTCCATTGTGTTCTGGAAATAGAGAGCTTCAATATGCATGTTAGTGTGAACTCATTCTTTGATAAAATTGTATGAACGTGCATCATAGTGCGAACTTCCTATTTGGTCAGATAGTGTGAATATGCATCATAGTGTGGAATCTGCATGATTATTGATGGTTTTTTCTAAAAAATATTAAAGTGATTTATGTTTGATCCATTTTATATTGAATAGCAATACAATGGTATACAAAATGGTATTCATGATTGATCTTGGTTATATACAAAGCATTAAATAGTTTACAAATAATGTAATAGACGATCCATTATACCACCTGCTTTTTTAGCTATCTATATGCCAGATTCGAGCCTCTCATAAACGACCCTGACTATGGATTATACATGCCCTCACGCACCGCCAGGGTTGCCTGCGGCAGCGGCTTGCTGCTCTTCCCTTTCGTGCTCCGCACGCTATTCCAAGAAGAGGTCTCCCCATCTCCGTCGCCCTAGCCAGCCTCCGCTGGCACAATGGCTTCAACACCTATTGGGTTGTGCTGAAGCGGCGACGACCAGTGTTGCTTGTGTTATCGGTGTCTGGCGCTACTGCTGCTACGGCGGTGGACGCTATGGAGGCAAAGCCGAGGGACAAGGTGGATGAGGAAGCGGAGGAGGAGGGTGGAAATGGAGGAACGACATGTAGCCTACATCGCTCTCGGTGGAGATCCCAAAGTGGTAATCTCAATTGAATATCTCTTTGCATCTGTGTTCCTAAGAGTGTACTTTTCTCATGATGATTTTGAAAACAGAAATGTTTAGTACCATCTATTATGGTGTTTTGGACAGAAAATTTGTGTTGTCTCCTCAAGAGGGACAAGAGCATGGAGATGTGCTGTGTCACAGCCCTTCTCCAAATCAGTGGGCTAGTCATCTCTAACGTCGGAGACTGTTATGGGGTTGCTTAAACGAGCAGAGAAGGGAGAGGCGCTCACCTCTGACCACCCGGCCTCCCAGGACGACGAGAATGAGAGAATTGAGAATTTGTACATTCATGACGTCCTAGCCTTCTCCTTTCTTGCACAAACTTTGCTAACAATTGAATCGGTTAGATGATTGAGCAATTAATTAACACAATCGAGCATGAATGAATTATACATTGTTCTGCAATTTTACTTATGTGCCTGCTCATTTGATTTTCAGGGTGGATTCGTGGTGAATTACCGTGGAACATGGCAAGTCCAAGGGCTCCCTGGCAGTGTCTAGGGGAGTTGTGGATGGATACCTGGCATGCCACAGTCGATGAAATATGGTCAGCAGTCCACTGAGGGGTATACCCACGGTGGTAGCTGAATCGGTGGTGGAGATGCGCGTGAAAGGAACCAGATGGTAATACAAGCACTAGGATGGGGTATCTCTATTACTTTTGGTCGCGCCTCGAGAGATGATGTGGACAAGCCCCTCGCTAAAAGGGAGGAGCCAGGTTCCTCCTCCTCCTCACCATTGGATCACTCATAACTGTGATAGGTCCGTTGATGGGAAGTGGATGTCGTTGCCTCTCACATGGATCCGTCCTCCTCCAAGTGCCAGGTGAGGACTCCCAAGCCATAGTAGAGATATCGCCATCTCTCTCATGGTGTCCTCCACACTGGAGGAGATTGA
The DNA here is from genome assembly GCA_009763385.1 of Coix lacryma-jobi var. lacryma-jobi. Lineage (NCBI taxonomy): Eukaryota > Viridiplantae > Streptophyta > Magnoliopsida > Poales > Poaceae > Coix > Coix lacryma-jobi. The sequence goes on from CM019826.1 coordinate 4,299,291, forward strand.
TTGATTGCAGATTCAAGGGGAGGGTTCTCCGACTTGTATGCATGATAAGAAACGCGAAGGAGATGCAACCGGGATCTGCGAGCGCGATTGGCATGTGGTGAGGCGTGGCACAAAGACAACAAAGGGACAAAGATTGTAGAGGAACTGGGGAGGGAGGGGGCAAAACATGGGCAGAGCAACATCGCGCAATAGAATTGTGGTGGGCAAAATGGGACCGATAGGACTTCTTTTGTTTGCAGCGCTGATGGCGGTAGACCGGGGGAGACCATTGCGGAGCGCGAGGCGAACGCCCGGAGGCCAATGTGAATCAATTCCTTCCATTTTCTCTCGGTGGAGTTTAATTAGGAGGCCTCGATTTCCATCTATTACACATGTGGCATATAATGAGATGTGATCATGTGGGTCCCACATAGAGTGCCATTTTTAGGGAAATTCTTACGTATGAATCGCACGCGGGCAGATCGACGACCCGATGTTGGATCGTTGTACCAGAAAAGTGTCACTCTTTAGTCTTTTTAGCTGTGATAAGAGAAGTGAAGTGTTCTATCTTGGAATAACGAATAAAACAATATATGCATATTGATTCCAAGGTCTTGTGCAAAAAACTAAAATGAAAAGAAGAAAAACTACACACAATCATTCTTTATTGGGAAAAAAATTTCACACACTTACTATAATCGTCTGTATACATTCGACGCTGCTAGCTTTTGGTAAACGATGCCATTTAAAACCTCAAGAATGTAAGGCTATCGTGCTACAGGACCTGATATATCGTCCATTCTTGCCGCCCTCTTGAGATTTTGTTCCATCTGAAATGCAGTGCTGCTCTGGCTCATGTCAACGGACTGGCCATCAGCGGCGTACGTGTTGTAACCCGAGCTTGGGTCGCGACTGGTGCCGGTGTAGAAGGTTCTGGTTGTGTCACCGCTGGTGTGGCCCTCCTCAAGCTGAAGGCACTCCTGCAGCTGCCCCACCACCTCTGTCATCATAGGCCGTTGCGCCGGCACCTGCGTGGTGCATTTCAGTGCAATCTCCGTGGCTTTCCAGACGCTATTGACATCATAGTCGCCATGCATGCGTGTGTCCATTACTGCTTCAATGTTGCCCTGTGCCAAGTGTTGCCACACCCAGTTGATTATGCTTGTGGGCTCTGGGTCACGCAAGATGGCTGGCCTTCCTGTGACCAGTTCCAGTAGCACAACACCAAAGCTATAAACATCACTTTTCGCCGTCAGTTGCATCGTTGCATGGTACCTGAAAGTTCGTGTTGTATATGCATTGTTTGTCATTTGAGGGAATGATCATTCTTCGGGGACAGACATATGATAAATAAATGGATTTGATTGGCATTACTCTGGATCAATGTATCCTGGTGTACCAACCAGCGTGTTCGTGAATATATGTGCTTCATGTTCACAGTTGAATGTCTTGGACACGCCAAAATCAGCTATCTTGGCCTCCAGTTTTGAATTGAGTAGGATGTTAGTCGTTTTCACGTCCCTGTGAATGATAGGTGGGTTGCACCCCTTGTGCAGGTACTCCAGCCCTGGACGTACATTAGTGTTGTCAGTGCCAATAGCAAAACCAAAACTCCACCATGCACTTTACTACCATTAAAATTTTAAAAGTAATATCCCTATGTTTTAAATGGTTAGTTATTTTAGTTTTCGTCCTAAATTGAACTTGTCCACCTCTAACCAACTTTATATATATATATATATATAATAACATGTTAACATCACTACTATATCAAATAAATGTATTAACATCCCTTGTGGAAGATCATAACCTGGACATCCCTCAGGTCTCCCCGGAGGAAAATGGTATCCTCATTAGTCCCTTCGCTGAATCAGAAGTGAGGGACGCGGTTTTCCAGATGGAACATAATAAGGCTCCAGGCCCAGATGGATTCCCTGCGGAGTTCTATCAGGTGTTTTGGGGGGTGATAAAGGATGATCTTTTTTCCCTTTTTACAGAGCTTCATAGAGAGGCCTTAGACCTCTATAGCCTGAATTTCGGCATTATCACTTTAGTACCAAAAGCAACCCATGCCATTAAAATTCAGCAATACCGACCAATCTGTGTCTTAAATGTAAGCTTTAAGATTTTCACTAAAGTTGGCACAAACAGGCTAAATAATGTAGCGAGAACGTTGGTGAGTCCTACACAAACCGCCTTTATGTCGGGCAGGAACATAATGGAAGGTGTCGTTATCCTACACGAAACCATCCATGAGCTACACACCAAAAAACGAGACGGTGTCATTTTCAAAATTGACTTTGAAAAGGCATACGACAAGGTGAAGTGGTCTTTCCTGCAGCAAACGCTACGCATGAAAGGCTTCTCACCCAAATGGTGTAGGTGGGTTGAGACTATGGTTACTGGAGGAAGTGTGGGCATTAAGGTGAACGATGACATAGGTCCCTATTTCCAAACCAAACGGGGCCTTAGACAGGGGGACCCTATGTCACCTATCTTATTTAACATCGTCGTGGATATGCTAGCTCTTATTATCAATAGAGCAAAAGACGATGGTCAAATAAGAGGAGTCATCCCCCACCTTGTCGAGGGTGGTTTGTCTATGTTACAATATGCAGATGACACCATTATCTTTATTGATCATGACCCAGAACAAGCAAAGAATCTGAAATTGCTTCTCTGTGCTTTTGAGCAACTATCTGGTCTTAAGATCAATTTCCATAAGAGTGAAATCTTTTGTTACGGGGTAGCGAAAGAGATGGAATCCTTCTATACGGAGCTCTTTGGTTGCAATGCAGGAGAATATCCCTTCAGATACCTTGGGATTCCTATGCACCACAGACAACTCTTGAACTCTGAATGGAAAAAGGTGGAAGATCGCTTTCAACAGAAACTTTCTTGCTGGAAAGCGAAATACTTGTCGTATGGGGGAAGACTAATTCTTCTTAATTCCGTATTAAGCAGCCTACCCATGTTCATGATGTCCTTTTTTGAGATCCCCAAAGGGGTCCTAAAAAACCTGGACCATTTCAGATCTAGGTTCTTCTGGCAAGGTTCTTCAGATAAACATAGATATAGACTAGCCAGATGGGACATCCTTTGTCGCCCTAAAGACCAAGGGGGCTTAGGTATCTTAAACTTAGAACTGCAAAATAAATGCCTCCTAGCTAAGTGGCTGGTTAATCTGCTAAACACAGAAGGCATGTGGCAATCTTTGTTAAGAAATAAATACCTACGATCCAAAGCCCTTACTCAAGTGGAAGCCAAATCTAATGACTCTCATTTCTGGAGAGGGCTCATGCGTATTAAAGATGAGGTTCTGGCTCAAGGCTCCTTTAATATTAAAGACGGAACCACCACGAGGTTCTGGGATGATACATGGGTTGGGAATAAGCCTCTGAAAGTTAAATATCCTTCCCTTTACAATATTGTAAGGGACCCTCATGCGACTGTATCTAAAGTCATGACCACAAACCCTCTAAATATCTCTTTTAGAAGGGCACTGGTCGACAACAAACTGTCAGAGTGGCTTAGCCTAGTAGCACAGATCTCTTATGTCGATTTGGTGGAAGGGTCAGATTACTTTAGATGGAACTTAACCAGATCCGGTTTTTTTTCTGTTCGTTCTATGTATCTCCACATTTTAGATACACGACCACCTTTTCGACACAAGAAGATCTGGAAGATGAAAATCCCTCTAAAAATCAAAATCTTCCTCTGGTTTCTTCTAAAGGGTGTCGTATTAACCAAAGACAACCTTGCAAAGAAAAATTGGACAGGGAGTCAGAAATGCATTAGCTGTAATATAAATGAGACCATACAGCATTTGTTCCTTGACTGCCCGCTTGCAAAAATGATATGGAGGATTATCTTCTATGCTACTAATCTGAACCAACCAAGATCTATCAGCCATATGTTCGGCAACTGGCTTACTAATCAAGATAAAAAGACTAGAAGCATGATCTGGGTTGGGGTCGCTGCCTTTTGTTGGGCGATCTGGAGATGCCGTAATGATGTTATCTTTAATAAAATGAAAACTAACTCTATTATGCAGGTCATCTTCAGGGGAGCTTATTGGCTACGCTCTTGGGCCTAGTTGCAGCATGACGGGACAACCCAGGACATCCTCTCTACGATGAGCAAAAAATTAGAAATGATTGCCCTAGAGATATCGAATAAAGGATGGAAACATTTATATTGTTTAATGTAATGCCCGGGTTGACCTATAAGACCACGGCTATCTCTTTGCTTATCAAAACTTTGTAATAATTGGCTGTGTACATCCCTGGATGTAGAGGCCGGATATTGATTATCCTTTATCTAAAAAAAAAAAATAAATGTATTATCAAAATATATTTTATATTGTACTCGACGAATCTTGTTTGTTGTTATATACTCCCTTCGTCCCTAATAAATGTCTTCCCGAGAAATAACTTTGATAAATTTTGCATAAAAAGACATTAATAATTATGCTACATAATTGACATCATTATATAGATCTTTTAATCTAGTTTTTAATAAATTTATTTGGAGATATAAATACTACACATATTTTCTATAAATCTAGACGAAAACCAGAAACGACGGATAAAAAGGGACGGAGGGAGTATGTTTGTATATTTTTATAAACTTGATTATATATAGATAGAGAATCTGACTAAAATGCTTTATAACTTAGAACGGAAGTAGCAGTTAATAGTTGATTGGATGGTTACCTAATTAAGGTATATATGTACACTCTGCCACTCGCAATCAAATTTGATGCCACACAAAACATGGGTAGATTCTATGTGGTGATCAATCTCAAACCTTTGGTGACTGAGGTATTTGTACCAAGGACAAAATTTGACACTATGTGTTTTCACTTTAAAGATCATGTTTCCTCACAACAGTAAAATCTACTCCTCAAGAGGCTCATAATAAGAGAGTGCGTGCATACCCATGTTTGAGCATTCGTGTGTGAACTTTCCTTAAAAAGATGCATAAAAAGTAGGAAGTGTCTAGTTATGTGTCGACATATTTTATAGTACATGTGATGTTTATATAATATATACATGTAATGTTTTATGATATATTTTGTGATGTTAACATGATATACAAGTGATGTTCTATAAAATCTGACATATTTAGTATAAAAAATCTATAAATAACTATGAAGTACGTATTTGTAATGTTCAAACTATATAAGATGATGATATATAAAATTCGACAAATTTAATATAAAAACTGTTGACAAATAAATAGCAAAAGTTTAAAAAGTATTGTACCTTGTGCTGATTCGAGTGCTATTCGGAGTCTCTGCCTCCATGTTAAGAATCTTCTGTTGCGCGCATTTCCTGTAAATACAGCATGAAATTCCTATCAAAACAGGTATCACACCGACGATCCTACAGATGACTAACATTGGAGCTTGCAGAGGTACACATATACCATAATGTACACAATTCATATAGACATATGTATACCTGCAATCTGCTCTTTTAGAGTGCCTTCTGACATGTACTCGTAGACAAGTGCCATGTACTCCCCATCCTTGGTGTAACCGATCATGGACACGAGAGTCTTGTGATGAATGCGTGTTAAGATCTGAGCCTGAACAGTGAACGATGACCAATTGAATCCTCAAACTCGAAAGCTCTTTATAGCATTCATAAATTTGGTAAAATATATATGGTACGTAGAAACGACGCACCTAGGTCGAAATATAGAAACCAATTCAAAAATTGTATTTCGGTCGTTCAATTTTTTTTTTTTAAAAAAATTAATACACCCATATAGTGCATACAAGCATGTACTCACATGAAAAAAGTTAGGATTTAAACTTCCATTCGAAAAATTCATACCAAAATCCCAAATTCTGGGTTTTCCTCGATTTCGTCTTTTAGCGCACATGAGCCTCATATTTGTTATTTTCGTTTTTTCCCCTAGTTTGAGTTTGTATCTCAACTTTTTTTTGTGCGAGTACATATCTGTATGCATTATGGATGTGCTAAGTTAAAAAAACAACAACAACTAAAATATAGTTTTTGAATTGGTTTCCATGTTTCCACCATATATTTATTTTGCCAAGTAAACTATCTACCTCTGCTAGGAACTCCGTGACGCCCTGATTGGAAGTCTGAGATCTCAGCTTGACTGCAACCTGAGTGCCATCTTCCAAGAAACCATCATAGACTTTCCCGAACCCTCCCTGGCCGATCACTCGCTGGAAATTGTTCGTCATGACCACTAATTCGTTGTACGTGAACCGGCGGTTCTCAAGCCGCAGGGAGCTCTGCGGGTTCGCGTCGGCTGGTGGCGGTGGTGGTGCGTGGGCCATTGGCGTCTCGTTTTGAGGCTTCACGGTGTTGCTCGTTAATCCTGAATTCATACAATGCAACAAGACAAGAAGCATCGTCATCAGTTTCTGTGTTCAGGGTGAGGAATACACGCTAGAGATCAGCTACTTGATGCGTGTAAGTTATTTGTAACAACCTTTCTTTCTTCGTTTCAACAAGAAAAAGAACAGTGCTGCCAGTAGTCCTAAAAACCCAGCCAGAACTAGAGGGACAGCGACATACACGGCAATCTTGCTATTCTTTTTGCCGGTTTGACATGAATTGGCATCAGTGCAAAGATTTGGGTTGTTGCCGTATCTGCAAAACAAATTAATCTTCTAAAAATAATTCTTCAAAACAAACAAATGAATTAGACAGATAAAATGTTGTAATAAAAAAAACATTTCATGCTTCCTTCCTAAAACCAAAAGAGAATCAGAGAATCAACCGTAGATTTAGGGAGCCATCTTGAGTTCTCTTGAGAAGGCCAGGGGGAATTGACCCGCTTAGCTGGTTGCCTGTTAAATCTCTGAAAGAATCCAGATTATATGTTGTCCAGTGTGAGCCAACATGATGCATATGTAGGCCGGCAGATTAGGCGTCAAAAAGCTTTTATCATTAACAACTTACAGAACTGTTAGCGAGGGTAACTGTGAAAGGACATCTGGGATTAAGCCTGTCAGATTATTGTATGATAGATCCCTGAAACATACATGTGGACCAAATGCAACATGTTTTCTAACTCATTTCGTTACAATATGTTGAAAAAGATTTCCTACACCACAGGTACGTACAGATATTGGGTGGTCCGGAGATTTGCAAAATCAGGTGATATATCGCCTTGCAGGCCACTAAAGGACATATTCCTGCAAAATGCATACGGGGAAGGTACGTAGTCAAATTTATCTTTTCAAAAGGAAGACAAAAACTGCAAATTATATTAGAAGAAAATAAAAAAATGTCGCCTTAGCTTTTTGAGGGAAAGTACACAACAACTAGAGAGTGTGTCGTCTATTCCCCACAAATTGAGTACACCAAATAAATAGGTGCAACTAACAACTAACCTACAACTTCACACTTATATATACTCCCAGAAAAGCTAACGCTAAGTCAGCTTGATAAAAGCGTGAGCCTGTTTGGATTCCCCCTCTAAACTCTGGACACCTCATATTAGAGCACGAGCCTGTAAATCTGCTAATGGGTCGGGAGTAAACGAGTTTTATTTTTTGGGCGGGTTCTCATATGAGATGTGTATTGACGGGTGTTATTGTCCTACGGGTCAGGTCGGGTTTGGGTTACAGAGAAAGTTGTGAAAATTTAGTTCCACATCAAACTTTCACAATACAAATTCTGATGTACCTGGTAGATGGACCTTTTCACAAGTTGACACAATCAAACTTTAGAAACATTAAGTGCAATAACTTTTAGGGACTGTTTGGATCCCTTCGGAACTGGAATCCTTTCAATAAACAAGGTTATTTGTCTTAGAATTTAACATTTCACCACTTTTCAAAGTTCACATACAAGGCTATCTAAGATTCATAGGGTGGGAGAGAAATGAATTCTTTAGATCACCATACTATATTTCTACTTTACAATTTATAACATTCTCTTCAACTCACTCCCAACGGTATAAATGCAACACATGAGTATATATCTCGTATAATCAACAATAACATACAAATATAATCCATATACAACCATATTAGCTTAATTAATATGTGTATATAAGTTATGATTCGTAAATGAATTCAATTCCAAGGATTCAAACACATGCCCTTAGAATAATATTCATGTATTTTCCAAAAAAATGATATTCATTTTGCCGTAGATTTGTCTAAGAAGCTAACTAATTTCGTGATCTCAATTTTTCAGATTCTAATTATTAAAATATATTCTAACCCTACTTGGAGACCAATCATTAAGTACTTTTATAATAATTTAATAATAAGTGAAAGTAGCTTTTGTTTCTTTTTCCCGTCTTTGGTTAAAAAATGGACCAGAGATTTCTTCGCATCTTGTCGCGATGGAGTGAGAAGAACAAGTCAGTCCTCGCAAAAAAAGAAGAAGCAGTGTGTTGTACGTTGTGCATACTTACACGCCAGTGATTTTGGACGGATCGGAGATGGCATAGCTGCAAGTCAACCCTATCCACGCAAAACTCTTGGGAGCACACGGGTCGCCGTCCCAGTTCCTCTGCACCCGATACTTGGCCTTGATCGCCGTGATGGCAGATACTGTTGTTGATTATTGCATTGCACCGAATATAATTAAGTTTCCATTATATTAACACATGCACTGTACATACGGACATACTACGGTACGTACCGTCCTCGGAGTATGTGCCAACTCCTGTTGAGACGACGGAGTATATCTCGACGGCGTTGATGATCGGCGGCAGCGTGGAGTTGGCGGTGGCGTTGATGGCGACGTGGTACCGAGCAGAGCCCGGCAAGGGATCCACGTTGGAGACGAAGCCGGCGCTGAGACGGAAGGGGCGCGTGACACCACCACCGCCCGGGTCGAGCAGCAGCTGCCCGTTGACGCTAACGTAGAACTCGCGCACGGCGCTGCTGGGGAGGACATGAAGCTCGGCGAAGTGCATGACGACGATGTACTCCGGCGTCCCCCTCGGGTCCCTGTCCCTGACGGGCCGCCGCGGCTTCCCGTCCCAAGCGAACAGGATGCACCTGCTGCCGCTGTCGCGGGGCGTGACCGCCGTCTGCAGCACCTTGGACGGCGCCTCGAACACATCCTCGTCGCCTATGCTTACCACCTGGTCCGTCGTCGATACCACGGCCCAGTTCGCCGCGTCGACCCACGGATACCATATCCTGTCGTGCGGATCGTCGGGGTACCTGACCAAGCTGGCCGCGTCCGTGGGCCCGAAGTTGCGCCTGTCGAGCAGGACCAGGCCCCGCGTGGCGTTCGCCTGCGGGTACAGCGCGCTCCTGAAGGGCCTCAGGTCCAGCGCCGACACGAACGGCGTCCCGGAGCCCGTGTTCACCAGGCAGACCTGCACGACGCCGCCGGGGTCGGGCACGACGAAGATGGCCTCCAGCACCTCCGCCACGCCCGGCGGGCCCGCCGAGACGTTGAGCGTGGCCCAGAAGGTGGCGCCGACGTAGACGTCGAAGACGGGCGGCCGCACGAGGCCGTCGTAGTTGCCGTACAGGAACGCGGCTCGGACGAGGTACTTGTTGAGCCCGCCGCCGGCGCCGGCCACGACGGGCGGCGACCCCTGCAGGGTGTAGCAGCTCCGCGCCCCGTCCGGGAAGCTGCGCACGCTGCGCAGCCGCCTCGGCAGCTGCGGCGTCACGTACTCGGCCGAGATGTTGTGGTTCGACCCGGCGTCGGTGAAGGCGCCGTCCGCCACGTACGACAGCTTGGTGGCGCCGTCCACGTAGCTCGCCGTCTCCGCCAGGCCGCAGTCTATGCTGATGAAGCCTGTAATAATAACCACATCAAATTACAACCGTACGTACGTGCCTGGACGCATCACGCAAATGCATACATGTATGTACACGTATATATGCAGCAGCTGGTGTGTGGAACTGTGGATTAATTCTGAAAACGGTGTACGTGTGGTGAGACGTTATATTGAGCACGCATACCGTTGCTGTCGGGCTGTGCACGAGCTCGGAGTACTCCGGCGTTCCCGGCGGCGGCGAGGCAGATAAGCAGCAGCAACCACGGTGTCGTTGCTGCCATTGTTCTTGTGTTTGAATGCTTCATTGTTGCACAAGCAAGCAGCCAAATAATAAATAAAGTGCACCTCTGTGTACGGTGTTACTCTCTCCATCTTCTATATGTAGCAACAATAATATAGTAGCGAGAGTCCTTTGATTGTGTACCAGAGGAACAAGTGTCAACGCTGCCAAAAGGTCGATCTCTTTCGAGAGAGAAAAAAAGTCCCAGTTGTTAGCACATTGACAGCATCAACACCCTGCCACACCGCTGTAATGTATGTGCTTCTCTGTACGGGATAGTCATCATAAGACTGCTAAGTGTTAGAATTTGATAGATAAATAATGTAGTACGACGCTAACCTACAATGGCCAAAGCCTGCTACAAAAAAAAAAAATCTTGGTGTTTGCTGTTGACATCTTTAGGCCTGTGTCTAGACTTACCCTTGAGTTTATTGAGCGTTGTTGTTGTTTGCTGTTGTTGTTGTAATCTCTCCCCCTTTGTACATCTCTAGACCTATTGTATCTGGATTGACACCCCGCAGTACAGGACGTCGCGACTTTGCCGAGTGTTGGCAGCACCCGGCAAAGAGCCTCTCGCACTCGACGAAGGCTTTGCCGAGTGCCGCACTCGGCAAAGGCCTCTCGACAAAGAAAGCGTCGGCAAAGTATTCTTTGTCGAGTGTCAAATATCGGGCACTCAGCAACCTTTGCCGAGTGCCAGGTCAGCACTCGGCAAAGACGACCTCTGTGTCGAGTGCCACGTGGGCCGACTGAAAGGACCTAAGGTGTCGCCTAGAGGGGGGGTGAATAGGCGTTTCTGAAAATTTACAACTTATAATGTGGAAGTAATTATAATGTGGAAGTAATTAGTATGCGAGTTTCTAATTACTTGGAAACTCCCAATCGGAGTAAAACAACCCCTCAAGAGACAAACACAAAGTATATGACTAGTATTTAATACACCTAGAAGCTAACACCCTGCACCACAAAGATTAGCTCAAGGAATAAATAAATTGGGCGCAGTCAGTAAATACCAGACATGTCCGATATTATACCGGACTTGTCCGGTATGCGCGGTTTGTACAAGACTGATCCTTTTCTTCTCCAATTTCTCACACAACCTGCAGGCACTGCATATCATATATGTATGGTATTGATTGCCTGCAAAATAACTTGCACAACGGAGAATAACAAATAACTGAAAGTAATGCACAAGAGGATGACACGATATTTGTTTTACCGAAGTTCGGCAACCCCTTGGGTCCTACTCTCCGTTGAGCCGGCTGCGAGCTACCACAAAGGTGGGCTCTAAATTAAATCGATGTGAAGGCAAAAATAGTTAAATTCAAAAAAAAAGAAAAAGAAACAAGCACTCGTTGTAAAAGAAACAGATACTGCATAAGGCAAGAATAACTAACCGCTGCTCTGCGAGCCTCCGCTATAGAGCGGGCATCAGCACGCCCAAACTTGCTCCAAAAATGCTCGATGAAGCGTCGGGCGAAGGAAGCAACCTCCACGCTGGTCTCCCCAAGTTTCGAAGGACTGGCGTAGTCTTTTTTCTTCCTCAAAGAACTGATGTGCTCACAACCACCTTTCACCAGGATCTTCGCCAAGTTAGTAGCACTCGATAGGACCGCAAAGTCTCTGACCCGATGCACGAAGTCTGGCATTTTCGCAAAGCGCAAAACCATCCAAGAGAAAATAACGCTTATAGACGCATCAGCCGGAGGCAGGGAAGTGGAACCGCCAAATGACTCCACAACGGAAATATAAGACTGGACGACAGTCATGCCGAGAACCTTAGCATCTTCAACCTCCGTCTTCAGCCATTCCAGGTTGTCCTTCAGAGCCCTACTGCTAGCCCGCTCAGCGTCAAGCTCACTCCTCAAACCTTCGGCGGTCTCATTGGCCTTGCTATCCCTCTCGACCGCCAGGGCCTTTGAAGCCTGCACCGCTTCAAGCTCCTTTGTAAGCGAAGAAATTTTGGTCTATGCGGAGCCCAAAAGTTCTCGAACAGAACCAAAATCCTTAGTTTCCTTCGCCAGCCTTTCCTTATCAACAGTCAAAGCATCGCGCTCTCGACGAAGGTCGCCTATAGCTTCATCTCACTTTAGTAGAGCAAGAGACAACTTTTCTTCAACAGCCTCCGCCATGTGGTGGCTCTGCAAAAACAAAAGTCAAATAATAGAAAAGAGAGAAGAAAAACAAAACCAACCAAATACGCATAAACTTATGACTATTTGTTGTTCTAAGTTCAAACGCATAAGATTTTTTTTTGACAAGACAAACACATAAGATTAAATTCGTCCAACCCCTTCATGTGGTGGCTGATATGGCCTAGAATCAAGTGTCACAGGAAAAGCAAAAGTAAATAGGGGTTAGTTCAACCAAAAAGAACAAAAACCGAAATATAGACAAGAAAAACCTCCTAGCTCGGTAGTGAGGCCATGTAAAGCCTCCGCCCACCCACTTAGAGTATCCGCAGAAGATGAAGCTGCAAAACGATCAAACGACGAATTGTAAAAAATGTATACACATAATAAAAGAAAAAAAAGAAGACTCGATGGAAAGAAGAACAAACCCTTCCCATCGCCTCCGGAAGGCGCTGACAGAACACCAGTGATGCGCCCGGCGCTAGCGCCAGAAAAGCCGCCTACGGAAAAGCAAAGAGGTAAAGACGAAGCAACTGTAAATTAAGACACGTATACAAAAAAACGCTCAAGAACTACATACTAAGGCCAAGAATACCCTAAGCGGCGCACTCGACTTCAGAGTCCACGATATCCACAACCACCTCTGGAACCGGGACGTTCGAAGGAGCGTTGGCCTTGAGAGCCCAGACAGCCGAAGGGACAACAGTGTCCGCAACATCTACATCCGAAGCCAACACAACCTTCGGACGCAAAGAAGAAGTAGCCTTTCTTGCAGGTACAGGAGAGGCGGAGCCACTACCCGATGAAGCATTTTCAGCAGGAGCGTCATCTTCGCTAGATCTGGAGCTCCCTCCCCCACCCTTAAACAAGACATGCATAAAACTGGTTGCGGAGACCGATGGATCCGCCCCGCCGGACTCGGCAGCGACATCGTCACCATCTCCCTCACTTTCGCTTTCGGAGAGGTCTGGAGAAATCCCAAAGCCAGGATCAACCCGACTCTTTTTCCTAACAACCCTCACTCGGTCGCTGGATTTCCTCTTGCAAGTCTCCGCGGCCGCAGCCACGTTCTTCGTAGTTTTTTTCTTATCCTTATCGGTCAGGGACTTCAAAACCCGCAGTGGGATAACATGATTACCGTAAGGCAATTTCATGTCCTCGAACACCCGGTTCAGACGAGGCAGAGTGCCACTTACGACTTGCCGAGCAAGACATTCTTTCTCCGAGATGTCACCAACAACGTGTCGAGTCTCTTTTGCAATAAGAGAAATAAAATCCTCCGGAGTCTCGTCCTCGGGAAGACAGAACCCAAAACGAGGTCATGGAATCCCATCCGCATCCCCGAAAACAGGCAACTTCACCTTCTCCAGTTTGAACGATGGATGCTTTTTTTCCAAGGGGCCAACACTTTGAAGCAACCATCTCCTCAACCAAGTCCCGACCTCTAGAATAGCGGCAGACCAAAGTGAAAGCCTTCTCGCACGACCTCCAGGAAGGGTCTGACGTCGCCGCCGGAGCCACTCTGGACGAAGGCCGCATCTCAGTCATGACGGAGGCCAACGGATAGCCGATAACCTTGCGGCTATCCTCCGCAGTATAAGAGCACCCAGGAGTCCTAATATAAAACCAGTATCGCGTCCAATCTTTCTCCCATTTGTTCTTTTGGCAAAAAGAAATTTCAGGCTTCACCCCCTTCTGTAACCTTCGTGGCATAAAGGAGCAACTACCAAATTGGGCTTCAAGGCCCTTATCGCCAATCTTCTTGGGTTGGCGTTGCAGCTCATAGTGCTCACAAAACACGTCGATGTTTGCCTCAGCACCGTAGGATTCGCAGGCCCAAACAAATTTGCTCAGAGCGAGAATTCCATTAGGAGTAAAGTGATGAAGTTGAACCTGAACGGTATCCATCACCTCTCGAAGAAACTTAATTTCAGGAAACCGCAAACCGGCTGCGAAGAAATATTTGAAAATCACCGCGTCTGCAGCCCCAGGCTTCGGAACGGTTTCGCCCTTCGAAAGAAAAGCTTTCCCTATTGGAATATACTCTTCCTTCTCCAAGAAGTCAATCATCTCCTGAGTCATGAGCGAAGGCCCGAAGTCCCAGGTTTTGCTAGCCATCTCTGAACTTTCTTCTGGACCAACCAGATCATCGACGGAGGCCTCTACGTCACTAAGAGATTCCAGACGGTCGCGAGCCTCCGCACTAGCAACCATACAATCCTCTAAATACTTGTCCCAGTTAGAGGAACGGACACCAAGCAGCTGCGAGTATGGGCCGCAAAAAGCAGGCCAGCGAGATGCCCGAGAAGAAGACGAATCCACCTCTACTGACTTGACTCGAGAACACTACTCACAAGAAACAGGGCAGCGACGAGGGCTGTTAATAGTGGAGCGGGGTCGGCAAGGGGTATGGGGGCCTTCACCAACACCCCTTCCCCCCTTTATATAGGCAACCGAGACAACGCCTCGCATCCCAAGGGGAACAAACGCAGTCTTTCAGAGGCAACGACATGTAGCACGACGGAGGGGTAGTCGATTGACGACATGTGGCAAGGCGTCGCAGACCAAGAGGGGAAAGAGAGTTGAGGCCTTCGCGATCCAATGTTGGGCTAACCAGCTTTGTGGGAAGTGATCCGCTCATTCTTGGACCACGACCCCCCAAGGGGGGAACTGTTGGGGAAATCGAGTAAGGACTTGCGAAGATCTCAACACTAACGTTCTTTTTTCCTATATTCGGAGGTTTTCAGGTTTGGTGGAGACCCTTCGCCCGAAGGCCAGACGTGGCAGGGGACCTCCGCCTAAAGACAAAGGAACGAACGGAGGCCCCATCGACGTCGAGACGGACTTTGACGAAGGCAGAGGTCCCCAGCGTGGGCGAAGGCCCAAGACGAAGGTCCAAGTCGGAGGCTATGACGAAGACGGAGGTTTGCTGCACGGGTGAAGGATTGGGCTATGGCCAAGGCGATGGCCCAGCATGGGGACCAGCCCGCCCTGACCACTGCTAAGTTGGGCCATCCATGAAGAAAGCCTGACAAAGGGAGTGGTTGGGAAAAGAAGACGAAGGTCCCGAAATGCCCTTCTAGGTCTAGTTCAAGTCAAGGAATATTCCTGGAATATCCTCGCACCCTGTATAGGCACAAATGTAATAAGGAAAAAAGCTAGTGAACAATGCGTTATAAAAGGGAGGCCGAGAGCCCCTTGAGAGAGGCGGGCGATTTTGGAAACCCTAATTGGGGGAGTTGGCCAAATTACTTTCCCACCATCATCGGGGGGCCTTCGGCTTAGTACCCCCGTACTGTCGGAGACATTTCTCCAACACTTAGTACCTCAAAGACTCTTTCCTTGCTATCTTCACCATCTCAAGCAATTCAACCACACTTCGTTTTGAATCCTTTGTTAGAACACATATACGAACCATGATTATCCCACAATATGATAGCCCTTTACATCAATATCATTCTCATTGTTGTCATGTGTTTGTCATGTGATTTTCATACAATAATTCATCATTTTGGCTTTGCATTTCATTTCAAGTACATAATAAGATAACCCTTTCCCTATGTCACACTTAGTAAATATATTAGATATTTAATCAACATTATCATAAAATCATCCAAAATTACGCTTAAGTGCAACATGCACTTTCACCGACACTTGGCAAAGACGACTTCTTTACCGAGTGCCACGTGGACCGACACTTGACAAAGACGACTTCTTTGCCGAGTGCCACGTGGGCTGCCACTCGGCAAAGAGGGCTCCTTTGCCGAGTGCCTTGGTCCCGACACTCGGTAAAGAGCCTGAGCTAGGGGAAATTTGCCTAGCTTTGCCGAGTGTCGTGGCATCTTTGCCGAGTGTGGCACTCGGCAAAGCTGAGAATAATTTGTTTTTTTGTGAGCATCGTACGTGACAACGTGCTTGACAACTTTCTCAATTTTTTTTCACGGTATACACATATGATGTAACAACATCTTGCTAAGTTTCGCGATTTTCGGAATTCATTTGCATTTTTTATAATTAAAAAATGGTCCACACATAATTTGGAGGCGTTGCCCCGTGAGCACGTTGATCGAAACCTCGGGTCAGTTTTTAGATTTGGCATAAACATACAGTTAAGAATAAGAATAACATTTTTTGAATTATTAAAATTCATTATTCGGTGCACTCGCAGTTGAAACTTACGTCTTTCGGAAAAATTCAAGAAAATAAAATAAAGTCAAAAAATATAACAAAAAGTTTTAAAAAAGTGTCAAATTTGAACATATTGACCATGGTGATATGTGAAAGCTGTAAAAAAATTGTTGGCCAAAATCAAAAAAAATTCTTTGACGAGTGATGGCCCTGACACTCGGCAAAGATTAGTTCTTTGACGAGTGCTAGCCTGTCGGCACTCAACAAAGAGTATCTCTTTGCCGAGTGCCAGACGACGAGCACTCGTCAAAGATGATGACCATGAATGTCGTTTGTCCCGACAAGATTTGTCGAGTGCCTATATTTGCCGAGTGTGTGGCACTCGGCAAAGAGGGCTTTGCCTAGTGCTGGTCTTTGCCGAGTGCCACGTGGACAGACACTTGATAAAGAGGCTATTTACCGAGTTCTCGAAATTTTCGGCAAAGCCTGCCTTTCTTGTAGTGACGCTGTTCCACCCACCAGCTTGTCCAACTTCTGTAGATTGAAAATTTAGGTGGGGATAGCTCATCCCCCGGTGATCTCTTAAAAAAATCTTGGTGGACTGACTTTTTAGATCTGAAAAGATTTGGAATAGCTTTAAGATTCAGATGGCTTTGGTATGATAGAGTTCATCCTAAAAGATAACTTATTGCATATACCTAACAGCTTATACCTATTAGCATGGAGAAAGAACTTAAATGTGAAAGATGACACGAGGCTTATGGTGGAGAATGGAATGGCGCAACAGATGGCCGGCCGAATTTGTGGAGCTCAATTGGGAACTAGTGTTTGAAGTTCAGCTAGTCAATTAAGAGGACAAAATTATATGGAAATGGACAACTGATGGCACAGATACTGCAAAATCTTAGTATTGAATTTTCTAAGATTTTGAATAGTGATATACACCTATATATAGCTTTCATATTTCTAAACTAAATAATATAATAATCATTGATAATTAATAGGTTATAACGTTTGACCAAATCTTATACTAATTATTATTATTTAGTGATCGAAGGGAGTGCATAAGGCCAGACTTCTAAGAATTGAACTAACCCAACCACACGAATCAAGCCAATCAAGTAGTGGCGGTGGACAGATAAAAAAACAAGGTATGCCATAAAGTTAACCGAGCTTGATTAATGACATAGATCGACATTAAGAAAAAAAACACATAATACAACCATGTTAAAGAATAGAAAAACAAATTTGAGGTAGGAACTGCCACACCTAGCCCTACAAAAGCTCTCCGCCACTGCAATCAAGAGTGGTCCTAATACTATAAAGTCTTTATATTTTGGGATTGAGATAGTATTATTTTTTCTATTCACTACAGGAAACTAGAGCTTTGCCGACTGCCTGGAGGTTTGCCGAGTGCCAAATATCGGGCACTCGGCAAAGAACGACACTAGGCAGAGGCCGTCTTTGCCGAGTGTCCGGCACTCGGCAAAGATGGACACTCGGTAAAGAGGCCTCTTTGCCTAGAGTCAGACACTCGGCAAAGATGGGCACTCGGCAAATCTCGCCGGGGCAAACAGCATCTTTGCCGAGTGCCAGCTGGCACGGCACTCGGCAAAGAGCCTCTTTGCCGAGTGCCAGGTCTGACACTCGGCGAAGTTTTTATTTTTTTTGGTTTTTGCCACCAATTTTTTCTGAGGCACTTCCACACTACCACTGTCAACATGTTCAAATTGGACACTTTTTCAAAACTTTTTGTTATATATTTTGACTTTATTTTATTTTCTTGAATTTTCCCGAAAGACGAAGTTTGAACTGCGGGTACATCGAATAATTGATTTTGATGATTTAAAAAATGTTATTCTTGTTCTTAACCGTATGTTGAGGCCAAATCCAAAAACTGACCCGAGGTTTCGATCAACGTACTCACGGGGCAACGCCTTCAAATTACGTGCAGACGGTTTTTTAATTATAGAAAATACAAATGAATTCCTAAAATCGCGAAACTTGGCGAGATGTTGTTACATCATATGTGTATGCCGTGAAAAAAAATTGGAGAAAGTTTCGAGCAAGTTGTCACGTACGATGCTTACAAACCAGTACATCTCAAAAAGTGATATGTGATATCACATGTTGAGATGTACTGGTTTATAAGCATCGTACGTGACAACTTGCTCGAAACTTTCTCGAATTTTTTCACGGCATACGCATATGATGTAACAACATCTCGCCAAGTTTCGCGATTTTCGGAATTCATTTGCATTTTCTATAATTAAAAAACCACCCGCACGTAATTTGGAGGCGTTGCCCCGTGAGCACGTTGATCGAAACCTCAGGTCCGTTTTTGGATTTGGCCTCAACATACGGTTAAGAACAAGAATAATATTTTTTGAATCATGAAAATCTATTATTCGATGCACCCGCAGTTCAAACTTGCGTCTTCCGGGAAAATTCAAGAAAATGAAATAAAGTCAAAAAATATAACAAAAAGTTTTGAAAAACTGTCAAATTTGAACATGTTGTCTATGGTAGTATGGAAGTGCCTCAAAAAAAAATTGGTGTCAAAACTAAAAAAAAACTTTGCTTAGTGTCATACGTGGCACTCGACAAAGAGGCTCTTTGCCGAGTGTCTGGTCAGCTGGCACTCGGCAAAGGGTACTTCTTTGCCGAGTGCCGTGCCAGCCGGCACTCGGCAACGCGTTGTCTACTGGACGGTGATGGCTGCCACGTGGCCAGTCTTTGCCGAGTGCCAGATCGGCTGGCACTCGGCAAAGACGTTCAAAAGAAAAAAAAAAATACAAAACGGCCCACACCACCCACACACACGCACACACTCACACTTCACCCGCACACACGCCACCCGCACGCCCGGCCGCACGCCGCCGCCGCCCCGCCCTGCCCCGCCCCGCCCGCCCGCCCCCGCCCAGCCGGCCGCGACCGGCCGGCCGCTGGGCGGCCAGTGGAGGAGAGGAGGAGAGGAGGAGGTGGAGGAGGAGAGGAGGAAGAGGAGGAGGAGGTGGAGGAGAGGAAGAAGAGGAGAGTGGAGAAGAGAGGAGGAGAAGGAGGAGTGGAGAGGAGAGGAGGAGAAGGACAAGGACAAGGAGAAGAGAGGAGGAAGGTGCCGGCTTAGGTCCGTCGACCCTCAAGCCGCTTCGGTCGTCCCCGTCGTCGTCGCCGAAGCTCGTTCTTACTATTCTCGTCGCGAAGGTATGCCCTATGTAGTTAGTAAATAGTTAGTACTTAGCAGTTAGTAGTTAATACTTAGTAGTTAGTAGTAGTGTTAGTTGTGTTAGTGTTAGTGTTAGTAGTAGTGTTAGTGTTAGTAGTAGTTGTACTACTTCGATACTGTTATCTGCATGGAAATAGAAGTAAAGTACATGACTCATCTTGGAACTATTGTGGTTGTTGGCCTTCGTGACTATGTTTGGTATATATGTGGTTGTTGGCCTTCGTGCCGGCGTTTTCTGCAGGTTTTGGTAACCTCCCCGTGCAGGGGAGGTGCTGCCGAAATTTTCGGTCGAGACTGACCATATGCTCTTTTTTGGCAGGAGGAGGACCCGTCGGAGGGACTCGTCGACCCCGATCGTCTTCGTCGGTGTTGCGGGTCTGCCTGCACTGCGTCGTCTCGCCACTGCCCCGACTCACTTCTTTGGGAGCCTGAACATCCCGGGTGTTGTCGTGCCTCCCTCGCTGCTAACTCCTTTTGTGCCTCCTATTACTCCTTCGACAGAGGCTCCAGTGAGTATATATGGTTGTTTATATTTCTTTAACTTTTACGGTCGTCCTCCAGGTGCTAACGAATTTGCTTCTCCTTTGTGCACTCACAGTCGGAGGGTTCGACACCGACTCCTCAACCTGACCTTCCTCCGCACACTCTGCACATCACTGTTGGCCCTCCTCCGCAGTCTCGGTGGCTCCCCGGTGGCCCTCCTCCGCCCTATGGGTGGCCAGGTTACCTTCCTGGCCAGTCGGGGTACACCGGGTGGCCATCTGGACCTCCGCCGCCCGGGTGGCGAGGTTGTCAAGGTGGTCCTTCGGGCGGGTCGTGGGATGCGTGGCAAGGTGGGGGTTCTTCACAATCTGAGCACCAAGGTGAGCAGTTGTGACGGAACGACCCTAATCCCATGGCCCACGTGTCCCTGTCAACCTCTGACAGCCGAACCCATGTTCCATGTGATTAAGACCTGTTCGCCAACGGGCTACATCAGTGCCCAATGTCCGCAGGATCATCTCACAATTCGGTTACAGCTTTCATACTTTTACAAATAACTCGGAATAAGAGCGGAAGACTTAAATAACATTAGTTTACAAAACAGGTTTCCAAATAGAAAATAAGGTGCAGTTATTACAAACCAAGTCTTGAAATAGGAACATGACATAGGCACGTAGTGGAGACACACAAAAGATACTTATAATCACCCAGCCGAGGGTGCAAACTATTCTTCGGCCTCATAGGCTCTTCCTGGGAAGATGGTCACGCAGCAGGGTGCCAGACACATCGGGGACTCTGTCGTACCTGCAGCATGGGTAACAAACCCTGAGTACTGGTGAAAGGACCGAATCAGCCTAGAAGGGGGTGAATAGGTGATTTTTGACTATCTGAAACTTCACAAACTATAAGATGTAGTTAGATAGCAACCGGAGAGGCCGGTTTGTTTGGGTAGGTACTACCGGGTGTGAAACACCGGTACTACCAACACAAACAAACGGCACAACCGGGATCCTAAAAGAAACTACAAATCCGATGAAAGTAAGATATGAAGATAAAACAAGTTTCTAGCCAACTTTCCGAAAAATAATTTATGGTAAAACTACTCTCACGAAACCTTGGTTGCTCCCCTTGATGTAGATCGAGCCTTCAACCTAAGAACAAGATAGGGATAGGAAGAACACGAAGAACACAATAACAAGAGAAGTAGAGAAAATAGGGACAACAACAACAAGCACACGGGACACAAGATTTATCCCGAGGTTCGGCCAATCCACTAAGGAGTGCCTACTTCCTCGTTGTTGAGGTGACCACAAAGGTCGGAGTCTATTTCACCTCCTCGCCTCACTCAAGCAACCACAAAGGCTACGAGAGTATCTCTACTAGAATCTCAGGGTAATACAAACGCTTCGGGGAGCCCTCACAAGTAAATCAATACGGGCTACCACGAAGAACACCTAACCGGCTAGAGCTCAAAGAGCTCAAGAGTAAAAGACACAAAACAAGCCGGCAAGATGGAAACCAAGTGCTCAAGTCGAAGATTGATGCTTCCCACTCTCGAATCTCACTTCCCTAGCTCAAATCTTGCAAGGGAATGAATCTAGGAGCAAAGGGGGAGAGAGATGGGTGAGTCAATGCTTGGAGAGAGTTTGTCTAGAGTTAGGTCAGCAATAAGTGTATAGTCTCAGTCCGTGACCGTGAAAAGTGAAGAGGGGAGGCATTTATACTCCCTCAGTCCCGAGGCTGGTCGGTACCACCGACCAGCCATGGTCGGTACCACCGACCATGACACAACGGTCGCATACACCAGATCTGGTCAAACTGACAAGCACCGGGCCAAGGTCGGAACCACCGAGGCCGGTGGTACCGAGGTAATGGCGGTACCACCGCCAGGCCAAAACAAGCTCGAACAGAGAGCAACTCAGTTAGGGACTCGGTCCCTCGGAAACTACCGCCCGAGGGTCGGTTCCTCCGAGGTCGGTGGTACCGAGGTAATGGCGGTACCACCGCCAAGTCAAAGCTAGTCAGTCCAGAGAGCCCTGAAAAACTTTCAACCACCGAACCTGGGTCGGTGCTTCCGAGGCCGGTGGTACCGAGGTTATGGCGGTACCACCGCCAAGTCATATTCAACACAACACAGAGAGCCTCGCAAAGCCAGTTACCACCGACCTCCGTCGGTACCTCCGATCCCGGTGGTACCGAGGTGATGGCGGTACCACCGCCAGGCCTTTTTCAATTCTACACAGGGAGCTCTGCAAACTTGGTTACCACCGGCCTTGCGTCGGTAGCACGCGGGCGGTACTACCGAAGTAATGGCGGTACTACCGCCAGGCCAAAACAGCGCGAACAGAGAGCCTTGCAAAATTGGAAACTACCGGCCATGGGTCGGTAGCACCGCGGGCGGTACTACCGAGGTAATGGCGGTACCACCGCTAGGTCAAAAACAACTCTATCCAGAGAGGGTTGCAAACCAGGTTACTACCGACCTTGCGTCGGTACCACCGCGCGCGGTAGTACCGAGGTTATGGCGGTACTACCGCCAGGTCATTTTTTGACCAACACAGAGAGGGTGTTTGAGCGCTGCGCAGAGAAGCTGTGGTCGGTACCACCGACCACCCATGGTCGGTACCACCGACCAAAGAATTTACCCTCTACGTGTTCGTGATTGTGCGGTGTCTCTCAAGCGAACTAAGGTTAGTCGATTTGAGCACTTTTCTCCACATCTAGCCAACTTACTTTGTGACCCTCTTCATAGTCCGGCTTACCTATAACTCAAGTTTAAAATTGAAATTTTAAACTACCACTTGAGCTAGGCATCTTTATGTCCAAAAATATCCTACGTGCTTTGTTCACGAGATTTCAACGTTTCAAATCTTTCAAAGGACTAACACCTGCATACATGCTTTTATAAACTGGTTAGTCCCTAATTTGATTGTCATTAATTAGCCAAAACCCACATTGGGGGCGAATGCACTTTCAAACTCCCCTTTTTGGTAATTGATGACAACCAACTTAGGCTTACAATTAGGGATAGAAAGAATTGAAGCTTTTGAATTCCAAAATTTAGTTGAAGCTCCCCCTTAGTGTATGCTTTGGATATGAATTTCAAACCTTGATTAGAAAGCAAGGTTGCATACACAAGAACAAGAGCTCCCCCTAAATTTTGCAATCCGTGGGGTGCCTAAGTGTGTGACAATATCAAATATATCAATTTGTGATGCATAAACGGTATGACATGGTGATACACATAACAATGTAATAAGAAAAGCGAATGGCTATTGAAGAAAGAAAAGAACTCAAATCACATAGCCATATCGAAAACAACAATCACCAAGACAAGAGCATCAATAACGAGGATGAACCAAGCATGAATATAACAATAAGCATAAAAGGTTTACATCCTCAGCATATCACAAATAAAATGTAGCATACCATACTTAGTCTCAAAGATTACCCTTTCTTACAGCTATTACAACAAGATAAGCCTAACACTCCCCCTTTGGCATCAAGTACCAAAGCGGGTAGGCCAAGATAAGCAAAGAATCAATAATAGCTGCTAGAAGATCCATCATGATAAGAGCCCCCGAAGAGAGAGGAATAGGCACTCTCTCCAACGTCACCACCAGGGAAGGATGAAGGAGCCGAAGAATCAGGTGGTGGTGTAGAGTCGCGAGGACCACCACTCCCAGCTGGATCGGCGTCGGGGCCAGCAAAGCCCATGTACGAGCCTCCACCCCTCCTTGATACGATGTGGACCCGCCAGCAAAGGACGTGCCCATACCATAGTCAGGGAAGAAGGAATGAGGCTGGTACTGAGGTGGTGGCGGAGGATAGAACTGATGGGGCGGATACAGCATGGAGCTGTACAAACCCGCCTCACCACCACCTGGAAACTGGGGCTGCTGCTGAGCCTGCTGCTGGGGCTGCTGCTGGGGAGACCACCACCATCATCATCATCATCATCACCACTCCGGGCCTGAGCATCGTACTCAGCAAACGGATCTGGATGGGGTCGGACCGGAGAGCGCGGAGGAAGACCGAGATGCTGACGCACCTCCTGCTGATGTCGCTCGTCACGATCGGCCCGATAGCACATCCACTCAAAGATCTTTCCAAGGGCGGAGCGAAGACCGCACACCCTACGCCTCTCACGACGCGGAGGAGGAGCGGTAGCATGGGGAACATCTCCACCCGGCTGAGCCTCGCCAGGCGCTGCTGCATCTGCTGGGACCTCACCACCTTCATCAACTTTTTCTTTGTCCTTGGAAGGAGCCGAGGTGAACTTGCGAACACTGTACTCCTTCATGGTGCGATCATACTCGAAGGTGGCGCCAACCACATGCTCAATGATATGCATAAGATATGGAGCATATGGCAAGGCCTTGTGAGGATCATTGTAAACATCGGAGATTTTCTGCCACAGAAAGTGAGAGATGCTAAACCGTCCATCTGGCAGAGCAAAGCGGACGAGGACCTTGGCAGCATCATCTCTCAAGTTGTCCTGGTCACCAACTTTAGGATCCAGAGTTAGGCGCATCAGGTTGTTGAGCACATAGTAGGCAGGCTTCAGGCCTTGGACCTTGAAGGTTGCCTCGGCACCATCCATGTAGACACCTGAGTTCTGCAGCTGCTCGGTGTACATGCCCCACCATACATCTCTGACAAGCGAGGGGCATCCCTGTCGACATGGTCGAAACCCAACAACCGGGCGAAAGTGACAAAATTGCACGGTAGTGGACCCTTGGGTCATCCAATGCAGCACGCGAGCTTCCCTATCAATGAACAAAGTGGCCCAAAACTGACAGAGAATCTCCTGGTTGTAGCTGCGCTCACCAGAGATCAACCCCAAGATCCTCCACTCCTCAAGCCTCTGCACCAAAGACTGAATCTCATCTGAGTCCTTGTCTGTCAAGGAGCGGATAACTAACCGCTTGTGCTCAAAAAGAGGGGGATAGCCCTTAGCACAGAAACCCTTCCAGAGGACTGTCACATAGTAGTCCTGCTGGAATCTTGACCAGAACCTCCGATCAACTGAAGCATCTCTGATAAACAGATAGGGGTTCTCCTCACGCTGCCTTCTCATCAAGCTACCCCGCTTTCTATTGGAGTAATCCATGGGATTTCCAAGAAGAGCGGAGGGACGGCGGACATGACAGCTTCGGCTTCAGGGTGCATGTCAAAAGCCCGGTTGATTAGCATCAACCCTGAAGTCCGAGGGGATGCCGGTCCAACTTGAGGATCGAAGGAACGACCCTCACGATCGAGACCAGCTGAAGGCACTCCTCCCACAATGACGCTGTGCAGGCGACCCGCCGGACCAGCGACAGGGGGCGGAGAAGGCTGAGGAGGAGGAGGAGGAGGAGGAGGAGCATGCCCACTGCCACGGGCATGACCGCTCCCGCTCGCCCTTGCGCTATCCACGCTGCGACGACCCGTAAGGCCCGCGGACGAGCGTCCACGGACCTGACGAGAGGAGTCATCCATACTCCCAGACCGACCACGGCGCCCGGGATTGCGACGCGGCGGCTCCCCTTGCGCATGACCACCTTGCTCCAAGGCGGCATAATCCTCATCATCATCACTAGGGGAGCGAGCACGAGAGGGCCTCCGGCTCATCTAGACAAAGATAGCATAGACCAACATGAGACAAAGATGATGGAACGATTACTTCAACGGATGTAGCAAATAAGACGATCGAAATCGGGAAGGAGAACGGCTCGCTGCGCGCGGGCGGTACTACCGACCCCTGGGGGCGGTACTACCGACCGCACGGCAGCGTGCGGTTTCCTTCAATCCAATCTACCAAATCGCTATGAACTTGCGAACCATACATCCTAGAAGCATCTTCATACTAGATAGAACAATCCTACCAAAGGAATCGACCTAGAACAAAGTACATTGAGAGATCGGGCATGAACACCCTAGTACCTTGCTACTCGAAAAGAGGTCGAAATCCAATGAAGGAGGAAACTTCGGGCTTCAAGAACACCACCAAGACGATCTCCACGCTCCAAAGCAACTTTCCACCGGAGGGATTTGGATTTGGATGGAGGAGGAAAAAGATCGGGAGAGGAGAGGGCGATGGCGGCGCACGGGAGAAGGCACGAGCAGGCGGCGGCTGCAAGGAGGCAAGGGGCGGCGGTCAAAAGAAGTTTGACTAGGGTTGAAACGGATTCACCGCGCCCCTTATATACCAGGTCAAACCTGGTCGGTGGAACCGCCCAAAGGGGCCGGTACTACCGCCGTCGGTAGTACCGACACAATGGCGGTACCACCGACAGGCCGAAAAACAGAGGGACCAGAGAGGGTTTTCAGGAGGACTTTGTGTGGTATACTACACACACTTCAAATATGTCCAGATTTCATAGAATCAATACATAGCTATGGACACAAGTGAAGCATGCAAAATAGATTTTGAAATCACATACAATATTTGTTAAAAGCATTTGTTTAGGTTTCTAGGTGAAAACAAATATGTGCAAGACATCAAGCCACGTTACGAGAATCAATGATATTTAGTTCACTCCTCAAAGCACAAAATCTTGACTCATCTAAAGGCTTTGTGAAGATATCGGCTAGTTGTTTTTCGGTGCTCACATGGCGTATTGCGATATCTCCTTTGGCTTCATGGTCTCTCAAGAAATGGTGTCGGATGTCTATGTGTTTGTGCGAGAGTGGTTTACGGGATTGTTTGCTAGTTTGATAGCACTCTCATTGTCACACAAAAGTGGAATTTTGGTTTGCTCACATCCGAAGTCCTTTAGTGTTTGCTTCATCCAAAGTAGTTGAGCACAGCAAGCGCCGGCCGCCACATACTCGGCTTCGGCAGTGGATAGGGCAACACTATTTTGTTTCTTAGAACTCCATGACACCAAAGACCTCCCAATAAATTGGCAAGTCCCGGTAGTGCTCTTTCGGTCTACCTTGCAACCGGCATAGTCCGAATCGGAATAGCCAAGTAGATCGAAAGTGGAGCCCTTGGGATACCACAAGCCAAGATTCGGAGTGTGCACTAAGTATCGAAAATTCTCTTAACGGCCATAATATGACATTCTTTCGGATTAGCTTGAAACCTTGCACACATGCACACACTAAGCATAATATCGGGCCTAGATGCACAAAGGTAAAGTAATGAACCGATCATAGAGCGATATACCTTTTGGTCCACTGACTTACCATCCACATTTAGATCAAGATGTCCATTGGTAGGCATAGGGGTCTTGATGGGTTTGGCCTTGTCCATCTCAAACTTCTTTAGCATGTCTCTTGTATACTTGGTTTGACTGATGAACGTGCCATCCTTGAGTTGCTTGATTTGGAATCCAAGAAAGTACTTCAACTCACCCATCATGGACATCTCGAACCTTTTGGTCATGATCCTACTAAATTCCTCACAAAAGGAACATTAGTACTACCAAATATTATGTCATCGACATATATTTGGCACACAAAGATATCATTATCAACTTTGCGAGTAAATAAAGTAGCATCGGCCCTTCCTATCTCAAAACCCTTTTTGAGTAGGAAGTCCTTAAGACAATCATACCAAGCTCTAGGGGCTTGTTTAAGCCCATAGAGCGCCTTGTCGAGCTTGTAGACGTGGTTGGGAAACTTTGGGTCCTCGAAGCCTGGTGGTTGCTCCACATAGACCAATTCGGAGAGGGGGCCGTTGAGGAATGCACTTTTCACGTCCATTTGATATAGCTTGAAATCATGGTGAGTAGCAAAGGCAAGTAATATACGAATTGACTCGAGCCTAGCTACAGGTGCATAGGTTTCCCAAAATCCAAACCTTCGATTTGAGTGAAACCTTGAGCCACCAACCGTGCTTTGTTCCTTGTCACCACGCCATGCTCGTCTTGCTTGTTGCGGAAACCCATTTGGTTCCTATCACATTTTGCTTGGGCCTTTCCACCAAGGACCAGACTTCATTCCTGGTGAAGTTGTTCAGCTCTTCTTGCATAGCCATCACCCAGTCCGGATCGTCAAGTGCTTCTTCCACCCTAAGAGGTTCCAAAGAGGAGACAAACAAGTAATGTTCACAAAAATTTGCTAAACGAGAACGTGTCGTTACCCCACGCCGTATGCTCCCCAATATGTTGTCAACGGGATGATCCCGTTGAACTGTATGATGAACTCTTGGGTGTGGTACAGGTGATCTTCGTTGGATGGGTCCATCTTCATCATCTTCATCATATGCATTGATGTCCCCATCTTCTTGTCGGACTTCATGTTGAGTTCGTGTTTGATCATCAATTTGGTGTATCACTTGAACATCATCCACACTACCACCATTCGGAGTTGCGGAAGCTTCATCATGCGCATTTGGATGCACATGATGGATATGAGAATCTTGTGGAGTGTGTGATGGTTCATCTTCATCATCTTGTACTTCAACGGGCCTTACATCACCGGTTGCAAGCTTCTTGATAGCTTCGGATGGAGGCTCGTCATTACCTACAAGCTCATCATTGACTTGCTCCTTTTGAGAGCCGTCGGATTCATCAAAAGTCACGTCTACCGTTAACTCAATAGTGCCGGTGGCATTATTGAATACACGGTAGCCATGTTCGTTAGTACCATAACCAAGTAGAAAGCCTTCGTGTACCTTAGGTGCAAACTTTGAACTTTTGGCCCTTTTGTTAAGTATGAAACACTTGCAGCCAAAAACTCGAAAGTAATGCACCTTTGGTTTGTTACCGGTTAGAAGCTCATATGGCGTCTTCCCTCTTAGCTTGTGAAGGTACAGGCGGTTGATTGCATGACACGCCGTGTTCATTGCCTCCGCCCAAAATCCATGGGAAGTCTTGTACTCATCCAACATAGATCTTGCAGCTTCAACAAGAGTTCTATTCTTCCTTTCCACAACCCCATTTTGTTGTGGGGTATATGGAACGGAGAACTCATGCTTGATCCCTTCTTCATCAAGATACTCTTCTATGTTGGTGTTCCTAAACTCGGTCCCGTTGTCGCTTCTCACTTTCTTGATTTTGATGTCGAACTCATTTTGTGCTCTTCTAGCAAACTTCTTGAAGATACCTTGCGTTTCGCTTTTGTCTGCTAAAAAGAACACCCAAGTGAAACGAGAATAGTCATCAACAATAACAAAACCGTATTTGTTACCGCCGATGCTTTGATAAGCAACGGGTCCGATGAGATCCATATGCAATAGCTCCAATGGTCTTGAGGTCGACACAATGTTCTTGATTGGATGTTTTGCTCCTACTTGCTTTCCGGCTTGGCACGCACTGCAAATCCTATCTTTCAAAAAGAAACATTGGTTAGTCCAAGGATGTGCCCTTCTCTTTGAAGTTGGCCAAATTCCTCATCCCAACATGAGCTAGTCGGCGATGCCAAAGCCAACCCATGCTAGATTTTGCCATTAGACATGTTGTAGGCTCTACCTTACTAGTTGAGAAGTCAACTAAGTAAAGTTTTCCCTTCAACACGCCTTTAAATGCAATAGAGGAATCCCTTCTTCTAGAGACGGTCACACCCTTATCCGTAAAGAGACAATCGTAACCCATTTCACAAAGTTGAGAAACGGATAACAAATTGTAACTCAACGAATGCACAAGTAATACATTAGATATGGAATTGTCAGTTGAGATAGCAATTTTACCCAAACCAAGCACTTCTCCTTTACCATTGTCACCAAACACAATGTTGTTGCATGAGTCGTTGCTTGGTTGAAATGAGGAGAACATATCTTTTGCCCCGGTCATATGATTGGTGCATCCACTATCCAACACCCAACTTGATCCACCGGAGGCATATTCCTACAAAACAAGTTTATGTTCTAGATTTAGGTACCCAAACGAGATTGGGTCCTTGGGGGTTAGTCACATAAGCTTTTGGTACCCAAACATTTCTCATAATTTCCCTCTTCTTGAGGGCACCAACATACTTGACAACTATTTTGCCATCATCACCCCAACAACACAAATAATCACATGTATAGCTTCTTGATATGGGCTTTTGTTGCTTGAGGGCCTCCACTTGCTTCTCCTTGTTGATCTTACCATTAGCAAGTGGAGCCTTTGGATTGGCAACCTTGTTGGCCTTGTTCATTAGGTCAAAGAGAGGAACCCCTTTGTTAAAGTTAACAAAAGGTACCCCATTGACCATCTTTCTACCGTTGGCCTTACCACCATACCTATTGTACCCAATTCCATCCTTGATGGATGGGTGCCTTGCGGTCTTGAGGATATCTTTTGGTTGTTGCACCTTACACTTGCAACCATTCCTCAAGATCATGTTCAACCTATGAATTTCTTTGTCTTTCTTTTCTAGCTCAACAAGGTTAGTTGCACAAGCATTTATATCATGTTTATAGCATCTTTTGCAACCATTACTAGTTGAGGCATTAGAGCCATCGGAATCCTTAGAAGAGGTTGAAGAGGTGCTATTCCAAAGAGTGTTGTAGCTTAGTTCAAGAGTTTGATATTTATTTGAGAGCTTGTGAGGCTCTCTTGAACCATGCTAACCTCATTCTTTAGGCTTGCAATTGAGTCATTGCTCATGGAACACTCCTTAGCCAACTTCTTGTTGGAGTCATTGGCTAAGGATAGTTCCACGGTCAATTTCTCAACCTTCAACTTCTCCTCGGCAAGAGAGGCTTCCAATGCACGGTCTTTTCTCTCTCTTGAGAGATCAAGTCCCCTTGCATTGCAAGACTCTCATTCCGACTCTCTAATTTAGTGAGCAATTTTATGATTTTAGCTCCACCTTTCTTTCCAAACTTTCTAATTAAACTAAGCTCAAATTCATCCATATCATCATCACTACATTCATCACTAGAACAAGTAGGAGAGTGAGGTGATACCTTCTCATTCTTAGCCATGAAGCAAGAATGAGTGAAGTCATCCTCGTCGTCGGAGAGGTTCTCGAACAAGCGTGACGAAGCTGTCGATGTAGCCATGTTGGAGAAGAGACTTGGAGAAGAGGTCTTGTGTATGGCGATGTTGGCCGCTCCCTTCTCCTTCTCCTTGCTCTTGCTCTTCTCTTCATCACTTGAGTCATCTTCCGAGAACCACTCCTCACCAAGATGAGCTTCACACCTCTTCTTCTTCTATGCTTCTTGTCATCACTCTTGCTATACTTGTTCTTGTTCTTCTTTTGTGGACAATCGGCAATGAAATGATCATCCGCTCCACATTCATAGCAATTCTCTTCTTTGACTTCTTGAAGTAACCACCTTTGCCCTTCTTGTGCATCTTCTTTCTCATGAATCTTCTAAAGTTCTTCACAATAAGGGCCAACTCATCATCGGAGTCTTCACTTCCTTCGCTTGAAGAGTCATCTCGGGCCTTGCTTCCTTCTTCTTGATTAGCCTTGAGTGCTACCACCTTTTTGTGGCTTGCCTCTTGTTCTTCTATATCTTCATCATCCAAGACTTCATGATGCTTTATCTTGGCAAGCATCTCATGAGGTCCCATGCTCTCATAGTTAGGTCTCTCCATGATGATTGATGCAAGGTTCTTGTTCCTCTTTCTATATGCTCTTAATAGCTTTCTTCCAGCTGAGAGTATCCCACTTTGTGTCTCCGAGTGCTCTAATCTGATTTACCAACGTCATGAATCTGTCAAACATTTGTTGAGTGGTCTCATTTTCTTGATTGCAAAGTTCTCAATCTTTCCATGAAGAAGCTCTATGTTGCACTTCCTCACACTCGCATCACCCTCATATGATATCCTGAGTGTATCCCAAATCTTCTTGGCATTCTCCATTCCATGTACCTTGTTGCTTTCTTCAGGCTTTAGGCATGATAGAATCAATGATGCGGCTTGAACATTTTGTTGAAACTCAAACACATCATTGTCGGTGAACTCTTGACCTTCAACATGACTTGGTCCATTTTCAACAATCTCCCAAACTCTTGCAGCAAGAAGGTGTAGCTTCATCTTGTGTGCCCAATCATTGTAGTTGATTCCATCAAAGGCAGGTGGCTTGCCTAGATTGACGCTAGGCAATTGTATGACCTTGCCCATATGGCTATAGTCATATGGCACTCTAGTGAACTCGGTGTCTTTCTTGCCTTTCTCTTCATCTTCCTTCTTCTTGTCATCCTTGGGCGGCTGATTTCCACTGCTTCCGGATGCTTCGGCTTTGCTTTCCAAAGCTCGCCTCAAACTCTCCATCTCATCTTTCATTCTCTTCATCTCATCTTCATGCTTCTTTGCTTGATCTTGAATTATCTGAGCAGTAACCTTCTTGACAATCTCATCAAGCTGTTCTTGACTTATGGTAGACATGATTCTCCCTACGCGGTGAAGCGCTAACACAAGGGTTAGGCTCCGATACCAATTGAAAGGACCGAATCAGCCTAGAGGGGGTGAATAGGTGATTTTTGACTATCTGAAACTTCACAAACTATAAGATGTAGTTAGATAGCAACCGGAGAGGCCGGTTTGTTGGGTAGGTACTACCGGGTGTGAAACACCGGTACTACCAACACAAACAAACGGCACAACCGGGATCCTAAAAGAAACTACAAATCGATGAAAGTAAGATATGAAGATTAAACAAGTTTCTAGCCAACTTTCCAAAAACATTATGGTAAAACTACTCTCACGAAACCTTGGTTGCTCCCCTTGATGTAGATCGAGCCTTCCCACCTAAGAACAAGATAGGGATAGGAAGAACACGAAGAACACAATAACAAGAGAAGTAGAGAAAATAGGGACAACAACAACAAGCACACGGGACACAAGATTATCCCGAGGTTCGGCCAATCCACTAAGGAGTGCCTACTTCCTCGTTGTTGAGGTGACCACAAAGGTCGGAGTCTATTTCACCTCCTCGCCTCACTCAAGCAACCAAAGGCTACGAGAGTATCTCTACTAGAATTCTCAGGGTAATACAACGCTTCGGGGAGCCCTCACAAGTAAATCAATACGGGCTACCACGAAGAACACCTAACCGGCTAGAGCTCAAAGAGCTCAAGAGTAAAAGACACAAAACAAGCCGGCAAGATGGAAACCAAGTGCTCAAGTCGAAGATTGATGTTTCCCACTCTCGAATCTCACTTCCCTAGCTCAAATCTTGCAAGGGAATGAATCTAGGAGCAAAGGGGGAGAGATGGGTGAGTCAATGCTTGGAGAGAGTTTGTCTAGAGTTAGGTCAGCAATAAGTGTATAGTCTCAGTCGGTGACCGTGAAAAGTGAAGAGGGGAGGCATTTATACTCCCTCAGTCCCGAGGCTGGTCGGTACCACCGACCAGCCATGGTCGGTACCACCGACCATGACACAACGGTCGCATACACCAGATCTGGTCAAACTGACAAGCACCGGGCCAAGGTCGGAACCACCGAGGCCGGTGGTACCGAGGTAATGGCGGTACCACCGCCAGGCCAAAACAAGCTCGAACAGAGAGCAACTCAGTTAGGGACTCGGTCCCTCGGAAACTACCGCCCGAGGGTCGGTTCCTCCGAGGTCGGTGGTACCGAGGTAATGGCGGTACCACCGCCAAGTCAAAAGCTAGTCAGTCCAGAGAGCCCTGAAAAACTTTCAACCACCGAACCTGGGTCGGTGCTTCCGAGGCCGGTGGTACCGAGGTTATGGCGGTACCACCGCCAAGTCATATTCAACACAACACAGAGAGCCTCGCAAAGCCAAGTTACCACCGACCTCCGTCGGTACCTCCGATCCCGGTGGTACCGAGGTGATGGCGGTACCACCGCCAGGCCTTTTTCAATTCTACACAGGGAGCTCTGCAAACTTGGTTACCACCGGCCTTGCGTCGGTAGCACCGCGGGCGGTACTACCGAAGTAATGGCGGTACTACCGCCAGGCCAAAAACAGCGCGAACAGAGAGCCTTGCAAAATTGGAAACTACCGGCCATGGGTCGGTAGCACCGCGGGCGGTACTACCGAGGTAATGGCGGTACCACCGCTAGGTCAAAAACACTCTATCCAGAGAGGGTTGCAAACCAGGTTACTACCGACCTTGCGTCGGTACCACCGCGCACCGCGGTAGTACCGAGGTTATGGCGGTACTACCGCCAGGTCATTTTTTGACCAACACAGAGAGGGTGTTTGAGCGCTGCGCAGAGAAGCTGTGGTCGGTACCACCGACCACCCATGGTCGGTACCACCGACCAAAGAATTTACCCTCTACGTCGTGTTCGTGATTGTGCGGTGTCTCTCAAGCGAACTAAGGTTAGTCGATTTGAGCACTTTTCTCCACATCTAGCCAACTTACTTTGTGACCCTCTTCATAGTCCGGCTTACCTATAACTCAAGTTTAAAATTGAAATTTTAAACTACCACTTGAGCTAGGCATCTTTATGTCCAACAATATCCTACGCGCTTTGTTCACGAGATTTCAACGTTTCAAATCTTTCAAAGGACTAACACCTGCATACATGCTTTTATAAACTGGTTAGTCCCTAATTTGATTGTCATTAATTAGCCAAAACCCACATTGGGGGCGAATGCACTTTCACTGGGGTACTCAACAGACTACTTCCCGACTAAAGAAAACGGGAGAAGACTCAGGAATGAGAGGCTTAGGGTAGTCAAGTGAGGCTTAAGCAAGATCAAGTATTTTGCAGAAAAGCATTTTTGTAAACCTTATTTTATTTTTGAAGATTCAGTATTCCTCAACTTCATCGTTCATGATTCATTTTACATTTCAAAACATTCCTAGTTGAGAACCACTCTCCGTTGACAGTCAGTGACCAAGTCTCCATAACCGAGGAGCAACGTTAATCCGGATAAATAATACTCAGCTGAGGATCCCTATCCACACTGCATATGTAGCACCCAAGCTTGCATATGCCAACTCGTCTACCACGATTCCTCCAAGATTGGACCCGGTCCTACGCCACCCGGAAGTACAGTACACCCACTCCTTTCCAGGTACGACGACCACGTGGGTACATGCTACTTCCGCCATCTCTCCACTCCCAGTGCGCGGTTGTCGGTCCCAATCAAGGATTTCTCGGAGCCAGAGCTTTCCGAAGTATGTGAATAGTTACAAGTCTTGACCAGCAGGCCCCCATACGGATGGTCCCTAATTTTCCAGCCAGAACTATACCTTGGTCATATCTCACCCAAGCGTAATAGTCCTGTCAGTTTTTCAACCCTGTCCCGGTCGGTGTCAACTGTTGAGTCCCGGACTACAACATGACGGCACCGTACGCTCGGACAACCTCTCCTCGCTATTGACTAGGTACGGATCAGATACCTAGCCAACAGCCGGGGAGTAAGACCAAAATCCCATAAACATTCCTTAAGTGATCACACTTTTGAAATTGGCATTTTATTGCAAAGTCTAATTCAATAAGCATTGCTAAGCATTTTTCAAATACTTTTGAACAGCAGGTATCAGGTGTATCAGTGGTCAAGGTGGATAGTGCATCAATTAGGATAGCACACAACTCCTATAAACCTAATGCAATAATTTAACTCAAAAGCATTTAAGGAAATCATTTTATAAATTCAAGGAAAGGGTTAAATGCACCGGGGCTTGCCTTGAAGAGCAAAGAGGGCAGGCTCGAGGGCGGCAGGGCAGTTGTCGGAGCTCGGGGTAGCCTCAGGGACAGGTTCGTCGGCGGCTGCCTCGATCTTGAATCCTTCTTCGGTGACTATACGAATGCAATGATGCATGCACATGAGTATGCTAGCATGAACAATGCAAAACAGGGCATACAACATGAACCCTAATCCTTTTTTCTATTTTCCTTAATTATTTAAAAAGGTCATTTTATGAAGTTGCTCCAAAAATTACCAAATTAATCACATAAGTTCATTATTGTGTAGATAGATGGCAGAACAAATTTCATAATTTTTGGAGGTCATTAAGGTGCTCAAATAAAATCAGACATTAATTAACAGAAGGCACTATTTAACAATTAAAAATAAATGCTCAAAAAATCAACTTGTTCCAAAAGACTTCAAAATTTCACCAGAGACTAAACATGGCATAGGAAGCTCACAAAAATTTATCTCATGATTTTTGGAGTTATAAATAATTTTCTAAAAATCCAAAACCATCCATTTATTAATTAAAAGAGAGATTTTACATTTTCAAATTCTTGCAGAAAAGTCAAGTTTCATATTTTTATAAATTCTACACAGTGCATGGAGCATACCATAATTTTATCAGGATTTAAGGAACAACAGATTAATTCACACAAAAAAGAGAAAACAGAACACTATTCACACTCTTTCAAAAAGGAAAAAGAAAAGAGCGCTGTGCTCCTTCCTCGCAGGGGCTCGGGCGAATTGCTGTGAGGCGGACAGCAGGGCTCGGGCGAGGCGGAAACACTCGGCCGTCCGAGACCTGGCTGGTAGGCTCGGGCGAGACGGAAACAATCGTTTCGTCCGAGGCCTGACTCGGGCGAAGCGGAGAGCATGTGTTCGCCGAGGCCTGGCTCGAGCGAAGCTGAGGGTGCGTGAGTCCGCTCGAGGCCTGGCTCGAGCGAAGTGGTGAGGGTCTGTGTGTCCGCTCGAGGCTAGGCTCGGCGAAGACGGTGAGGGTACGTGTCTGCTCGAGGCTAGGCTCGGGCGAAGCGGAGTGGAAGCAGAGACCGGGGGCTTCGAGTGCTTACCACGGGTCGGAGGCAGGCTTCGGCTGCTTCGAGGGAGCGCGGTTCACAGGCGTGCTCGAGGGTGTGGCTCGAGGGTGAGGCTCGACACGTTCTCGAGGGTGAGGCTCGACACGTTTGAGAGATGCGGCTCGAGGGAGGAGACGGCCGCGGCGGCACTCCGGCGATTCGGCGATCCTGCGCAACACACGAGACCGCAAGGGCCTGGTTAGAGTCGCGCGGAGCCAAGGAAGCTGACACAGGGGTCAGGGGAAGATGATCGTGGCCGGAGAGGTAGTATTTGACGAACCCGAGTTCACCGGTGTTTCGTCGGAGTTTGGGAAGATGGGGTTACGCCGGGCGATTGGAGGCGGGGGAGGTGAAATTGAGGGGCTGGGAAGCTTCGCGAGCTCAAGGCGGAGCTTTCGGGCTAGGTGGTTGAGCGGCGGGAGCTTCGGAGTGGGCTGGCGACGGCGGCGGAGACGAGTGAGGAGCTCGGGCTCCGGCGGTCCCTTTATAGGCACGGTCGGGGACGGTAGAGAGCAGGGATGGTGTGGATGAGTTCGGCCAAGGCGTGCGCACTCGATTGCAGCTGGCGGGAAGGACGGCGTGCGCACAGGGGCCGGTGTGCGTTCGCCGGCGACGGCCACGCGGTGGCGTCGTGCTGGGAGCAGTGGGGGACGGGGGGCGGAGGTCAGCGCTTCGCGCGTGCGGGTGCGGCATGATGGCGCGGGCGCAGGCGACAAGTCGGGGGCGGGCGTGCGGCTGCCAGGCGCGCGTGGCGCAAGCGGCGCTGGCGCGCGGCCATGGCCGGGCCCCTCCTGTTCTGTGCCGGCTAGAGGTAGGAGATGAACAGGGCTAGGTCTAGGGTTTGACTTTTGGCTGATCTCTGTATTTTGCAAATTACTCCCAAAACTTGAACTGAGCAGCAAAAACTCAAAACACCAAAGTTGTGCAGAAAAGGAGATCTACAACTTTGTCAAAAAGAATATTTTCAAAATCCAAATAGTTTTTGGACCACATTTGAAAACAGAAAAGGGAACACTTTTGGGATTTGAATAAATTCAAAATTACTTTTGATTTTATATTGAAAGTTGGAAATCTGCAAATATGAAAGTTGTTCCTTTTATCAAAACCTACAACTTTGCTAATATACCCTTTTTCTGAAACTCAATAGTTTTTAAATAAATTTTGAAAACTGAAAAGGGGACAAGAATTGGAATTTGAATGAATTTGGATTTACTTCAAACTTTGTACAGAAACTTGAAAATTTGTAAATACCAAAGTTGTTTCTCTTGGCCAGATCTACAACTTTGCTTTTTGGACCAACCTCAAATTTTGAATAATTTTTGAATTACAAAAAGAGGGATAAAATCCAGGGTTTGGAAATCAGGGTTTTGCACCAAAGGGATTTAAATCTGATTTGATTTTTGAACTTTGGCCAACACAACAAAACTTCAAGACATCCAACTGAACAGAATCACACAAAGCTAGGCACAGAGGTGAAATTACCATTTTTGCCCTTATAGGAAGATTTGGGCTTTTAGGGTTTTTGAAAAGAGATTGCTACACAAGTACTAAGCAAACATAAATGCAAGGCAAGAATGATTAATGACTAATGATGATGACATGTCAGGTTAATTACAGTTAAACACCAGAGGTGTTACAGCAGTGAGGGCCGACTTAGATTTGTCATGGACTAGTGAGATGGATGTGATGGACTTGTGATGAACTTGTCATAAACTTGTGAGTTTGTGATGCATGGAGACTGAATGTGTTGTCTGAAATGGATATGCATGTGATATATTGAGTTCTGTGTGATGAAATATGGATGTGTGATATATATATTATGCCTTCTGTGTTGGAACATGAAAATAGAAAAAAATTCAATTTTTCTCAGCTTTGCCGAGTGCCACACTCGGCAAAGAAGCCACGACACTCGGCAAAGCTGGGCAAATTTTCCCCAGCTCGACCTCTTTGCCGAGTGCCGTGACCATGACACTCGGCAAAAGAGGCTATCTTTGCCGAGTGTCAGTCCACGTGGCACTCGGCAAAGAGGCCCCCTTTGCCGAGTGTCATTGTCACGTGGCAGTGTTAGTCTACGTGGCACTCGGCAAAGGAGGCCTCTTTGCCGAGTGCCGGTCCGTTCGGCACTCAGCAAAGAGACCGTCAGTTGACGGCTCTTGTTTGCTTCGCTGAGTGCTGATCTGGCACTCGACGAAGCCTTTGCCGAGTGCCCGATATTTGGCACTCGGCAAAGAATTCTTTGCCGACTTTTTCTTCGCCGAGTGCCCTTTGCCGAGTGCGGCACTCGGCAAAGCCTTCGCCGAGTGCGAGAGACCCTTTGCCGAGTGTTGCCAGCACTCGGCAAAGCCTGAACGTCCTGTAATGATTCCGGCGGCGAGCAAGTAGAATTATACATTTATACTCCCATTTGGTTGACGATACCGGCCGTTCGATTATTATTCTATAGAACGCAATATCTCCGTGTTTTCAATGTTGTCGATTAATTTCTCAAGCATATCAATTATGTTACCGAAAGTGATATGATCACCATCTCTCCTTAAAAAAGAAGTGAACATTGACCAAAGTTGTTACGTAAAATGTAGAAGAATTTGTCCGTACAAGTCGTCATTACTTACAAGTTGCATTCTACTACCATTTCCGCGAGGCACAAGTTGCATTACTTGGTTGACGAAGCTGCTCTGGCCATGCATATTGTACTGAATAACCTTTTCCATTTTCGTTGTCACGGTTAATTTCACACGCTTACGTGTAGCCAGCACAAAGCACATATCTTCGTACTTTCCATTTTCCTCGAGGCAGCATAAGTCAAACAGTTTGATCTGGTCTGTAGTAAAGGGAAAAGGTAAAATGTAACACTTTTTCTTTAAAAAAGTAAATAAAATAAAGTCTAGTGTTATTTCCTTAGTCAAACCATATAAAGTTTT
This sequence comes from Coix lacryma-jobi var. lacryma-jobi, assembly GCA_009763385.1. Taxonomy (NCBI): domain Eukaryota; kingdom Viridiplantae; phylum Streptophyta; class Magnoliopsida; order Poales; family Poaceae; genus Coix; species Coix lacryma-jobi. Next base: position 4,338,746 of record CM019826.1, read on the forward strand.
GTATCTTTTATTTAGTTATATTATATGGAAGAAGTGCTTGATATATACCACATGGTACAGTAGCAGCTAGCCGTGGTAGGTCTCGCCTCCAACATGGTAACATGGTCATAATAGCTAGCTCTGTTCACATGAATTTTAACCGTATTTTATGAAAGAGAATAAACTGAAATACAACTGATAAGTTTTTTTTGAGACGAAAGAAGTATATCAACACGTTACAAAGCACTTTAGATTATAAAATTGTATTCATGCCGTGGATAACACAATACAACTCAAAATCTAACCCGCTAGATGCTTTGCGGTATGGATAACCATACAGTTAAACACTCGACAAATGACCTGAGAACATATGACCAACGAAACGAATGATGACCAATATTCCTGTAGGTGGAAATAAAGAGCTTCTTCTTTCTCGTGTTTTACTTTTTCCTTTTGCCACCAAAGTACGAGGAAGACTGGTCTGGAAAATATTCTCTCTAGTCTTTTATCGTGACCAGATCTAACCACAATAAAATGGAGAAGAGTTCAAAGAAAATTATTCCATGGTGATGACATCATTTCTGGTTTGATCCACCATCCGGAAATAAAACTCTTCATATTGTTGTGTCGGTGAAGATGCTGACGCTAAAATTCTCGCCCTCATCTTCAATGAGGCCGCCATGGAGAAGACGATTTCACTCTTTCCCTTCACCATCACTGAATACGAGGAGCAGGATGAGATAAAATTCCAATAAAAAATTAGCATACAAAGACACTAAGGCCTTGTTCAGTTCGCAATATTTTTGGGGGAAAATTTCCTGTAGTATTTTCGTTGTTATTTGACAAACTTTATCCAAATATGGACTAACTTGGCTCAAAAGATTCGTCTCGACATAAACAAACTAAAAGTACAATTAGTTATTTTTACATATATTTAATGCTTTATGCATACGTCTAAAGATTCGATATGATGGTTACTGTGCAAAATTTTTGGAGGAATTTAGGGAACTGAACATGGCCTAAGCACAAGGATTCGAATTATTGAAGGAATTTAGGGAACTGAAGCCTAAGGATTCGATCTACCGTGGAAAACCTATTGAAAACAATGGATCCCTGCTTCCTTTAGGCCCTGTTTGGAACGCGGGAATTTTTCTCCGTTCCTGTGTTTTTCTTGTGAAATTGAACTAATTCCTGTGAAATTCCTGCGCGATTCGTGTGAAATTCCTGCGTTCCAAACAGGCCCTAGCGAGATGTCAGCTGATAAGTTCAAGGGAACAGGTAGAAAGAGGGGTAGAGTGATATGGCAACTCATGAATGGTGTTAGTGATTGTTCTAAAATAGTAATAATAATTGTTTGGAAAGGCCGAAGAGACCAACAGATGTTCGTGGATATCTGAGACAACAATGGCTTCAGCAGACATGAGTTTTACGATGAATGCAGTGGTGTTTTAGATCAAAATAGACAAACATGTTTTCAAACAAGCAATTGTACTTTTAATTTGTAGATCTAAAAAAGTTATGAAACTTTCTAGTTAGATAACTTTTAATTTAAATTTATTTAAAGCCTCAAATAAGCAATTTACACACGGTTTAGTATAATACGAGAGGAATTAAAATAAAATATAGACATAAATGATAAAGGAGTGGAGTTGTAGTGGAGGTTACGCGCGCGTATGCGAGAGTTCGACAGTTCGAATCTGGGTTGATGCAAAGTGTAAAAAAATCACAAAAATATTATGAGAGTAGATGAGTGGTGTGGCTGGCTTGTTGAGGCCCCCCTCCCCCAATTAAAAAATTCTCCCTAAAAAATAGGATTTTTTTCGTTCGGACTTTGCCGAGTATTCCACGACGAAATGAAATAGCAATCGGTGATGACTCCAGTTGGTCCAATAAATATATAATGTGAGATACGTGACAGATTTTTCGATCGTCATGGCAAGTTAACCGTAACGTGCAGTGTTTTTGACTATTTATGACCAAAGTGATCATCATATAAAACATCATTTCTTGTAGCGAAAGAAAAACTACGTACAGTCATTTTTTATTTATTAGGGCAAAACTTCACTCACATACTAAAACTGTATATGTATGTTCGATGTTGCTTTTGGTAGAGGACGCCATTGAAAACCTCAAGAACGTAACGTCACCGTGCTACAGGACCTGATATGTCGTCGTCCAATCTTGGCGCCCTCCTGAGATTCTGCTCCGTCTCAAACGCAGCGCTGCTCTGGCTCGTGTCCATGGAGTACTGGCCGTCGGCGGCTGCCGAGCTTATTGGGTCGCGGCTGGTGCCGGTGTAGAAGCTCTCGGTAGCCGCGTCGCCGCCGGCGTGGCCTGCCTCCTCCAGCTGAAGGCAGTCCAGCAGCTGCGCCACCACCTCCGTCATCGTCGGCCGCTGCGCCGACTCCTGCGCTGTGCACTTGAGTGCAATGTCCGCCGCCTTCCACACGCTGTTGACGTCGTAGCTGCCGTTGCCATGCATGCGTGCGTCCACGACGCCCTCGATGTTGCCCCGCGCCAGGCGCCGACGTGCCCAGTCGATTATGTTGGTGGGCTCTGGGTCATCGAGGATGACGGGTCTCCCGGTGACCAACTGCAGGAGCACGACGCCGAAGCTGTACACGTCGCTCTTTGTCGTCGGTTTACTGGTTCTATAGTACCTGCATGCATGCCGATTGCATCAATAATAGATCATCCGACAAAAGAGAAAGGAAATAAGGAGATTTTGGTAACGGGTTCTGAGTCTTTTTTTGGTTCCGCGAACGCGATTTCTTCACGCGTTTTTCATTAAGAAAAGGCCGGGGAAGTTCTGGGATTCACATACTCTGGATCGACGTATCCGAGTGTGCCAACAACAACGAGCGAGGTTGTGGACTGCATGCTAGAGTCGTGGTTGAAAGACTTGGACAAGCCGAAATCGGCAATCTTGGCCTCTAGTTTTTCATTCAGCAGGATGTTTGCTGCCTTCACATCCCTGTGAAGGAGAGATGGATTGCAGCTCTTGTGTAGATACTCCAGCCCTTCACGTAAACGAGAGTGTTTTGAGGCTTATATATAGAAAAAGAAACTAAAGCGCGATAATAGTTGTTGGCCCTACACTCATATAATTAAAATTAAAAAGTAAGTACCTTGCGCTGATTCATGTGCTATTCGAAGCCTCTGTCTCCAGGTTAAGCATCTTCTGTTGCTGCTGTTTCCTGCAAACAGATCAATGGAGCGAGTAATTCATATCAGAAGAGGCAATTCATAAGTGATCATTCAGCTGCTGAGAAACACTTAAGGCCTTGTTTAGCTGTATACAAGTACACCTCGGTTTCAAAATAATGAGGTGAAATTTAGTTTAAGTTCTACTCTAATTTTTTCCAAACCATGTAGATTAAGGTGTATTTGTCTTAGAACTATCAGACAAGTGTCATAAAAATGTGCCGTGTACAATCGAACTATCTGTCACAGAAATGTCTCAAGGGGTTGCACGGGCAGATTGCTTTGATTTTGTAACTCTTTTGGCATATATTCTCTAGCTCCTCCTTTATGCAAATAATGAAATCGTGCCAGTAGCCAGTTTTGTTTAGAAAAAAAAAAGAACTGCTTGTTAACTCTCATTAGACATACCTGAAATCTGCTCATGCAGAGTGCCTTGTGACATGTACTCGTAAACAAGTGCCATGTGCTGCCCATCCCTGGTGTAGCCAATCATGGACACGAGATTCTTGTGATGAATCCGTGCTAATATTTGAGCCTGAACAATCAACGATTTCCACCATGAAATTTCTTGATGCAAATTGTACAGAAATTTAGGGGGCCTGTATATACTGATAAAAGATTTTTGCTTCATATAGGACAATAAAAAAGAAAAGCATAGACTGAACAAGCTCTCCTCTGTCTCTGTCGCCACCTCGCTCGGCTTTAGTGAGGCCACTTCGGAGCAGCCTCTTTCAACCACCACCACAACCCTAACCGGTTGAGCAAAATCGCTCCCCCGGTAGCGGCCGCCCCCCTTATCTGCCACCGTTCACGATGCTTCGCGATTTGTGCTAGTCAATACTTCTCCCTTCCTCATTGCGCTTTGTGATCCGTGCAGTCTCACTGAGGATGTTTGTAAGCCGTTGGATAAGGGGGGGCGGCCGCACCCGGTTGTGGGAAAACCGGGTTGCAGCCCTAACTTATATCGACCGGTTTTGCTAAGAACCAGGCACCAGCCCACACCACATGTAGCATCCTTTTACACCTTATGATGATGGCGAGGTGAGAAATTTGATATATTACCCCAAGAAATCCGTTGATAGGTAAATAATAGAACTCTAAAAAAAGTTATACCTCTGCGAGGAACTCCTTGACACCCTGGTTAGATGTCTGAGACCGTAGCTTGACTGCCACCTGAGTACCATCCTCCAGGACGCCACTGTAGACTTTTCCGAACCCTCCTTTGCCGAGCACATGCTCGAAGTTGTTCGTTATGGCCTGTAATTCATTGTAGGTGAACTGACGGTTCTCCAGCTGCACCGTGAGGCTCGTCGGCGTCTCGTTTTGAGGCTTCACGGTGTTGGTCCTTGATCCTGAATGGGCAGACAATCCAAATTCCTTGATCAGGTCATCGGTGTGTGTGTGTCTATGTGTTTGTTCAGGTGAGTAAACTACTCTAAACTGCTATTAGACCAGACCAGACAGTTGACCTTGCTTTTTCCGTCTCAGGAAGCAAAACAACAGTATCGCCGTTAGTCCTATCACCACAACCAGAACTACGGGGACAGCAATGTAGACGGCAGGCTTGCTTTTCCCTTTCGCTCTCGGTCTCGGACATGAATCGGGGTTTGTGCAAAGGTCTGGATTATTGGCATACCTACAGACAAGACAAGTGAAGTCAAATAAAAATAGTTATCATCGAACTGTCATGGTAAAACAAGAGATATGCTTCTATGATAACCGAATCAAAGACAATTAGGGGATCGGATGTACTGTAGATTTAGGGAGCCATCTTGAGTTCTTTTCAGAAGTCCAGGGGGGATTGATCCACTGAGCTGGTTGCCTGTCAAATCCCTGAAAGTGTCCCAAATGCTCTTATAGATACAAGCAGAGTTCATATACATGGAATCCACACAAGTAGTTCATAATTATACAATTTACTCTACCATGTTATATTCATAAAGTATCCCAGAATAAGGTGGCCAAAACTGGGAGAGAGAGAGAGAAAAAGAGTAAAAAAAAATAACAGTTTTTATTCTCTATATGGGTAGTTCACTTAAATCTATACCATTTATTATAGACTACTCTACATGAACCGGTGAAGATTATTTTAATTCCTATAAACTGCTTTTGGATAATATTGTGGTTGGTCAGCAACTTACAGAACGGTTAGCGAAGGTAATGTGAAATAACATCAGGAATTGAGCCCGACAAGTTGTTGTATGACAGATTCCTGCAAGTAGTATATAGTATGTGGGTCATGATAGGTCTTGACTAGTTCAATGTGTTATAATAGAGATCATCAGGAAATCAATTTGTTGGAACAGATCGAGAACTGATCTACACATACAAATATTGGACAGCCCTGAGATTTGCGAAAAAAGATGATATCTCCCCGTTCAGACCACTGAAGGATATGTTCCTGCAAATATTTGACAATTCAGTATAAGCTTCGATGGCTTGATAGTTCATTTCTGATGGAAGATTTGGAAAGAAAGCAACAGATGACATTTCAGCAAGTTCCTTAACAACATTAAAACGTCTCTTGTCTGATCAAGGAGGTCCCAGATAGTGTATATTGATTTTTTTTTATTTCTTCTACTAATAACAACGACAAATAAATCTCTTTTTTTACCAACTGGAATTGCTTTTCCTTTTTTATTTGTCAATTGTAATAAGAAATTAAATGTTCTAAGATAGGTCAACGATTCCGTTTGTCTTGACATAAATGTTGACTTGTTAAGCACAAGTAGTCTGTGTAGTAATACTCACAAGCTGGTGATTTTTGGAGGATTGGATGTCGCATAGCTACAAGTCAAGCCATCCCACGCAAAAGTCCTCGGGCTACATGGGTCTCCATTCCAGTTCTTTTGCACACGATATTTCGCCTTGATCGCTGTGATGGCAGATACTGTACCCAAACATAACACCTATTAGAAATAGAATACAAAGACAAATATATACCAAGACTAACAAAGTGAATAGAATAAATTCTTGTGCTAGTTGCAACATGCAAATGGAGTCCAAACTTCGTGAAATAAACTAGGCCCCACTAGACTAACCTATCACTGAACCGCATGCCCATTCGCAAATTTATACTCAAATGCAAATGTGTGTATAGCATGTTAGCAAGGCTGTTTGGTGGAGCTCTTGCTGCCAGCATCCGATCCCCGTTCGATGTTTGGTGGAGCTCTTGCTGCCATCATCCAAGCCCCGTTCGAAACAGGTTTGCACACGCAGTCTTAAGCGTGGATGTTCCACAGGGGTCAATGTGTCGTGCTCGTTACAATTGGACTCTATATGTATAGATCTACCTTGCACACATGTATGCGTGTGTGTGGTGTGAGTTTTTGCTTAAGTTGTACTTGAAGAATTGAGACATAAAAAAGTTATGCTAAAATATTTATGGTAACAAAATCATTGTCATAAGAAAACGAAAATGAAGATGATACCGATGCATTTTTTCTGTATAATAAATTTTACATGATGTATCATGGCATGCCTAATAAATTAATAATGGGATGGAGCACTATGATTCGAAAGATTTATATTTATATTTATATCTATGTTCTATACCTAATAATACTAAAGAGGTAAAAATTACGTATCTTTTTGGTACCCATTTTTTGTATAATCTTCTCTAATTAACCAACTCTACGAATGTGAATATTGTTTTTATTAATTATCCGTTTACAACCCACTCTTTTATTATCAAGTAAAAGTTGTTGAAAGAATAACTAGGAGACCTAATTTGTTTATAACTTTGTTATTGTTGTATTAGGTAAGGATTGTTCAGAAAATAACTAAGAGTTCTAATCTAAATAGATTCTCTGATCCTGATTTCTGGCTCCTGAGTAACCTGAATAGAATAGGAATCCTAGAAAAGGATAACAATTGAAGTTGGACGCACTGCTTAAAGTTTTTTTCACGCGAATTGGAATAAATGACACGCTAGTTAAATAAATATTGAGCCACAAGTCGTATAGATGACTATGCAATATATCACCCCGTTGCAATAATATATGGACATTTTTGCTAGTAAAAATAAAAAACGAAAATTGATGGAGTATGTGTGGATATGATCATACCATCTTGGGAGTCGGTTCCAAAGTTGGTGGTCGCTCTGACGTGAGACAACATGTATCGTTGATGAAAGCGTAGGTATGTGTAGCGTCGAGTTGGCTGTGGCGTTGATGGAGACGTTGAACTGAGGGTAGCTCGGCAGGGGATCAGTGTTGAAGATTGCGTTGCTACGGAGGTAGTCTGGCGTGGCACCGCTAGGGTAAAACAGCTCGCCATTGATGTTCACGTAGAACTCGCGCAATGCGTTATTGGGGAGGAGTTGAAGCTCAGAGAAGTGCATGATGACGATGTAGCCGGGCTTCGGGTCCTTGGGCTGCGCCCTACGGTTCCAATATATCTCGATTTTGTTCGTGCCATTGCGAGGCGTGATCGCCGTTTGCATCACCTTGGATGGCGCCTCGAAGGGATCGTTGTCTATATTGAGCACCATGTTCGTCGTTGATATCACGTCGTAGATGCTGGAGTCCATTATCCAAGGATACCACAGCCTGTCGTATGGATCATCTGGGTACCTAAACAAACATCATTGTTGAAGGTGTGTAAAAGTTTTGCAACGACATGAATATATAATGCGACTCCACAGATAGCAGATAGAGTGACAAACTAAGAGAGGGTGAGAGGGGAAGATGACGATGATGATGATGATGATGATGATTATTATTATTATTATATATATATATATATGATATATTATAAAAGCAATAATCTTTTTGTCCATCTCTTGCACTCTCATCCATCCGTCTGTCCCTGCTTTCACCCTTCTTGACTCTTGCTCCTCTGACCATCCATCATTTACTCACTCCTATATTTTCTTTGGTTTCTAGGTGTACTCTTCTCGCTCCTTTGACCACTCTTCACTGTTACTCTTCTCACTTTCAGAAATAACAAACGTAAATCTACAACATGAGTTTAAGGCCTGCAAGCTGTTTGGAGCAACTTCTCTAATATGGTGCTGAGTTCACACACTTTCTAGATTTCAAATACCTAAACTACGAAAGGCTATTAGGCGATGCACATTTACCTCTCTCTCTACGCGCTCGTGCTCTCCCTCTCTCCCCACGCGTTGCCGCTCCTCCCTCCCTATCCCCTCCTATGATAGCCTCTGGCGAACTCCTCTCAAGCAACCTCCTTCTACTTGTGCCGAGCACCTTCCCCCAACCGCGCCGAGCACCTCCCGCACCCTCGTCATCCATGGCGGATCCGGTGGCGAGCCATCACGGGCCATGGCGGATCTAACGATGGCCATGGTAGATTTGTTGTATTCCTCCTCCCCCCTCCCCTTCTTCCTCCTCTGGATCTAGGATTCCGGTGAGCTCACCTCTCTCACCCAACTTCGGTGGTCTTAGAAAAAGGAGGGGTCGGGGAGGTAGGACGACCAGGTGGTGGGGATGGTGGAGGGTGGTGCCACTACTGGAGGATGGGCCTTTAGTCCTGGGTCTCAGAGACCTTTAGTCCCGGTTCTGGACCCGGGACTATGGTTCCGGGACTAAAGGTTTGCTACAGTATTCGATCCGGGACTAAAGGTTTGGAATAAAAACGAAAAAATATTGTGGCTGTGGAGATTCGAACTCAAGACCGCACAGTTTGCATTCACATGCGTTACCAACTGAGCTACACTACACATCTAACAGAATAGGATACTCCTTCTTTTTAAATTGTGTCTGGAAGGACCTTTAGTCTCGGTTGGTGTTACCAACCGGGACTAAAAGGTCCTTTAGTCCCGGTTGGTAATACCAACCGAGACTAAAGGTCCTAACCAACCGGGATTAAAGAACACTGACCCTTTAGTCCCGGTTGCCTCGAGGAAAAGGAACCTTTACCAACCGGGACTAAAGAACTTTTATCCCCGGACACAAAAATATTCGAGACTAATGGCCGAATCTGTCTATCGTCCAAAGGCCATTTCTCTAGTAGTGTGCGGATACACGGGGTGTAATCCGGGTCTTGTGATGATGAGTGATTGTCAACATGTTTGATGCGCATGTTCTTTGGCTTGTGTTGTGCAGGTGTTGAGCACGGAGATGATGATCAAAGGCAAGGTGAAGGTCAAGTGCTGGAGTGCTGTGCCGATGGACCAAGGACGGTGAAGGGCGGACTCAGACTTAGACTGATAGACCGATGGCCGGAGGATCAGCCGTGGTGGCTGACAGCCTGGGACAACGACGAGCGAAGACTTGTGGGTGGACGGGGTGCACGGGCGGTGCATCCCTCTACGACTTTGGTTTGGTGGTTGAGCCACAGAAAAACCCACCGACTGGCCAGTTTCCGAGTTTGGGCCTCAAAACCTGGGCTGAGGATGGTTTCCAGGTTTGGGCCTCAAAACCTGGGTGCTGGCGGGTTTTCGAGTTTGGGCCACAAAACTCGGGGTGGACGGTTTACTAGTTTGGGCCTCAAAACCAGTGGCGGAGTTCACGAGGTGAACTGCCGGACGGCAACGACACGTGACGACATCTGGTGAGGTCGCATCGAGGCGAAGCTATAGGGATGTGCGGGCGTGGTCGTCGGATCAAGACAATGGGAGTTGGATAGGAATACCCTTAAGGTTAGCCTACTCGCTCTATGTATCTAGGTGTAGAAGGGGAATAATGTATATATATGGAGAGGCAACCCCTCCCTCCAGATCTTATCTCAGTCATTTGCAATTTTAGCCTTCCTTCACCCCATGCCTCTGTTGTAGCTGAGATCCACAGAGTGCCACAATACCTCTATGCTTTTGATCGAGACTTCCAGGAAATGGGACTGTAATCCCGTTGTCTCCTCGTGGGGATGATTTTTGATCGATAATTGAGACTGTGATTCAAGTTCTTGACTGTGTTCTTCGCGATTTGCTTTTCCCTTCAATTTCCCGGTCGATCTCTCTCTCTCTCTCTCTCTCTCTCTCTCTCTCTCTCTCTATCTACGTTGAGTCATTTTCGAATCTGTTTGATCCTACTTGTTCGGTGTTGTGAGGAGATCATTTTTACCAAAGGAATTTAACTCAAACCTCACGAACAAGTAGATCAGGTCGATTCAAGTTTCGAGATGACTTTTTGGATCTTGCACCCATTTCTTCGATTTTCGGAGTTTGAGTCGACTTGAGCGGATGATTTCATAGGATTTCTCTTCCAACTACGTACCTAGCGATCATCTTCTCCAAGTTTGGTAATGAAAGATTTTGATTTGGTTTGGATTTGGAAGGATTTGGAGAGGCGGCGAAAAGTCACGCTGTGTTGAGGGGATTGGATCTGAGTCTCCCTCGAGGAGTCCTTTCCTGAGACGGAACCGATCCTTTTGGAGAACCCCACGAGCAGCACCTCTCGAGCAACTTTTAGGTAGCCCTCAAGCGGCACCTCTCGAGCACCCTTCAGGGACCCCTCGAGAGGCACCCCTCGAGCACCCCTCAGACACCCTCGAGCGGCACCCCTCGAGCGTCATCCCTCGATCTCTCCTCTGGCCCTTCGATTATTACGGACTTTCTCCCTACAAACGAGGTTTCCCTCGAGCACTCTTCGGGTCCCTCGATTACGAACTTTTTCCCCAGTGAACGAGGCATCCCTCGAGCCTCGGGTAACCCCTCGAATACAGAGTTTTCTCTGAGCGAGTGAGGCTCTCCTCGAGCGCTCCTCCGAGGTTCGGTTTTTGGGTGTTTTGACAACTCAGTGATTGTGTCTTTTGGCTTTCTCTCTTTGGTGGTGCCTCGTTGTGATCCTAGGGATCATCCACCCTCTTTCCGAGAGTCGTGGACATCACGTTCTTGCTTGAAGCTTTTGGGGTTGAATTTCTGGGAACAGAGGCCAAAGTTTTGAAAGAAATTTTCAGGCTCTCATTCACCCCCCTCTGGTTGCCTCTTGTTTGCATTCTCGGTCCTTTAGGTGGGGCACGAGAGCTCTGGTAAGGTGGAGGCGAGGTGCGAAGGCGGTCGTCGCAAGCACGCTAGGGCTCAGCTTAGGCTGCGACAATAGTCGTAGCCGCAGAGCTCTGGCCAAGCCCTTGCGTGCCACGGCGAGGCAGGGGCGACAGCGGGGGCGAGGAGTATTGTGCCGCCGGCAAGCAGGAAGAAGCGGGAGGAAAAAAGAAGAGAGTCTGTCTTGAGGAAGAAGATAAGACCTTGGCCAGTAGATGAAGATCAGATGGATGAGCTTCATCACCTGAAAGAAGCAAAGATTTGAGGCGTCTGGAATATAGCATCTCACAATGCTGTTTGGACTTACAGAATCTTTGTTAGTGTTGCATCAATCATACAGTGGCCTGGCCGCGTGCTATCAAGTCCTAACCTGTGCAAGTTGTGACTTGTGACTCGTCACACTCGTGAATAGAGATGTCAACGGGAAATTCCCCGTCGGGGGTTACTACCCCATCCCTGTCCCCGCGGGGGAAAATGTTTCCCCATCCCCATCCCCGTCCTCGCTCGGGGATTTATCCCCACGGGGATCCTCATCCCCGCATCAACATTATCTTATATGATAATAAAATAGCTACTTAGCAAAGCAAAGACAATATATCTTAAATATGTATAAGTAAATAATACATGATTTTAAATAATCAATGGACATATGTATTTAATAATTTATCATAATCCACATGCACATGAGATATTGTTTGTATGGGAACATATGCTATGGAAACCAGGTTCTCGTGGAAACTATGGAAACTCGCACATGGATCGCTGGATCTAAATCCGATGGCCATGGCTAATGGTGGAGATTAGCAATTAACCCCTCCCATTTATCTCTCCCTAATATATATAGCCAACACAGGTGCACAACACCATTAGCCATAGCCATCGGATTTAGATCCAGCGATCCACGTGCGAGTTTTCATAGTTTCCACGGGAACCTGGTTTCCATAGTATATGTTCCCTGTTTGTATATGTACATAGGAATTGGACTTTTTTAGTTGAGCTTTAAGAATTTCGGGTCCTCACGGGAACGGGGACGCGGGACTACATACCATCCCCTGTCCCCATCAGGATGATTTTTTCCCCGTTTAACTCCCCACGCGGATAATATTTATATCATACTCGTCTCCTAATGGGTGAATTCACCGCGGGGAATTGGGGAACGGGTCCCCGTTGACTCACTTTTCACCTTTCTTAGCCTTGATCGTGCATACAATAGTCATCCATTCAACCGGAGTCAATTTTTTCTGTGGGGATATTTTTTTTCCACCCATCATATTCATATGGATCTTGATATTTATTTATTTGATTCAAGTAAAGTAAGGCATGACAAAGTCTAATTAATCTGACAAACATATATAGCTGCTTGATTATCATTGGAACGCACGGATCCAGATGATCGGGAAACAGGTTTTACGTCTTGTTCAAAACCTGTGCTAGTATATAGATATAGATATAGATCGCAGACTATACCTGACACCGTCGGAACCAGGGCCGAAGTTGATCCTGCTAAGAAAAACCAAGCCCTGCGTCGTGTTCACTTGCGGGTAGAGCGAGTTCTTGAGAGGCCTCAGGTCCAGCAAGGAGATGAACGGAGTTCCAGAGCCAGTGTTTACCAAGCAAACCTGAACGAAGTCGTCGGGCACGAAGACGATGACCTCCGCGACCACAGCACCATCTGGGCTCGAGACGTTCACCATGGTCCAGAAGTTGACGCCGACGTAGAGGTCGAAGATGATGGGCAGCCGGTCGAGGCCGTCGTAGTTGCCGTAGATGAAGGCGGCGCGGACGAGGTACTTGAGCCCGGCCACAAGCGACCGGAGGGTGTAGCAGTTCCGTGGCACGTCAGGGAAGCTGCGCACGCTGTAGTAGCGCCTGGATGGCACCTGCGCCTTGTACACCGCCGAGATGTCGTGGTTGGAGCCGGTGTCGGTGAAGCCGGCGTCCGAAACGAACGACAGCTTGGTGGTGGCGTCCACGTAGCTCGCCGTCTCCGACAGGCCACAGTCGATGCTGATGAAACCTGTAACTTGGACGCATCGATCAGGCATACCGTTGATGTATGTAGGTTCTGAAAACGTTGTGAAACCGTGTGTTGAGACGTTGAGCACGCAGGCATACCGTTGATGTCGGGCTGCGCACGAGCTTGGAGTACTCCGGCGTTCCCGGCGGCGGCGAGGCAGATAAACAGCAGCAGCCACGGTGTCGTCGCTGCCATTGGTCTTGTGTTTGAATGCTTCATTGCACAAGCAAGCGGACAAATGAGCATGCATATATAATGTGCAACTCTGAGTACGGTGTTACCACATACTCTGAGTAGTGTGTATGTAGTAGCCGCAGTAACAGTAATATAGTATTCCTGAGAGTCCTTGCTTGTAGCAGAGGAACAAGTGTCAACGCTGTCAAAGGTCTCTTTCGAGAGAGAAAAAAAAGGTCCCAGTTGCTAGCACATTCTGATAGCATCAACACCTGCCACACCGCTGTAATGTACGCTACTATAGTCATGTGTTTCTGTTCGGGATAGTAATTATAAGAGAGCTAAGTGTTAGAATGTGAATGATAAATATAGTACAATGCTATGGCCATGTTTAGATGTTATCATAAATTTTTTTCATCTGTCACATCGAATATTGGAACACATGCATAGAGTATTAAATATAGACTCATTATAAAACTAATTTGTCAGCCGGAGTCGCGAGACGAATCTACTGAGCCTAATGAGTCTATGATTTGACAATATAATGCTACATAAACATGTGCTAATGACAACTTAATTAGGCTTATTATCTTCATCACGTTAAGTATTGTACGACGGTGTAATTAGTTTTATAATTAATCTATTTTAATAGACTAAATTAGTGTCGCAACATTTAATGTGATATCCTAAAATTTTTTTCATCCTGCATCTAAACACACCCATAATGGCCAAAGGCTGCTAGACAAAAAAAAACTTGGTGGACTGACTTTTAGATCTGGAAAAATTTGGAATAGCTTTAAGATTCGGATGGCTTTAGTATGATTGGGTTCATTCTGAGAGGCCATGGGCGTGGGATCTCTTCCACCCTGTGTGACAAGACAAACAAAGTTTTTTTCATGTACTGTGGTGAATGTAACAGTCATGAACACAAATAGTAATTCTCTGTCCTAAAATATTATAGCGAGAGATTTAAAACTATAGTTGATATGGAGAAAGTACTAAAATATGACAGGGATCTAGTGTTTGAAGTCTAGCTAGTCAGTCAGGAGGACAAAATTATATGGAAATGGACAACTGATGACACAGATACTGCAAAATCTTTGTAGTAGTGAATTTTCTAAGATTTTAAATAGTGATATAAACGTATAGCATTCATATTTCTAAACTAAATAATATAATAATTATTGATAATTAATAGGTTATAACATTTGACCAAATCTTATACTAATTGTCAATTTTTTTTGTGATCGAAGGGTGTATAACGACTTCTAAGAATTCAACTAACCCCCAACCACATGAATCAAGCCAATCAAGAGTGGTCCTAATAATATTATAAAGTCTTTATATTTTAGGATTGAGATAGTATTATTTTCTCTATTCGGGCGAGCAAGTTGAATTATACCGTACAGTTACTATACTCCCATTTGGTTGAGATTTTTTTATTTTTAACCCTTTTTAAAAAGAATTTTTAAAAATAACCCCGTTCCAAACTTATTTTCAAAACTAACACCTTTGGCCGCGCCACCAGAGCAGGCGCGGCGAAACAATACTGTCGCGCCATGCATGGTGGCACGGCAAGGGTGCCACCTGGCCCGGCCCTGCCATGGCCGGGCTGACGTGGTTGTTGACGAGGCCGCTCCTGCCGCGCCATAGCCCACGGCGCGGCAGTGCCGCGCCCCGCATCTTGGCAGTGCCCCTTCTTCCTCTGACGGCGCCAGAAATTGGCCGCAAAATGGCGCATACACCATCTGTGAACTAGAGGCGGGCACCCATCAATATGTTCTTCGGCAGCACTAAGTAGACCTGCACGACGGTCGAAGATCATGCAAATCCGGCGAGAAGGACCAAGTACACGAGTCCGTAGAAGCCCCATGAACCATGACCAAGAATCAATGTTCTCTCCCTCTGCTAAAGCAAATGCAATTGGAACTATCTGTTCCTCCGGATCAACTGCAGCTGCCATCATCAACACACCTCTGTATTTTCCAGTTAAGAAAGTGTCATCAACAAGTATGATTGGACGACAAAACTGATAAGCATGTTCTGTCTGCGCGAAAGACCAAAAAACCCGTCGCAATACATGTTTCCTGGCACCGCTGACGGGGTCCACGAAGAACCGGCCGTCTCGCTGTATAAGCCACTTCAAGCCCGGGTTGTAGTAACACATTGCACTTAATATCCTAGGAATCCTGTTGTAAGCTTCCTTCCAGCTACCCTAACGAATCTGCAGAGTAATCTGTTTAGCACGCCAAGCCTTCCCATAAAAGACCTTGTAACCAACAAATCCAAAAATTGACTCAATCAAAGATGAAACAGAGATATCATTATTATCATCAACGAGACCTAATATGCGATGAGCAAGATAACGTGCCGTCAGCTGAGGATGCTCGTCCTTTCCCTCGTTTGACAAACAGGTATGGGGTTGCACAACTTTAGTTATTCTCCACTTGCCATCACTCCCTCTCTTCCGAGCATTTAGTCTCCACGCACAACTTGCCTTGCATTTCACATGATACCTCAACTCCACATCTGAATGAGTGACGATGTATGGCCTATGGTGAAACACAACATAGTCCTGGAGAAAAAGCTTCAACTCCGAAATTGTGTCGAAAATCATACCCACCTTTAGGATATCTGCACGATGGTCATACAAAGATTGTCTACACATCTGAAGTCCTGTGTCGCATACTGCCATGTGCACCATGCTCACATCCCTATAGTTGGGAACGCCACGAAAAGGTACGTTCACCGAACTAAGTTGACGGAGCTCCGTGGCCGTGTAAGGTTCCGGTGCAACATACTATTGTGCTTCCCTCAACCACCTCCATGAATCGTAAGGGGTGGCTTCATCTGGCACATCATGTATCAGTCTCCCCTGAACCATAGGCGCAGCATGAACCGACATAGCATGACTACCAACTCCCACATTGGTCTGTACTCCAACATCATTAGGTTCTGAAATCATCAAATCCTCATCGTCCAAGCTATCAGACTCACTGCTAACATCATCATGAGCAATCCTTTCATCCTCCTCCTGCTCTTCCTCTTCTTCCTCAAGGTCAGCCACATCAAAGTCGTTGCTTATACGGCCCACGTCATCGGATGGGCCTACGTCAAGGGATGTTGTTGGTGCAGAATTTAGTATGTCCTGCGTCAACTGACCATCCAAATCCATATGAACAGGTGAGGCATCACAATCGGGCCTCAAGTCCAGCTCATCACCTTCATAACCAGCAGTGGATGGACCGTCCTCTTTTCGAAAACCTCGGACCAAAACAACCTCGGCCATTGCCGAATTGCATTGCTCAATTACCCTAAGGTATCGCAACCAATGACCCTCGTTGCACAAGGGCATCAAGACTAAGTTTGGTCGGGTTTTCCCGCTATCAAACCTCCCCTTCAATGACAAGTCACCGTCGAACTTCTCCTTCAAATGGCACAAAAGGTTACTAAAGGTAGGACGGTCATCAAACATCTCAATTTCTTCTTCCATATCCATAAACTGACCATCTTCCTGTCTAACAGTGCCTCCATAAAACAGCCGCACTAAACGTTCCATCTACATAAGCATTCCAACATACTTTATCAGGTTTTCCCACTAACTAAAATAATAAACTAACTAATCATACTAAATACATCCTAACTGAAATAAATAACTAACTACTACCTAAATCTCTAACCTAACTAAATATAATAAACCTAAAACTAACTACGACAACACAAACCCTAAACCAAGCTAATCCTAACTACACTACCCCTAACACTAACTACACTGCCACTAACATTAATACTAATAATAATACTAACTACACTACCACTAACACTAACTACAACTACAACAATAAATATAGCAAATTCAAGATTTGAAAAAACCTTAACAACGGGAAGACGACGCGGATGACGAGCAGGAGAAGGAGGCAGACAGGCTTGGGGAGGGGGCCTCGGGCCACCGGGGGCGGCGAGGGGGGCGGCCGGGGGCGACCGGGCCGGCCGGGGCCGAAGGCCGGGGGGGGGGGCAGCCGGGGGGGGGGGGGAGGAGGGGGCCGGAGGCCGTGGCCAAGTCGGAGGCGGCCGGGGGCGTGGCGGAGGCGGACGACGGTGCGGCGGGCGGCGGGGAGGCGGGCAGCTGCGAAACAGGAGACAAAGAAAGGGAGCGAAACAGAGGAAAGAGCGAGCGGCTGGTATCGGCCACTGCCGCGCCAAGATGCGTGGCGCGACAAGCGCGGCCAGGTCAGCAACCACGTCGGCCCGGCCGTGGCAGGGCCGGACCAGGTGGCACCCTTGCCGTGCCACCATGCATGGCGCGGCAGTATTGTTTCGCCGCGCCTGCTCTGGTGGCGCGGCCAAAGGTGTTGGTTTTTAAAATAAATTTGGAACGAGGTTATTTTTAAAAATTCTTTTTAAAAAGGGTTAAAAATAAAAAAAAATGGTTGACAATACCGGCCGTTTGGTGTTATTACTATTCTATAGAACGCAATCTCTCCGTTTTCAATGTTGTCGATTAATTTCTCAAGCATATCTCCTTGAAAAGAAGTGAACATTGACCAAAGTTGTTACGTAACATGTAGAAGAATTTGTCCGTACAAGTCGTCACTACTTACAAGTTGCATTCTACTACCATTTCCGCGAGGCACAAGTTGCAGTGCTTGGTTGACGAAGCTGCTCGGGCCATGCATTATACTAAATAACCTTTTCCATTTTCACTGTCACCGTTAATTTCACACGTTTGCTTATAGCCAGCACAAAGGACATATCTCCGTACTTTCTTTGAGACAGCATAAGTCAAACGGTTTGATCTGGTCTGTAGTAAAAAGAAAAGATTTGTAATAATGTAACACTTTTTTTAAAAAAAAGTTAAATAAAATAAAGTCTAGTTATTTCCTTAGTCAAACTATATGAAGTTTACTAAATTTAAACAAACAAACAAATAAATACTAATGAACAAACAAATCTAATGATACTTATTTAATATCATAAGTTCTATAAATGTTGATACTTTTAATATAAATATAGTCAAATTTTAATTCTTTTGACTTAGTCAAATACTTTGGCTTAACAGTAGCGGCTAGCCGTGGTAGGTCTTGCCTCCAACACGGCAACATGGTCATAATAGCTACTTCTCTTTGCTTGAATTTCAATAGTGTTCTATGAGAGAAAATAAGCCGAAGTATGACCGATAAGCCGACTGATTAGTTTTTTGAGACATAAAAAAATTGTATTATATAATAGTTGGGTACATCAACACGTTATAAGCACTCTAGATTATAAAATTGTACTCATGTTGTGGATAGCACAACTTAAAACCTAACCTGATAGATGTTTTACAGTATGGATGGCCGCACAGGTAAACACTCGGCAAATGGATTGAGAACATATATCCAATGAACGATGACCAACATTTCTGTAGACAGAAATGAAGAGTTTCTTCGTTATGGTGTTTTCCTTCTTTTTTACCATCGAAGAATGAGAAAGACTGATCTAAAAAATATTCTCTCTAGTCATTCATCATGACCAGATCTAACCACAACAACAAAAGAGAGAAGAGATCGAAGAAAACTATTCCATGGTAACGACATCATTTCCGGCTTGATGCCACCGTCTGAAAATAAAAATCTTCATATTATCATGTTGGTGAAGATGCTGACGCCAAAGTTATCGCTCTCATCTTCAACAAGGCCGCCATGGAGAAGACGATTTCACCTTCCCCTTAACCGTCACTGGATAATAGGAGAAGTAAGCCTAAGGACTCGATCTACTAGGAAAATCCTATAAAACAATAGATCCTAACTCGCTTTATTAGCCTCCAGCGACATAGTAGGCTTAGCTGATGAGATCAAGATAACAGATAGTAGTGGGTAGAGACGTAGAGTGATGGCAGCTTATCAATGGCGTTAGTGATTGTTATAAAATAGTAATAATTGTTTGGAAAGGCTGAAGAGACCAAATTCGTGGATATCTAAAACAACATGGCTTCAGCAGACATGAGTTTTATGATGAATGCAGTGATGTTTTAGGTCAAAATACACAAACACCGAAGAGAAAGTATAAGTTGATCAAAAAATTAAATTTATAAGAGGAGCTAAAGAAATAATTTACGAGAAAGTTGCGTTTTATATAGGAACAAAGTTTCGCCAACACAAAATTGAACAAACTCTGAATTTCAGCACAATTATTCTTCTCCTAAAATCTAGTGAAGCGAAACAAATACAACAATATAGGTCAATATATCTGTTAAAGTAAGTTTAGGATAAAGTTACAGCTCACTCAACAATATAGGCCAATATATCTGTTAAAGTAAGTTTAGGAGAAAATTACAGCTCACTTTATTGATTAGAAGCAATCCGTCACTTAAATTTTCTCTTCCCCAAATCCGGACTCTCTCCCTATTCTTCTCCAAATCCGGTGGGCTTAGGTCCTGTTTGGTTGAGATGTGGTTGTGGAGAAAAACTGTTGTAGCTGTGAGCTGTGGAAAAACTGCTATAGGCTGGAAGTTGTGGAAAAGCTAAAAGTTGTTTGGTTAAACAAGTATAAAGTACATCTTCTAGTTTTATTTTTTTAAATAATTATGAAAACATTTTTTATTTCACCTATTTTAAAAAGCTGAAACCAAAAGCCAAAAGCAGGGTCAAAGCAGCTTTCAAAAATATACTACGAAAAAACACATGTTTCTGCAAAAGTCACCTCCAGCAGCAACCCCTTTGGGGCCAAAAGTTCAACCAAATAAGGCCTTAGAGCATCCCTAAGAGTTTGCTACGTTAACTTGACATCCACTATTTTTTTGCAAAATAAAAAAATAGTATCCAATAGATCGACATCCCAACTTGACAATTTTACTAACTTAACATCTTCCCTTCCCCAACGCGTACCTTTACACGCACGTATACCAATTGGCAAAAGTAATTAGAAGGATAAAAAATGATTAAAAACTCTTTCCAGGGTTCCAGTTATGAAAGTACCAGAGACAAAGGAAAGGTGGGAGGTCTTGTTTTGGTTTAGATAAAAATTCAGTGTTCACTTTGCAAAAGTGTTTTTGGTTTTGACAAGTCAAAAATAGCAAACTCTTGGAGAAGAGCTCTCTTTTTACTTGACATATTTTTTGGGAGTTGGCAAAACACAAGATTTATCAAGTAAAATATAGAAAACACTTGGAGATGCTCTTAGAAGGGGTTTGGGGGAGGTAGGCATGCCAGACAACAGGAATTGTAGTCGGGCGGCTTCAGGGCTTAGGCGATGGTGGAGACGGTCGAGCCAGGTTGGGCGGGGGTGTCACGGCCGTTCGCCGAAGTCAGAGAAGAAAGTGAATACAGGAGGGGAAGGGAAAGAGGGAGGCCGTCACAGGCGCGGTAGAGTCTTGTCGAAGCTCCATGGTCGCGGCTGCGGTGGTGGAGCTCCGACGAGAATCTACCGCGTCACGGCGGCGGCAGTGGGCGCTGGACGGCGGGCAGTGGGAGGAGGAAGATGAACAATAACCATCTGGAGGAAGAAAAATTCGTGTAATTGCTCACTCGGATGAAATATAGGGTCATGCAAATTGTGGCCAGGATAGTTGCTTCGATGCCCAACTGTCCTTGCTTTGCTAATAAGGAGGGCCTTCTCCTATGGTAGCTCTGCAACTAGAGCGAAAATTCATTATCAACTATATATGATAGCAAAGGGCGAACCCCATAAAATATGCCAGGTGAGCTACGGCATACCCTATAGCGCAGCTTTTATACTTACTTAACACTAGATAATAATTATTTAGATAAATAAATTTGCAACTAGATATTTAGTACACATCTTGTTATCCCAAATTTCCAATGGTAACCCCTTGTCCAAGACAAGAGGTTACTACTTCAAATCTTTGCAGCCTCTTATCTTAGTATGATTTTCCATTTTTATGCCCCCTTTAAAAGTTAACCATAATATATTTCTTTCTTTAGTTTTCATATTTTTATTCCATTCTATTTTGATTTTCAATTTTTATGTCCCTTTTTGATTTTCCATTTTATGCCTGCTTTAAAAATTAATCATAGACAATATATTTCTTTCTTTAGTTCTCATAATTTTATTCCATCTTAATATATCTCGTGAAACCGTGACACTTGCGAGTAATTTTAATTTCTGATCTTTTATCCCCTCTTGATATTAATAACTACTCCCTCAATCCAAATTAATTGTCGTTTTTTGTTTCCGTACCGCAAGTTGGACTCGTTTTGTAGAAAATATATGTAATATTTGATCTCTAAATAAATTTATTTAAAAAATAGATTCAAAGATCTTTCCAATGATAATAATCATGTACCATAAATATTAATATTTTTAAATATATTTAGTCAAAGATGTTTCTTGAGAAGTGAAAATGATAATTATTTTAGAACGAAAAGAGTAGGTGATAGTGTTTTGGATGATTGTCTAGTCATATCCATTGAGCGAGACATTTTCTTCTAAGTGGATAAAGATGATATAATCGAGGCATTCGTGTCATTCAGAAAGCCTCGGGTATACAAGCCAGACAAAGTAGTATTAGTCCAATCTAAGTGGGAGTTTCATCAAAGTTTTATTTGCATTAAATGTGTTGCCACATAAGCATTTTTTATGACACGACAGTGTATTGAAGAAGAAAGAGAGGAAATGACTCTTGACACGAATATTAACTCTCTATGAGTCATGAAATTTAATGCCTATGAAACTCTAGAATAAAACTCTCACTCTCAATGAAGAGTTTCATTTTATTTCAAACAACGCAATAAAACTCACCACTGAGATTGACCTTAATGTATTATAAGTTTCTTTATATCATAATTTGTTATAGTTTCTATCTTAATCTTTAAATTTAAAGCTTATCAAGTTATTTAGTGCACGTGGTTTTACCGAATTGGAATATAATTTTATTCAGTTATATAAGAATTTCTTTTTCAGAATACCCTGTGGTAAAATCCTAGATTCGCTACTAATGATAACATATTTGAAAGAGCTACGAACCATGCATGAAAAGACTGAAAACTAGATTGCTTCTGCTTTCAACAAGATCTACAATCCCCATTTGTAATTATGCCACCATAAGGTTTAGAAGATGCACTTAGTTACAATTATGATCCCAAAGTCTAAAAGAAAAACATAATAACTCCAAGCACTCTTTTTTATGAAAAAATAAAACACAATTACATTCACAATATCTGAATCCTTAGACGTTTATTCGAACCTTCTTCTCGGTTCTTTGACGACCTAACGTCATTGAAAAGAACAACGTTATATGTTTTTTTGATGACTTAACATCATTGAAAAGAACAACCTTATTGTGCAATGGGACCTCTGCCCATTCTTGGCACACTGCCAAAATTATGCTCTATGTTCTTCTCAAAACTCTATGTTCTTCTCCAACTCCGGCGGGCTTAGAAGGGGGTTAGGGGAGGCAGGCAGGCCAGGTGACGGAGATGGTGTGTGAGCGACGGTGGAGACGGTCGGGCTAGGTCGGGGCGGGGACATCGCCGCTGTTCGCCGGAGTCGGAGAAGAAAGTGGTGGCGGGAGGGAGGGGGAGGAGAAGAGGGAGTCCGTCGCGTGAGCGATCCCACGGCAGTGGAGCTCAGACGAGACCCTACCATGTTGTGGCGGGGCGATGGGACTTGGATGACGGTGAGTGTCAGGAGGAAGATAAACAGTAACCATCGAGAGAGAGAAATTCGCGCGATGGCTCACTCGGGTGACATATAGACAGATCCTTTTATTTTAACCTGGTCATGCAAGCTAAGCTAGGATAGTTGTTGCTTGATTGGTATGCCTAATTGTCCTTGCTTTGCCAAGAATGGTCTTCTCTTATGGTAGCCCTGGAACTACAGCGAGAATTCGTTATCGACTATATATGATAACATATTTTAAAGAACTACCAACCATGGAAAACTAGGCCGCTTCTGCTAATTTTGACAAGATCTACAATCTCCATTTGTAATTATGCCACCATAAGGTTTAGGTGATGCACTTAGTTACAATCATGATCCCAAAAGTCTTAAAGAAAAGCATAATAGCTCCAAGCACTCTTTTTTTGAGTACAAAAACGGAACACGATTACAATACTTTAACATACGCTTATAACATCTGAATCTTTATACGTATATTCGAACCTTATCGTGCAACAGGACCTCTGCCAGAATTATGCTCCATCTCAAACGTAGTGCTGATCTGGCTCACGTCAGTTGGCTGGCTATCAGCCGCGTACGCGTCGTAACCGGAGTAGTTGGGGTCACTGCTGCTGCCGCTATAGAAGATGCCCCCTGTGCCACCACCACCACCACCACC
The DNA here is from genome assembly GCA_009763385.1 of Coix lacryma-jobi var. lacryma-jobi. NCBI lineage: Eukaryota > Viridiplantae > Streptophyta > Magnoliopsida > Poales > Poaceae > Coix > Coix lacryma-jobi. Next base: position 4,362,341 of record CM019826.1, read on the forward strand.
ACCACCGGTGCGGCGCCTCTCCTCGAGCTCAAGGCATTCCTGCAGCTGTGCCACCACGTCGGTCATCGTAGGTCGTTGCGCCGACACCTGCATGGTGCACTTGAGCGCGATGTCTGCGGCCTTCCACACGCTGTTGACGTCGTACTCGCCGCGCATCCGTGCGTCCACGACAGCCTCGACGTTGCCCCGTGCCAAGCGCCGCCGCACCCATTGGATGATGTTGGTGGGTTCTGGGTCAGATAGGATGATGGGCCGCCTCCCTGTGACCAGCTCTAGAATAACGACGCCAAAGCTATAAACATCGCTCTTGGTTGTTGGTTGCATAGTTGCCTGATACCTAACAAAATGGAAGTTTAGGTTGCATAGTTGCTCTGACAATGAAAATTCTGAGAGATTCGATAGCAGGTACTGGATTCACCACATACTCTGGATCAACGTATCCGGGTGTACCAACGAGAGTATTCGTGGCAATCTGAGCTTCGTTGTCAAGATTGAAAGCCTTGGAGAAGCCGAAATCAGCAATCTTGGCCTCCAGTTTCGCGTTCAATAGAATGTTAGTTGCCTTCACATCCCTGTGAATGAGAGGTGGGTTGCAACCCTTGTGCAGATACTCCAGACCTGCAATACATTATTATTTACTCTTCCAGCAAAACCAAAACTCCAATATCATTAGCCTAGAAAGTAATAGTTCAAGGACCTTGATAACTCCAATAATGTCCCTTAGCTTTGATGTGGATGTAGATATGCTATTCTGATGTGGACCTTCGTGATGCTTGAATTGGATATAGAAATTAAGGAATGAGATGATGTGATCCCCTATTTTTTTTATTGAATACTGAATGAAATGTGAAGCATGGCAGTTGTACGCATGATGAGACGACAAAGTTAGGACATTTCCACTTAAGGGTTTGTTTCGATACGTTGAGGTGGATTGAAGTCCCGCTTAAACTACATTACACTCCAATCCACGTCGGCACATGTGGATTGAGAGGAATACAAAGATCTAAGCAAGGTCTAAATGGTAAGTACAGTAACAGTGACCAAAAGGTTTGGATCTTTAATTGACCACTTGCAAGTTTGAGGACAAGAAAATGCAAATTGATAGTTCAAACACATAAGTGACATCTCCAGATAAGTTTAATAAGCATTAGTATATTCATCACAAACAAGTACCTTGAGCTGAATCCAGTGCAATTCGGAGCCTCTGCCACCAGGTTATGCATCTTCCATTGCGACCATTTCCTATATGAATGAACCGACACACGAGAAATTCATATCAACAGAATATCAGTTAAATCTTGTGTTATAAAAAACACTTCAATCTGGGCAGTCCAAAGCATAGTTTAGCCCGCTATAGCCTTTTGAGACATGGTGCCGCTATTTGTGTTCATGTACAATTTAGCCGCTACATGCTGCTATAGCTCCGTTGTTAGCTGTTTTAGAGGCGTGCCGCTAAACGGTTTAGCCCGCTATTTAAAACATTAGTCCAGAGTACTAATTGCCTAGATTGAAGTGTTTTTCTCAAATCAAACTCATTTATCTCTGACTATTAATTGACTTCTATTCTTTTATAAAGATTATATATATGCTGGAGACTCTATATATATACCGGAGACCATATCCATTGCACTAATGACTTAATACTATTTGATCGGTGGAAGTACCTGCAATCTGCTCCTGTAGGGTGCCTTCTGACATGTGCTCATAGACAAGTGCCATGTACTGTCCATCCTTGCAGTAACCGATCATGGAAACGAGATTTCTATGATGGATCCGTGTTAAGATCTGGGCCTGAACAAGGGATCAAGACTGTTCAAATTCCTGCAGTATTGCAGTAACCTTCCTAAAAAAAAAATCTTGATGCGATGCAAATTCTGAAGACATTCTACCTCTAAGAGGAACTCCCTGACACCCTGGTTGGAAGACTCAGACCGCAGCTTGACTGCCACCTGAGTGCCATCCTCCAAGAAACCATTGTAGACTTTCCCAAAGCCTCCTCGGCCGAGCACGCGCTGGAACTTGTTTGTGATCCTCTCCAGCTCCTTGTACGTGAACCTGCGGTTCTCAAGCACCAACGAGCTCTGCGGTGGCAGTGGCGCTGGTGCTGGTGCATGGCCCATCGGCCTCTCGTTTTGAGGATTCACAGTGTTGGTCGTCGATCCTGAGTAGTGGGCACATACAAAACAGACGTCAGTTTTGTGTTCAGGATGGGCAAATTGCTACATGAGACAGTTGATGCTTGTCACCTTGTTCTTTTCTTCTTCGTCTCAGCAAGAGGTAATAGAGTAGTGCTGCCACTGATACTATCACCACAACCAGAACTACAGGGACGGCAATGTACACAGCAAGCTTATTGCTCGTGGCCTTTGCCGGTTGACATGAACCGGCGTTGGTGCAAAGTTCCGGATTATCGGCATATCTACAGACGAATGAAATAAAAAAACAGTTTTGATTTAAGTGAAACTGGTTCAATTCAACTGGTTCTTCACTTAATACTATGATGCATGAAACAGATAAATCAACCGTAGAGTTAGGGATCCATCTTCCATTCTCTTGAGAAGTCCCTGGGGAATTGATCCACTCAGCTGGTTGCTTGTCAAATCTCTGAAAATGAACGAATGCTAGTGATGTGAGCCAACAAACAGGGGGGAGGATCGGGCTCGAAATATTTGAAGTTATTAGTAACTTACAGAACTGTTAGTGAAGGTAATTGTGAGAGGGAATTAGGAATTGAGCCGGTCAAGTTGTTGTGTGACAGATCCCTGCAACATAGACATGTGTTTGACTCTCTTTCTTTTTTGCATGGATTGGTTCATTACAATTTACAGGGTTGAAATGGGGCAAAAAAAAACACGTACAATTTTTTGACTGCCTTGAGATTTGCAAAAGAAGACGATATATCGCCGTCCAGGCCACTGAAGGATATATTGCTGCAAAACATCCAACAATTCAGTTTAACCATAGGTTTTCTCCTATCTAGCTATCCTGTTTTTTGAGATACTATCATATATACTAACCACTCCCTTCTTGTCCCAAATACATGACATCTTGGACAAGATCATGTCAAATAGAGCTTCAAACTTCTTTGGCTAAGTAACTTTTAGATATACTATTAATAGCAGGAGTGGATAATTTTGATACATCTTCAGAGGATTGGTTTAGTTTTTTTCATAATGATAAAGATTGGTTAGATGCAAATTTAGGGTGTTTTTAGATTATCTTTTATAAAGACAAATAATAATGTGGTAATTTAGATACATGGGCTCTTTTAGATTATCTTTTGTAATGACATAGTCCATCCGTATAGGAAATAGATGACGTTTTGGACATCGACACAGTCTCCAGAGTATAACTTTGACTCCCTTTATAAAAAACTATTTACAAAAAATGATATATGTATATTTTTATGAAAGTATTTTTCAAGACAAATTCATTCATATGTTTTTTATATTTTCAAACTCAATAACTTAAAAGTTATTTATGATTTATATTCTCAATGTTTGACTAAAACCTTGTCCAAAACGTCATCTATTTCTTATACAGAGGGAGTATGTGAATAATTGAGATGTAGATTCAGAGGTTACTTTATGTTATGTACTTATATTTCATCATAATAAACTAATTCTTTTAGAAAACAATCAACCATGATTAGAGCCTACTAAACTAATGGCTACATGTTTTTTATTTTATAAGAAATTTGGTTTGATTTTTTTCTAGCAAGTATAGTACTCCCTCAATTCCAAATTATAAGACATTTTAGCTTTTCTATATACATAACTTTTGTTATATGGTCAGATATACACTATATCTAGATGTATAATAAAAATAATGTATCTAGAAAAGCCAAATCGTCTTATTATTTCGAATGGAGAAAATGGTATTAACGTGGAGTTTCCGTTAGGAGCTTCTTACTAGTAATTAATTAGCAATAGTAAGATTTGAGAAAGTCATAAGTCAATTGGATTTTTTTAAATATGTTTGAATATGACTTAAACATTAAATAAGAGTGTAGCTATTCTTCTTTCTTTTGTTTTTTCAATAGAACGGAGGTCATAGCAGACCATTCCTTGCGATCATGTAATGTCAAATTGTCAACTGTCATTAGCGTTGGGCCCAATTTAATTTTCTGCACAAACTCACTCCGCTAACAAATTGCGTGCGGTCAACTTGTTGGAATTTTAATGACAAATTGACTTTTATTATGATTTTTGATACCGGAGTATGTTAATTTTTGCTTGTGCCAATGTAACATGGAGAAATAAATTTCAAGATTCATAATGAATGTTTAGATAGATGTAGAAAACACATGTCTTGTTTGGATGTTTCTAGATGGACTTTTTTTTACAACAATTTTAGATGGACTTTAAACCACCTCAATCCACATCAACACACGTGAGTTGATGTGACGACTACATCCAAATAAGACATTACTTGTATACATCTCAATCTACATGTGTTGGAGTAGATTAGAGTAGAACTTAAGATTTATTTGGTTGCACAAAATTATACCTTGATCCACGTGATTTGAGAGAGGTTAGGGTGGAATTTAGTTAAAGTTCCACTCTAATCCACGTGAACTAATGTGAATAATCTATGTGCAGCCAAACATGTCCTTATTTGTAACTATTTTTCATCTCAATCCACTCCAATGCATCTAGGTTGAGAGGTGGATATACAAGTGCATCCAAGTAACACCTTGTGATAAATACTTACACGCCTGTGATTCTCGGAGGATCAGATACAGCATCACTGCAAGTCAACCCGTCCCATGCATAAATCTTAGGACTACACGGGTCACCGGCCCAGTTCTTCTGCAGCCGATAATTCGTCTTGATGTCCATGATGGCAGATACTGTTAATAATTGCTCTCAAGTTGTTACAGTTAGTGGCATATATACTGTTCGTTAATCATGCTCAAGCCTCAAGTACATCTGCAACTGTAAGAACATACGTACCGTCCGAGGAATCCGTGACGGCGTTGGTGGTGGAGATGACCGAGAAAATCTCGATGGCGTTGATGAAAGGCGGTAGCGTGGAGTTGGAGGTGGCGTTGATGAAGACTTTATACTCAGTGGACAGCTCCAAAGGAGCGATGCTGTAGATGGAGTCAGAGGAAAGGTAGTCTGGCATGAAACCAGACTTCGACTTCGACCACTGCCTGTCGTTGATGGTGACGATGAACTTGCGCAAGGCATTGCTAGACAGGAGCTGCAGCTCGGAGAAGTGCATGATGGCCATATACTCCGGCGTCGGATCCTTGGGCTGCGGCACGGACTCCCAGAAGAGGTAGATGCTGTTGGATCCGTTACGCGCAGTGATCGCTGTCTGCATCACCATGGACGGCGCCTCGAATGGGTCGTCTTTTAGGTTTTCCACTGTCCTCGTCGTCGATATCACGTCCCAGACGGCGCTGTCGACCCGAGGGTACCATACTCTGTCGCGTGGATCATCAGGGTACCTAGTGTTTTTTTAGTAAGGAATCAGGATACCTAGTCAACCAGTGATTTTTCGAGGCCATGAAGAAATTTCGCGCCTTTATCGGATCGATAAGACCACGTGATTAAAGATGAGTCATGGAGTGGGATCTCTTTTGCTCACCTGACAATCTCATCGCCCCCGAAGTTGATCCGGTTGAACAAGGCCAGGCCCTGCGTCGCGTTCGCTTGCGGGTAGAGCGAGCTCTTGAGCGGCCTCAGCTCCAGCGCGGAGATGAACGGCGTTCCTGAGCCGATGTTCACCAGGCAAACCTGCACCGAGTCGTCGGGCGCGACGAGGATGGCCTCCTCCCTCACCAAGCCGTCCGCTCTTGAGACGTTGACCATGGTCCAGAAGTTGACGCCGGCGTAGAGGTCGAAGATGGGCGGCCTGTTGAGCCCGTCGTAGTTGCCGTACAGGAACTCGGCTCGGAGGAGGTACTTGAGCCCTGCCACGGGGAGCCGGAGCGTGTAGCAGTTGCGCGTGCCGTTGGGGAAGCTACGCAGGTTGAGGTGGCGCTTCCTGAACCTCGTCGCCGTGAACTCCACCGAGATGTTGTGGTTGGAGCCGGCGTCGGTGAAGCCGGCGTCCGGGGCGTACGACAGCTTGGTGGTGTCGTCCACGGAGTTCGCCGTCCCCGGCAGACCGCAGTCTATGCTGATGAAACCTGCAACGCAACCGCGCAGTACCTTCCGTGTTCTTCAATCGTGCATGCGCATGGCCGCACATGCATGCAGCTGATGATCGAGTTGCATGTGCATCGTGCACAGCAGCACGGGAGAGGATGATCTCTCAAGCATTATATAAAAGTGAAACCATCGAGATAGATGATGAGCATACCATTGTTGTCTGGCTGTGCACGCGCTTGAAGTACCCCGGCGGCGGCGGCAGCGGCGAGGCCGATAAGCAGCACCCACGACGATGTTGCCACCATTCTTCTCGCAGTTGCGGTTCCTCACTTTGCGCAAGCATCTAGCAAGCAGCCAAACAAGCTATATATTGTCTTAATTAACTTCATCTCTACATACTATATCTTATGTTCTCTTCGTTCCAAACTATAGACGTCTTGACTTTTCTACATACACCCTTAAACATAGATAATAAAAGCAATGTATCAGAGCCAAAATATATTATAATTTGGAACGGAGGTGTTGACACCCCAAAAAATGTCAAATTGGGCTATAACAATGAGTTTTTGCCATCAAGAATATTGAAAAATATTAAGTGGCTCGGCTACAGAGCCCGACCCGTTCAAACCGGACAGGCTCATTTCAAAGTTTCCATGTCTAATCTAAGTCGATTTATTTTCAAAACAGTTTTGAACCTATTTACACGTGGAAAACTTAGAGATTATATTCTGGACATAGTATGCTACTCGATAAGACCACCCCCATTTATACAATCAGAAGGTCACGACCAATTGAGAAACCCAACTTCAAATCGTTAAAAAACACACTTACTACTCTTTTACCCCTAACTCTCTCTCTCTCTCTACATTGTTGTTCATTTGTTCGTCACATCTCTCAACATGATTCGGCGGTGTTCTAGACAACCTTGCCAACCCTAGGACAACCCCTACATGTTTCTCCTCGACCGGTCTTCTCATGAAGTGTTTGGGAGTCTACCAGACGAAGAACAAGCTACAAATCATCCTAACCGGATTGTCGTTCAGTTTCATTTTTGTTGCATTCTTATTGTAATCAAGGACATGATAGCCTTTGTTGGTGTGTGACCCAATTCAACATCAACGGGAGGGAATAACTACTATTCAAATTTAGTCTCATAAAACATGTCATGCATTCTAGCACTTAGACATCCAAAGAAAGGGAGCATGTACCTTAAATTAACCTCTTTCGCATACAATCGTAAGTTTGAGTAGCCCTTAAAAACTAGAACAACCTCTAATTAATTAAAGGGATCCATATATCAATGGATTCGGTCTTTCTTTTATTTTATCATGTAATCCCCATAGGAATGATTGATTGTGATCCTTTGTCTCTTATCTCTCACTCCCTTTCTCTTCTCTTCTCTTCTCATCTCTTCTCTTCTCTTCGCTTCTCTTCTACTCTCCTCACCCCTCTCTCTCCCTCATGCTCCCATGTTGATTTCCATCTCTAACTTGGGTACCCTTGGCCGTGACCCCAAGCATCGAGATCAGAATTCTGAAAGGTCCTAAATGGCTAGAGGGGGAGGGTGAATAGCCTAATAAAAATTCTACAACAACAGTAGACAACTTTGTTAGTAAACTAAAAGGCGAAGCAAAGGTTGCGCTAGCTTTAAGTCAAATGCAAGCCACCTATTCACAATTCTAGTTAATTATGATCTCTATGTCCACACAAAAACTAGGTTGCTAGATTACTACTAGATTGGTAAAAGAACAAGAGAATATATTATGCTACACAATAAATAATGAGTCTAGCAACAAATAGATATTAATTACAACTAGCAATTGAGAAACAATGTAACTACAAAGGATAGAGAGATGTATACCGAGCCGGCAAGTGATCAATACAAAGATAACCAATGAAGTCCTCGGGAACAATATGACTCAAGATTTTTCGCCCGAGGTTCACTTGCTTGCCGACAAACTACGTCCTCATTGTAGCGATTCACCCACTTGGAGGTTCACGAGCTAATTGACATCACACGCCAAAGCCTCAATAGGGTGCCGCACAACCACACCACAAGATGGAGATCCACAAGCTACGAGCAATCCACTAGAGTTACCTTTCGCGATCTACCGCGGGGAAGGTACAAGAAACCCCTCACAAGTCACCGATCGGAGCCGGAAACAATCACCAACTTCCGCTCAACGATCCTCGCTGCTCCAAGCCGTCTAGGTGTCGGCAAACACCAAGAGTAACAAGAGAAAAACGCAGCGAAACACGATCACCAAGCGCCTCTAGATGAACACACTCATGCAATGCACTTGACTCTCCCAATCTCTCTCAATATGATGAACAATCAATCAAATGGAGTGGGAGATGTTTGGCTAGGCTCACAATAGAGTTTAGGCAATCCAAATATCCAAGAGAGTGAGCCCAAACCGGCCACACGCCTTATATAGAGCCCCCTCTTAAGAGAAGGTCGAAACCCCCAAACGTTCATAATCTGCAGGGCCATCAGACGCTCCTTTGCATTGGATGCCCGACCAGCGTCCGATGCCTGGATTATCGTCACGCGTCCCCTTTCATTCAACTGTAGCCGCCAGATCCCAACGGCTAGATTCCAACGTGCGCCGTTAATGTTACATTGGACGCTGCATGAGACGCATCAGTCCAGCGTCTGATGATCTGTTAGAGATCACAACGGCTAGTTGCGCCACAACGGACGCTCGCACAGAGCCACATCGGACGCTACAGGACCATTGTCCGATGTCTATGCAGAGAGCATCCAGAGAGCTCCTGCGGACATCATACGTGTCCGATGAAGCCGCATTGGATGCTCCCCAACGTTCGATGCTCCCCTGAGAGCAACCCTAGGACACGTCATCGACATCGGACTCAACAATAGTGTTTTCCCAGTGTTCGTTGCCTGCGTCCGATGCTATTAAGTCAGCTCAGCTCAGCTAGGGTTTGCCATCAGACGCTACCCCAACGTCTGATGCCCATCAGACTAGCGTCTGATGCTCTTTAGAGAGCACGAAATCAATCTCCACTTCGTCCCTTGTGCAAAAGTGTTAACTCCACCAAGTTTCCACTACTTGTGTACGTGAGTTAGCATTTATCAAGCACTTTTCCAAGAGACGTTAACACAAACTAGATTCTAAATGCACATGCAAAGTAAGATCATCTAGTGACACTTTGATAACCGCATTTCACAAACGAGTTCCACTCCTCTTAATAGTACGACTATCAATCCTACATGTGATCACACTCTCTATAGTGTCTTGATCACTAAAACAAAATAGCCCTATGCATATACCTTTGCCTTTAGCCCATTTTGTTTTTCTTTTTCTTCTTTTCCAAGCATTGGAGCCTTTGATCACCATCATGTGGACATCACCATCTATCTAGCTCCATCACTTGGTGTTGGACCAACCTATCTCATACACACTTAAGCATAGGGTTAGTCCAAATAGGTTTCATCAATTATCCAAAACCAAACTAGGGCTTTCAATTCCTCTATGGCCGGGAGCACTACGGGTTGGGTACCCCATCGTCAGACCCATCATGACCGGATGAAGGAGTATCTAGGGTTCTACATGAGCTTTGGTCTATTAAAGACAAACAATTAGAGGACTAACAAAGTTTATGAGATGTGAAAGTGCATTCGCCCCCATTGTGGGTTTTGGCTAATTAATGACAATCAAATTAGGGACTAACGGATTTATAAAAGCATATATGCAGGTGTAACACCTCTGGTGTTTAAGCATGTAATTAACTTGACATATCATCATTAGCATCATTAATCATCTTGATCATGATTTCATGTGTATGCATTTGCTTAGTGTATCATTTTATGTGATGTACCTCTATTGCAAAAACCCTTATTAGCCCACTTCTTCCTATAGGGGCAAAATGGTAATTTCACCTCTGTGCCTAGTTCTATGTAATTCTTGTTCAAATTTAGTGCCTTGATGTTTGCTGCTTTGATCAAAGTTCAAAAAATCAGATTTGATTTGAATATTCCTTTTGCAAAACCCTAAATTCCCAAATCCTGGATTTATTCCCTTTTTGATAACTTTTTCAAAATTCAAAATTTTGAATTGGTTCAAAAAGCAAAGTTGTGAATCTGACCTAGAGGAACAACTTTGGTATTTACAGATTTCCATGTTTCTATATAAAATTTGAAGTAATTTCAAATTTATTCAAATTCCAGTTTTTGTCCTCTTTTCAGTTTTAAAAATTTATTCAAAAACTATTGAGTTTCAGAGAAAGTGTATATTAGCAAAGTTATAGGTTTTGTCAAATGGAACAACTTTCATATATCAAGATTTTCAAGTTTCAGTTTGAAATCCAAAGTGATTTTGATTTGAATCAAATTTGAAAAGTGTTCCCTTTTCTGTTTTTGAATGTAGTTCAAAAACTTTTTGGAATTTGAAAATATTCATATTGACAAAGTTGTAGATCTCTTTTTTCTGAACAACTTTGGTGTTTTGAGTTTTTGTCGTACAGTTCAAATTTTGGGAGATTTTTGCAAAATCCAGAGTTCAGCCAAAAAGTCAAACCCTAAGACCTAGCCTGTTCATCTTCCACCTACAGCTAGGGGGCCCCGGCCATGGCCGCGCGACAGCGCCGCCTGCGCCACGCGCGCCTGGCAGCCGCACGCCGCCCCCGACTTGTCGCCCGCGCCCGCGACATCTCTTTCGCACCCGCACGCGCACAGTTGACCTCCGCCCGTCCCCCACTGTTTCCCGCGCGTCGCCGCCGCGTGGCCGTCGCCGGCGAACGCACGCCCGAGCCCCGGCTGCACGCCGTCCTTCCCGCCAGAGCGCAATCGAGTGCGCACGATCTCGCCGAGCTTATCCACCCACCCCCGCGCTCTCTACCGTCCCATAGCCGCGGCTATATAAGCCGCCGGAGCTTCGACCTCCGCATCCACCTCCGCCACCGTGGCCAGACTACTCCAGACACTCCGCCTCTCCACCAGCTAGCCCGAAAGCTCCGCCGTGAGCTCGTGAAGCTTTCCCACCCTTCAATTTCACCTTCCCCGCCTCCGTTTGCCCGGCGTAACTCCATCTTCCCAATCTCCGACGGTACCCCGGCGAACTCGGGTTCGTCAAATACTTCCCCTCCGGCCACAGATACCTTCTCCCGACCCCCGTGTCGTGTTCCTCGGTTTCGCGCGACTCTAACCCGGCCCTTGCGGTCGCGTATGCTGCGCAGGACCGCCGGATCGCCGGAGCGCCGCCGCTGTCGTCTTCTCCCTCGAGCGTGCCGAGCCTCACCCTCGAGCACAAGCCGAGTCTCACCCCTCGAGCAAAAGCCGAGCCTCACCCTCGAGAACGAGTCGAGCCTCACCCTCGAGCCCTGCCTCCGACACGTGGTAAGCATCCGAGCCTTCGGTCTCTGATTCCTCTCCGCTTCGCCCGAGCCCAAGCCTCGGCGAGCGCGTGACCCTCCGTTTCGCCCGAGCCCTCCCAGTCAGGTCTCGGACGGAGGCTTGTTTTTCCGTCTCGCCCGAGCCCAAGCCTCGGCGAGCGCATGCCCTCCGCTTCGCCCGAGCCCAAGCCTCGGACGGAGGCTTACTTCTCCGTCTCGCCCGAGCCTTCGGGCCAGGCCTCGGACGAAGCTATCGCTCCCGTCTCGACCGAGCCCCGCGCGTTTCGCCCGAGCCCCGCGATTCGCCGAGCCCGGCCTAGAAGGAGCACAGTGCTCTTTTCTTTTTCTGAGAGTTGTGAATAGTGTTCTGTTTTCTCTTTTTTGTATGATTTTCTGTGTGCATCCAAAAAATTCTGAAATTTTTGTGGTAGACTCTTTATGCTCTGAAGTATTTTATAAAAATATGAAACTTGAGTTTTGTGCAAAGTTTTAAAAATGTAAAATTCCCCTTTTAATTGAAAAATGAAGGTTTTGGTATTTTTGGAGTATGTTCTATAACTCCAAAAATCATGAGACAAATTTTTGTGACCTTTTTATGACATGCTGAACCTCTGGTAAAATTTTGAAGTCTTTTGGAGCAAGTTGATTTTTGAGCTTTTATTTTAATTGTTAAATAGTGCCTTTTGCTAATTAATGACTGATTTTATTTGAGCACCTTAATGACCTCCAAAAATTATGAAATTTGTTTTACCATCTGTTTATGCCATAATTAACTTATGTGATTAATTTGGTAATTTTTGGAGCAACTTCATAAAATGACCTTTTTAATTAATTTAGGAAAATAGAAAAAGTGATTAGTGTTGGTAATAAGTGTTTGATGATGTGATCTTTGGATTGTTTGATGTTCATAGACCCATACCCCTCTGGTCTATGATGTTTGTGATGCCTTGTGATGATTATGCTTAAGCCATATAAAAGTTGCTTAATAAAGTTAGCTAATATTGCTAGAAAGGGTTAAGTAATCTTTTGTCCACTTTAACAACCACTTATTCTTTGCAAAACTGTACTCTAGTTTTATCCTGCACTTTGTTCATACTAGCATACTCATGTGCATGCATCATTGCATACGTATAGTGACCGAGGAAGAAGGCCCTGAAGTCGAGGTAGCCACCGAAGGATCTGTCCCCGAGGCAACCCCGAGCTCCGACACCTACACCACCAACCCCGAGTCCGTCCTTTTTGCCATTCAAGGCAAGCCCCGGTGCATTTAACCCTTCCATTTATAAAATGTTTTCCTTAAATGCTTTTGAGTTAAATTACTGCATTAGGTTATAGGAGTTGTGTGATGACCTATTGCCTCCTGCATTATTTACCTCCACCAAAGGATCCACCCGCCTTGTTTTAAAAAACTATTTGCAAAATGCTTAGTGATGCTATATAATAGATTTGCAAAAATGCCAATTTCAAAAGTGTGATCACTTAAGAATCTTTATGGGATTTTGGCTTTACTCCCACTATTGGCTAAGTATCTGATCCGTACTTAGTCAATGGGAAGGAGAGGTTGTCCTTGCGTACGGTGCCGTCATGTTGTAGTCCGGGACTCAACAGTTGACACCGACCGGGACAGGGTTGAAAAACCGACAGGACCTGTACTCTTGGGTTAGAGGCCCGAGGTGCTTGTCGCTGGCGGAAAAATGTAGGGACCATCCGTATGGGGGCCTGCTGGTCAAGACTTGTAACTATTCACATACTACGGAAAGCTCTGGCTCCGAGAAATCCATTATTGGACCGACAACCGCGCACTGGGAGTGGAGAGATGGCGGAGGTAGCATGTACCCACGTGGGTTAGAGGCCCGGATTGGAGTGGTGTACTGTACTTCCGGGTGGCGTAGGACCGGGCCCAATCTTGGAGGAATCGTGGTAGACGAGTTGGCATATGCAAGCTTGGGTGCTACATATGCAGTGTGAATAGGGATCCTCAGCTGAGTATTCTTTATCCGGATTAACGTTGCTCCTCGGTTATGGAGACTTGGTCCACTGACTGTCAACGGAGAGTGGTTCTCAACTAGGAATGTTTTGAAATGTAAAATGAATCATGAATGATGAAGAACTGAGGAATACTTGAACCTTTCCAAAATAACAACAAGTTTTACAAAATGCTTTTTCTGCAAATTTCTCGATCTTGTTCAAGCCTTACCTAAGCCTTTCATTCCTGAGTCTCCTCCCCTTTTTCTTTGTCGGGTAAGTCTTGTTGAGTACCCCAGTACTCAGGGTTTGTTAACCCCTGTTGCAGGTTTCTAATAGGTGGCGTTGATCCTAATCATGTCAGTGGGCTTGACGTGATCTGGTTGTTCCTCATCTCCAACTTAGGTACTCCGCCTAAGTGTGGTTCTGTAATACTACTCTACTTCCGCAACACCAGTTATTTTTATGTAAAAGTAACATCTTCATAATTTGTAAAGTCTATCTATCTTGCTTTCGCACTCCGATGGTATTTTGTATCAACTGTTGTAATGTTGTGATTAATCCAACCTTCATGATGATGGTCCTGTGGCTCGTGGATAATTCGGGGTCTCCGCAGGGACACCCGACGGATCATTCCAGTAACGTGTTTCATTTGCACAGTCATTGGGCTCCGTATGACGATGACGTGTGCAGGTGGGCCACATTATTGGGCGGTTCTGCCACAGAATGGTATCGGAGCAGGATTGTCATCAAGGGAAGACTGGTTGCAACATTACTTTTGAAAAACTTCAAAATGATTTCTTAACCTAAAAGTTTTTGGAAGTAACAAATTAAAAATGATCCTTCCCTAAGTTTCTTGCTTTGCTGGAAGACTTCGTGAAGACTATACTAGTGATTCCGACAGAAGGTACCAAGTCAGTGAAGCTAGTATATAAAGTATAGCCCTATATCTAACTAACAGGTGGAGACGGAAATCTCCTGTCAGAGAGAGGTCGTATAAGGCGAGCATGCATCATATCATACATAATGTTAAAATGTGCTTCTTCTCTAAATTCTAAAAAAAACAGCTATGATCCCCGATGGCTGATCGTCCCTAAATTCCGTTACCCTTGCTACTTTGCTCCATAAGTTCTAATCCTTGAGAACTTTTGGATATCTTCCATACACTCTACCACATAAAAGTCAGAACCAGGGCAAATCTTTGGTTCTTCCTTGATATGTGTGTGTCATGCCTTGAATTGGCACATACCATTTGCTGATGTCGTGTAAACGACGAATGGTGGTTGAAAGTTACTAAAATTGTGTTCTTTGAAAGGACCGTGATCCATGGACCGGATAAAAGTGTAGGAACCTGGAGTCACCTATGGACAGCCACCATAGGGAGTTACTGTCAGGTGCTCGCTAATATACAGGCCTATCGTCATGATTCTTTCTAAGTCCACCGTTAAAGTGCTTTCATTTCTGGATGCCCGAAAGGGAATTCAAAGCCACTTTCCTTGTAATTATGACCAATCCCTGCTTTTGGTTATAATTTCCCTCTTTATGGGATGAGAGTTATAGAAGTTATGCTCTATTATGGTGCCATAATTGGTGACCACGATGCCGCGACGGAACCCGAAGAATCTTGTGTGCCGAGTTGCACAAGTTTTCCGTTGGGTGCGCGCAGGTATCGAAGTCTACAGTTATGATCCAATATAGCCCGTAACTAATATACGCTCTCTCTTGGCTCTTGATATTTTTTTCCTTGCTCCACTCAAAAATCCCCTACCTTGCTACTTGCAACCGTGTTCTGATCCCGGTTGTAATCCTAACCCTAACCCAGTTGCCTTGTGAACTCCTTGCGAGTAAACAAGTATGACACATTTCCTTTTCCATTACTCAACCCTAGCCTTTAAAGCACTTCTTAAATCTCGGGACGAGATTTCTTTTAGGGGGGAAGACTGTAACACCTCTGGTGTTTAAGCATGTAATTAACTTGACATATCATCATTAGCATCATTAATCATCTTGATCATGATTTCATGTGTATGCATTTGCTTAGTGTATCATTTTATGTGATGTACCTCTATTGCAAAAACCCTTATTAGCCCACTTCTTCCTATAGGGGCAAAATGGTAATTTCACCTCTGTGCCTAGTTCTATGTAATTCTTGTTCAAATTTAGTGCCTTGATGTTTGCTGCTTTGATCAAAGTTCAAAAAATCAGATTTGATTTGAATATTCCTTTTGCAAAACCCTAAATTCCCAAATCCTGGATTTATTCCCTTTTTGATAACTTTTTCAAAATTCAAAATTTTGAATTGGTTCAAAAAGCAAAGTTGTGAATCTGACCTAGAGGAACAACTTTGGTATTTACAGATTTCCATGTTTCTATATAAAATTTGAAGTAATTTCAAATTTATTCAAATTCCAGTTTTTGTCCTCTTTTCAGTTTTAAAAATTTATTCAAAAACTATTGAGTTTCAGAGAAAGTGTATATTAGCAAAGTTATAGGTTTTGTCAAATGGAACAACTTTCATATATCAAGATTTTCAAGTTTCAGTTTGAAATCCAAAGTGATTTTGATTTGAATCAAATTTGAAAAGTGTTCCCTTTTCTGTTTTTGAATGTAGTTCAAAAACTTTTTGGAATTTGAAAATATTCATATTGACAAAGTTGTAGATCTCTTTTTTCTGAACAACTTTGGTGTTTTGAGTTTTTGTCGTACAGTTCAAATTTTGGGAGATTTTTGCAAAATCCAGAGTTCAGCCAAAAAGTCAAACCCTAAGACCTAGCCTGTTCATCTTCCACCTACAGCTAGGGGGCCCCGGCCATGGCCGCGCGACAGCGCCGCCTGCGCCACGCGCGCCTGGCAGCCGCACGCCGCCCCCGACTTGTCGCCCGCGCCCGCGACATCTCTTTCGCACCCGCACGCGCACAGTTGACCTCCGCCCGTCCCCCACTGTTTCCCGCGCGTCGCCGCCGCGTGGCCGTCGCCGGCGAACGCACGCCCGAGCCCCGGCTGCACGCCGTCCTTCCCGCCAGAGCGCAATCGAGTGCGCACGATCTCGCCGAGCTTATCCACCCACCCCCGCGCTCTCTACCGTCCCATAGCCGCGGCTATATAAGCCGCCGGAGCTTCGACCTCCGCATCCACCTCCGCCACCGTGGCCAGACTACTCCAGACACTCCGCCTCTCCACCAGCTAGCCCGAAAGCTCCGCCGTGAGCTCGTGAAGCTTTCCCACCCTTCAATTTCACCTTCCCCGCCTCCGTTTGCCCGGCGTAACTCCATCTTCCCAATCTCCGACGGTACCCCGGCGAACTCGGGTTCGTCAAATACTTCCCCTCCGGCCACAGATACCTTCTCCCGACCCCCGTGTCGTGTTCCTCGGTTTCGCGCGACTCTAACCCGGCCCTTGCGGTCGCGTATGCTGCGCAGGACCGCCGGATCGCCGGAGCGCCGCCGCTGTCGTCTTCTCCCTCGAGCGTGCCGAGCCTCACCCTCGAGCACAAGCCGAGTCTCACCCCTCGAGCAAAAGCCGAGCCTCACCCTCGAGAACGAGTCGAGCCTCACCCTCGAGCCCTGCCTCCGACACGTGGTAAGCATCCGAGCCTTCGGTCTCTGATTCCTCTCCGCTTCGCCCGAGCCCAAGCCTCGGCGAGCGCGTGACCCTCCGTTTCGCCCGAGCCCTCCCAGTCAGGTCTCGGACGGAGGCTTGTTTTTCCGTCTCGCCCGAGCCCAAGCCTCGGCGAGCGCATGCCCTCCGCTTCGCCCGAGCCCAAGCCTCGGACGGAGGCTTACTTCTCCGTCTCGCCCGAGCCTTCGGGCCAGGCCTCGGACGAAGCTATCGCTCCCGTCTCGACCGAGCCCCGCGCGTTTCGCCCGAGCCCCGCGATTCGCCGAGCCCGGCCTAGAAGGAGCACAGTGCTCTTTTCTTTTTCTGAGAGTTGTGAATAGTGTTCTGTTTTCTCTTTTTTGTATGATTTTCTGTGTGCATCCAAAAAATTCTGAAATTTTTGTGGTAGACTCTTTATGCTCTGAAGTATTTTATAAAAATATGAAACTTGAGTTTTGTGCAAAGTTTTAAAAATGTAAAATTCCCCTTTTAATTGAAAAATGAAGGTTTTGGTATTTTTGGAGTATGTTCTATAACTCCAAAAATCATGAGACAAATTTTTGTGACCTTTTTATGACATGCTGAACCTCTGGTAAAATTTTGAAGTCTTTTGGAGCAAGTTGATTTTTGAGCTTTTATTTTAATTGTTAAATAGTGCCTTTTGCTAATTAATGACTGATTTTATTTGAGCACCTTAATGACCTCCAAAAATTATGAAATTTGTTTTACCATCTGTTTATGCCATAATTAACTTATGTGATTAATTTGGTAATTTTTGGAGCAACTTCATAAAATGACCTTTTTAATTAATTTAGGAAAATAGAAAAAGTGATTAGTGTTGGTAATAAGTGTTTGATGATGTGATCTTTGGATTGTTTGATGTTCATAGACCCATACCCCTCTGGTCTATGATGTTTGTGATGCCTTGTGATGATTATGCTTAAGCCATATAAAAGTTGCTTAATAAAGTTAGCTAATATTGCTAGAAAGGGTTAAGTAATCTTTTGTCCACTTTAACAACCACTTATTCTTTGCAAAACTGTACTCTAGTTTTATCCTGCACTTTGTTCATACTAGCATACTCATGTGCATGCATCATTGCATACGTATAGTGACCGAGGAAGAAGGCCCTGAAGTCGAGGTAGCCACCGAAGGATCTGTCCCCGAGGCAACCCCGAGCTCCGACACCTACACCACCAACCCCGAGTCCGTCCTTTTTGCCATTCAAGGCAAGCCCCGGTGCATTTAACCCTTCCATTTATAAAATGTTTTCCTTAAATGCTTTTGAGTTAAATTACTGCATTAGGTTATAGGAGTTGTGTGATGACCTATTGCCTCCTGCATTATTTACCTCCACCAAAGGATCCACCCGCCTTGTTTTAAAAAACTATTTGCAAAATGCTTAGTGATGCTATATAATAGATTTGCAAAAATGCCAATTTCAAAAGTGTGATCACTTAAGAATCTTTATGGGATTTTGGCTTTACTCCCACTATTGGCTAAGTATCTGATCCGTACTTAGTCAATGGGAAGGAGAGGTTGTCCTTGCGTACGGTGCCGTCATGTTGTAGTCCGGGACTCAACAGTTGACACCGACCGGGACAGGGTTGAAAAACCGACAGGACCTGTACTCTTGGGTTAGAGGCCCGAGGTGCTTGTCGCTGGCGGAAAAATGTAGGGACCATCCGTATGGGGGCCTGCTGGTCAAGACTTGTAACTATTCACATACTACGGAAAGCTCTGGCTCCGAGAAATCCATTATTGGACCGACAACCGCGCACTGGGAGTGGAGAGATGGCGGAGGTAGCATGTACCCACGTGGGTTAGAGGCCCGGATTGGAGTGGTGTACTGTACTTCCGGGTGGCGTAGGACCGGGCCCAATCTTGGAGGAATCGTGGTAGACGAGTTGGCATATGCAAGCTTGGGTGCTACATATGCAGTGTGAATAGGGATCCTCAGCTGAGTATTCTTTATCCGGATTAACGTTGCTCCTCGGTTATGGAGACTTGGTCCACTGACTGTCAACGGAGAGTGGTTCTCAACTAGGAATGTTTTGAAATGTAAAATGAATCATGAATGATGAAGAACTGAGGAATACTTGAACCTTTCCAAAATAACAACAAGTTTTACAAAATGCTTTTTCTGCAAATTTCTCGATCTTGTTCAAGCCTTACCTAAGCCTTTCATTCCTGAGTCTCCTCCCCTTTTTCTTTGTCGGGTAAGTCTTGTTGAGTACCCCAGTACTCAGGGTTTGTTAACCCCTGTTGCAGGTTTCTAATAGGTGGCGTTGATCCTAATCATGTCAGTGGGCTTGACGTGATCTGGTTGTTCCTCATCTCCAACTTAGGTACTCCGCCTAAGTGTGGTTCTGTAATACTACTCTACTTCCGCAACACCAGTTATTTTTATGTAAAAGTAACATCTTCATAATTTGTAAAGTCTATCTATCTTGCTTTCGCACTCCGATGGTATTTTGTATCAACTGTTGTAATGTTGTGATTAATCCAACCTTCATGATGATGGTCCTGTGGCTCGTGGATAATTCGGGGTCTCCGCAGGGACACCCGACGGATCATTCCAGTAACGTGTTTCATTTGCACAGTCATTGGGCTCCGTATGACGATGACGTGTGCAGGTGGGCCACATTATTGGGCGGTTCTGCCACAGCAGGTGTTAGTCCTTAGAAAGATTTGAACTGTTGAAATCTCGTGAACAAAGCACGTTGGATACATTTGGACATAAAGATACCTAGCTCGAGTGGTGGCTTAAAAGTTTGATTTTAATCAAAAGGGTCACAAATTAGGTTGGCTAGATGTGGAGAAAAGTGCTCAAATTGACTAACTAAAGTTTGCTTGAGAGACACCGCACAATCACGAACACATAGAGGTAAATCTGTGTGGTCGGTAGTACCGACCACGGCATGGTCGGTAGTACCGATCACGGCTGCTCTGCGCGATGCTCTAACAACCTCTCTGTGTAGTCTCGAATTTGGCCTGACGGTAGTACCGCTATAAGGCCGGTACTACCGACCCTCGGTGGTACCAACCTTGGCCGGTAGCAAGCCAGTTTTACAACCTCTCTGTATAGGCTCAAAAATGACTTGGCGGTAGTACCGCCATAAGGTCGGTATTACCGCCCTCGGTGGTACCGACCCTGGTCGGTAGTAAGCTGGTTTCTGCAGACCTCTCTGTTCGTGCTCAAAATGGCTTGGCGGTAGTACCGCCATAGAGTCGGTACTACCGACCCTCGGTGATACCAACCCAAGCCGGTAGTAAACCAAGATTGCAGGGCTCTCTGTGTTGGCTCGTTTTTGACTTGGCGGTAGTACCGCCATAGAGTCGGTACTACCGACCCTCGGTGGTACCGACCCTGGTCGGTAGTTACCGAGGGACCAAGTCCCTTTATGCGGAGCTCTCTGTTTGCGGTCGTTTTGGCCTGGCGGTAGTACCGCCATAGTGCCGGTACTACCGCCCCTCGGTGGTACCGACCTGAGGCCGGTAGTTTGACTTTAGGTCAGATCCAGATCTGTGCGACCGTTAGTGACTGGTCGGTACTACCGACCAGCCTCGGGACTGAGGGAGTATAAATAACTCTTCTCTTCTCGTTTGACGGTTACCCAAATCTCTTTACAAATTATATTTAAGGGAATGCATTGACTTCATTTCTGGATCCAATAGCAACAGCGTGAAGATCTATCACTCAGGTTAGGGGCTTATGTACTTTTGATACTATGGTATTGAGCTTCTTTGCATCCTTCAGGTGGCCTTCATTATTTAGAATTGGATCTTGAGTTTGTTTTGTCATAAATTTCTTTGTTTGTCGAATTATTTGGATAAAAAAATGTTTTGATTCCTTGTCGATAGGGATGAAGCTAGTTCCTTTATTTTTTATAAAAAATAGGCTTAGATTGCTAGTTGCAAACGGTGAATATTTTGTGTTGTTGAGAGTTTCTTTTCATAGCTCGGAGGCTAAAACTTTGTACTAATAAACGGTTCTTAAATTGTTGTGTAAAACCATCAACCTTAAGTATATTGATATTAAAGCACGAGACTAAAAACCCTGCCGGCGGTAATGACAAGGAAGATAAACAGTAACGACGACATTGCTACCAAAGCCCGACGGCCCAGCCCACGGGGGCTCTAACCCTAGCCTTCCCGTGGCCTCCTGGCCGCTGCCGCCGCCGGCCGCCTCGGCGCCGGCGCACGCCACCTCTCCCACCTCCCCCTCCCCCTTCCCTCCCCTCCCCAAATCTCCCGCACCCACTCCCATTCACCCGCCGCCTCGCCCCCGCGGGCATCTGCACGCGCGTGCGCAACACCGCCGCTCGCCTCCCTTCCGCGGGTGCGGCGCCGCCGCCGCCAGCCACCCCTTCGCAGGAGTGGGCGTCCGCGGGCATGGCACCGCAACCGGCTACGCCGACCTCCACCCACGCATCGGCGCCGACCGGGGGTTCGGCCCGTGCGGCACCTGCGTCGGATGGGCGACAACCAGCGCCGCCGCCGCCGAAGAACACCGGCGTGGGCGCCATCGCCGGCAACTGCAGCTTCGGGCCTGGTTCCGGCGCCCCGGCCCAGCCATGGCTCGCCACACAGTTGAAGCTCGCCAGCGCGGGTATAGGACCCTCCCCTCCCCCTCCTAGCTCATCTGCCAGCGCCGACATGGGTCCCAACGCCGGGAGCCACGTCTTCGTGTCGGGTCCCGACGCCCGACGCCCACGGCTTGCCACGACAACGCCCCAGCCAACTAGGGACGTGTCTGCGCCACAGCCGTCGCCAGGCCGCGTGCTTTCGCCAGACGCAGCTCCTCTTCTCCTTTCCATCTGTCCCCGAAAGGGCGTACGAAGCACCGGCGGTGGGCAGATGACGACGACGAGGAGCCTGAAGAGGACCGCCTCATGACCTACCTGGATGTTGTTCGTCGTCCGGCGAAGCCTGTAGTTGCGCCCTCGGTGGTGCTTTCTGGCAATGGGGGAGTGGTTGTTGGATGACAGGGACAAAGACGACGTTGTCGAAGGCGTCACCGGGCACGCCCCCATCTGGTGCACGACATTCCCGCCCGACTAGCGGAGGGACGTGTTCCCGCCCGCCAGCGCCTTGGTCGACGTGGATAGACTTCTGCCCCAGATGCTGATGGGTGGCGGGAGATCCTTCACAGGCCAGAGGCACGAGCTATGACCAACCTAATTGAGCCTCGTCCAGAGCAGCTCCCACTGGCTTGCAGGATCCCCGCGGAGCTCCGTGACAGATGCTTCAACTGCCTCTCCTACTCGCACCGAGTAGCGACTTGCCAGTTGCCAAAGTGTTGCTTGCACTGCCATGGCTTTCGCCACCTTGCCAAGGATTGCCGGCGGTCAAGGCCTTCTACGACAACAACAAGGACGAAGGGTGGCAACCGGCCTCGAGCCAACGAGCCATCTGCCGCCCAGCATGCCCCCCGTCGTGTCCCCTCTAGCTCGGTTGGGACCATGCAGGGCGTCGAGGATAGCACCGGCGGATCCCGACGTCGACGATGATGCTGGCAGCGCAAGAGTAAGCCGCTGGCGGACACCAGTGTGAGCGCACCCTCCGTCTCTGCCGACACCTGTGTTGCTGCACTCCGCCTCCATGCGCCAGACCCGCTGGCGCTAGAGAGGGGTGTTAGCATCGACCCTCATGAGTGGGTCGACCCAATGCTAGAGGAGTCCCTCGCCTCGTTCGGCGTCAGCCAGTCGGCAAGAGCACCAGCGATGGGGGTTCACTCGTCCCCTCCAAACGCTACTACAACGAGCATGACGGGCTTGCCTACTTCACCTCGACAGGAGTAGCCACCGGTCTCATCGCGGGGAGGACAGAACGTGGAGGTCAGGACCCCAGGCTGGGCAGCAGCCACTGCTACACCATCGCCGCAAGGGAGTCCGGTCGACATTGTGAGTGATGACGCTTGCCCACAAAGCACTATGGCCTCCACCCAGGTCGTGCATGCGACGCCCTCCTCTGGGCCACTGAGCTCCGCTGCCATGAGGCTAAAGCGGTTCAGGGATAAGGTCCTGCGTAAAGTGCCATCGCCGTTGTTGCCTCTTCCGACTGTGGAGACACCGTCTAAGGTGCCGACACGTAGCAGGAGGATCGCCGCCCAGGCGCTTTCACGCGTCTCGGTCTCTAAGCATGGAGAGGTGCTGGTGATGAAGCGGATGGACTTCCTCGACACACTGACAATGCCTTCCACAACATCCAAGGAAGTCTACGGCAGTATCTTCGTCGATCAGCTTAACCCCTCACACGCCGAGGCAATGCGAGAGCTTTTTCCGGACGCATAGGGAGGCACACAAGGCAGGCGGAAAAGGCATCGCGCAAGCCAGCGCGTCTGATCGCCGTCAGTGGCTTAGTAGTATAATTAGTGAGTAATAACTTTACGTGTCCTTAAACTAGGGAAGAGAAGTCGATTGTGTTTGGTTAAACCCCCTACTGCGCTACGTTCGTGGTGCGTCGTTGTAACGTTCAACACTTCTTGATCTTAATATATTGATACACAAATCTTTTGAGTATTCGCGGAAACGGCATTGCTGCCATAGCTTTTGGTAAGCGGATATGTCTGTGAGTTTGCAAATAAATAGGCTTAATTTTCACAAAAAAATAAGTCTATTAACAGGCTTACGCAAAAATTAAGTCTATTTATTACAGGCTCACGGACATGCTGCTTGCAACTCTACCTCTAAATGACGAATGCTTCGTCGCACAAGCAAATGAACCAACGCATATACGTTACATATATATAGTGTATTAGTGTATTATTATGGACGAACAGTTCCACAGGACTTATAAAAGAAAATTTTGCTGAGCACATTGATTTGCATCAGCAATGCCAAAAAAAAAAAAAAAACCACGTACTGTCATCTGTATCATCGGCACACTCCTATCCACTTTCAAAGTGCCCATTCCCATAGCGTTGGTCGTCGATGCTCCCGGACCCCAGCGAAAACCAATTCTTCCTAAGTGGGGCCAAAAACAATCTTTGGCTAACACTTTTTTCAACAAATTTCTGGTTCTTGATGGTACCAGCATGACGTCAGCGGCTTCGTATCAGAGATTAGTAGTAGTAGCTGATTGGATAGCGGTGGGCTCACATACAGTTGACTTCTGACTTCTTCTCGGGTCCGCAAATTGCATGCCAGAAATCTTCTATTTTTTAAAAGAGGAGGGGTTTAATCCACCATCATTCTTAAAGAAAAGTGTATGCTGACGAAGGTTGCTATACTTTTTCGGTTTTCGTAATTCGAGAAAAAAAAACTTCTTCTATTCTAAATTATAAGACGTTTTATGTTTTCTAGAGACATTGCAGTTCCTGTATATATCATATTGTATATCTAAGTTTACAGTAAACAAACAAAATGTCTTGTAATTTAGAATTGAGGGAGTGTGTCATAACTCCCTCTACTTCAAAATAAATTAATTTCTGACTATATACCTATTTATTTAGAAAAGGAGGGGTATATGATTTTTCTCTATATGCCATCATAGTTTTCGAATGGGTGAAATTTCACACTTGTATTTTAGCGTTGCGATGATGCGAGATCATGTCTGCTTGAATGACAAAGCTGCCCTGAAATTTTTTTTCCATCTTCACCGCCCTTGATTTCCAAGCATGTTTGTAGCCTGTACCACTAGTTGCTTGTTTTTCATGAATCATGAGGCATAAAGTCAAGTTATTTGATCTGGCATATTGCACAAGGAAACGAATTCTACAAAAAAAAATGTGTGTGGAATGTCATACGTAAGGTATAGGGAAATGTTTGGTTGAGGACAACGGTAAGAATAGAATGGATGTTTGGAGGTAAAAGATTAGATATGTTTTGGTTGTTTCGTGTGAATCAGAGTTTAGGAAAGGAAATCCAACTTCCACTCAATTCCCTAAAGGTGAGAATTATGTTACTGAAGATAAATATTTTTTTTGCGACTACTGAAGAAAAATATATTACCATTGTCCATCATAACTTGTTATATAATTTCCCGCTCAACGCATATACAAACAAGGGATATGGATTCCCATTTCAGCTCTCCTTATTTTCCTCCACGAACCAAACAATTATTATAGCACCACTTATGCGAGACTCGAAAATGGCACACACGCATCGTTTTAGTTATCAATGCTTCACTTCTTCTTCCTCGTGTCCTATTTCCGGTCATCATCTCTGTCGAGGGTCCACAAAAGTGGTACCCCCAATCAACGCAAACAAATAGGTCAAACCTAGAACACCAATTAATAACAGACCTAACTAGTCCAACTCCTCGAGGCCTACAACGCTGGCCCACCAAGCCAGGCCTCGGACGAACGCTCGTTCTCCGTCTCGCCCAACCCTCCAAGCCAGGCCTCGGGCGAACGCTCGTTCTCCGTCTCGCCCGAGCCCTCCAAGCCAGGCCTCGGGCGAACGCTCATTCTCCGTCTCGCCCGAGCCGTCCTGCCCGAGCCCCCCAAGCCAGGCCTCAGGCAGATGCTCAATCTCCGCCTCACCCGAGCCCTCCGCGTCAGGCCTCGGGCGAGCGCCCCACTACCCTTCAAGCCTCCCGCAAGAAGGAAGCTCCCTGCTTCTCAGCTCTGACAACCGTACTAGCCCCATACTACGCATTGAATGCGTCCACTTACTCCGGTCACATCCTCCGGTACACAGCGTGTGCCAGAGTGAACCGGAGCCAGAGTCAAACCTCGTTTTCACCACAAGCATGGGCAAAAAGGCACAAGTACCGCACTGTTCGGCCATACCACGCACTGTAGCACACTCGAGCTTCACCCCGAGGCCTGGGTTCCCGCTGTACACCCGGGCGTTCCGGGACTTGCCCATACCTACGGGGGCTCGAGCCTCCCGTAGGCGCCACCTCGAGGCCGGCCCTGCGCCCCTCGAGCCCTGACTGCTTTCACGCTATTGGAGGACAGGTACCCCAAGAAGCGGAGGGACCCCGCCGTGTCCTGAACGTTCCGGGATGGGTGCTGTACAGCCCCCACGTCGCCACGCCTCCACGTCCGCGCCCGGGATGGAGGCCACGCATCAAGGACGCCTCAACAGCAACACCCACGTTGGCTACAGTGACTTCGACAAGACAGAGTTCCTACCCTTCGCCATACCGAGCGCTGTACGTGTCAATCCTGTGTAAACTCTGACCTCCTCTTGTTCTATAAAGGGGGACGCCAGGGCCCTTCGCGCGGGAGGGAGAACACAAGAGACAACGCACGAGTCCATACACACACTCGAGTCCGGACTCCGGTCCACGCTCACTGAGCTTGTATTCGCCCATGTACAAGCACTTAGGTGCAAGTAATACAAGAACCTCCTCCCCCGCTGGACGTAGGGCCTTCTTTGCCCGAACCAGGATAAATCCTTGTGTCATCTTGCATCACCATCCAGGAAGAGAGCACGCGATCATATTACTCGTTGGTGTCATACCCCCGGGTTCGAAACGCCGACAATCCCTAACTGCCCTTCCAAATTGACCTCCATCACCGCCTAGGCACCAATGACCTTATCGTCCACCTTTTGTTGCCGCTGCCGCAACCCCACCCTTGATTAATTTAAACATTGTGCTTGGTCACCCCATTGTCGATTCCATCCATTGGTTGTCCTCAACAGCTCTTGAACCACCATCATTGTTGAGGAGCTCATGAAGACAAAAGATATTGGGGTCTCTCCAAAGCTCAAACCCTAAATGATGTCGTGCTTTGGCATTATTGTCAAGCACACGCGTCGGAATGTCGGATAGAGGTTGTGCTACACATGTAGTTGCCAAATACATCCTATGGAATGCTAGCCTGAGTGGGAGTTTCATATCCTATGGTTATCGGTGAGGAGTTTTATGACTTTATCTTACTATTTCCAAGAGTGCCAAATCTGCTTTACAATCCTTGTTTGTGGGATAAAAACAAACTATTTTAATATACAGTTTCATGTCACAGTTTTATATGCTAATCTCAACAATTAATTGTTGCATGTTGACATGTTGTGATCAAACGTGGCATATGAACTAGTAAGTACTAGCATACTAGAACTTGATTATATTGGCAAGAAATACACAGTTAATTGAAACAATGCATTTACTCAATTAGATCATCCCACTATTTTTCTATTGAAAACACATTTGGGCAAATTTCTTATAAAAAAGAAACTTTTGAATAGCAGTACTAGAGAAATCAAAGACATAAACTCTCCATTGATTTGGGGCATCAATCACACAACCAAGGAAATCAATCACACAATGACAAAAAATCAAAGAGGAAACTCTCCATTGATTTGGTGACATCGATCACATCGAAGGGAAATCAAAAAGAAAGAACAGCTAGGTGAAGACAACTTTTGCTTCTCCTATCGGATTGTCGTAGGGTTCAGATGAGACCAGGTTCCTCCACCGGAGACACGTCGTGCGGAGCAGAGCTCCCCTCCACCACTTGATCCATCATTCGGTGGGGCGAGAGCGGGAAGGTGAGGCTAGTACGCTGAGCCCAAGGTGAAGCAAGGAGGCGAGAGGATTGGCGACGTTTCATATGGGATTGATGGGAAGAAATGGATGCTCCCTCAATGCGCATTACGTGGGTGTTTCACAGTTTGAAAACAACAGTGATGGAGTGTTGTTGGGATGGAACATCTATTTTCATGATGTTTTTTCCTGATATGATATCCTATTAAATGTTAATGAAATCTTTACCGAGACTAGCATTAGGACCCGTTTGGCAGAGCTTCCAGGGCTGATTCTCTGCTGAATTCAGCAGGAGATTTGCCAAACAGTTTTTCAGAGAGAAGTGATTTTCTGTTGATTTCGTTAATTGATTCTCTGAAATGAACTAAGAGGCTAACAGCTGAAAAAAGTTGCTTCATCTGATTCTGTGAAATGATTCTTCATGCTGATTTTAAGAGTTTATGCTTGTTTGCGCCAGATTTTTGTCTAAGTACGGGAATACGATAATACGATGAAAATGCTATTTGGCAAAGTCAGCTCAGAATGAGCACTGACAGATCTTGGGGATCGGCTATTTTCATCACTTGGATCCATATTATGCTAAGTTGTTCGCTCCCCCCTAGTTTTGATTAAGATCAACGGTCCAGGATTGATGTTCATGATACTCGCGCCCAAAAAAAGAACCAGATGTGTCAAGCTTCGCGCTAAGAAGAAAAAGAGTGGAGTCTAATTTTTCTTAGTAGTAGAAGTTTTGTTTCCTTTCCAATTGTGTAACTGGATTCGTATTAGAACATGACTTAGGTCCAAGGTATAAATATTAAATCATCGCTATTGTAATAAGGACATCAAATCAACCAATACAATCAGCTTCAGGCCAACCCTAGGAGTAGGATTAACGTAAATTCAACGAGTTCTTCGTCAAGTTAGGTTGTAACAGCTTCGTCCGATCTCTAGCTTGCTGCTCCGTTTGGCAGAGCTCCCAGAGCTGATTCTCTGTTGAATCCAGCAGGAGCTTTGCCAAACAGTTTTTCTGAGGGAAGTGATTCTCTGCTGATTCCGTGAAGTGATTCTCTGAAATGAACTAAGAGGTTGAGAGCTGAAAAAAGTAGCTTCCCCTAATTCTGTGAAGTGATTCTCCATGCTGATTTTAAAAGTTTATGATGAAGAATCAAAGAGAATCACTTTCAGACACAGAATCACTTCTCTCAGAGAATCAGCTTCTATGGAGAATCAGAATCAGATGGAGCTCTACCAAACTGGCCCACATGACTTGTGTTTTAGCTTCATAAGGCTGCAACGGCCTCGTCCGATCTCTTATGTTGCTTTGACATGAGTTATTGTTGATCATGCGTTGAACAATCTTTTGCTTAACGTGTCGTCAACAGTTATTGAATCTACACGAGACAGTAAAGCTCACTTTGCTATCTTGGGTAGATTTAGTTATCGATATTGTTATAATTAATGATCGATTAATTATGATTTTATCTCCTGGCTAAGTTTGAAGTAGATGGGTCTCAAATCCTTTTGCTTAATCGTCTGCTAAACTCATTTATGTTCATATTTATTTACATGATGGTTAAGCATGTTAGATAGATTGTTTTACTTCGAACTTACCGCAAGCTAACAATCGGCATGGTGGGTGCTGGACGGCGGCGAACGTCAGTAGGAAGATGAACAGTAACCATCAGGGATAGAGAAAAAAATCGTGTGATGGCTCACTCGGGTGACATATAGACAGATCCTTTTATTTTAACCTGGTCAATGGTCATGCAAGCTGGGTTAGGATAGTTGCTTGATCGGTATGTCCAATTGTCCTTGCTTTGCCAAGCATGGTCTTCTCATGGTAGTCGTACAAATAGAGCGAGAATTCATTATCAACTATATATAATAATATATTTTAAAGAACTACCAATCATGGAAAAATGGACCGCTCACAAGATCTACAATCTCCATTTGTAATTATGCCACACCATAAGTTTTAGGTGATGCACTTAGTTACAATCATGATCCTAAAGTCTTAAAGAAAAGCATAATAACTCCAAACAATCTTTTTTGAGTAAAAAAAGGAACATGATTACATTATCTTAACATACGCTTATAACATCTGAATCTTTATACGTATATTCGAATCTTGTTCTCTCGATTCTTTGATGGCTTAATGTCATTGAAAAGAACAGTCTTATATAGTTATTTGATGACTTAACGTCATTGAAAAGAGCAGCCTTATCGTGCAATAGGACCTCTGCCAGAATTATACTCCATCTCAAACGTAGTGTTGATCTGGCTCACGTCAGTCGGCTGGCTATCAGCCACGTACGCATTGTAACCGGAGTTAGGGTCACTGCTGCTGCCGCTATAGAAGATGCCCCCTGTGCCACCACCACCACCAGTGCGACGCCTCTCCTCGAGCTCGATGCATTCCTCCAGCTGCACCACCACGTCGGTCATCGTAGGTCGTTGCGCTGACACCTGCATGGTGCACTTGAGCGCGATGTCTGCGGCCTTCCACACGCTGTTGACGTCATACTCGCCGTGCATTCGTGTGTCCACGACATCCTCAACGTTGCCCCTTGCCAAGCGCCGCCGCGCCCATTGGATGATGTTGGTGGGTTCTGGGTCAGATAGGATGGGCCGCCTCCCTGTGACCAGCTCTAGAATAACGACGCCAAAGCTATAGACATCGCTCTTTGTTGTTGGCTTTATAGTTGCCTGATACCTAATAATTAAGGATGAAAGTTTAGGTTGCATGTATGTGTATTGCTCACCACGAGAGGACAATGAAAATTTTGAGAGATTAGATAGCAGGTACTGGATTCATCACATACTCTGGATCAACGTATCCGGGTGTACCAACAAGAGTATTCGTGGCGATCTGAGCTTCGTTGCCATGACTGAAAGCCTTAGAGAAACCGAAATCAGCTATCTTGGCCTCCAATTTCGCGTTCAATAGAATGTTAGTTGCCTTCACATCCCTATGAATGAGAGGTGGGTTGCACCCCTTGTGTAGATACTCCAGACCTGCA
The DNA here is from genome assembly GCA_009763385.1 of Coix lacryma-jobi var. lacryma-jobi. Taxonomy (NCBI): domain Eukaryota; kingdom Viridiplantae; phylum Streptophyta; class Magnoliopsida; order Poales; family Poaceae; genus Coix; species Coix lacryma-jobi. Next base: position 4,392,804 of record CM019826.1, read on the forward strand.
AAGTACATTATTAGTATTATATTGGTGTCACTGACGACTACACCTGCGTATACCAGAACTCCTATATCAATCGGCCAACAAATTCAATTCATAAACTGGCACCATAAGCGGAGTCGAGTGCAATTTGGAGCCTCTGCCTCCACGTTAAGCATCTTCCATTGCGGTCATTTCCTTCAAACAAATCAATAGGATGATAAATTAACACACCAGAAGCGGCTTCAGAAATCAGAAATGACACTACATATAGATGGAATGGATACTATTTAAATCTTGGCAGTTTCAAGCTAAGTATCACTTGTAGTGTGTCATGTTCATGCAAGTGAACTACAGTATTTAGCAACAATTTACAAATGACATACCTGCAATCTTCTCTTGTAGGGCGCCTTCTGGCATGTACTCGTAGACAAGTGCCATGTACTGCCCGTCCTTGCAGTAACCGATCATGGAAACCAGATTCTTATGATGAATCCGTGTTAAGATCTGAGCCTGAACATGTGACCGTGACTCTAATCAAATCACACAGTACTGTAAATTATTGATTCAAACGTTCTTCAAAAAAAAATCTTGATGAAGAAATTCTACCTCGGAGACGAACTCCCTGACGCCCTGATTGGAAGACTGTGATCGCAGCTTGACTGCCACCTGAGTGCCATCCTCCAAGAAGCCATCGTAGACTTTCCCAAACCCTCCTCGGCCGAGCACGCGCTGGAAGTTGTTCGTGATCCTCTCCAGCTCCTTGTATGTGAACCGGCGGTTCTCAAGCAGCATCGAGCTCTGATGTGGGTACACATCACCTTGTGGTGGTGGCACATCATGGCTTGCCGGCATCTCGTTTTGAGGCTTCACCGTGTTCTTCATTGATCCTGGCGGATATCCAACACATAAAATTGACATCAGTTTTATTTTCATGGTAGGTAAATTGCTAGTGCAGATAGTTGATGCGTGTCACCTTGCTTTTTTCGTCTCATCAAGAGGCAAAATAATGTTACCACTAATCCTACCACCACCACCAGAACTACAGGGACGGCTATGTATACAGCAAGCTTGCTCTTCTTCCCTTTTGGCGTCGGACTCGGAGTACATTTATCGGCGTTGGAGCAAAGATCTGAATTATTTGCATATCTACAAAAGAATATATAAAAACCAATATTCAACATTTGATGATTTCTAAAAACCAACAGAGAATGAATCAGATAGCAACCGTAGTTCTAGGGAGCCATCTTGAATTTTTTTGAGAAGTCCAGGGGGAATTGATCCACTCAGCTGGTTGGAAGTCAAATCTCTGGGAAAAAAAAAACAAATGGTAGTGACGTAAATCAACACGAGGCCCAATCAGGCGAAAAATGGTTTGATCAGTAATTAGCAACAACTTACAGAACTTTTAGTGAAGGTAACTGTGAAAGGGCATCAGGAATTGAGCCTGTCAAGTTGTTGTGTGATAGATCCCTGCAAAACATATACATGGTCCATGATATTTCTCGCTTAGTCATTTATTACGTGTTATAGAGGGATCCATTAATAAGATGTACGTTGAATTATATCAATATACTCAATCCATTTCAAATTATAAGACGTTTTGGCTTTTGTAGGTTCATGACTTTTGCTACCTACTTGATATAAACTGTGTATAGATGTATAGTGAAAGTCGTAATATATCTAGAAAAGCCAAACTGTTTATTTATAATTAGAAATGGAGGGAGTATATAATAACTCTACACGCTATGTATACATGTATAGTGAAAGTAATATATGTAGAAAAGCCAAACCGTTTTATAATTAGAAATGGAGGAAGTATATATAATAACTCTACACGTACGTACAAATATTGGACGGCCTTGAGAGTTGCAAAAGAAGATGATATGTCACCGTTCAGACCACTGAAGGATATGTTTCTGCAAAATACCCGACAATTCAGTTAAATACAGTAAGCTGAGTTGACTGGTTTGGCTGAGATTGCGAATTAATGTATACTAGTATATACCAGACTACTCAGGTTCAGGTCCTGCTTGAAATGAATTTAGGTACCCTTTTTTTTCTTAAATTAATAATTCCTCCTAGTTTGGTCTATCTTCTTTTTACAATTCGGTTAAACAATAACCTTTTATGTGTATACAAGTTTTACGGTCGGTTTAAATCGGATGGTGAAAAATAGCAAGTACTAGGAAAAAAATACCAGAAAGTATTGGAAAATACCAAAAACACGAGACTGATATCAAAATATGTGAAACGAGTACCTATAAAATTTTAAGTATTGCTAGTTATTATTAAAAAAATAAAGGCTACTTCAGTAATTTCATTCCTTAGTACTTGTACAAATATAGATTTTTATGCGAAAGAGTCAGTGGTCCGGTGGTAGGGCAGTCCAGTGGGACGCTACCCATTAGAGTTCAAACCCTGGTGTCGTACCTTTTCTCTGGATTTTTTTCCAGATTTTGCAGGTACACGCACGCGTACGCGTTCGGTGGTACTGCGCATTTCCCGCGCACTGGAGACGGCGAGCTTCTCAATCTCTCTTTGCGTGCGTACGGACGCGCACGCGTGTGTTAGCATGATGTAATTAGGCTCATGTTAGTGAATGTGATTAGGCCCATGCGTTAGGCTTGTACGCCACCCTAGCTGCCTATATGTAATCCCCTGCACTCACATATAGTATACGATCAATCATTCACAACTTACACATGGTATCAGATCGAGCGGTTACGATCCGCTAATTCCGCTTCCGCAACCCTGACTCGCGCGCGCCGCCGAGCAGCCCGCCGTTCTCATCGCCGACCTGCTCGCCGCGTCCTTGATCGCCCGCCCTGCCCTGCCCCTCGCATGCACGCGCGGCCGCTGATCCCAACCAGTCTCGATCGCCCCTTGCATGCAAGTCTACTACCACCACGAACGTACTTGCATGCACGCGCGCCGCTGATCCTCCAGATCCGATCGCCCGCGTTCCTCGGTCACTGATCGTTCCGATCGCCCGCCCGCGTCGCTGATCGTGCTCCGTCCACCGGTCCGGTCCCCTTGTGCCCGCCATGCCGGATGACGATGATGTCGCCGCCGCTGCCGCGGCTGCTGCGGCCAAGGCCGCCGAGGAGCGTCGCCTCGCTGAGGAGACCGCCCGTGCCGAGCAGGCACGGAAGGCCGAGGAAGCCCGTCTCCGCAACGACGCCCTCGACAAATTTGAAGCCGCCCACGAGGCCATCTGGGCTCAGGCCACCGCTGTTGTCAACGTGAAGGCACTCATCCCCGTCATCCTCGACAAGGCCACGAACACCTACACCAAGTGGCTTGGGATGTTCCTCACCGTTCTTGGCAAGTACGCGCTGACCCATCACGTCCTCAAGGATGAGGCTCTTCCGGAGCGCCCTGCCTGGCTTCAGGCGGACTGCGTCGTGCTGACATGGATCTATGGCACCGTCTCCGGCGACTTGCAGCAGTCGCTCATGATTCGGCAGCGCCCCGCCTGGGAGGCATGGTGCTATCTCGAGGATGAGTTTCTTGGGCAGAAGGAGTCTCGTGCCCTCCTCCTCGAGACGCAATTCCGCAACCTCCGTCAAGACTCCCTGTCGATCACCGACTTCTGTCGTCGCCTTGAGACAATGGCAGCGTCTCTTGCCGAGTTCGGCGATCCTATCGCCGATCGTCAAATGGTCCTCACCCTTCTCCGCGGCCTCAACGGCAAGTTCCGCCACATGGTGTCCATCTTGAAGCTCCACCGCCTGTTCCCGTCCTTCGCCGAAGCGCGTACCCACCTGCTGCTCGAAGAAGTTGACCTCGAAGCCCGCCCACCGTCGCCGCCTCCAGCGCTGCTCACCAACACCACGCCGCCCCCTGCTCGTCAAGGCTTGGCTGCACCTCTAGCTCCTGCGCGCCCGGGTCAGCAGGGGGCTCCGCCTGGTGGCCAGCCTGGCGGCCAGCGCAACAGCCGCCGGCGCGGGAAGGGTGGTCGCGGCCAAGGCCAGGGCGCCCAAGGCCACGGCCAGAGCCAGGGCCAGCACATGGCGCCCCAAGGTGGTGGTGCTTTCTCTGCAGGTGGAGGCCACTTCAACGCCACGCACGGCCAGGGCGGCCAGGGAGGTGTGCATCCTTCATTCGCACACCCCTGGACCGGCCAACTTCAGATGTGGCCCTATGGCCGCCCGCCGCCCCCGCCGGCTTTCCACGCTGCTCCACAGTATGGCTTCGGCGGGGCTGCCGGCGCCAGCTACGGCCCCTACGGTGGTGTTCCCAGCAGCGGGGGCTTCTACAGCGCCGGCCCCTCCTACGGCTACAGTGGAGGCGTGCCCCATGGCGGTGGGGTGCCCTCGACACCGACGTTTCAGGGCACGTCAACGCCCTGGAACCCAGCTCATGGCGGCGCATGGCACCAGGACTCGTTGGCGCAAAACTTCAGCACCATGACGCTCAACCCCCCACAGTCGGAATGGTACGCCGACTCTGGTGCTGGCTCTCACATGTCTGCGGACGCTGGTTAACTTTCTACTGTCTCCTTGCCCAATTCATCTACACCTTCATCTATCATTGTGGGCAATGGTGCTTTACTTCCTGTCACTGCCATCGGATCACATATTTTTCCTTTTCCTAATCGTAATCTAGTTCTTAATAATGTCTTGGTGTCCCCCCATATCATTAAGAACTTGATTTCCATTCGTCGTTTTACCACCGACAATAACTGTTCCATTGAATTTGATCCGTTTGGTCTCTCTGTGAAGGACTTACAAACCAGGAACGTGATCGCCAGGTGCAACAGTTCTGGCGACCTCTACCCGTTCTTCCAACCAGCCACCAGCGCTTCCGCACTCCTCGCTGCACCTACTTCCATATGGCATCGCCGTCTTGGTCATGTTGGGCGTGAAGCTTTGTCCAAACTTTTAAGCTCCAGTGTTATTTCCTGTAATAAAGATGATTTTCATCAGCTGTGTCACGCTTGTCAGCTTGGTCGGCATACTAGACTCCCTTTGGGTTCCTCAAAGTCTAGAGCTGCCAATAATTTTGATTTAATACACCGTGATCTTTGGACCTCTCCTATTGTTAGTGTGTCTGGGTATAAATATTATCTTGTCATTTTAGATGATCATTCACACTACATTTGGACTTTTCCGCTCCGCCTTAAATCTGACACCTTTTCAACTCTTGCCAATTTTTTTGTTTATGTGAACACGCAGTTCGGCACCACCATCAAGAGCGTCCAGTGCGACAACGGCCGCGAATTTGATAATTCAGTGGCCCGCACGTTCTTCCTCTCCCATGGTGTCGTCCTTCGCATGTCGTGCCCCTACACCTCCCAGCAAAATGGCAAGGCCGAACGCTCTATTCGTACCATTAATAATATTTTGCGTTCTCTTTTGTTCCAGGCGAGTCTCCCTCCGGTCTACTGGGTTGAGGCACTCAACACCGCCACATACCTCGTCAACCGGCTCCCCACCAAAACACTCGCCTCCTCCTCCACCCCATTTTTTCATCTCTACTCTACTCAACCATCTTATGAACACCTCAAAGTTTTTGGCTGTGCCTGCTATCCCAACATGTCATCCACTGCACCCCACAAACTTGCACCTCGTTCATCCCTATGTGTTTTCCTCGGCTACTCCTCGGAGCACAAAGGTTATCGGTGTCTTGAGTTAGAGTATAATCGCATCATCACCTCCCGACATGTCGTTTTTGATGAATCCTTCTTTCCTTTCGCCAACATGTCCACCGCCCCCATGGCATCGTCCGCCTTGGATTTTCTTCTTGATGATGATGAGCTAACCGCTCCACTTCCTGGAGCAAAATTCGTGCATGCAGGTACACCCGCAGCCACGTCGCCGCGCGCTGGTTCTTCGTCCCCAGCGCCGCAGACGCCCGCCACTGGGCCGCTCGCGCAGCAGGCGCGCGGCTCCCCTGTCGCTGGGCCGCAGCTGCACGGGCCACCTGCTGTCTCGCCCACTGGACCGCTGGCGCCCAGTCCGTCCCCGGCCGGCGCTGCTGCCCCTATACGTCACGTACAGGTTGCTGCCAGTAGCGCCGCGGCCACGGGCCGCACACTGGCCACGAGGCCGGTCTCCATCGCTCCAGTCGACAACGCGCATTCTATGCGCACCCGAGGCAAAGCCGGCATTGCACAGCCCGTGGATCGTCTCAACCTCCACGTTGTGCCTGTGTCGCCGCTCCCGCGCTCCGTTCGTGACGCCCTGTCAGATCCCAATTGGCGCTCAGCTATGCAGGCTGAATTTGATGCCTTGATTGCCAACGACACCTGGAGCTTGGTTCCTCGCCCTACTGGCGTCAATGTGGTAACCGGCAAATGGATTTTTCGGCACAAACTGCATGCAGACGGGTCTCTTGATCGGTACAAGGCTCGTTGGGTTCTTCGGGGATTTACACAACGTCCTGGCCTGGACTATGATGAGACTTTCAGCCCAGTTGTCAAGCCAGCGACAGTTCGTGTTATTCTCTCTTTGGCTCTCTCTCAGGATTGGCCTATTCATCAGTTGGACGTCAAGAATGCCTTCTTACACGGCACCCTCGCCGAGACAGTATATTGTGTGCAGCCCACCGGGTTCGTGGACTCCTCTGGTCCGGGTTTGGTATGTCGCCTCAACAAATCTCTCTATGGACTGAAGCATGCTCCTCGTGCATGGCATCACAGGTTTGCTTCATATTTGTCCTCCATTGGCTTTGTTGAAACCAAGTCCGACAGCTCACTGTTCATCTACCGCCGGGGATCTGACACCGCATATTTGCTGCTGTACGTCGACGACATTGTCCTTACTGCCTCTTCTGCCCAGTTCCTACAACAGGTGATTGCGGCACTTCAGCGTGAGTTTGCTATGACCGACATGGGACAACTTCATCATTTTTTGGGCATCTCTGTGACACGTTCTGCTAAGGGTATATTTCTCTCCCAACGGCAGTACACTTTGGACATTTTGGAGCGCGCCGGGATGAGTGCGTGCAAGCCGTGAAGCACGCCTGTTCATCTCCACTCCAAATTATCCGAAGATGGACCCCCTGTTGGTGACACCACTCAGTACCGCAGTTTAGCAGGAGCTCTACAGTATTTGACTTTCACTCGTCCAGATATTGCGTTTGCTGTCCAGCAGATTTGCCTCTACATGCATGATCCTCGAGAGCCTCACCTTGCAGCCCTCAAGCGTATCTTGCGCTACTTGCAGGGCACTACGACACTTGGATTGACTATGTGCCGCTCTTCCCCCACAGAGCTCGTTGTCTACACCGACGCCGATTGGGCTGGTTGTCCCGACACCCGACGGTCGACTTCCGGTTACGCAGTCTTTCTCGGAGACAACCTTGTGTCATGGTCTTCCAAGCGACAGCACACAGTCTCCCGGTCCAGCGCGAAGGCTGAATACCGTGCTGTGGCGAATGGCGTCGCAGAAGCTACTTGGCTACGTCAGTTGCTCCTTGAGCTTCAGCGCCCTCCTCGCCGTGCCACTCTGGTCTATTGCGATAATGTCAGTGCTGTCTATCTCTCCAGCAATCCAGTGCAGCATCAGCGGACGAAGCACGTTGAAATCGATCTCCACTTTGTTCGAGAGAAGGTTGCCCTCGGTCACGTTCGGGTTACTCATGTTCCTACAACATCACAGTACGCCGACGTCTTCACCAAGGGGCTTCCTACTTCTTTGTTTTAGGAGTTTCGGTCCAGCCTGACCGTTAGCGATGCTCCCGATTAGACTGAGGGGGAGTGTTAGCATGATGTAATTAGGCTCATGTTAGTGAATGTGATTAGGCCCATGCGGTAGGCTTGTACGCCACCCTAGCTGCCTATATGTAATCCCCTGTACTCACACATAGTATACGATCAATCATTCACAACTTACACGCTATCACACATAGTATACGATCAATCATTCACAACTTACGCAGCGTGTGTGTGAGTGTGGTGTGTGTGGGTTGTGTGCGTACCTGATCAAAAAAAATATAGATTTTTATCCCTTTTTACGTATATAAGTTTGAAATACTGCAGGGAAAACTTTTCTGTGAAACTGATGATGGAGTAGGACGTCAGGTCTTTTTTTGTGCAACGTGTGTACACGGTCAAAGCTTCTCCCAGAGAAAATATAGGTACGCAGTCCTCCTTCTATTACTAATCTACCCTTCTCTCCCTTAATATTTTTACTGATTTCCTTTTTTAAATTAATTATTTGTCAAAAAAAATACAAAACACCAAAAAGTACTGACAGTACTTTACAACCACCGAAACAAGCCTCGCTCGTGTGTGTAAGCCTAGTTGAACATACTAAGTACTAGGATCTCTACCTACAAATTCACGAGGTCATGAACAAGACCGCACATGCGTTTTGAAAATTTGTCAATCGATCTTTTTAAATAATTAGTTTGACTATTATTAACATTTAAAATTGAGTTGAACAGTTAAAATATAGACTTTTGCTATTTATCTGTTGATAGATTTTGTTGGTACTAAATCTGTCATATTTTATACGTTTGATTGTACTTCAAAATTTGTGCTAGAACTATCTACCAAGTCACATTGATAAAAAAAAATCTAGCAGATTTGATCATATAAAATATGTCGATAAGTAGAAACTCTCTAAAATATACTTTTTCCATATAGAAAATAGAAGTTTTTTAGGACAGCGACACAGTCTCCTTGTTGTAAAGTGATATATATATATTTTTATGAAAGTACTTTTCAAGATACATTTACTTATACGATTTTTACATCTCTAAACTCAACAATTTAAAAGTTATTCATGATTTACATTCCCAATGTTTGACTCAAACTTTATCCAAAACGATTTCTATTTTCTATACGGAAGGAGTATATATACGTATAAAAGATGTGGCAAACCTAGGATGAGGAGCTAGCTAGGCAAAAAAAAATGAAGACCTAAATTCGTGTTAAAGAGAACTCAAACTTGGATGACTGAGTGTATGACCATGTCTTCCACGCAACCAGTTGAACTCAGCCCACTTTGTGAAAGTAGTTATTACAAGCTTATTGCAACTTAAACGTATATTTTTTTTTTGAATTTTGATAGAAATAACTGCGCGCTGATGGAACACTACTACAGAAATAGGCCTTTAGCCCCGGTTGGGAAGGGGCTTTAGCCCCGGTTTCCCAACCGGGACTACCAATCCGGACCTTTAGCCTCGGTTGCTCCGAACCGGGGCTAAAGGCTTCCACGAGAAAAAATAAATTTATGTTTGTGAGCTTCGAACTCAACACCTCTAGCATCAGGCACGCTTACCAACTGAGCTGCACAACCCACGTGATGTAGTTCTGGATGTTTTCCTTTTGAATCCACTCGGGAAGGACCTTTAGCCCCGGTTAGTAACACCAACCGGGGCTAAAAGGACCTTTAGTCCCGGTTGGTAACACCAACCGGGGCTAAAGGTTCACCCTTTAGCCCCGGTTGGTATTACCAACCGCGACTAAAGGTTGGGGGACCTTTAGTCCCAGTTGGTAACCTTTAGTCCCGGTTGGTTTTACCCACCGGGACTAAAAGTCTTTAGTCCCGGACGCAATTTGTTGCCGAGACTATAGCTCAATTGTTAGATCGGCCTATGACCCTGTTCTGTAGTAGTGGAAGATAAAACATCGGAGACCAACTCCATCAGGAATCAAATATTTGTTTTGACCAAGGAGCAAGTCCATTTACCCGGTACAAGAAAGATCCTAATCAATGTCTCAGTAGACTAATGATTTGTATTCCTTCCCGTTTCGTCATGAATGTGGAGCAAAAAGCTAGTGCTCTCTCTGTGTGAAGTGGAGTACTTACAGGCCAGTGATTCTTGGAGGACTAGATATGGCATAGCTGCATGTCAAGCCGTCCCACGCAAGAGTCTTGGGAGCGCACGGGTCACCCATCCAGTTCTTTTGGACGCGATACTTCACCTTGATCGCCGAGATGGCAGATACTGTTAATCGTAGCGAGCACCCATACATGTTTTGGTTGCTTAATTAGTTGTCTGCTTCCATATTCATCATGCTCATGTGTATATATATGTACGCATGCACATCACGTACCGTCCTGAGAGTCTGTAGCAACGTTGGCGGTCGAGATGACGGAGAAAAGCTCAGCGCACAACAGGAGACGTTGGCTTTGCCGAGTGCTGGCTGCACTCGGCGAAGGCCCTTTCGCACTCGGCGAAGCCTTCGCCGAGTGCCGCACTCGGCGAAAGGCACTCGGCAAAGAAGTTGTCGGCAACGATTTCTTCGCCGAGTGCCAAATATCGGGCACTCGGCGAAGCCTTCGCCGAGTGCCAGGTCAGCACTCGGCGAAGCTAACGGGAGCCGTCACCTGACGGTCTCTTCGCCGAGTGGCCACGTGGACGGCACTCGGCGAAGAGGGTCCCTTCGCCGAGTGCCACGCAACACGGCACTCGGCGAAGAGGGCCCCTTCGCCGAGTGCCACGCAATCCGGCACTCGGCAAAGGGGTCCCCTTCGCCGAGTGCCACGCAGGCCGGCACTCGGCGAAGAGGGCCCTTTTGCCGAGTTTCAGGGTCAAGGCACTCGGCGAAGAGGCCTTACTGAGCAAAAATTTGCCCAGCTTTGCCGAGTGCCATGACCTCTTTGCCGAGTGTGGCACTCGGCAAAGCTGGGGAAAAAGGAAATTTTTTTCCTTGTTTTCATTCCCTACACAGAGAACATATCACACATTCATATTCCATTTCAGACAAATATCACATGCATATATATCACACATCCATAACATACATATCCATTTCAAACAAATATCACATGTTCAGTCTCCATGCATCACAAGCTAACAAGTTTATCACAAGTCCACAAGTCCGGCACTCGGCACTCCTCAACAAATCCACAAGTTCACAAGTCCATCACAAATATAAGTCGGCCATCACTGCTCACCTTGGTGCTCAGATTGTGAAGAACCCCCACCTTGCCACGCGTCCCACGACCCGCCCGAAGGACCACCTTGCCAACCTTGCCACCCAGGCGGCGGAGGTCCAGATGGCCACCCGGTGTACCCTGACTGCGGAGTAGGGTAACCTGGCCACCCATAGGGCGGAGGAGGGCCACCGGGGAGCCACCCAGGCTGCGGAGGAGGGCCACCAGTGATGTGCAGAGTGTGCGGAGGAAGGCCAGGTGCAGGAGTCGGTGCCGAACCCTCCGACTGTGAGTGCACAAAGGAGAAGCAAATTCGTTAGCACCTGGAGGACAGCCGTAAAAGTTAAAGAAATATAAACAACCATATATACTCACCGGAGTCTCTGTCGTAGGAGTAACAGGAGGCACAAAAGGAGTGAGCAGCGAGGGAGGCACGACAACACCCGGGATGTTCAGGCTCCCAAAGAAGTGAGCTATGTCCTGCGTCCTCTGCGCCTCCCGCTGCTGGACGGCCAGTAAGTCGCGACGATGGGCCGCCGCCTCGGCCTCGTGCATGGCCTGCAACCTCTGCATCTGGTCCGCCTGGGCTTGCATCTGGGCCTGCAAAATTCGTCCCGTAAGGTTTAAACAATGCAAAGACAAGGTATATGTGTAAAAGCAATGAACGACGAATAGAACAAGTACTTACCTGAAGTGCTGCCATCATCTGCTGTGAGGTCGGCTGCCGAGGTCGTATGGGGACGGAGGAGCTCGTGCTGGAAGCTCGAATCTCAGCGAGGTTGGGAACAGAGGACGAGTCAACTGCGCTGTTGGCTATCCAGTACCGGCCGTGCTGCTTCCCTCCTCCCAGCCTCATCACCAGGTCTGTATCTAGGGGCTGGGTGGCCGGATCGAAGTCCTCCCCATGGCGCTCACGAGCCGCAGTGGTGTACTCGGTGACCTTGGTGTAGGCGTTCGTGTTTGTGAACGTCTCGGGCCCGGCATCTGGGTTGTACTGGGTGCTCGCGGCAGTCGCCTTGCCCTGGTGCGACAAGTGGTACGCCTTGAAAGGGAGGCACTCCTCACCACCATGCGACTGGGACTGCGAGGAGAACACAGATGATTACAAGTAATGAGTAATTGAGTGTTACAATAAAAAAAAATCAGTATAGCATACCCATCTGTCGGCGTACGCAGCGAGGCTAAGGTTGCCTTGGTGGTGTGCCACCCCAGGCATCTGCAGGCGGCAGTCTCGGCGGGCACTGTGCCTCTCATACCACTCGTTCGATCTCCACTTGTCCACAATGGCCACCCAGCAGTCTAGGTGATTGGCGCACCAACCAGGACAGAACTGCAAGACAATAAGTATTTAATATGTTAGTAGAGCCGCTAAGTGATGGACGGACCAATCAGTATTACTGTTTTGTACGTACCTGGATGTACTGCTCCCTAGTGAGGTCGGTCTCCCTGGTGAGCATCATCTGCCTAGCGTCCGTCTTCTTCACCGCCTTCCCTAACACGTCGGCGTTGTAGTTGATGACGCACTGGATCCGCGCCTCGTGGTACATATCCGCGAGCCGGGACCTGCAGACCTTGTCCTGCACGTGCAACGCCTCGGCCTCTCTCCCCGCCTCGCACGCAAAGTACTCCTGCATAAAGACAACATGTACCCTTTCATTATTTCAGGAACTTCCAACAAATACGTATCATTGAGAAATGTTGTGCGAGCAAGACTGACCCAGAACTCGGCCCTAATCCGCGCTGCAACGGTGGTGTACGTGGGGTCCGGAGCGGCACCAAAGTGGTCCCACGTCCAGGGCGGTGACCTCACCCCAGCGTAGGTGACCAAGCCCGGGTAGTTCTTCCGAATCAGAAGACTTAACGTGCCATTGATATGGCGTGTCTTGCCCCCTGCCACAAGTTCCCAGTTCCTGCATGAGTCATTACGAACAACTGTTAGTCGGAAGTTCAATTTTGAACATGCCATGTGAACAAGTAGTGAAAACATTAATGGTAACTTACTTATCGCCGGACGGTCGAATCACCGGACGGCGGCTAGGTGCGAGACGCTGCTGCGGGAGCTGCGAGGGGCCGCGCAAGTACACTCTGCTCGAAGCAGAGGAAGTGGAACCCCCTCCGGAGGCACCGACGATCTCGGCACCCTCGTCCCCCTGGCCACCCGTCGAGTCCGAGGAAGTGGTGTCGTCGTCCGACATCCTCCTGGACGTCCCTCTGGCGTCCCCCTGGTCGTCGTCCGAGCTCTCCGCCGGGTCGGGAGTCGGGTCGGGAGTCGGATCCGGAGTCGGGTCAGGAGTCGGCTCCCTCCTAGGACGTCCACGGGGGCGGCCGGACCTCGCCCTCCTCGTGGACGGCTCCTCGGCTGCGGTGGGTGGTGAGCTGGACCTCCGGTAGAGCGAGTTGACGCGCCGCTGCTGCCGCCTTCCGCCCGGCATTTTGTCGAGTGCCTGTCATTACAAAGATAAAATCAATTAGCATATATAAACGATAAGTCTTTATAAAGAGATACAAAATGAACAAAACATAATTGCAAAATAATTATAACAATATAGCATTACATGAATTAAAAATTATCTCCGCGATTGTCAGTGGCTAGTGCCCCTCGTGTGTTGGCATTGTGCACACGTGTGTTGCCGCAACATCTTGGTCCTCGATGCGCTTGCTCTTCCGAGTTGGCCTTTGAAAAGGCTGAGGTTCGATAAACTCTCGTCGACGTTGTAACGAGAGGGTGGATTGTGCACGCTAGGAAGGTTATCCTTATAATATGCTGTTGTGAAGTTGGACACCTCCTCCACAATAAATGCTTCTGCCACGGAAGCCTCTATTTTGGCTTTATTTCTACACTTTTTCCGAAGAACCTTTAGACATCTCTCGACTGGAAAGCACCAATGGCACTGCACGGGCCCCCCCATCCGTGCCTCGTACGGTAGGTGCAAAATCAGATGCTGCATCGGCAGGAAGAAGCCGGGTGGAAAGATCATCTCCAACTTGCAGATCAACACAGGTGCCACTTCCTCTAGGTTAGCAATCACGTCATAAGATAGCTCCTTGGCACAAAGCTGGCGAAAGAAGTAGCTCAACTCTGCCAGCACGCGCCACACAGGCTCAGGGAGGTATCCTCGGGTCATCGCAGGAAGGAGCCGCTCGATCCATATGTGGTAGTCATGACTCTTCATCCCTAACACTCGCATAGTAGACAAGTTCACTCCCCTCCTCAGATTCGCCGCATACCCATCAGGGAACCTTAACGCCTGGATCCACTGTAGAACTTTCTTCCTATGGTCTCTTTTCAATATATAATCGGCCGGACCTCTTTTCCATTTCTTGCCAGCACCAGGAGCCCTCATCACTAGCTTTGGTCTATCGCACATCTCTTGCAGGTCCAGTCTGGCCTTAACGTTGTCCTTTGACTTTTCTGTGTCCATGAGTGTTGCAAAGAGTGCCTCAGCGATATTCTTTTCTGTGTGCATTACATCGATGTAGTGCGGACAAAGAAGGTCATTGAAATAGGGGAGTCTAGTCAAGCCCGATTTATGGGTCCACATGTGTTCCTCTCCGTACCCGAAAAAACGACCCTTGTCTTCATCAAACTTCAGAGCCTCTATTTCGGCACGGACCTCGGAACCGCTCTTGAACTGAGGAATGGGGTTGGTGACTTGAACATCTTTCCTGAAGTGCTTGATGTCACTTCTGAACGGATGGTCAAGAGGCAAGAATTGACGATGCTGGTCGAATGAAGAATACTTTCCTCCCTTCTTCAGCCAAGTGAACTTCACAGCTGCCTTGCATATTGGGCATGGGAACTTCCCGTGAACACACCAAGCGCTGAATAAGCCATACGCCAGGAAGTCATGCAGGGAGTACTGGTACCACACATGCATTTTGAAGTTCTTCATTGTTGCTCGGTCATATGTCAGTACCGGGTTTTCCCAAGCTTCGAACAATTCATCCAACAAAGGCTCCATGAACACACCCATATTGTTCCCCGGGTGTCCAGGAATTATCAGTGACAAGAATACGTTCTTAGGGTCAAACATAACACCGGGAGGGAGATTGAGGGGGATCACGAACACAGGCCAACAAGTGTACAGGGCCGCCATCATTCCATACGGGTTGAACCCATCTGTCGCCAGCGCCACACGTACATTTCGAGCCTCCATAGCTTTGCCAGGATGCATGGCATCGAAGTGCTTCCATGCTTCACCATCCGATGGGTGTACCATCTTGTCAGGATTGTATCTCTTGCCATTCTTGTGCCATGTCATCTGTTTCGCAGAGTCCTCTGTCATGTACAGTCGTTGGATCCTAGGTATGAAAGGAAGGTACCGTAGGACCATCTCGGGGATATTAAGTTGTTCCTTCTTGCCATCTCCATGGTCTACCTCCACATACCTAGAGGCTTTGCACTTTGGACAGTGTGTTGCTTTCTCGTGATCTTTCCTGAATAGGACGCACCCTTTTGGACAAGCATGGATCTGCTCGTACGGCATCTTAAGTGCACGAAGAAGTTTCTGTGACTCGTACGTGTTCTTCGGCAGAATGTGACCCTCCGGCAACAGGGTGCCCAAAATTGCCAACATGCCATCGAAAGCGTCTCGACTCAAGCTATACTGGGACTTGAACCCCATTAGGCGTCCAATGGCATCCAGTTGTGAAACCATTGTCTTTTCATGAAGGGGCTTCTGTGCCGAAGACATCATGTCGTAGAACGCCTTTGCGGTGTCCTCTGGCTCCTCCAATCCTTCACCGAATTGAGCCTCTTGAAAGTCTCCCATCATGTCTGCTACCCCGGCATCTCCATCATACTCCTCGAGACGTTGTCTCACCACCTCCTCTCTAATCCGATCGGCTTCACCATGGTGGACCCAACAAGTATAGTTTTCAACGAATCCGTACTTGTAAAGATCTATCCCACGTTATTCTTATATTTTCTTTTCTTGTTCCCACATTTGCTGCAGGGACACGGCATCCGACTCGACCCTTTAGCAGCCGGACCAAACGCATGCTCTAAGAAAGCATTGGTCTTAGTAACCCATTCTGTGCTCTTACTTGCGTGGCCCGTGTACATCCAGTCACGGTTATCCATCCTCTGGCATATACATATGTAAGCGAGTAATAAAACCAGCAATTGCATCTACACTGCGTTCCTACCATCTAATAGGAGAAGGATAGGTCCTAATCCCACCCGAGGATGCGCAGATGGGTTAGTTTCCATGTTCTACTCCTACCCGAGACAGAATTTCGGCAGCACCTCCTCGCTGTTCTCCCGATACACGTCCTGGCAGGGAGAGTGTGTATCCGGAGAACAACGAGGAGGCGGTGTCGAAACTTTGACTCTGAGAGGAGCAGAACATGGAAACTAGCTCATCTACGCATCCGCGGGCTGTCCAAAATACGTGGACAATTCGAAAGAGATACGGTCGCAGATATGCAAAGGACTGAATATCTAAGACTGTATCTCTTTCGAACGGGAGACGTGTAACTAGTTTACGCGACCAAAGATCAGATACCTAAGGATACGGATAGAGGGGTTATACCTAAGGTGTCGGTGAGGTCAGGGTAGCGGGGCAGTGGTGAGTCGGGGCAGTGGCGACACGACGCGGTGCAGGCAGCCCCGCAACGCCGACGAAGACGATCGGGGTCGCCGAGTCCCTCCGACGGGTCCTCCTCCTGCCAAAAAAAAAGCATATGGTTAGTCTCCACCAAAAATTTCGGCAGCACCTCCCCTGCATGGCGAGGTTCCCAAAACCTGCAGAAAACGTCGGCACGAAGGCCAACAACCACATGTACAACAGACATAGTCACGAAGACCAACAATCACAATAGTACCAAGATGAGCCATATATAACACTACTACTAACACTAACACTACTACTAACACTAACACTAATACTACTAACTACTACTAACTACTAACTACACAACTACTAACTACTAACTATTTACTAACTACATAGGGCATACCTTCGCGACGAGAATAGCAAGAACGAGCTTCGGCGACGGCCACGGGGACGACCGAAGCGGCTTGAGGGTCGACAGACCTAAGCTGACACCTTCCTTCTCTCTTCTCCTTGTCCTTGTCCTTGTCCTTCTCCTCTCCTCTCCTCTCCACTCCTCCTTCTCCTCCTCTCCTCTCCACTCCTTCTCCTCCTCTTCTTCCTCTCCTCCACCTCCTCCTCCTCTTCCTCCTCTTCTCTTCCACCTCCTCCTCTACTCCTCTACTCCACTGGCCGGCCAGGGGGCGGCCACGGGGCTGGGGGGGGGGCCGGGCGGGCGGCCGGGGGGCGCCGCCGGGAGCACCACCGGGGGGCGTGCGGGGGCGGGGGGCGCCGGCCGGCCAGGGGGTGGCCACGGGGCCGGGGGGCAGGCGGGCGTCCGCGGGGCGCGGCCGGGGAGTGCCGCCGGGGGCGGGCGGGGCCGGGGGCGAGGCCGGGGAGCGCCGCCGGGGGCGCGGCCGGGGAGCGCCGCCGGGGGCTTGGCCGAGGGCCGGGGGGCGTAGCCGGGGGGCTCGGCCGGGTGGCGACGGCAGCGGCGGCGCGGCGCGGGGCGGGCGGGGCGACGCGCGGGGCGGCGGCGGCGGGGGAGCGGCGGCGGGGAGCGGGTGGCCTGGTGTGTGTGAGTGTGTGCGTGTGTGGGTGGCGGGCGGGCCGTTTTGTATTTTTTTATTTCGAACGTCTTCGCCGAGTGCCAGATCAGGAGGCACTCGGCAAAGTTCCCTCTTTGCCGAGTGCCACCGATCTGGCACTCGGCAAAGAGAGCAGACGTGGCAAAGAGTGTCAGGCCCACGTGGACCTGCAGACGTGGCAAAGAGTGTCAGGCCCACGTGGACCTATTCGCCGAGTGTCAACTCCGGCACTCGGCAAAGAGGGAACTTTGCCGAGTGCCATATGGCCAGGCACTCGGCAAAGAGCCTCTTTGCCGAGTGCCATCGCTGACACTCGGCGAAGTTTTTATTTATTTTTTTGGTTTTGCCACCAAGTTTTTTTTGAGACACGTCAACACTACTATTGTCAATATGTTCAAATTTGACAGTTTTTCAAAACTTTTCGTTATATTTTTTGACTTTATTTTGTTTTCTTGAATTTTCCCGAAAGGCGCAAGTTTGAACTGCGGGTGCATCGAATAATGGATTTTCATGATTTCAAAAATGTTATTCTTGTTCTTAACCGTATGTTGAGGCCAAATCCAAAAAGTGACCCTAGGTTTCGATCAACGTGCTCACGGGGCAACGCCTCCAAATTACGTGCGGACGGTTTTTTAATTATAGAAAATGCAAATGAATTCCGAAAATCGCGAAACTTGGCGAGATGTTGTTACATCATATGCGTATGCCGTGAAAAAAATTTGAGAAAGTTTCGAGCAAGTTGTCACGTATGATGCTTACAAACCTAGACATCTCAACATGTGATATTAAATATCACATGTTGAGATGTCTAGGTTTGTAAGCATCATACGTGACAACTTGCTCGAAACTTTCTCAAATTTTTTTCACGGCATACGCATATGATGTAACAACATCTCGCCAAGTTTCGCGATTTTCGGAATTCATTTGCATTTTCTATAATTAAAAAACCGTCCGCACGTAATTTGGAGGCGTTGCCCCGTGAGCACGTTGATCGAAACCTAGGGTCACTTTTTGGATTTGGCCTCAACATACGGTTAAGAACAAGAATAATATTTTTTAAATCATGAAAATCCATTATTCGATGCACCCGCAGTTCAAACTTGCGTCTTTCGGGAAAATTCAAGAAAATGAAATAAAGTCAAAAAATATAACGAAAAGTCTTGAAAAACTGTCAAATTTGAACATATTGACACCGGTAGTATGGGGATGACCCACAAAAAAATTGGTGTCAAAATAAAAAAAAACAAAATACTTTGCCGAGTGCCACATAGACTGACACTCGGCAAAGAGCAGCACTTCGCCGAGTGCCAGCCACGTGGCACTCGGCAAAGCACAGCTTACGTGGCATAGCCCGGGCCCGCACTCTTCGCCGAGTGCCACGTGGGCCGGCACTCGGCAAAGAGATGGTCTTCGCCGAGTGCCAGACGGCGGGCACTCGGCAAAGCTAACGGGCCCGGATGACGTCTGGTCAGCGAGACTTTGCCGAGTGCTCATCGTTGCCGAGTGTTCGGCACTCGGCGAAGAGGTGTCTTCGCCGAGTGCTTTTCTTTGCCGAGTGCTGGGCACTCGGCAAAGATGGCTTTGCCTTGTGCTAATTCTTCGCCGAGTGCCATATTTCCGGCACTCGGCAAAGAGGCTCTTCGCCGAGTGCCCGAAATTTGGCACTCGGCGAACTAGCAGGCACTCGGCGAAGATGCTGTTTCCGGTAGTGGCGGCGTTGATGATAGGCGGCAGTGTCGAGTTGGCGGTGGCTTTAATGGAAACTGTGTACTGGTCGTGGTCGGATCTCCAATGGGGGCCGATGCTGTAGATGGGGGTGGTCACCAGGTAGGGCGGCGTGAAAGCTTGGAACCACAGCGCGTCGTTAAGGTTGATGAAGAACTGGCGCAGTGCGTTGCTGGAGAGAGACTGGAGCTCGGAGAAGTAGAGGACGAGGATGTATCTCGGCGACTGATTCATGGCCTCCGGCTTGGCGTCCCAGTAGAAGGCGATTTGATCGGAGGCGTTGCCGCGTGGCCTGATCGCCGTCTGCATCACCTTTGACGGCGCCTCGAAGAGATCTTTGTCTCGGTTTAGGACCCTGTCCGTCGTGGATATCTCGGCGTAGGTGCTGGCGTTAATCATCCAAGGGATCCATACTCTGTCGTATGGATCATCCGGGTACCTAAATCATAATCAAGCAAGCAATTGTTGGGATTTCTCGGCGATGTGTCGAGAATGGAATTTCGTATCATGAATCTCGAATATAATCTTCGTTTTTGCTCACCTGACAATGTCATCCGCTGCGCCGAAGTTGACCCTGCCCACTAGGGCCAGGCCCTGCGACTGCGTCGCGTTCACATGCGGGTAGATGGAGCTCTTGAGAGGCCTCAGCTCCAGCGCGGAGATGAACGGCGTCCCGGACCCAGTGTTCACCAGGCAAACCTGCACGACATCTTCAGGCACGACGACCATGGCCTCCGCCGTCCACACGGCGCTCGGGCTCGACACGTTCACCGTGCTCCAGAAGTTGACGCCGACGTAGAGGTCGAAGATGGGCAGGCGGCCGAGGCCGTCGTAGTTGCCGTACTTGAACTCGGCGCGGACGAGGTACTTGAGCCCGGCCACGAGCGACCGGAGTGTGTAGCAGCTGCGCGCCCCGTCCGGGAAGCTGCGCACGTTGTAGTAGCGCTTCCTGAGCCCCGTCGTCATGAACTCCACCGAGATGTTGTGGTTGGAGCCGGCGTCGGTGAAGCCGGCGTCCGGGGCGTACGACAGCCCGGTGGTGTCGTCCACGGAGTTCGCCGTCCCCGGCAGGCCACAGTCTACGCTGATGAAACCTGCAAAACCACCATATATATATATATAGTTTTTTTTTTCTTCAATCGTGCATGGAGCTACCTGTTTTTCTACATGTGGGCCTGTTTGCTTGCACTTCGTCAGGCAAAGTTGCCTAGGTATAGCCATCTGTACAATCCCTGCCGCCTGACGAGCAGCAAAGCAAACATGTCGTGAAACGTACTCCGTCGGGATGATGTGGAGCATACATACCGATGCTGTCCGGCTGGGCGCAAGCTTGATGTACGCCGGGGAAGACGGCGGCGACGAGGAAGAGAAGCATCAACCATGATGTTGCCGCTATTATTGTCCTCGGTGTTGATTGTTCCATTGCACAAAAGCTAGCAAAGCGGACAGCAGGAACACAACAACACGAACTCTTTTCTGAGATCAACAGCTACTGTATATGCTTAACTCTGTATAGTATATACATATGCGCGCCCCTGCTATACAATAGCGACTCTTAATATATCCTACTATATCCTTCCGTGTTATTATTAAAAAAAATAAGTGTTGCTTCACTTCATTAATCAAATTTGCATTTAGCCTTTGTTTCTCACCGCAAAAACTTTTCGCCTATCACATATATCGAATGTTTGAACACATGCATGAAGTACTAAACATAGACTAAAAAATAACTAATTATACAGATTGTGTGTAATTTGTGAGACGATTTTTTTAAGCCTAATAAGTTTATGTTTTGATAATGTTGTGCTACACTAGACATGTGCTAATGACAGGTTAATTAGTCTTAATAAATTTGTCTCACTGTTTTCAGGTGAAATATGTAAATAAGAGATCGTCGGGGGATGAATTATCCCCACCTGAATTTTCATTCCGCAATGCGGGGCAAGCCGGTGGGTGGAAGGGCGTGGCGCCAATCCAGATACAATAAGTCTAGAGAAGTACAAAGGAAGAAAGAGGTTACAACAACAACGCCGCTCAATAAACTCAAGGGTAAGCCTAAACACAGGCCGAAAGACGTCAGCTGACTCGATTTGTGCCACCGCCAATAAGCATACTTGATGGTTTCGCCATGACCAATGTGCCCTGCACCACTCCTCGTAGCTACGCCGTTCCACTACCGTCCTCAATCTGAGGGCCAACTAGTGGAATAGGGACTAAGAGTGGTGTCGAATACGCAAGTCCAAGATCACCGGACATGATGATCTCCCTTAACTGATGATGAGACACACAACACATGCAGGTCCACATATCACCATTCAACGCCGTCCATGGGGAGGAATCCATGGAGGGGAATGGCGACAGCGGTGGGAACACCACCTGACATAAGATTGTCTGGCACCATCAAGGAGAGCATCAACGAAGCAGAGGCGCCAGAGACAGACACTCGTCGAAGCATCAGCAACAATCAACAACCAGGACTAGTATCACCCAAGAGGGGAGCACAAATCAAGAAGCAAGGAGACACAAAAGGATATAGACGAAGCCAACGCGGGCGGGAGTAGACGCGCTTGTATCAATGTCTTCAAGAAGAAAAGTGACGTCCACGGGCGCCACCATCGACGACCCGAGTTGTGCTCCTCCTCGATGGCACCCTCAAGAGGTATGCGGCGTTGTCGACGCCGCCACCACCGGCTCTAGATAACCAGAGCAAATTTTCACCCGGAGAGAGCCGACAAGCTACAATTGGGTGAGGGGGCTATACCAATGCCTCCAAGGAGATAAGCGGCACCAGATGGCGTCGCCATCGATCGCACAGGCGGCTTGTGCATGGCTTTTGCCTAACCTCCTCGAGTCCATAGACTGTAGTCCAACAACACAGAGCTAAGGCGACGACGATGGTGAACTACTGCACCGCAGCAGCAACAATGTGTATGCCGTCCGGCCAGCACGCCTGCCGACATCATTGACCTGCGCCTGTCAATCGCTGCGTGCCGTAGCAGGCCGGCCAGCACGCCCACCAGATCTGGACCATCATTGGTCGCCGCGTGCCAGGTCCACCCAGCCCAAGCTGGCGCAACCGAGGTCGCATGGCCGCACACACCGCACGCACGTCCCAGATCAGGTTGTGAGCCCCCCCCGCCCCCCCCCACACACACACAGGAGGACAACCCGGCCTCCGCCGCTCGTCACTGCCCACACCGGGTGCGAGCAGGTGGCGTCGGATGCCAGGAGGCCGGATCCGACCGGAGGAGTGTTGTCACTGCCGCTGAGAGCCATCGCCGTCTTTACCTTTCAGCCGCGTTGCTGCATCCCTTGCAGCTCCACGAGAGGCCCCCCCGACTTTGAGCCCCGCTAGATCCGGCTATAGGGCCACCGAATCTGACGAGATCAGGCGGTGAGGCGCACAAAGGGATCCGCCGCCGGACATCACGATTCACGCCATGGTCGTCACCTGCAGGGAGAGGCCCCGCTGCCAGCATCCTTGCGGCAGCGCGGGCTTTCTGGAAGCCTGCTCCGGCGACGACGAGGGCGAGGGGCCGAGGAGGATGGCCTCCGGCGACAGGAAGGGGGAGCCGTCCGTGCCGCCCAGCCGAGCGACACGAGGGCTTTCTATGTAATTTGTTTTCTTATTAATTTATTTTTAATAGACTAAACAAGTGCTGAAATATTCGATATGACATGTAAAACCCACTAAACAAAATAATCTGCCCAGCCGAAAAAAAGAAAATTATGCGACCGCCTCACGCGACATCCATTGAACAGTTGACGTGTGTCCCGTGGCCATGTGAACCATCGTTGCATGCACACGTGTCTCTATCTCTTCTCTCGAGAGACACACAGAGAGTCTGAGAGACAGACGAGACGTACTCCACTCTTCACTCGCTCGTTCCCTCGACGACCCCGCGCGCCATTCGCTCGCCTCTGACCGCGCGAGGCGGACCCATCTGCCGGCTCCAATCACGCGAGGTCCACAGGAATACTCCTCCGTCTCATTGAGAGTGTTACCCGAGAAACGTGTTTGTGAGGGGGACACGATTTTCTAACGACACTTTCAATAGAACGGAGGGAAGGGAGTACTTCTTAAAAAAATGACACCCCTCGTCGTCCTAACGCCATCCATGCAAGTGGATGTGGATCTGCGATAACTGCTAAAATTCCAATCTCTTATTTTCGGTAACAAAACAAATCAATTAAGGAAACCAATAAATCGTTTTCATCTAGTTGGCAAGTCACGGACGGCAACAAACAAATCAGCCTTTACAGCCGCCTCCATCCTTCGTTCTCCCGCCACCCGCCCTCGCTCCTCTCCGGTGGCGGTCGTACCACCCGCGGCCTCCCAGCAGTCGTAGTCATGCAGAGCTGAACCGCGGGCGCCGCCAGAAGCTTCATCGCGACCCCGAGCTCCTTCCTCCAAGCCTCCCTCAACCATATGACGTCAACCCACGACGCAGATGCCGACGCTCCTCGGTGAGCCCCTCGAGTCGAGATCGTCGGCTCGTCGCTCGACATTGCGGAGCTTGCGGCAGCGTGTCGCTCTTCCGCTCTCGGCTCTTTTATCCAACACGGGCAGCCGGCCAGGAGGGCACGGCCGCACGGGTCTGCAGTCGCCGGCGCGACAGCTGTGGCACCCGACTATCAGCGCAGCGGATGTACTAGAAAACAGGTCTAGATGCAGGAACCAGTGCCTCATGGAGTCACCGAGAGCACCACCACGTCGATGTCAAGGACCTTCCGCCGCCGCCCACACCGCTCGTTCGAATGATCCTCCTCCCTTGAGCTTCCCCGTGGCCTTCACAATGAAACGTGACCAGAGCACGAACAACGTGGGATTGTGTTGTGCGACGGAACGCACAACTCCGGAACTTGCGAAGCTCATCAACGTCGCCACCTTGGTCGCCGCCACCAGCGCCTCACCTCACAGTCACACGAGCTAGGCTAGAAACGCAAAGCGGAGGATCCACGACGATCTTGAGATGAATGCCCTGTTAGCTTAGCTACTATGTACATTGATTTTGTATGTTGTTTTGTTTCAAGTTTAGGTATGTCATTTGTGATGATAAACTAGAAATGTATAGTAACAGAGATGTAAAAAAAAAATCAAAGCGAGTTATAATTTAGAATGGAGGGAGTATCTAGCACCATCACCTCGATCGATGCAATATGGTGGTGGATCCATTCAACTTCAAGTCAGTCACCTCTCCGGTACCAAAATGATGTGTCGCTGTCTCATGAGAATGACACACAACAAGTTGATGTTTAACAACATATTATTTGGTGGATATTGTTTCTGTTGTAACGCACGAGCATTCACCTAGTTAACCACTAACCCTGTACGTGGTCTGGTTTAACCGGTCTATGGCTAAAATCTAGCCCAACCCGTAAAACTTCAAGAGTTCTTGGCCCTAAAGAAGTTCTACTTTCTTCTTTTGCTATTTTAGTTTTGAAGTTACCTATTTGGCTCGAAATACAACTTTGCCTCCTTGTATGGCCTTCATCCTGTTAGCCTCTACCATGAGAAATCCCCATAGAGCTATGTGAAGGACAAGAATGTGCCCTTACCTCTTCACCTCCTCTCTCTCCAATGCACACAACTCCCTCGCAATTCAGATTAGTTGTCGGGCAAGCAGGCGACCAACCCTAATCACGACCAAGCAGGTAGTGGCAGAGCTTGGACCAAGTTTTCAAGGGGGCAAGTGAGTTCCAGAGGGGCCATTATAAAGCAAAAACAACTAATTACTACCTAATTATTGCAGCATCAACGAAGATTACAAAGATCTAGGGGCGTGTGGCACACTTTGGCACAATGAGGCTCCACCCACCACCCCTACAAGCAGGCATGGAGGAGGAGGTGGTCGATGAGAGGACTGCAACCGCCTAGGCCGCGACACTAGGCATGATCAAGGGGGCAGCTAGCCTGCCACCGCCCAGGGCGTGGCTCCAAGTGTGACCGAGGTGGCAGTTGCCGCCCAGGGAGCGACTAAGAGGGTTGCCGCCACCTAGGGCACATCCAATGGCGCAGACTTCACCTTGGGAGTGGGCGAGGAAATTGACAATCTCGAAGGGTGAATAATCCACCATTGGTTTTGCCATTCCCATCAGGTCGGTGAAGTGACTACAATGGGAGATATTGGATTTCGATTTGTGGTCAACCGCTCCAACCTACATGAGAGGTCTTGTTCTTGTAGACAATGACAAGTTTCTGGAATAGCATTCATTGCATCACTTAGTGATGCGCCAATAGAGAAATATGCTGACTTATATTACTTGGATTGAAAAATTTAGAGCTTTGCATATATCAGCTTATGCTTGCTACGGCTAACAAGTCTCAGCGTCCATGAATTTTCTATGCACCCACCTTTATTAAACAATAGACAATAGGCCAAAGACTAAAACATGTAAAGACAACTGCAACAAGAAAAAGAGAAAAGACCAACCTACCCAATAATGAGTACAAGAAGCAAATTAAAACAAGGCCTAGCCTATGATTTATGATTGCATGTTTTCCCTTAATTATGTGATGTCATGTAATGCATGTTGAAATGGTTTGGTGTATGTGAGCCCATATATGTGCGTGTGTGAACTTAGGGATCTTATGAACTTGTGTGCACTTTATTTATGTGTCAACTGAACCTACTTAATGTATGCATCTATGAATTTGTGATCAGTTTGTATGTGTGCATTTGCAATGCAATCTTGGAATTTATATGCATTTGTAAAGGTAATTGATGTATATGTGCATCTTATTGTTTAAATTAGTTGATTGTCATGTGCAAACGTAGACAAAAATAATGGTTCCATCTTCAAAAATAAATTATACGTTATTTTGTGCAACTATGATAACCTTAAATCATCCAAAAAAATATTATAAATAATTCTCAAAATAAAATATATATCAAAACTGGAATTCACTCTTGCATATCTCGCCCAAGGTAAATGTCAACCATGTCCCACTTAACACCGTTAGTGGTTAAATCTAACAAAAATGTCATAGAATGAAGCAAAGTTATATTTTGGATGAAATAGATAACTTCAAAACTAAAAGTGCCAACGAAGAAAGCAGAACTTTTTTTAGATCAAGGACATAGTTCTCTCAAACTTTAGTGACATGAGTCGTCATCTAAATGTCAGTGTGCCATTTTAAGTCTACAATGCATGATGTAGAGAAACCATAACTTTAATTTTGATACGTAGGTCCCATGATACTGAAATACATCAAAAGTTGATACTTCTTTATACTAGTATACTCCATATGCTATAATCTACCTATTACAATAACATTAAAAGATCAAGCCCCACAATCGCTAAGTGGGTCAAGAAATTATGATCTTAAACGAAAAAGGGTATTCATTGTTGAATTTATGATTATTAAACGATCTATATTTACTAGAAAATATGAGATTAAGTAAAAAATATGTATTGTTAGAGTTTATGATGATCTGATGGTCTAGATTTAAAAGACAAAATTATGCCACATATAATCTATGTTTAAATATATTTTTCTTCGTGCATATGACGTTTTAGATTAATCATTGTTCTGTCGATATACAACAACAACCAATGCAATAATGTCCTCAAATTGTAATCAAGTAATGTTGACTTTGACATTATATATTGAACACTTCTCAAATTTCAACAAACCAATCTTGAAAAAAGATATAAAAGACATCGAGACTAACAAATTTCATAGAAAGATTACAATCAAAGGCCATCCAACTATGATTCCCATAATCCTTATTTCTAAATTAATTATTCTTTTAAATTAGTTATATATTTAAATTTATTGTAGTTGAAATATTAGTTTGATTTCCTTATGATCAAGTTAAAAAATCATTGCTTTCCATCACTAAGGGATAAAAACTACCACATTGATCCTACAAATCAAGTTGTAGTGGTTGAAAGCCCTAGTTTTGGATAATTGATGAAACCTAAGTAAACTAACATCTTGCTCTAAGTGATACATGAGAAAGGTTGGTTCACACCAAGGTGAAGCTAGATGGATCTCAAATGTGATGATGATGGTCAACTTTATTATAAATTGATCTACTTTTGGAAAAGAAGAAAGAGAAAAACAAAACTCTATGGGCTCAAGGCAAAGGTATAAAATAGGGTATTTGTTTTGCCGGTCAAAATGCAATAGAGTGTGTGATCGGGTTTAGACTAGATAATCATACTATAAAGAGGAGAAATCTTTAATTACAATGGTTATCTAGTGCCAGCAAGTGTGAGTCTCATTTGCATATATTTAGTGCGCTTAGTGACATGGTGAGATTAACCCTGAAAATTCCTTATGAAAATGCTAACTTAAGTGCCCAATTTATTTTGAAATATCTTGGTGAAGCTAGCACTTGAAAAGAGTAGAAAATAAAAGGTTTAATTGGAGCTTCAGCTACCATCAAGAATTTCTTGTTAACCCAGCTCGAATTGCCAATAGAGGGTGCTCTGTCTTGAGCTTTTATCTTCAAGAAATTTACATGAGCTCAACAAGAATTTCTCGTTGGTGAATAGTGCATTGCATGCAAGTGTGTCAGTGAGAGAGAAGGAGGCTCAACCAGCAATTTTTGGCATCCCTCACAAGAAATTCTCGTTCAGCTCAGATCCAACTCAACGGTCACAAAGCGTGTATAGGAAGCCGGTTGCCCACTCCTTTCTCCCCTACAGTGTTGGCTCTCCTTTCTTCTCCCTTTTGCTCATTCTTGCAAGAACCAAAAAGAGAAGAACAAGCTCCTCCTCCCTTCTCTCTCTCCCAAAGCTTTGTGCTAACCCTAAGTGAGAGATTGAGGATTCGAAGTGTTGATCTTGTGAGCTTGAAGAGCATCTCCTCCCTCTCCTCTCCATCTCATAGCTTGGTGCTCATTTGAGAGAGGATTTGAGGGAAACCCTAGTGTGTGCATTTGTGATTCCATTTGGTGGCACTAGGTGGTGATTGTGATTGTTGATTTCTTATTACTCTTGGTGATTGCCGTCACGTAGACGGTTGGTGATTTGGTGATTGGTGAGAGGATTTGGTGATTGTATCCGCCCCCAATCAAGTTCTTGTAAGGGGTTCTTGACCTTGTCCCCGCGGGAGATCGGTACTCTAGTGGATTGCTCGTGTCATTGAGCTACCCTCACTTGTGAGTGGGTTCTTGCAGCGCTCATTTGGTGAGCTAGGTTTGTGAAACACCTATTAGCCATTGAACCACCAAGTGTGTGGTCGACACAACGGGGACTAGCGTGCCGGCAAGCACATGAACCTCGGGAGAAAAATTATGTGTCTATTGTCTCATTGGATGTATCCCGGTGTTCATTGGTATTCATATAGTGATTGAATGTCTCTTGCCAACGGCGGTAACCATCTCTATCACTTGTATTTACTTTCATTCTTTCTTGTGCAGTGGTAGTTGTAGTTGCTAGTGATAGCTCTCTAATTAGAAGTAATGAGTTCTTGCTAGTTCACTAGTGTAGAGAGTAGTGGCATAGCTCTTGTGTGCCATAATGATCATAATATACTAGAATTGCTTGGATAGGTGGCTTGCAACACTTGGTAGAGCTAGAGCAAAAAACTTCGCTTTCTAATTGACTAATTAGTTGATGTAAGTGTTTTGTAGTAATTTTATTAGGCTATTCACCCCCCCCCTCTAGCCATTTAGGACCTTTCAGTGGTCTTTACAAAAAAATTATAGTAAAAATAAATAAAAAATCAAAACCAGGTAAAACAAGTATAGAACGAATATATTATAGAATTCAATCTGCATCAATGCCTATGGCCTATGGGAGGTATTATAAGCATGCACAAGAGCTATCTAAGTTGAACACCAATACCTATTCAACCCATGAAAAATCATCAAACCACTTTCGATCCACACACCGCTCCTTCTGGCATGCTTTATGCATCGACATCTCATCTTGCCTCTCATGGTAGCCCTAAGGTTGATGACTCGGTCCTTTGCGATCATGTTCTTGACCAGAGTCTCAACATCATTGTTAACGTCAGCGAAGAGAATACAGACCAACATGTGTTGATTCCAACAATCGTAACTTTACAATCGATGGCTTTCATAATATAGTGACCTATGGAGAAAATATGTTCTGATAGTTGTTGGGGAACTAGAATTGAGGTCACGAAGGTTCTAAACTAACAAGGAGCATTGGGTGTTATGAAACTTTTAGGGGATGATCCGGTGGTCTTCGCCTGAAGACCTCCAAAGGACGAGGGTCCTGGCCGAAGACGAAGGTCTTCCCGAATGTGGAGGTCCTCCCATAGGCAGAGGTCCACTAGAAGACGATGGTCCTCGAAGCGAAGGAAGTTCCCTAGAGAATGCAGGCCAAAGAAGAGGCGCTCATCCTTCAAATGACGATGGTCGGGAGGGGACCAAGAAGATAAGTGTGGAGGTCACTGCCAGCGGAGGCTGCTAGAGATGGTGGAGGTCCGAGAACTCGGTGGAAACGTCGTCGATAGGGACCTTCGCCGGTTTGGCCATGACAAAAATGGGCCTCCATCAGGTGTATGGCCCACGACCCACCCCACGAAGTGGTTGGAGTGTGAAGGCGGAAGCCCTGAAGTGCCCTTCGGGGTTTAGCTAGGGCGGGGGAATATTCTAGAAATATCCTCGTATTGTGTATGAGAAAGAATGTAAAGAGGAATGGTATCTGTGAACAGTGTGCTATAAAAAGGGGAAGGAAAGGCCCCATGTAAGGGGGTGAAAACCCAAGATGGCAATGGGTACCCAAAACCCGAAACCCGATGGGTTTTTACCCTATTAGGGTAAGGGTATGGGTCAATTTGTCTACCCATGGGTTTGTTAATGGGTAAAAAGATAGACCCAGTGGGTTTATGGGCATGGGTCTGGGATTGTGGTACCCAAACCCGCAAACCCACGGGTTTTTTAAACCCGGTCCGTCGTAGTGGAGCAAATCATATCGGTCCAAAATAATCATACTCACTCTTCCATCTTGGTATATATTTTACTCACTTGGTATATATACCCATAGAAATAGACTAGGAGAATATTATTATTTAGTTGTTTTAGAAATCAAAAGTAAAATGTTACAAAAGAAAAATAAAAAGACGATGAGCATTGTGCCTTAGCATAGTCTCGAGTACAATTATGGTGAGCATGAGTGACCCGATGGGTACCCGTTACCCGAGTGGGCATGGGTTTGGGCACAAGTTTAAACTCGTGACATGTCATGGGTTTTTTAGTGGGCGGGTTTTATGTTCGTGGGCATGGGTTTGGGATGGCAAAACCCAGCGGGTTTCTACCCGTTGCCATCTCTAGTGAAAACAGTAATGAAACCCTAATTGTGGTTGAACTTTAGTCTTTTTGCTGGTGGGTCCTCGACTGAGTCCGAGGAACCTTCGCCCCTTACCCTACTTGTTCTGGGATCTTTCCCCAATAATAGTCTATTGCATCAACTAGTATATTGATTCCATGATGATCATGTTTGAGAGCATAAAAAGAAGCACAAATAAATTTTCTTTGTTATAGAAACTGTTACAAGTAGAAAATCCTAAGATAGCTGATACCAAGACGGCAAGGTAGAGTGACATGGGTAGCATGCTTTAGATCAGTATCGATCTCGCTAGCATCATTGGTGGTTCTATAATATGTTTAAAAAGGATTGAGGTGTGGAATGAATGCTATTATTATGATGGGTTCAACTAATGGATGCTTGAGGTAGAAGTGGCTACAATAGACATATATATGATTGTGGTAAGTGTGATGATGATTTACATTAAAACAAACTATGAATTCATAAGGGATAGTAAAAGATGATAACTTTTTAAAATATAAGAGAACCAAGGAGCTGGATAATTTGTGAGAATTTTGAATAGTAATTTTATTGAGCAAGGGATCGGAGCTCACAAACATAAAATTGAACGGCACATCTATTGGCCTCACTAGAAATTGCAATGCCGGTAGAGGTAGAAACAAAAAAAAAGAGGAGAGGACTGCGATATAGTTAAAGAATTGATCAATTATCGATGATAGTTATATAGAAGTGTGATGCTATGGTACGACCATTACCTAAAAGGAGGTAAGATCTCAAATTAGTCTGAACCATTGATTTTTTTACATTTTATGAATTACTTAATAAATTAAAAAATCTAGGAAAACAAGCTAAAAAAAGAGAAGGTATGGAAGTGGGTCGGCCTTCTTTCATATACATGCATGATGATTCCAAAAATATGTTATATACATGAAAAAGATTAGCAACCAACAGAAGTTCATAGTAAACATGCATATATGAAATAAAAAAAATAGTCGGCTAAAGGCATATTTCGTACAGCTCACAATAGCTTAGTTGTTTTTTTTTACTGAACACTTTTTTTTTCAAAACAGCATTACCCATGAAGTTGTTTTATTCCTTCCCCCTCTCACAAAAGCATAAGCTGAGATAAAACTGAAAAAAGTAGTTTTTCATAGCTTACACCCTTATTTCTCTTTACCAACCATGTATAAAATTATTGGTGAAGTTGTTTTATGAAACACTTTTTCCAAAACAACTCAACTTCATCTAGGAAATTGCTTATAAAGCTATTTTCTAAAAAAACAGCTTCACTAGTGAAGCTGAGTTGTACCAAACGGACCCTATATCCAACACGC
Organism: Coix lacryma-jobi var. lacryma-jobi; assembly: GCA_009763385.1. Classification (NCBI taxonomy): domain Eukaryota; kingdom Viridiplantae; phylum Streptophyta; class Magnoliopsida; order Poales; family Poaceae; genus Coix; species Coix lacryma-jobi. The sequence continues at coordinate 4,424,546 of CM019826.1, forward strand.
TAGCTAACACATGAGGTATAAGTACATAAATAAAAAAATGATCAATTATGTTAAAAGTATGTAAACTAATACAGGAGATAACGTAGTGCATGCATAAAAATCAATTACATCGGAAGTTTGTAAACCAACAAAAGATGGAGCACGTACATACATAAAAAAAAAAGTTACCAACACAACCACTAGCTAACATAAAGGTGTTACGTGCAAAAAAAAAGAACATGCTAGTTAAATACAACACGTCCAAAATTTCCAAACTAAAAAGATTTACTATATCCTATATAAATCATGCATGCATCAATTAGAACTAAAAATATTCATATCCAAAATTTTCTTAATTTATCATAAAAATAAAATAAATACATATTTTATCTGTTACCTCCTACGAGATAATAGATAATCATAGTCATCCAATCTAGCTATTTAAATGAATGGTTCACAACTATTTAAGGATAGCATAGCAAAACCTTATATAGAATTATTGACGATGGATGAAACAGAGACAGAGAGAGAAATTATAATCAAGTAAATAAACAAAATTATTTTTAAAAAATATTTAAACAAAAACATATTAATGAAATATTTGAAACAAAACTGATAAATATATGAGTAAACTTGGTGCTCACGCTACTAGCTCGGTTAAACTTGCTACTAATGGTTGCAACGGTTGAAAATCTCATGTTCTGAACATGTGGGCTCGGTTAAACTTGAAGATCTAAACATGTGGGCTAGTGGTTGGTCAAATAAGTAGACAAAACCTTAACTAATTATTAGTTTAATTATCTATAAAACCTAACTAGTTGGCGTAATCACTGGTCCTATCCAAACACGACCTGTTCGATCATATACACAAACGAATTCCTTGTACGTAAGGCCCCCTCTGTAGACATCACCGGCTAATCCTTGATGGGGACGTCATGATGTATGAGAATGGCGATTAATAGCTGATTGGATGGCAGTGGGATAGTTGACTCGTGACTTCTTCTCCGCGATGGAAACCGGTGATCAAGCCGGATTTTTTTTTCTTTTTCGAAAAAAATTTGCCACCATTTTTTAAAGAAAGTGAAAACTGGGTAAGGTCGTTACGAAATCGTACCGTACCGTACCGAAGAACTTGTCTCTCTACAGGTCATCAAAGTTAAATTTCGATGGCACAAGTTGCGTTCCTTTTCGTTTCTTTTGGGAAGGAGCAAGTTGCATTCTTCTTAATTGACGAAAGTTCTCTTGATAATATTCCACTTCGCAAATAAAGGTTTTTTCGGGACTGATTTTTTCGTCGTTATCACTGATTTTTTCGGGACCATGTTTTGTAGCCTATAAAGGGTTTTTTTTTTCAAATGGCAGTATTGACCTAGCATTTATTTGTACAATAAAAAGGATCCCTCAAAATTTGGTTCCTCAAAACCCCGAATACTTTATGAAAAAATTACTTATGACTTCTTCATACAATTGAAATTGCCATAGATCCTCTAGTTTTTTTTTTCTATTCAAAATACTCCCTCCGTCCCTAAAAAAGAGTCATTCTCGCTTTCCAAAAAGTCAACAGATTTTAACTTTGACCAAATATATCTAATAAAGTATTAATATTTATGTTACATAATTAGTATCATTGGATAGATCTTTGAATATACTTTTATAATAAAATTGTTTGGAGATAAAAATATTGCACACATTTTGTATAAACTTAGTCAAAGTTGAGCAAGTTTGACTAGCACGCATCTCATAGCGACTCTTTTTATGGGACGGAGTAGTAGTTCTTAAGGAAAGTGGATTTCAACAAAGGTTGTTATTGCTTACTATCTTGTAGGTTTTTTCCACGGAGATGAACTACTAGACACAGTCCTGGTGCATATTTCAAAAGAAGTCTGATTAATTAACCAAATTTTTAAGTGGGTATGCCAAGAGATAGAGATTACGGCAATTGAGATTTTTTTATTAAATGTGTTTGTTTTCTAATAGCCTTAGAGCTTAGTTTGTTGCTAGATTCATACGGTTCTCAGCGGAAGGTTGAAATTCTCAATATCGCAATTGAGAATTTTATCACCTCTGTTTTTTTAAATTTTATCTTTCTCAGCAACGCATTTTTCCACAAAAAGAGTCACTATGAGATACGTGCTGGTCAAATTTTCTCAACTTTGACTGAGTTTATATAAAATGTGTGCAATATTTATATCCCAAATAATTTTATTATAAAAGTATATTCAAAGATCTATCCAATGATACTAATTATGTAACATAAATATTAATACATTATTATATATATTTGGTCAAAGTTAATATCTATTGACTTTTTGGAAGCGAGAATGACTTTTTTTTAGGGACGGAGGGAGTATGTTTTTAACTCTTGATGGGACCATCATGACGTTAGTTGCTTTGTACGAGAGCATATATATAAATATTATAAGTCGCTGGCAAGGACTAAGCGACACAATAATTATATTCTATCAATATATATGGTACTACTACCATCGTTTTCTTTTCTAAGGCACAATTTTACATGTCACTACCTACAAAATTATACTTTGACTATTTATTTTATTTATTTATCCTTTTAAATTTATGATAATTAGGTAGTACATTTGAGTATAGATCTAATCGCATCTAATTTGTATTGCAATAGTTAAAAATTATTAGCTACATTATTGATTGAAGATTTTAAAGTTTAAATCTTAATAGATGGTGTGCGTCGTATATATTAAAAAAAAGTATGAAAGGAGTACTTTTTACTTATAACTCATGTTGTCTTTTCCATTCCTCCTCACATCTACTTGCTATTTAGGTCTATTACCGCACAGGCTCATATATCTAGTTTTTACATGAGAGCTAAGCTGCTCATGTGTCTAGTTTTTACATGAGAGCCAAGCTCTCTCTTTTCTTTCTTCATTTCTCTTCCACGTCAGCAAAATATTGACTACTGACTATAAAACTCTTAAACGCACTTGCACTTAGCAATTAGCTAATTGAATGGTAGTGGGCCCACGGGTAGTTGACTTCTGACTTCTTCTATGTTCTGAAAATTGCATGCAGCACCAGCATACCATGGATCGTCTATTTTTTAGATTTAATATCCAAGGGAAGAGGTTTAATCCACCATCATTCTTAAAAGAAAGTGTAGTTGACCAAGGTTGCTACGTATCATATTATAAGTTTCAAATTATAAGTTGTTTAATTTTGACTTTTACAAGCCATCGTAAATTGGACACTTATGTTTAGTGTGGCGAGGATGATGAATTGATGACTAGTTAATTCACAAAGCCGTTCCGAACATTTTTTTCCCCATTTCAATCGTGGAAGCATATTTGTACCCTCCGTTCTATAACACAATGTATTTAAAAAAATTAAGACAACTTAAGAACATGCGTCCCCGTATGGGCGTACGACGAGGCGAGTGCGTATGTGTTTCTTTCTTTTCATGTTTCTGTTAAGATGATCTCTCTGCCTAATGGCCCAACGGCCATTAGGCCTTGACCTCGCGCCCTGATCGGGGGCGCCCAGCCCATTTAATGGCTGGTGGGCCCCCGTCGCACTGCGCAATAAATAGAGGGTGGGGGCCGGCGGCTCTCGGTACGAAGTTCACCGTGAGCCGCACTCCCCACCGACAAACCCTAAGCCGATCTAGCGAGGGGCGCAGCCAGCGACGGGAAGCACCGCCGCCGCCGTTCTTCGTCCCCGTCGCACTGGACTACGTACGTCTACGCCATCACCGACGCACTCCGACTCCTCCGTCTCCCCCTCCCGGCGCCGACGTTCCCAGGAGCCCGAAGGCAATGGCGGGCGACGGCTCCACCTCTTCTACTACGTCCTCTGGTTCGAACAACTTAGGTATGGATTCCCAGTCTCCTCTTCCCTTCCGATCTACTCCCTAGTAGCTCATAGGACCATGTACTATGCACTGTTTTTCTCCTTACCCGGCTAGATCTACTCCTAGTGATCCTGAGTATACTATCATTGGTATCAATCGCCTATCGAGTTAGTGGATCTGGCTTCGGGCCAAACCCTAAGAGGGTAAAAGTTTGCCATCCGAATCGGATGAACCCCAAAAGAATAAAGGTCGGTTCTTTTTGATCCGGACAGTTAACAACACCCATCCCATAAACAAATCCCTAGATCGAGATCGGGGAGAAAGGGGATGAGAGAAAAGAGGGTCGATCCAAGGGATCTAAACCCTAAAGACATGCAAACAGCAAGAAGAAAGTTGGATCCGATCGAATCGGATCGAAATAAAAAAAAAGGAAATTGCAACCGCGCTCGCGCGGATCAGTCCCGGCCGAGCCTTGGGCTCGCCGGCGAACAAGGAAAAGGGCCCGGCCGAGACTTGGGCTCGCCGGTGCACTGCCTCGGGCAGAGGGCATCGACCGCGAAGCCGCTAGACGGCGGCGCGCTCAGCCAAGGGCGAGCGCGCTCGCCGGCTAGGGGCCCTGCGGCGGCGCCGCCTTCTTCTCCTCCTTCGGCCAAGGGCCGTCGCCGGCGCTCTCACTCTCTGCTTCTCGGGCGTCGTCGAGAGAGATGGGAGAGAGAAGCGAAAGGAGAAAATGAGCTTAGGGTTTCGGGGGAGGCGGCCAAGAGCCGGTTTTGTCCCCGCGAAATCGAAGGGCAGCCGTCGGATTTGATCCGACGGTCAGCAGGTGGCGCGGCCTGAGCAGGCTCGCTTTCAGCCCAAGAGGGGCGCGCGCCGCGGGCCTGATTCCCGGCCCAAGCCCAGGTTGCGGCCTGTGCGCGGGAAGGGGGAGAGGGCGCCACGGGCGCTGCCGGCTGGGTGGGCCGAGCAGGCCGTCGTGGGTCGTTTTGGCCCTTGGCTTTTCTTTCAGTTTTTCGTTTTCTTTTTTCTTTTTTCAGTTTTAATTATATTTCGATGCAATTATGAATTGTTTTAATGTATATTTTCTGTGCAAATTTATTCCAACAAAATTTTTTGCACAGATAATATTAAAGAATGTTAATTGCTTCTGGAAAAATGAAATATAAAGAATTGTTAATTGTTTCCGCTGCGTACTTTGATTTTATTTTTCACTGTTAAATTCGAACCAACGGGAGAATTTAATTTTGAAAATAACATGTTTTTTGTCATTATGATATTATTATTTTTCTGACCAACGTTGATAAATAATAATATTATAATCATTGTTCCATTATCGGTTTATGCATTATTTCTATTTCTGCCCAATGGTGATTTAGTTATAATGCATAAAAACAACTCATTTACTATGTTTTATTCTGTTCTCACTATTTTGAACTATGTTTTAGGCTCCATTCTGATGAACATGGTTAAAGATATCCCACCTCTCAAAGGGGATAACCACTTGGAGTGGGAGAAGAAAATTGAGCTGGCTTTTCTGTTGGCTGAGGTTGACTGGATCCTCACTGAGCCTCGTCCCGCAGTGCTCAAGGAGCCTGTGAGAGAGGCAGGTGAGGATGATGCCGCTTGGAAACAGCGGGAACTGGACTTTGGTCCAGAAAAGATGAAACATGATCTGGAGCGGGTTAGGTGGGAAAAGACCAACAAGAAGTTGGTTGCAGTTGTTAAGAACACTGTAGATCCTGCCATCCTGAACTCGCTCCCACCAGAATGTGACACGGTCACTGAAATTCTGGAAAGGTTGAAGAAACAGTTTACTGGTTCCTCAAAGACTTATGCCACTCAGGTGATCAAGAAATTGATCACTGAAAAATATGTTGGTGGTGGTGTAAGAGACCATATCCTGAAAATGAACAGTATGACATCTAAGCTTAAACCAATGGACAAGGAATTAGCTATTTTTCAGAAATTCCTTATTCATCTGATTTTTGCTTCCCTGCCAAAAGAGTTTGAAACTTTTGTTGTATCTTACAACAATAATCCTGAGGATTGGTCATTGGACAAGTTGATAGCCATGTGTGCCCAAGAGGAGGAAAGAATCAAGTGTGCAACTGGTGGTGCAATCAACTATGTCAAGGATAACAAGAAAGGCAATGGCAGCCCCAATGCGAAAGCTCAGGGTAAGAAGCCAATGCACCAGTACAGACCTCAGCAACAGCAACAGCCACAGCAACCCCAAAGGACGGTGGTGGACCCTAATCAGTGCCTTGAGTGCTTGAAGCCGGGACACCACAAGAAAGATTGCCCTGTCTTTTTGAAGAAGATCTTGGCAAGCAATGGTGAGAATGTTATTATATTTATAAATGAAACTTTATATGTTAAATTTGATAAATCTACTTGATGGATTGACTCTGGTGCAATGGTTCATGTTGCAAATTGTTTACAGGGATTCAGTTCGACAAGGACTATGCAAAGAAGCGAAAGATGGGTTAGAGTCACCAATGGAGTTCGAGCTGATGTTGAAGCTGTTGGCGATCTTCCTCTACAGCTTAATAATGGATTTAGTTTGATTCTTAGAGATGTTTTATTTGTTCCTTCATTGTATAGAAACTTGATTAGCGTTTCACGCCTAGACAAAGATGGTTATGGTTGTCATTTTGGAGATGGCAAATGTGAGATACTAATTAATAATGAATGTGTTGGTCTTGCCTTCGCGCAAGAAGATCTTTATTTGTTATCTCTTTGTGATAATGTGAATGTTGTCAGCAATGAGAATGTGAATGAGATTGTATCCTCGTCGAACAATCCAAATAGAAAGCGAAAGCGAACTCAAGATGTGTCGTCGAAATTATGGCACTGTCGTTTAGGCCATATTTCGAGGGGGAGAATAGAGAGATTAGTAAAGAATGAGATTCTTCCTCCATTAGAGTTCACAAATTTTGAGCAGTGCATCGACTGCATCAAAGGAAAATATGTAAAGCAAATAAAGAAAGATGCCAAAAGAAGTGCGAGAATATTACAGATAGTCCACACTGATATTTGTGGACCTTTCCCTGTTAAAAGTGTGGATGGTTATGACTCGTTTATAACATTCACAGATGATTATTCTCGCTTTGGCTATATTTATCCAATTAAAGACAGATCGGAAGCATTGGATAAATTTAAGATCTTTAAGCTTGAGGTTGAAAATCAGCACAACTTAAAGATTAAAATAGTTCATTCCGATCGCGGTGGAGAGTATTATGGGCGGCATACCCCATATGGCCAAATTCCTGGTCCTTTTGCAAAGTTCTTGCAGGAAAATGGCATAGTTGCTCAGTACTCCACACCGGGGGAGCCTCAGCAAAATGGAGTAGCTGAAAGGCGCAACCGTACCCTGATGGATATGGTGCGCAGCATGATGAGTTACCCATCCCTCCCACTAAGTCTGTGGATAGAGGCGTTAAAAACCGCTATTCACATTCTAAACAGGGTCCCAAGTAAGTCGGTGCCTAAAACACCGTATGAATTGTGGACAGGCCGAGTACCCTCACTGAACTACTTACGTGTGTGGGGGTGCCCCGCTGAGGCCAAAGTGTTTAACCCGAACATTGGGAAGCTGGATCCCAAAACAGTGAGTTGTCATTTCATTGGTTATCCTGAAAAGTCCAAGGGTTATCGTTTCTACTGTTCAGACAGATATACAAAGTTCGTAGAAACGAGACACGCCGTGTTCTTGGAGGATGAAATGATCAGGGGGAGTCAGGCAGTGTGCAAGATTGATCTTGAAGAGAAGCGGGTATATGTACCCACTCCGATGATTCAGGAATCATTCTTCACACTACCTGTTCCCAATGTCCCTACCGTGCCAGACACTGTGGTGACAGAACCTGTTGTTTGACGTCCCTGTGGCAACACCTAGTGAAAATGTGGAACCTGTTTCACAGGAACCCATTGAAACTAGCGTTGCGCATGAGGAAGAACAACAACAAGTTCCGATTGAACAGGAGCCATCTAATGATGGACCGAGGAGGTCCCAAAGAGCTAGAAGATCTGCCATTCCAGCAGATTATGAAGTGTATAACACTGAAGAGTTTCAAATGGAGGATGATCCCACCTTATTTGAACAAGCCATGAGAAGCGAGCACTCGTCCAAGTGGCTTGAGGCCATGGAAGATGAGATAAAGTCAATGAGTACCAACGGTGTTTGGGACTTGGAGATAATTCCTAAAGGGGCCAAAACGGTAGGCTGCAAATGGGTCTACAAGACGAAATGTGACTCCCAAGGGAATGTAGAAAGGTTCAAAGCGTGACTTGTGGCAAAAGGCTTTACGCAAAGGGAAGGGATTGATTACAATGAGACCTTTTCTCCAGTCTCATGTAAAGATTCCTTCAGAATCATAATGGCTCTAGTAGCACATTATGATTTAGAGTTGCATCAGATGGATGTGAAAACGGCTTTCCTCAACGGTGAGTTGGAGGAAAACGTTTACATGGCACAACCGAAAGGTTTTGTCGTGAAAGGAAAAGAACAAATGGGATGTCGCTTGAAGAAATCCATTTATGGATTGAAACAAGCATCCAGACAGTGGTATTTAAAGTTTGATGGCACAATAAAGAAGTTCGGGTTTTATGGAAAATGTTGAGGACAACTGTGTGTACTCCAAGTTCAAGAATGGAAAATTTATTTTTCTAATCTTGTACGTGGATGTTATCTTACTCGCGAGTAGTGATATCAGTCTACTAAGGGAGACAAAAGATTTCTTGTCCTCAAAGTTTGATATGAAAGATCTCGGTGAAGCATCTTTTGTTCTAGGCATCGAGATTCACCGAGAAAGAAGAAAGGGGGTTATAGGATTATCGCAAAAGGCATACTTGGAAAAGGTTCTGAAAAGATATAGTATGCATGCGTGTAAGCCTTCACCTGCACCGATAGTCAAGGGTGATAGATATGGGGATTTTCAGTGCCCCAGGAACCAATATGAAATTGATCAGATGAAAGCGGTTCCATATGCTTCAGCTGTCGGAAGCTTACAGTATGCACAGGTGTGCACACGCCCTGACTTAGCATTTGTTACCGGGCTACTTGGCAGATTTCAAAGTAATCCAGGACTAGAACACTGGAAGTTGGTAAATAAGGTCTTGCGTTATTTGCAAGGCACAAAAAGCCTCATGTTGACATATAGAAAATCAGATTCCTTGAACATAGTGGGGTTCTCGGATTCTGATTATGCGGGAGATGATAGAAAGTCCACATCAGGGTATGTGTTCACTCTCGCTGGGGGAGCAATATCATGGAAAAGCTCCAAACAAACCGTCACTACATCGTCCACAATGTATGCCGAGTTTGTAGCTTGTTATGAGGCAACTGGGCAGGTGAATTGACTGAAAAAATTCATACCCGGTTTGAAAGTGGTTGACGACATCTATAGGCCACTGAAATTGTACTGCGATAATAATCCGGCAGTACAATATGCTCACAACAATAGGTCAAGTGGTGCTGCCAAACACATTGACATAAAGTTTTATGTTGTGAAAGATAAAGTCCGGGATCAAACCATAAGTCTCGAGCATATCAGTACGAGTAAGATGCTCGCGGATCCGCTAACGAAAGGCTTACCACCCACTGTGTTCAAGGAACACGTTGCCGGCATGGGGTTAATGGAAAGCCTATGATTCCTGGACTAAATGGCCCAAAAGTAAAATTATCTATTTCAGAACAGAGATGAACATTATGGCTGTCAAGTCTATCGGCAAAAGACCGTGACGATGAGGCATGCTTTTTGCGCAAATCTGTAATGGAATGAGAAAGTAAAAGTAAAAGAAACTGGTGAGATCAAGGGGGAGATTGTTAGGATGATCTCTCTGCCTAATGGCCCAACGGCCATTAGGCCTTGACCTCGCGCCCTGATCGGGGGCGCCCAGCCCATTTAATGGCTGGTGGGCCCCCGTCGCACTGCGCAATAAATAGAGGGTGGGGGCCGGCGGCTCTCGGTACGAGGTTCACCGTGAGCCGCACTCCCCACCGACAAACCCTAAGCCGATCTAGCGAGGGGCGCAGCCAGTGACGGGAAGCACCGCCGCCGCCGTTCTTCGTCCCCGTCGCACTGGACTACGTACGTCTACGCCATCACCGACGCACTCCGACTCCTCCGTCTCCCCCTCCCGGCGCCGACGTTCCCAGGAGCCCGAAGGCAATGGCGGGCGACGGCTCCACCTCTTCTACTACGTCCTCTGGTTCGAACAACTTAGGTATGGATTCCCAGTCTCCTCTTCCCTTCCGATCTACTCCCTAGTAGCTCATAGGACCATGTACTATGCATTGTTTTTCTCCTTACCCGGCTAGATCTACTCCTAGTGATCCTGAGTATACTATCACTTTCCAATAGCTTCAGCTAGTTTGATATAGCTTAACTATTTAAGTTGACCTCAACTTCAATAATGTGGGACTAAAAAGTATCCTACCATATCATACATATATAGGTGGACCTTTAGGATTTATTTGAAATTGTTATTTGGGTCAGGGGTAAATCTTCTAACAGAAAATACCCAATTGACATATGTATTCATAGATTAAACCTTGTTGAGTTTTTTTACAGATTATGGTTTTCTTTTTAATAAACTTTTTCAGAGCAGTACAAATTAAATTGCATGTCCTAATGCATTGTATTTCAGGACGGGTGGAGTCGTTACTTGCTTTCATGAACTTGAACCATGAGCCATAAAGTCACGCTATTTGATCTGGCGTTTTGCACAAGGAAACGGATCCTACCCAAATTTGGTTCACGGAGATTTATATACGTAATAAGAGCATCTCCAAGAGTATCTTAACTTTTTCTCCCAAAAACTTGTAGTTTAGCAACTCCTAAAAAGATATTGGAGAGAGAAAAAAGACATCTCCAAGAGTTTCTAATAAATGACTTCTAAAAATCAAAATTTGGGAATGCTAACTAGTGGGCTGTATCTTCTTCACTAAGTAGGGTCCGCGCTGAGTGTTGGGCGCCCGTGGGCCGTGTCCTATGTTGCTCCTGCGATTTCGGCTCCCTCAACTTTTACACAAGTTGGCTTTTATTCTCTGAACTCTAACAGCAACTCCAAGAGACTTTGTATATTCTTCCTAAATACTACGAATAGAGATTTTGATGAAAAAATACACTCCAATAACTTATCTAAATGGTTGTCCAAATATAGCTATCTTCTATTCCGGATTTTTCGCTAGCCAAAAATAGAAGACGAGAATGACTCTCTAGACTGCATGCGAGATATACAAAAGCTGTTGGAGATTGCAAAGATATAGAAAACGATTTTTATGCAAATGACTCTTTAAATGATGATCTAGAGAGTGAAATTTAGAAAGATGCTCTAAACCCGCAGAAAGCATCTCCTTTAATTTTTAAAACAATACAGTTTAGCTTCCTAATCTAGTTATAAGCTGTTTTGAATGATGGTTTTGCTATAGTAACAGTGATTTTATTTTTTATTTACTACCAAAAACATGTTTGTGTATTGCACCCGGAAGTATTATATTTTTATCCGGTACTCATGACAATAACACGTATTATTATGCGGTTATCTAAAGTCCATCTATAAATTTACGGTTTTAGGTGCTATATTCTCAGACTCATGTCCAAAAATTTATTGGATCTATCTTTTTGCCTATTAATAAACCTACGAATAGATAAATTGATCTATAGGCCTTGTTTAGTTGTTACAAAATTTTGCAATTTTTTTTGGAAAATGTCACATCAAAGTTTGCGGTACTAATTTAGTCTATTTAGAATATATTAATTATGAAACTAATTACACTCCCGCACAATACTTAACGAGACGAAGCTATTAAGCCTAATTAATCTGTCATCAGCACAGGTTTACTGTAGCATCATATTGTCAAATCATGGACTAATTAGGCTTAATAGATTCGTCTCGCGAAGTAGATTTCGGCTGATAAATTAGTTTTATAATTAGTCTACATTTAATATTCTATGCATGTGTCTTAATGTTCAAGGTTTGATATGATAGGTGAATTTTTTTTGTAAAGCAATTAAACAAGGCTTAAATTTATACTCCAGTCACTACAAGGATTGTGTTGATACATGACAGTTTCAGTTGGTCATAAACACTAGAAAAACCGTCATCGGTAACTATCTGTGAGGGTCTTATAGACTGTCACCGAATCAGCGTCATAAACCTTCAGTGCGAGAAAAAACCGTCATAGACTCGCTGAATCCATGACGGCTACGATCATCACAGAATAGGTGTTCGTTTGATTTACGGGCTACATCAGTGACAAAACGGAACGTCATGGACTTAATGTCATGTCACCACTGCCATCTAAGCATGGCGAGGTGGAATCTGACAGCTTGCTGACGTGGCTCACCATGCCACGACAGCATTTTTTTTTTTTGCTTTTTTCTAAAATGTTAGATGGGCTGGGCTGACAAGATGGGCTAGACGGCCCATTTTATTTTCATTTAATATTTCACTCAGCCCATTTCCTTTTTATATTGCGCCCAGCCCAGTTTATTTTTAGTTTTGCAACGGCCATTTCATCACACATAGGGCCAGCCCAGCTAAATACTAGCAGACCTAATTCAACCACATATTCAAATACATTCATAGATTCAAATACATCCACAGATTCAAATCTCTAAAATATTACATCACATCACAGAAGCATCACGCTTAGATGTTTACTAAAGTCACTGCGTCATACAAAATACATGCACCCTAAACAGGCTCGAGTTCAATTCTAATTGCTTTATTTTCTGATATTATTGCCTTCTGCAAACACATGTAGGAGAAAGAAGAGGTTAGCACATACGGGTAAGTACTGCATACTTACAAAATATACATAATCAAGTATGAGTACTAAAATAGAATGTTTTCTTTCCCTGACTATGCAATACTTGGTTGCACAGAAATAAAAAACAGTAAGATAACATAATTAATAGAAATTCGAAAATAGCTACTACTACAACCATTTACCATTTGAAACAAAGACATGGGACTATCTGAAACAAAGACAGACTAAAACCTTTGTCCTGCTACAGACTGCTAAACTTCTCCATCTCACATATAATGGCTACAGACTGCAACTTGGCCTACATTAGAATCCAGCAAGTGACAACATGCATTCCAGCAACATAGTATTATAGTAATAGTAACAAACTACCCTCAACTGATCAGTATGCAATGACATCCAATTGCAGAAGCTAAGACAAGTCACAAGTCGAGCATGTAAATAAAATCAGTGGAACTTTTTTCAAATAATTATAATTAGTTTTGGGGCTAAGTTGTTCATTTGCATGAGAGAAAGAGAATAAACCATTTGTTTCAACTCTGAACAATAAGGAATAGGGCATCACAGAGTACTCCATGTGTACAAGAAAAAACATTGCAACCATTAGATTAGCATGCTATATTATAGGAAGTGATCAACTAAAAGGCAAGAGCTACTAGAACTGTAAGCTACTAACACTAACACATCTGATGTAGCATCAGTAGAACCTTATTTAGCCTATTTACTTTTGCGGTAACAATAATACTACGTCCGTGATTCTTGGTATCCTATTTACTAACACTAACTGAAGACTATTTACTAACACTAACACATCTGATGTAGCATCAGTAGAACGTAACATATCGGCCATCAACATTGACATGGTATCCTTCAGAACCAGCTGTTATGGTTAAAACAAATTGCTTGCCCTCTACAAACGGGTATGGCCAACTGACTTTCGGCCTACCAATCAAACGGTTCATGTTGGGGGTAGAGGCAGCGAGCCTGCTCTCCTCCTTGTAAAAGGCCCGACGCCTGATAGGTCCAAGGACCTCCTTATAAATACATAAACTATGAGGGGTGAGGGGGAAGAATATTCTTTCCACCGCCCTTATAAATAAAGGCTAAGGGGCTCCCGGTAGGGGGGCTGGGGGGCGTGGCTTCTCTCTCTCTTCTTTCTCTTGTGTGAGACGAGTCTGGCTCACCCCCACCTGTGGTAGGGGTTTAAGCGAAGGACCCTATCTCAACAGTTGGCGCCGTCCGTGGGGATCGCACACAAAAAAAGGAGAAAAAACATAAAAAGACAACCTTCGTCGTCGCCGGACGGAGAAACCTTCGTCGAGGCCTGTTCGGGCAACCTTCGTCAAGGCCTGTTCGGTCAACCTTCGTCGTCGCCGGACGGAGAAACCTTCGTCGAGGCCTATTCGGTCAACCTTTGTCGTCGCTGGACGAAGAAACCTTCGTTGAGGCCTATTCGGTCAACCTTCGTCGTCGCTGGACGAAGAAACCTTCGTTGAGGCCTATTCGGTCAACCTTCGTCGTCGCCGGACGGAGAAACCTTCGTCGAGGCCTGTTCGATCAACCTTCGTCGCCGCCGGACGAAGAAACCTTCGTTGAGGCCTATTCGGTCAACCTTCGTCGAGGCCTGTTCGGGCAACCTTCGTCAAGGCCTGTTCGGTCAACCTTCGTCGTTGCCGGACGGAGAAACCTTCGTCGAGGCCTATTCGGGCAACCTTCGTCGAGGCCTATTCGGTCAACCTTCGTCGTCGCTGGACGAAGAAACCTTCGTTGAGGCCTATTCGGTCAACCTTCGTCGTCGCCGGACGGAGAAACCTTCGTCGAGGCCTGTTCGGGCAACCTTCGTCGAGGCCTGTTCGGTCAACCTTCGTCATCGCCAGACGAAGAAACCTTCGTCGAGGCCTGTTCGGTCAACCTTCGTCGTCGCCGGACGAAGAAACCTTCGTTGAGGCCTATTCGGTCAACCTTCGTCGTCGCTGGACGGAGAAACCTTCGTCGAGGCCTGTTCGGGCAACCTTTGTCGAGGCCTGTTCGGTCAACCTTCGTCGTAGCCGGACGGAGAAACCTTCGTCGAGGCCTGTTTGGGCAACCTTCGTCGAGGCCTATTCGGTCAACCTTCGTCGTCGCTGGACGAAGAAACCTTCGTTGAGGTCTATTCGGTCAACCTTCATCGTTGCCGGATGGAGAAACCTTCGTCGAGGCCTGTTCGGGCAACCTTCGTCGAGGCCTGTTCGGTCAACCTTCGTCGTCGCTGGACGAAGAAACCTTCGTCGAGGCCTGTTCGGGCAACCTTCGTCGAAGCCTGTTCGGTCAACCTTCGTCGTCGCCGGACGGAGAAACCTTCGTCGAGGCTGAAAGGTCGAGATGGCGGACTAGAGGGGGGTGAATAGTCCTTTTTAAAAAATTAAACGCAGCGGCTAACTGAAACAAATGCGGAATTAAAACTATCGGTCTAGCCAAGACTACACCCCTCTGCCTATACTCTATGACACCTTACAAAAGATCCTAATCAATTCTAGAAGCAAGGTCACACAAGCCTATGCAACTAGTACTTCAAGCACGGGGGAGCTCCTATGCACTTAGTAGCTCATGATCATCCAAATAGAAAGCTTCTACTCAATTCGATTGCAAGCCTTCAAATAATTCCAATCAATCACCACAACTTGATCTTTGCACTTGTATGTTGTACCACTTGGACTTCACTTCACTTGACTTGGCATTGGGATGGATTTGCACTAAGCTTCTTTACTTGACTCAATCATATGATGGACAATATGGAATTAATTGAATCAAGCCTCCAATGCCATGGTACCTACACACATTCATCCACTCTTTGATGGTACCCAAACTCGTTTGGGTCCTCTCAAGTTAGGTGCAACATACTTTGGCAATGCCTTAGTATGAATAGCGGGATGAGTTGCAATAGTAGCCTTAGAGGTACCATTTTCATCCTTCCTAAGCATAGAATCATTAGCAATTGAAATGGGCTTAGGAGTGTTACCTAGGGGACATGAATGAGCCATGTGTCCCCTTTCCCGGCATGAGTAGCAACTTCTCTTTGATTGAGCCTTTTCTTCCTTGCTCATGTGTTGCTTCTCATTGCCTTGCTTCTTCTTGTTTGCTTGAGCCTTCTCCTCAAGCTTGTTTGGACAACCCGAAGCTAGGTGGCCCAACTCATCACATTTGTAGCACTTGACTTGGGCGAGGCCTTGTGTTGATCTTGATCTTCTACCTCCCCTTCTTGTCTTCTTCCCCATATCACCATCTTCATGGTTGATCTTGATTTGATCTTGGGGCTTCTTTTTGTTGGGGCAAGCTTTTGCAAGATGTCCCATCTCATGACATTGATAGCACATGAAATGAGATAGCTTTTCTAGTTCTTGCTTCTTCATTTCTCTTTCATAACTTCTCTTGCCCCATCTCTTGCCTTTGACATTGCTCTTGTTGAAGCCAATGCCACTCTTGTCACCATAGCTTCTTTGATTCTTCATCATGTGCTCATGGGTGACCTTTGATCTACACCACCTCTCTAACTTGTTGCTCAAGTTCTTCACTTCACTTTTGAGCTCATTGTTCTCCTTCAAAACGTTAGTCTCACAAGACAAGGAAGTAGAACAAGCATCTATATGTGAAGAACATGACATAGACAATAAATCATTGCAAGAGGTGGATACATGCTTCTTCTCTACATCACATGGGTTAGCACAAATATGTGATTGATCATTTGACCCAAATGATGAGCTCTCACTAGTTTTAGTTTCTTCATTAGAAAGCTTCTTAGTGAGAAAAGCATGGTCTTTTACCAAGTTATCATGAGCAACACTAAGTTCCTCATGAGCCAATTTAAGCTCATCATGTGAACAAATAGTAACATAAAGTAGATGCTTTTGTTGTTCACATGCATTCTTTAGAAATGAGTTTTCTTTTTCCAATTTTGCATTTTTAGACATCTCATTTTCTAAAGCTTTGGTGAGTCTACATACAAGCTCTACATTTGGATCATCACAATCAACAACCACATTTGCAATTGATACCTTAGTGTCACCGTGTGACATGAAGCATTGTGGTGTAGAGGGAGAGCTTGTGGAGACGTCACTCTCATAGCCATCATCCTTGTCAAGTGATCTTGTGGATTGATCATCATCTTCATCACTTGACAATGAGGTGGAGCAATCCTCCACAACTATCATGTTGTGGTCATGCTCAACATCCTCATGTGCCTCTTCCTTGAGCTCTCTAACATCATCATCATTTGAGGCCCTCCCATACTTGTCGTTGAGAAACTTCCACATGTGATGGGAGGACTCCATATCCATGATCTCACTAAAGATATTATCATGCAAAGATCTAAAAATGATGTTAGTAGCTTGGCACTCGAGATCTAGGCATTTCTCTTGTGCTTGAGTTAGATTCTTTTCATCCAACACATGAGAAAAGCCTACATCTACGATCCACCACATTTGAGGGCAAATAAACTTGAAATTGTATATCATCCAAGTTTTCCAACGTGTAAAGTGAGTGCCATCAAAAATGTGTGGACAATCAATGCCTAGCCCGTAAGTCGCCATCCTCTCGAGTCGGTAAAGACCACAAATGAGAGACCTAGCTTTGATACCACTTGAAAGGTCGAGATGACGGACTAGAGGGGGGTGAATAGTCCTTTTTTAAAAAATTAAACGCAGCGGCTAACTGAAACAAATGCTGAATTAAAACTATCGGTCTAGCCAAGACTACACCCCTCTACCTATACTCTATGACACCTTACAAAAGATCCTAATCAATTCTAGAAGCAAGGTCACACAAGCCTATGCAACTAGTACTTCAAGCACGGGGGAGCTCCTATGCAATCTAGCAAGCAAAGCACAAAGCCTAAGCTCACTAGCAATGCTCAATAACAAGGCTACACAAGCCAAATTAGAGAGCTCAACTTAGCTACACAAACTAAGCAACTAAACACTAGCACAAGGATTAGTATTGCAATACAAGCT
Source organism: Coix lacryma-jobi var. lacryma-jobi (assembly GCA_009763385.1). Lineage (NCBI taxonomy): Eukaryota > Viridiplantae > Streptophyta > Magnoliopsida > Poales > Poaceae > Coix > Coix lacryma-jobi. The sequence continues at coordinate 4,442,103 of CM019826.1, forward strand.
AGTGTAAACAGCAGGCAGTCGGTACTACCGGGCTTCTAGGCCGGTACTACCGACGCCGGTACTACCGAGCTTTACGGTCGGTACTACCGAGCACCTGCAGGGAGCTACGAAATCAAAGGGGATGAGATGCAATCTCAGATCTAGCAATTACCCCACTTCCCTAGATGTTGTAGATGACAATTGTAGCTTCCCAAGTCTTGGTTCCTTGCCAAAATGTGGATCGAGCCTTCCCAACCTAAGATAGAGTGATGGAGGGAGGAAGAACACAAGAACAAGCGTAATATGCAAGGAAACAAGAACAATAAGAGCAACAAGAGACGGGGACACAAGATTTTATCCCGAGGTTCACTTGGTTGCCACCAAGCTAGTCCCCGTTGAAGCAAGCCCAAGGTTGCCGCCGATCCTCTTGTTAGTGGTGACCCTAAGTCACGCTCTCCACGATGGAGTGCTCACCAAGAGCTCTAGCGTTCGATCCGACCGGACCACTTGGTGCTCTTCACGCCTCTTCTCCACTAGAGTTGCTCTTCGCGATCTCCCGCGAGGCGAGCACAATGCCCCTCACAAAGCTTCTCCGAGCCACGCACAATCTTCACGCGGGCCTCACGACGGAGACAAGCACCAAGCCGTCTAGGAGGTGGCAACCTCCAAGAGTAATAAGCACCACCGGCTTGCAACTCGAACACCTAGTGCCAACTCTTGCAATCTCTCATGCACCGCACTAGAATCGCTCACTCACACAATCGGATAAGCACTAATAAGCTTATGTGAGTTAGAGGGCTCCTAAGCACTTCCCAACCATGGACACAAAGTCCCTAGGGTGCTCAACCTTTGCCAAGGGCCGGCCACCCCTCTATTTATAGAGGGGAGCCACAAACTAGCCGTTTTCCCCTTTTCCCGAACTCCCACGCCTATGGTCGGTACTACCGGGGCGAAGGTCGGTACTACCGGTGGTCCAAAAGACCGTTAGAAACGACTTTCTAACACGGTCAGTAGTAGGGTCGGTACTACCGGCCCCGGTACTACCGGCCTTATAGCGGTACTACCGGTAGGCTAAATCTAGATCTACACAGAACGCTCCCAAACTTCCTCCAAACCTCGGTACCACCGACCCCTAGGGTCGGTACTACCGTGGCCTGGTACTACCGGTCTTATGACGGTACTACCGGTAGGCCAAACCAACTCCCGAACAGAGAGTTTACGCGCTGCGTACAGGGGTTAGTAGTAGGGTCGGTACTACCGACTTCAGGGCGGTACTACCTTTAGGCCAGATCTAGATCTACACAGAGAACCTTCAAAATGACTTCGATCGCCGGTACTACCGACCAGGGGTCGGTACTACCGAGGGTCGGAAGTACCGGCCCTATGGCGGTACTACCTCTAGGCCAAAAAATGGCCCAATACAGAGAGCATGCGATCTGTTCGCGGAGGGGTCGGTACTACTGGCCTCAGGGTCGGTACTACCTCTAGGCCAAAAAAGACCTCCGCGCTAAAACGGCAATAACTCTTAGCTCCGAACTCCGATTTCAATGATCTTGGACATTTTGGAAAGCTTATTCAGAGGGCTACACATTCCACATACAAAGCTAATCCAACTCACAAAGGGTTAGTACAGTTTTCCAATCCAAGATCCATCGCTTCTCTTCTTCCAACCAAAGCTTTCTCCAAAACTTTTCTGAGTTGATCCAAATCAACTCCAACACCTTCTCCTTTGCAAATGTGCCAACACCACCAAGTGTATATAACCTTGTGCATGTGTGTTAGCATTTTCACAAATATTTTTCAAAGGATTTTCACTTGCTATCACCACGCCACTCGATCCTAGCAACATCGCAATGTTAGATCGCTCAAGTGGCACTAGATGACCGATATGCAAACAAGTTTGCTCCTCTTAATAGTACGGCCATCTATCCTAAACCCGGTCATCAACTTCTCTACACACCTATGACCGGTGAAATGAAATGTCCTACAAGTATACCTTTGCCTTGTGCATTCCATTTCATCTCCTCTGGTGTTGATGCAACACATGCACTAACCTATCATCAAATGAAATGATCCACTTCATATCATCATATGGCCTCCATGGTCCATCGATCTTGACATCTCTTTCTCTTCACCATCGCTTCGGTCCCTCGGCGCCAAGTCTTGCTTAAGCCTCCCGACACTCGGTACCAACGGCTTCAAAGCCTCCAACTTGCCCTTCACCTTCGCAACCGGTCCATCAAGCCAAGTCTTGCCTTGATCTTCACCATCTTAGCCACATGACCATATGTCATGTTTCATGTGCATTAAGCTCCTTCTTCACATGTGTGAGCCTTGCAACATATTCCAAGCCATTTCTCCTCTATGACATATGTTGCTCACACATGATCATCTATGGACTAATCACCTATGTAAATCACCTTAAACACATATTAGTCCACCTAAGTTGTCACTCAATTACCAAAACCAAACAAGGACCTTTCAGAGGCCTGTTCGGGCAACCTTCGTCGAGGCCTGTTCGGTCAACCTCCGTCGTCGCCGGACGGAGAAGCCTTCGTCGAGGCCTGTTCGGGCAACCTTCGTCGAGGCCTATTCGGTCAACCTTCGTCGTCGCCGGACGGAGAAACCTTCATCGAGGCCTATTCGGTCAACCTTCATCGTCGCTGGACGAAGAAACCTTCGTTGAGGCCTATTCGGTCAACCTTCGTCGTCGCTGGACGAAGAAACCTTCGTTGAGGCTTATTCGGTCAACCTTTGTCGTCGCTGGACGAAGAAACCTTCGTTGAGGCCTATTCGGTCAACCTTTGTCGTCGCTGGACGAAGAAACCTTCGTTGAGGCCTATTCGGTCAACCTTCGTCGTCGCTGGATGAAGAAACCTTCGTTGAGGCCTATTCGGTCAACCTTCGTCGTCGCCGGACGGAGAAACCTTTGTCGAGGCCTGTTCGGTCAACCTTCGTCGTCGCCAGACGAAGAAACCTTCGTTGAGGCCTATTCGGTCAACCTTCGTCGTCGCCGAACGGAGAAACCTTCGTCGAGGCCTGTTCGGGCAGCCTTCGTCGAGGCCTCTTCGGTCAACCTTCGTCGTCGCCGGACGGAGAAACCTTCGTCGAGGCCTGTTCGGGCAACCTTCGTCGAGGCCTATTCGGTCAACCTTCGTCGTCGCCGGACGAAGAAACCTTCATCGAGGCCTGTTCGGGCAACCTTCGTCGAGGGCTGTTTGGTCAACCTTCGTCGTCGCCGGACGAATAAAACCTTCGTCGAGGCCTATTCGGTCAACCTTCGTCGTCGCCGGACGATTCGTCATGGCCAGATGAGACAACCTTCATCGTGAACCCTCGTCATCAACAACGATGACTTTAGTGTACCCTCTCCAACAATCTGGAGAAGGTACCGTCTTCCTCAACCACGACGACTTCAACGAACCCTCTCCAGCAATTTGGAGAAGGTACCCTCGTCATCAACAACGATGACTTTAGTGTACCCTCTCCAGCAGTCTGGAGAAGGTACCCTCGCCATCAACTACAACGACTTCAACGTACCCTCTCCAGCAATTTGGAGAAGGTACCCTCGTCATCAACAACGACGACTCCAGCATACGCTCTCCAACAATCTGGAGAAGGTACCCTCGTCATCAACAACGACGACTCCGGCGTACCCTCTCCAACAATCTGGAGAAGGTACCCTCGTAATCAACTACAACGACTTCAGCGTACCCTCTCCAGCAATCTGGAGAAGGTACCATCTTCATCAACCACGACGACTTCAGCGTACCCTCTCCAGCAATTTGGAGAAGGTACCCTTGTCATCAACAAGGACGACTCCAGCGTACCCTCTCCAACAATCCGGAGAAGGTACCCTCGTCATCAACAAGGACGACTCCAGCGTACCCTCTCCAACAATCTGGAGAAGGTACCCTCGTCATCAACAACGACGACTCTAGCATACCCTCTCCAACAATCTGGAGAAGGTACCCTCGTCATCAACCACGACGACTCCAGCGTACCCTCTCCAACAATCTGGAGAAGGTACCCTCGTAATCAACTACAATGACTTCAGCGTACCCTCTCCAGCAGTCTAGAGAAGCAATCTGGAGAAGGTACCCTCGCCATCAACTACAACGACTTCAACGTACCCTCTCCAACAATCTGGAGAAGTTACCCTCGTCATCAACAACGGCGACTCCAGCATACCCTCTCCAACAATCCGGAGAAGGTACCCTCGTCATCAACAACGATGACTCCAGCATACCCTCTCCAACAATCTGGAGAAGGTACCCTCGTCATCAACAACGACGACTTCAGTGTACCCTCTCCAACAATCTGGAGAAGGTACCCTCGTCATCAACTACAACGACTTCAACGTACCCTCTCCAGCAATGTGGAGAAGGTACCCTCGTCATCAACAAGGACAACTCCAGCGTACCCTCTCTAACAATCCGGAGAAGGTACCCTCGTCATCAACAAGGACGACTCCAGCGTACCCTATCCAACAATCTGGAGAAGGTACCCTCGTCGTCAACAAGGACGACTCTTGCGTACCCTCTCCAACAATCTGGAGAAGGTACCCTCGTCATCAACAAGGATGACTCCAGCGTACCTTCTCCAACAATCTGGAGAAGGTACCCTCGTCATCAACAACGATGATTCCAGCATACCCTCTCCAACAACCTGGAGAAGGTACCCTCGTCATCAACTACGACAACTTCAGCGTACCCTCTCCAGCAATCTGGAGAAGGTACCGTCTTCATCAACCACGACGTCTTCAATCAACCCTCTCCAACTTTCTGGAGAAGGTAGCCTTGTCGTCAACAACGACAACTTTAGTGTACCCTCTTCAGCTTTCTAAAGAAGGTTTTCCATTCTCCATAAGATCTGCATGCTGCACTTGAGGTAATGAATTCATACCGCACAAACTAGCTAAACTTGACATCATATATCTCATCTGTCAGGACACTAACCTTTGCTAATCTCGGACTTTCACTTCTCACATCCAAATGTGCGAGGCCTCATATTACAAACTCTCTTGCAGGATTCCACTTTTTGTGACACTTCAAAACTCTTATGTGATAATACAATTTATCGAAACATCCATCCAGGATGACCTCTAATATGCGAAGCCCCTCTCATTAATAATTGACTTTGCAGGTTTCAAATTATATATTTTCGCAGGTGCCTCAAATGTCAATTTTTTTGTTATGGAAGTGCTCAGCTTATCTTCGCACTAATTTTGTGCAAGTAAATATCATAAACGCATCAAGCATACTCATTCATCATACCATCGCATCGCATATTCATGGTGCATACCAAACCTCACTTCGCTCTCCGAAAGACAAAGGAGACGAAGAGGGAGGTCATAAACTTTTACAACCAAACCTCACTTCGCCCTCCAAGAGACAACAGAGGGTGAAGAGGGAGGTCCAAATAGAGTACCCTCGCAAAGAAACACGTGAAGGGCTCAAATTTTACGATTCACCGTTATATGAAAATAACTTTTTGTCTTGCAGAGCTAATTGCTTGCACACAACTTCCACAACGCAAAGCAAGTCGAATGTTTCCCTCGGAAATTTTATCGACTTCACACTTTTTAGGGAGATTCCCTTGCAGGTCTTCGACATGTCTACAAGGGAAACCCACTGGCCACCAAAAAATATATGAGATATGACTTCACTAACTGCACCCTCGCCGACTACGCGGCGAGGGGCTCGCCGCCGACCTCGGTGACATCAGCAATGCCCTTGCCGACTCCACGGCAAGGGGCTCGCCTCCGACCTCGGCGACATCAGTAACACCCTCGCCGACTCCACGGCAAGAGGCTCGCCTCCGACCTCGGCGACATCAGCAACACTATCGCCGACTCCACGGCAAGGGGCTCGCCTCCGACCTCGGCGACATCAGCAACACCCTCGCCGACTCCACGGCAAGGGGCTCGCCTCCGACCTCGGCGACATCAACAACACCCTCGCCGACTCAACGGCAAGGGGCTCGCCTCCGACCTCGGCAACATCAGCAACACCCTCGCCGACTCCACGGCAAGGGACTCGCCTCCGACCTCGACAACATCAGCAACACCCTCGCCGACTCAACGGCAAGGGGCTCGCCTCGTGTGGCGGAACCGTCCTGATTATAAGAGCTCAAGTACCGTCTTAGTCAAATCCGTCTGACTTCGACTCATACTTGAACCCATATAACCCCGGTAGTCCGGAAATCTCGAAGGATTTCTATCACCGTACAACATACAGGATCGCATTGTTCAAGAATTACATTCGCAAAGATACATCACAGAGAACGAAACCGAATTTAAAGTATCAGAGTGCGAATTTAGAACAGAGTTATTACAATACCAAATTTAAAAGTGCGGAAGCTTAAATAAGTTTGAAACACGACCACTACACATGTGGTCCAAATGAAACATTGTTTGATAAATCCAACTCACACAACTCACTCTTCCCTTTTTAGATAATGTGCCACTAGGAGTCTCAGACCAGCAAAAGAAAAGGGGAAGCTTCTGGACGACCCTGCCCTGGGCCTACTCCTCATCACCTTCCACCGGGTAGAGGCAGTGCTTACAATAGCCAAAGTAGACCTGGTCATCTGCAACAAACGGGATAAACCCTGAGTACGGGAATGTACTCAGCTAGACTTACCCGTCCAACTGAAAATAAAGACACCAAGGATATGCAAGGCCCTTTTGGGTGGATCTGGGATCTTTAGTTGCGAAAAGCTCAATTAAGGTAAGTGAGGATTTAATTGATATTGCTGAGCTGTCATTTTAGACCTATTTCTTTACTCTAGGTTTGCACCTGAACTATTGCACACACTTGAGTCTAACAAACAATAATATAACCATATCCAGTTGACTTATCCACATTTTTAGTTGAACCTTTTACACATCACATGGAGTTGTATCGTGGTGAAGCTCGCCATAGTTTCCCACTAACCGGGGGAGACGGCGACTCGAATCGAATTCCAAACCAGCTGGTGAAAGACCTTTAATACCAGCCCACACTTTCCCCGTCGGGTCCATGCATTGGGCAACCGCTCGACGCTTGTTCGTGGTGGTAATCGTCGCGGTTCAAGCACGGACCGCCCAATTGGAACCTGGCGATGGCCTCACGCGGCAGATCGCAATTTCCATACTAGAGGGCGCGACACGGGTCGAAACCGGCCCGAACAGCTTCTAACCGGCTTTGGGGTCGATGATTACGGCACCGACGTATTGTCGGTGTTTCGTACCCGGGGGTATCACACCAACGAGTAATATGATCGCGTGCTTCTCTTCCTGGATGGTGATGCAAGGGGACACAAGGATTTATCCTGGTTCGGGCAAAGAAGGCCCTACGTCCAGCGGGGGGAGATGTTCTTGTATTACTTGCACCTAAGTGCTTGTACAGGGGAGAATACAAGCTCAGTGAGCGTGGACCGGAGTCCGGACTCGTGTCTGTGTGTGGACTCGTGTGTTGTGTCCGTCGTCCCCTTGAATGAGGGCCCTAGTGTCCCCTTTTATAGAGCAAGGGGAGGCCAGGGTTACATAAAAGTATTACAGGTGTCGGGGCGTATGGTGCCCCATACGGAGAAGGGTAGGAACCCTGTCTTGTCGGGGCCACTGGGGCCGATGTGATCGTCGCTGTTGACGCGTCCTTGGGTCGTGGCTTCCATCCTGGGCGCGGACGTGGTGGCGCGACAAGGCGGGAGCCGTACAGCACCCATCCCGGAATGTACAGTACGCGGCGGGGTCCCTCCGGGTCTTGGGGTACCTGTCCTCCAATAGCACGAAAGTAGTTAGGGCTCGAAGGGCGCGGAGCCGGCTTCGAGGTGGTGCCACGGGGGCTCGAGGGGCGCGGAGCCGGCCTCGAGGTGTTACAGCGCAGGGCTCGAGGGGCGCGTAGCCGGCCTCGAGGAGTTACAGTGCAGGGCTCGAGGGGCGCGTAGCCGGCCTCGAGGAGTTACAGTGCCTGGCTTGGCCGAACAGTGCTGTACTGGTGCCCTTTTGCCCATGCTTGTGGTGAAAACGAGACTTGACCTTTACACCGAGTTACTGTGGTACACGCCGTGCACTAGTGGACATGACCGGAGTAGGTGAAGGCATTAAATGCGTGGTATGGGCTGGTACGGCTGTCTGTGCAGCTCGAGGTCCGTGCGTTAAGGCTCGAGGCGGAGAAAGAGCGTTCGCCCGAGGCCTGGAGGGCTCGGGCGAGACGGAGAGCGATCGCGCTCGCCCGAGGCCTTGCTCGGAGGGCTCGGGCGAGGCGGAGAAAAAGCGTTCGTCCGAGGCCTGGCTGGGAGGGCTCGGGCGAGACGGAGACAGAGCGTTTGCCCGAGGCCTGGCTGGGAGGGCTCGGGCGAGACGGAGATAGAGCGTTCGGGTGTTTGCGTTGATTGGGGGTACCCTTTTTTGTACCACCGACAGTAGCCCCCGAGCCCTTGTTTGAGTGCTTGCATTCGAGCAGGGGCTCCAGATTGGGATCTCGATGGATAGCTAACTGGTCTCGAGGGTTTTGTCGATTTGATTCCGTGGGTGTCGTGCGAGCGACACCCGCGGGTGTAGCCCCCGAGGCCATGGGGGAGTGGTTAGAACTCCCTCGTGGGCTTCCCAAAGAATCGTCCGTCGTTTGGGAACCTTCTGCCCAGTGGGCGCGCCTTTTTAGGCGGAAATCGTCAGGACGCGCAGATCGCAGCGCCGTGTGTACCTGTCAACATGCTCGAAATGTGGTTCGGTAGTAATATTAAATATTCGCGGTAACCTTTCCTTTGCCGTGGGAGACTTCGTCCGAGGCTTGGCTCGGAGAGCTCGGACGAGACGGAGAACGAGCGTTTGTCCTGGGCCTGGTCTGGAGGGCTCAGGCGAGATGGGGGTCGAGCTTTCACCCGAGGCCTGAAAATCTCATGCTCACACAAAGAAAAGAGATTAGTCGCAACTGTCCGAGCTTTTAGACCCTCTTTCGTCGAGGGGTGCCAGGCTGAACCGACTGGCCGGCTCCTCGAGCTGTCCGGCATGCCGATTGCCCTGGCTTGTCATCCCGCGAGTCCTTTCGATCGGATGCGAGGGGGGATGCCTCGTACTACCCCGAGTGGCGAGTATCGAGGTTCCCGGTGAGCTGGTAATGGGGAATCCAAGTGAGAGCTCGTGCCCCGTTCGTTAGGGGTCGACTGTGGCCCGGAGGCGGTCTCATAAAGCATGGGTGCTCAGTCTGCAGGAGTGCCGGGTCCATTCGATTGGACCCGGTGGCTCGATGCCTCCCTCCGAGGGGATCTCACTGCACGTCGAGCTCCCCGCCTTGGATACACGTGAGGGGCCTCGAGGGCTCGGCCCTCGAGTAATGCCGCGAGTGGCGCCCCTTGGTGTCCCTGACTCGGGTGCTCGAAGCCGACTGTCGAACCCTTTTCGAGGGCCAGCCTTCGCTGCTTCGAGACTTAGGGCCGGGGCCCGTTTTTACCTTTATGAAGAAGCCTCCGTCGTCTGGGAGTCCTTCTGCCCGTTGGGCACGCCTTTTTAGGCGGAAACCGTCGGGGAGAGCGGTGGGCGCGAAGCCGGAGCGACGGTCGTGGCGGGCCCGGGTAGTGGAGCGAATGGAGAGGTAACGCGTGTACCCTGCATCCGGCTCGAAACGTGGTTAGGTGGGCGCATTGAATGCATTCGGTTACCTTTTTACGTTGTGGGAGATCGTGCCCGTCTGGATTTCCCCCTATAAATATCGAAAGAGGGGAAAAAGAACCCTTTACTTTGCCTTTGTCTTCGCCACCGCCGTAGCCTTTACGCGCCCTTTCCTTCGAGCTAATCGATTGGGGATTTCCGGCCGCCCGTCCGCCGCTCGGATCCGCGCCGCGCCACCGTCATGGCCGCCCAGACACAGATGCTGCCGGCCGAGGACTGGAGCCCGTCGAAGGTGACGCAGAGCGAGATGGACTCGCTGGTGGCCCAGGGGCTTCTGCGCCCTAACCCGGAGGAGGGACCCGCATGGTGGGTTATCCCGTCGGCGGAGCACCGGGAGCCGCACCTGCCGGAGGGGTACGTGGTGAGCTTCACGCGCTACCACCGTATGGGGCTCGGCGTCCCGCCGAGCCGCTTCTTGCGAGGGCTGGCCCACCATTTCGAGGTGGAGCTGCAACACTTCTCCCCCAACTCCATCTCGCACGCCGCCATATTCGCCGCGGTGTGCAAGGGGTACCTGAAGATGGAGCCGCACTGGGAGATGTTCGTCCATCTCTTCCGGGGCGAGCTCTTCATCAAGTCCCTGAAGCCCAGCGGGAGGCGGCCCGTGCGCATGGGCTCCCTTGCCATCACCGCGAGGGCGGGGACCTCGTCGGCCAATGTCCCCCGCGAGTACCTGCGATACAAGCTTTCCACCAACCAGGCCGGGTGGGACGACCATTGGTTCTATCTGTGGAACGAAGGTGGCCTCCTTCCGCAGTACACCGGCAGGGTCCTTACTCGACGCCCGGAGAAGTGGACCTGGGGCGTTGCGGCGGACAGGCAACGCCACCTGGCCCCGCTGATGGAGATGATGAAGACGCTGGTGGATGAGAAGAAGTTGACTGTGCAAGCGGTCATTTGGGCGTTCCACCAGCGAAGAGTTCTTCCGCTGGCGGACCGCCCCCTTCTTATGCACGAGATGGGCCCGCAGGCTCAGCTCGAGGCGCTCAATCGCTCGAGGATGGCCGAAGAGAGGCTGTCCCGGAACGAGGGCGTCTCCCGGGTGTCGATCACGATCCAGGGGCCGTTCGTCCCTGAACTCTCCAACCTGGTTGCTATGGCACCCGACGAGGGGTGTCTTGACCTGGTAAGCCTACCTCGAGTCGAGCTATCTCGAGCCTCCTCCCCCTTCTTCCTCCTTCGATCCGTTTGCATCCGTCTTGTGGTTTGTCTCATCATGCTTCTTCTTTCTTCAGGGGGCATTTACTTGTCGCGCGTCGAGGCCCCCGGTGAGGGAGGACGCCGCGGATTCTCAGGTGAGGCGCCTCTCTGCTCAGAAGGACAAGGAGAGCAAGGATGCCAAAAAGAAGAAAGAGAAAGATAAAAACTTGCGTCGCTTAGCTCGGGAGCAGAGACTGGCGAAGGCTCGTCATAATCGTCAGCCTGGGGACGGGTCCCCCGAGCTGAGCTCTTCGAGCTCGGAGGAGGAGAGTGGTGATGAGGAGGAGGGCGACGACGAGGGGATGGATGCACGCTTGATGCGCGCGGGGCTCGTCGATGACAGGGCTGACCGCTCCTCTGTGCAGGAGGGTACACTGGAGGTCCCACCGGCAAAAGGGTCGCGCGGGACGCAGCCGCGGAAGGCGGCGCCGATCCCTGCCTCGTCGGGGGCCCGAGGTCCGTCGAGCTCCGCGCCGGATGTGCCCCTGGTCGCAAGGAAGCCCCGGACCCGGAGCGCCTCCGCCACAGCGCCAACGGAGGCCGCCCCCGCGTCAGCCCAGACGGGGGGTCTCGAGAGGGGTCGGGCCTCGAGAGGCGGTCGACAGGTTGAGAAGGGTTTCGGGCCCGACCCCCGCGAGCCGTCAAGGGCGCCGTCGAGCCCGCGGAGGGGCGGGCGCCAAGAAGAGGCGTCGAGCCCGCGCCATCACGAGCGTCGGGGAGGGAGCCCCCGAGCATCTCGTGACCAGGGGCGCGAGCTTCCCCGGAGTCCATCGCCGCACCGCCGCCGGGACGCGGAAGCGGACGCGGGAGGGCGCGACCACCAGCGCGGGCGCCGGAGCAGGTCCCGGAGCCCGCGCCGGGGCGAGCGCCACGACGTCAGTACGAGGGCGGTACGGTCGCCCTCCCGCGATGTGGGGCGGAAGGAGGGCTCTCCCTCGAGGTCGAGCCATGGGAGGCGTCGGGAGCCCTCCCCCCATCCCAGCCCTGTGGAGACGGCCCAGGCGCAGGGCTCGAGCCGTGGGGTGGGCTCGAAGCCCCCGAGTGGGTCCGGCGATTCCGGGAAGAAGCCCAGCCGCCGCTTCGGGTGAGTAGTTTCCTTGGGTCTCGTCGGTAGTGAGGCTTCACCTCTTTGCTTTTAATGACGCGTGCCATCTCCATCTCCTCAGGGGGAAGCGCTCCTACCAGGAGGTGGACCTCGCTTCGTCCAAGCGGGCCAAGACCTCGAGCCCTGTTGAGGCACAGGCACCTCGAGGTATGGCACCTTCCTCCGCTAGAGAAGCCGCTTGGCTGGAGAAGGCCCGAGCTGCCATGGCTCGAGGGGGCCGGATGATCGTCGCGAATTTTGGTGAGGCCGTCGCCATCGACCACAGGGGTCGAGGTACTCTACATGGTTCTGACATCTCCGTCATCTCGTATTGCAGGGGCCTCAGCTCATGGCATCGAGCCTGCCACCACCGTATCCGCCGAAGCGCTGCCTCCTCCCCCTCCTCCTCCTCCTGCGATGGTGCCAACTGGGAGCGCCATCCTTCCCCTCACCACGACGGCTGTTCCGGGGGAAGCGCCTGGGGCGAGCATGGCCCCGCCGGCGTCTGGGGCTGAGGAGACTGCGCCCCTTGTGGCTCCGACCAGCACGGGCCGGGCTGCGGAGGAGGGAAAGGGGGGAGAGGCGTCGGCGGAGAAGGAGCCGACGGTGGAGGACCTCCTGAACGAGCTGGAGCAGGGGCCGCTCCTTTCCGTGGGCTCGATGATGGTGGCGGCGCCCGAGGTGCCGGCTAGCGCCGACAAGGCGCCGGAGGGCCCGGCCAGGGAAGAGGGCCCGGGGTCGAGCCTTCCCTCGACCGATCCGCAACAGGAAGTGCCGGCGGAGGGACGGAGGGAGTCGGGACCCGTGCCGTCGGGCGGCGGGTCGCTGTCGGGGCAGCTCGAGGCGGAGGAGGATCTGCCCGACATCGAGCTCGACCGACCGATATGGCCGTTTCCCGTCCCACTGAGCCCGCCCCTTGCCGTGGTTCCCATCGAGCAGCCGGCCCAGCGGGGGGCCCCGCGCGAGGTGCGGTCCATCTTCCGGGAGGTGGCCATGCTTATGGCGGAGGCGGAGCGGTCCTGCTCCGAGGAGGCGGGCCGGTCCGCACAGGTGTCAGCCGCCCTCGCGCGGGCTGAGGCGGAGCTCCGAGATCTCCGCGCGGAGCTGAGCCGGAACGCCCAGATGGCGAGCCGGCTTAACGAGGCGGAGGCGGAGGTCCGGGTGGCTCGAGGCGAGGTCGCTCGATCCAAGGAGGAGGCCGCCGCCGTTCTCGAAGCGTCGAGGAAGGAGGCCGCGGACGCCCGAAGCGAGGCCACCTCTGCCCGGACTGAAGCCGAGGCGGCGAAGCAGGAGGCTGCTGACGCCCGTGGCGAGGCCGCCGCTGCCCGAACCGCAGCGGAGGCGGCGAGAAAAGAGGCCGAAGACGCCAAGAGTGGTGCCGCCACCGCCCAAGCCGCCGAGGGGGCGGCGCGGCAAGAGGTGATCCGCAAGGATCTGGCCCTGGTAGAGGCGGGCCGGCTGATCGAGGACCTTAGGTCCGAGAAGCTCCTCACGCTGGCCGAGAAGCGCAGGCTGGAGCAGCGTGCTGAGGGCCTGACCAGCGACCTCGCCGCACTGGGGCAACACTGCGACGGTGAGGCTTACACCTTGTTCTTGTTTGGTTCTCGAAGTTCTTTGTTACGCCGCAGTCTCACTCTTCCTTGTTTGTTGCGCAGGGGTCGAGAAGACGGTCGAGGAGCTCCGCGGGACGAACCAGGCTCTCTTGGACCAGCTCCAAGACGAGACGATGGTGGCGGAGCGGGCTCGCTCTTCTCTCGACCGGCTCGGCTGAAAGGTCCTTGTTTGGTTTTGGTAATTGAGTGACAACTTAGGTGGACTAATATGTGTTTAAAGTGAATTACACAGGTGATTAGTCCACAGGTGATCATGTGTGAGCAACATATGCCATAGAGGAGAATTGGCTTGGAGGATGTTGCAATGCTCATGCATGAAGATGAAGAAGGAGCTTAATGCATATGTGACATGACATGTGGTCATATGGCTAAGATGGAGAAGATCAAGGCAAGACTTGGCTTGATGGACCGGTTGCGAAGGTGAAGGGCAAGTTGGGGCTTTGAAGCCGTTGGTACCGAGTGTCGGGAGGCTTAAGCAAGACTTGGCGCCGAAGGACCGAAGCGATGGTGAAGAGCAAGTGATGTCAAGATCGATGGACCATGGAGGCCATGTGATGATATGAAGTGGATCATATCATTTGAAGATAGGTTGGTGCATGTGTTGCATCAACACCGAAGGAGATGGAATGGAATGCGCAAGGCAAAGGTATATTTGTAGGGCATTTCATTTCACCGGTCATAGGTGTGTAGAGAAGATTATGACCGGGTTTAGGATAGATGGCCGTACTATTAAGAGGAGCAAACTTGTTTGCATATCGGTCATCTAGTGCCACTTAAGCGATCTAACTTTGCGATGTTACTATGATCGAGTGGCGTGGTGAGTGCAAGTGAAAATCCTTTGAAAAATGATTGTGAAAATGCTAACACACTTGCACAAGATGATGAACACTTGGTGGTGTTAGCACATTTGCAAAGGAGAAGTTGTTGGAGTTGGTTTGGATCAACTCGGAGATGAAAATGAAGTTTTCTGTGTGTTGTCGGTGGTACCGACCCTGGGTTGTCGGTGGTACCGCCCAAGGATGCAGCGCGCAGACCTCTCTGGACCGAAGCGGTTTTGGCCTGGCGGTGGTACCGCCATTACCTCGGTACTACCGCCGGCGGTGGTACCGACCGGATGGTCGGTGGTACCGTGGCCCTGAGGAGTTTCGCGAGGCTCTCTGTAGTTTTTGAAAATGGCTTGCCGGTAGTACCGCCATTACCTCGGTACTACCGCCCACGGTGGTACCGACGCAAGGTCGGTAGTGGCTGGTTTTTCGCGAGGCTCTCTGTTGTTTTGAAAAAATGGCTTGCCGGTAGTACCCGCCATTACCTCGGTACTACCGCCCACGGTGGTACCGACGCAAGGTCGGTAGTGTCTGGTTTTTCGCAGAGCTCTCTGGTCGCGGCGATTTTGGCCTGGCGGTAGTACCGCCATGACCTCGGTACTACCGACCTCGGAGGAACCGACCAGGGGTCGGTGGTTTGCCTAAATCTGCGCGATGTGAGGTAACGGCTAGTTTGACTAAGCCGGTAGTACCGCCCAGGAAGGGTCGGTACTACCGACCGAGGCGCAGGAAAGGGGAAACGGCTAGTTGGCCGCTCCTCTCTATAAATAGGAGTTGAGGCCGGCTTAGGGCCGGCTGCTGAGCACTCCAAAGCCTTGGTGGCTTGAGTGGATGTGCCTGGGAGCCCTCTAACTCGCTTGTGCTTGCTAGTGCGCGAATCTATTGCGAGTGAGCGATTCTAGTGCGTTGCTTTGAGAGATAGCATCGAGTGGCACTAGGTGTTCGAGTTGCAAGCCGGTGGTGCTTATTACTCTTGGAGGTTGCCACCTCCTAGACGGCTTGGTGATCGAGTCTCCGTCGTGAAGCCCGCGTGAAGATTGTGCGTGGCTCCGGAGAAGGATTGTGAGGGGCATTGTGCTCGCCCCGCGGGGATCGCGAAGAGCAACTCTAGTGGATTGCGCGTGTCATTGAGTTACCCTCACTTGTGGGTGAGTTCTTGCGGCGCTCGAGTGTCGAGCTAGGTGTGGTGCCTATTAGCCGCCGAACTACCAAAGTGTGTGGTCGACACAACGGGGACTAGCTTGGTGGCAACCAAGTGAACCTCGGGAGAAAAATCACCGTGTCAACTTCGTGTTCATCTTCTCGGTGGTTTGCAAACTCTTTTCACTAGCTTGTATTTACTTGTTCATATACATGTGCTAGTTGCTCTTATGATTAGTTGGCTTGTGTAGCTTGCTAGTTACCTTCCTTGCTTGTGTAGCATAGAAGTTGATCCCATGAGTGACTAGTTGACTTGTAGTCTTGCTAGTCACATTGCTTAGTTTGTGTAGCTAAGTTGAGCTCTCTAATTTGGCTTGTGTAGCCTTGTTATTGAGCATTGCTAGTGAGCTTAGGCTTTGTGCTTTTTGCTTAGTGGCATGTGTAGGAGCTCCCCGGTTGTTTGAGTACTAGTTGCTTAGGTTTGTGTAACCTTGCAAGCTAGAATTGTTTAGGTGAGCTCTAGCTAGCCCGACACCTTATTTGCTTTGTTTAGGATCTTTTATAAGGTGTCATAGAGTATAAGTAGAGGGGTGTAGTCTTGGCTAGACCGATAGATTTAATTCCGCATTTGTTTCGGTTAGCCATTCCGCTGCAATTAAGTTTAAGTTTTTAGAAAAGACTATTCACCCCCCCTCTAGTCCGCCATCTCGACCCTTCAATTGGTATCGGAGCAAGGTCTCTCATTTGTGGTCTTCACCGACCCGAGAGGATGGCGACTTATGGGCTAGATAATGTGTGTGATACACATATTTTTGATGGCACACACTTTGCACAATGGAAACACCATATGCTTGATCATTTTCGTGCAAAGGGGCCAAAGTTTTGGTGGATTATCACTAGTGGTCTCACTCATGTTTTGGACCATAGAAATCTCACCAAAGCTCAAAAGGATCTCTTTGAACTTGATGCAAATGCTTATTGTTATCTAATGGATGCATTGAGTTTTGAGTTGTTTTACAAGATCAACTCCAAAGGGACCGCCCATGAGATGTGGGATTCCATCAAGACCACCTTCGGTGATCCCTCCACGTTTGATGATGGCAAGTTCATAAAGGAGGATGAACCGGTGGTACATGAGGATGTTGAGCATGACCGCAACATAGTTGTTGTGGAAGATTGCTCCACCTCATGTTCAAGTGATGCAATCAATGAAAATACTTCAAGCACACTTGACAAGATGGAAGATGATGCCTCAAGTGATGCAAGTGATGATTCAACCTCAAGCACACTTGATGGTAATAATGGTACATGCTCCAATGATGATGCTACTACAAGCTCTCCAACATCATCATATTGCTTCATGTCACAAGGTGACACTAAGGTATCAAATTGCAATATGATTAATCATGATTCCTATGATGAGCTTGTTAGTAGACTCGCTAGCATGACCATTGCTTTAGAAAATGAGTTAGCTAAAAATGCAAAATTGACATTAGAAAACTCATTTCTAAAGAATGCATGTGAACAACAAAATCATTTACTTTATGTTACTACTTGTTCACATGATGAGCTTAAATTGACTCATGAGGAACTATGTGTTACTCATGATAATTTGGTAAAAGACCATGCTTTTCTCACTAGTAAGCTTTCTAATGAACAAATTAAAACTAGTGAGAGCTCATCACATGGGACAATTGATCAATCGCATACTTGTGCTAACCCTTGTGATGAAGAAAAGAAGCATGTATCCACCTCTTGTGAAGATTTATTATCTATGCCATGTTCTTTACATCTAGATGCTTGTTCTACTTCTATGTCTTGTGAGACTAACCTTTTGAAGGAGAACAATGAGCTCAAAAGTGAAGTGAAGAACTTGAGCAACAAGTTAGAGAGGTGGTGCAAATCAAAGGTCACCCATGAGCACATGATGAAGAATCAAAGAAGCTATGGTGACAAGAGTGGCATTGGCTTCAACAAAAGCAATGCCAAGGGCAAGAAAATGAGGAAGCAAGAAGAAAAGAAGCTATCTCATTTCATGTGCTATCAATGCCATGAGATGGGACATCTTGCAAAAGCTTGCCCCAACAAGAAGAAGCCCCAAGCTCAAATCAAGAACAACCATCATGATGGTGACTTGATGAAGAAGAAGAAAACAAGAAGGGGCGGAAGAGCAAGGCATCCAACTCATATCCATGATGCCAAGATGATGATGAGCAAGAATGAAGAAAAGAAGAAAGATTTGGCTCACATCAAATGCTACAAGTGTGGTGACATGGGACACTTTGCCTCGAAGTGTCCTAACAAGCTTGAGAAGAAGGCTCAAGCAACTCATGAGAGGCAAGGCAATGAGAAGCAACAAATGAGCAAAGAAGAGAAGGCTCAATCCAAGAAAAGTTGCTACTCATGCCGGGAAAGGGGACACATGGCTCATTCATGTCCCCTAGGTATGACCCCTAAGCCTATTTCAATTATTAATGATTCTATGCTTAGGAAGGATGAAAATGGTACCTCTAAGGCTACTATTGCAACTCATCCCGCTACTCATACTAAGGCTATGCCTAAGTATGTTGCTCCTAACTTGAGAGGACCCAAACTAGTTTGGGTACCATCAAAAAGTGGATGAATGTGTGTAGGTACCATGGCATTGGAGGCTTGACTCAATTGATTTCATATTATTCATCATGTGATTGATTCAAGTAATGAAGCCTAGTGCTATCCAAACCCAATGCCAAGACAAAAGAAGTGAAGTCCAAGTGCAAAACATACAAGTGCAAAAGATCAAGTTGTGATGTTTGATTGGAATTATTTGAAGGCTTGCAATCTAATTGAGTAGAAGCTTGCTATTTGGATGATCGTGAGCTACTAAGGTATATCTCTAGTTGATCATGTTATTTTAGATGCATATGAGATGATCGAATCGGATATATATGCATATGTTGCTTGCTATAAGATGATTGAATGGATTTGATGCTTAGTGATCAAAATTGAGTTAGTTTGAATGGATATGTTCATAAGACTTCTTTTAGTGAGTGGTTTGAATGGATATATGTCTTGTGTTGATGTTCAAACAAGTTTAGCTCAAGTTTGATTCAAATTGGTAGAGTATAGCTCAATTGCTCAAAGTTGTCAAAAATCTGAAATCTGAGCTAGCTGTGATAATAGCCATGTTTGAATGATCAAATCTATTTGGATTGGCTTGAAATTTGGTACACATGCTCTACACTTGTGATATTAGTCGCTGTGCAAAATTCATGATTATTGGATAAGATGTACTTTGGTTTTGGAGTAGATCTTGTCAACTATTGTGCAGCAGTTTTCAGCATGTAGTACTATGGAAAGAATTGAAATCTGGTAGCAATCTAGAAAGCCAATGAAGCTCAAATTTTTATGGCTGCTAGAACACTTAGAGAGGCACATCTCCACAAAATTTCATAGTCATTAGACTTATATTTTGGGAGATATGCATGTTTCTTTGAGAAGGACAGAATCTGCCAAAAAGTGACAAATATTGGATTGATTTAGAGTCACTTTGATTGAAAGGCCCTCAAGTTGGAATCATGTTTATAAAGTGGTTGAGGGACCTATGTTTGGTTTTGAGATGAGCTAGAAGTATGGCAAATATGAGTACAAGTTCATGTGATTGGGAAGTGTATTTGGCACACATTTGGTACTCAAATTGAAGATCAAGACCAACATCAAGATGAAGATAAAGATCAAGCTCTAGTATCAAATTGAAGATCATTTGGAAGAAAGAAAAGGACTCAAAGAGGAATTCAAAGTCACATTTTCAAGAAGAGTTTAATTGGATCAATCAAACAAGGTCAATTCAAGTGAGTATCAAGGATGGTTCTTTGGAGAGAGGTCACTTCTCCCTTTTGTAGGGGCTTGCCGCCTTTGGTAGGTTAACCAAGTATGATACTTGGAAGGCTAATATGGAAGTGGTGATTCAAAGGATATTTGAGATGCTTAGTTGAAGCAATGAAAGGATTGACCAAGCAAAGCAAGCAGCATGCAAGATAGTAAAGCAAATCATGACAATTCAAGTGGTATTCATATGCAAGCTATGTTCAAATGAAGAAGCAAGCCAACCACAACAAGATAGCGCACTTAATCATATGAGTGAAGATTTGTTCTATCAATTGGTATATATTGGTCTTCACCATGGACTTCACATTGCTATTTGGAGCTTAATTGGAATCAAATGACTATCCTCTACTCCAAGATAGCAAAGGTATCATTGTAATGTGCATGATCATATTCATCCCTTACTAGTATGCGGTTAGTGCATATAGTACATGCTCAATAGGATCATGCATAACAATTGAAAAGTTTAAATTCATAGCCTACCACTATTGCTTGATTGACTATATGATCTAGTGGATAGTATGTGAATTTGTTCATGAGCTAGTGAACCCAAGTACTTGATCTAGAAGATGAACATTCAAGTGTCTAATTCAACATGAGTAAGATAACCATTGAAAGATGTGTGAAGAAGCTTACTCTAGAGCAAACCGAGTTAGATATCTTGTGCAATATTGCCTAGTTCAAGTCACAAATGAGAAGCTCATGAAGATGACAAGAGTTCAAGAAAAAGACAATAATGCCAATGGATATCAAGTTTCAATTTTCATTCAATTGGTATCCTACAAGACTTCAAGTGATCCTCAACTTTAAGTGATCAATTCAAGCAAAACATCCCTCACCATCAAGAGCTCAAGTTTATCAAGTGGATGACCCATGCTATGACATAAGGGAGGTGCCCCACCTATTGGTATCAAGGTCAAAGATCCTACACATGGTGTCATTCCAACACATATGGTGGTGTCCATAAAAAATGAAGACTCAAGTATCAACCATCTACCCTAGTCCAACTCTTTGTATCAAGAGAAGCATACCTTTTGTGGTCATTGATGACAAAGGGGGAGAAATTGTGGCAAAGATATGTCATTTATGATATGTCAAGGACAAAGGGGAGAAGTCAAGAAAAGAAGATGGACATGGATCAAGAGGGAGCAAGATTGAAGGATCAAAATTCTTGGACAATGAGAGCACACAAGTAGGGGGAGCAAGCTCATGAACTTGGTTGTTGCATTTGATATGTGCATAATCATGTGCTTGCTTGCATTGCATAAGTTTTAAAATTTTATATGCATGCTTGTGTGGTGTATGCTAGTTATAGGATTTAATTGATGAATTGATAACTAGCATGCATAGGTTAATAGCTAGACTTGTGCTTTTAATGCAAAACTAGACCCTTGCTATTAATGTTGATCTCACGGGGTTTTCTAGTTTTTATGATGTCTAGCTACTCTTCGATGCTAAGGATGAATCAAAATGTGGTATGCACGCTTCAAAGGTAAAATTTCATCATGTATACCTTAGCATCACTTAGTAGTGCTAACACTCCCACAAATTTCATATTTATGCATGTGTGCAAGCTTGAAACCAAACCATTTGAGCACACATGTAGGGGGAGTTAACACTACAAAGTCGGGTTGTATGGTGCTTATCCAAATTCTCTTATATGGTCTTAATGTTGGATAAGTAACATAGAACCCAAAGAGCTTAATTTCCATATCTTTGTAGAGTTGTCATCAATTACCAAAAAGGGGGAGATTGAAAGGTCCTTGTTTGGTTTTGGTAATTGAGTGACAACTTAGGTGGACTAATATGTGTTTAAAGTGAATTACACAGGTGATTAGTCCACAGGTGATCATGTGTGAGCAACATATGCCATAGAGGAGAATTGGCTTGGAGGATGTTGCAATGCTCATGCATGAAGATGAAGAAGGAGCTTAATGCATATGTGACATGACATGTGGTCATATGGCTAAGATGGAGAAGATCAAGGCAAGACTTGGCTTGATGGACCGGTTGCGAAGGTGAAGGGCAAGTTGGGGCTTTGAAGCCGTTGGTACCGAGTGTCGGGAGGCTTAAGCAAGACTTGGCGCCGAAGGACCGAAGCGATGGTGAAGAGCAAGTGATGTCAAGATCGATGGACCATGGAGGCCATGTGATGATATGAAGTGGATCATATCATTTGAAGATAGGTTGGTGCATGTGTTGCATCAACACCGAAGGAGATGGAATGGAATGCGCAAGGCAAAGGTATATTTGTAGGGCATTTCATTTCACCGGTCATAGGTGTGTAGAGAAGATTATGACCGGGTTTAGGATAGATGGCCGTACTATTAAGAGGAGCAAACTTGTTTGCATATCGGTCATCTAGTGCCACTTAAGCGATCTAACTTTGCGATGTTACTATGATCGAGTGGCGTGGTGAGTGCAAGTGAAAATCCTTTGAAAAATGATTGTGAAAATGCTAACACACTTGCACAAGATGATGAACACTTGGTGGTGTTAGCACATTTGCAAAGGAGAAGTTGTTGGAGTTGGTTTGGATCAACTCGGAGATGAAAATGAAGTTTTCTGTGTGTTGTCGGTGGTACCGACCCTGGGTTGTCGGTGGTACCGCCCAAGGATGCAGCGCGCAGACCTCTCTGGACCGAAGCGGTTTTGGCCTGGCGGTGGTACCGCCATTACCTCGGTACTACCGCCGGCGGTGGTACCGACCGGATGGTCGGTGGTACCGTGGCCCTGAGGAGTTTCGCGAGGCTCTCTGTAGTTTTTGAAAATGGCTTGCCGGTAGTACCGCCATTACCTCGGTACTACCGCCCACGGTGGTACCGACGCAAGGTCGGTAGTGGCTGGTTTTTCGCGAGGCTCTCTGTTGTTTTGAAAAAATGGCTTGCCGGTAGTACCGCCATTACCTCGGTACTACCGCCCACGGTGGTACCGACGCAAGGTCGGTAGTGTCTGGTTTTTCGCAGAGCTCTCTGGTCGCGGCGATTTTGGCCTGGCGGTAGTACCGCCATGACCTCGGTACTACCGACCTCGGAGGAACCGACCAGGGGTCGGTGGTTTGCCTAAATCTGCGCGATGTGAGGTAACGGCTAGTTTGACTAAGCCGGTAGTACCGCCCAGGAAGGGTCGGTACTACCGACCGAGGCGCAGGAAAGGGGAAACGGCTAGTTGGCCGCTCCTCTCTATAAATAGGAGTTGAGGCCGGCTTAGGGCCGGCTGCTGAGCACTCCAAAGCCTTGGTGGCTTGAGTGGATGTGCCTGGGAGCCCTCTAACTCGCTTGTGCTTGCTAGTGCGCGAATCTATTGCGAGTGAGCGATTCTAGTGCGTTGCTTTGAGAGATAGCATCGAGTGGCACTAGGTGTTCGAGTTGCAAGCCGGTGGTGCTTATTACTCTTGGAGGTTGCCACCTCCTAGACGGCTTGGTGATCGAGTCTCCGTCGTGAAGCCCGCGTGAAGATTGTGCGTGGCTCCGGAGAAGGATTGTGAGGGGCATTGTGCTCGCCCCGCGGGGATCGCGAAGAGCAACTCTAGTGGATTGCGCGTGTCATTGAGTTACCCTCACTTGTGGGTGAGTTCTTGCGGCGCTCGAGTGTCGAGCTAGGTGTGGTGCCTATTAGCCGCCGAACTACCAAAGTGTGTGGTCGACACAACGGGGACTAGCTTGGTGGCAACCAAGTGAACCTCGGGAGAAAAATCACCGTGTCAACTTCGTGTTCATCTTCTCGGTGGTTTGCAAACTCTTTTCACTAGCTTGTATTTACTTGTTCATATACATGTGCTAGTTGCTCTTATGATTAGTTGGCTTGTGTAGCTTGCTAGTTACCTTCCTTGCTTGTGTAGCATAGAAGTTGATCCCATGAGTGACTAGTTGACTTGTAGTCTTGCTAGTCACATTGCTTAGTTTGTGTAGCTAAGTTGAGCTCTCTAATTTGGCTTGTGTAGCCTTGTTATTGAGCATTGCTAGTGAGCTTAGGCTTTGTGCTTTTTGCTTAGTGGCATGTGTAGGAGCTCCCCGGTTGTTTGAGTACTAGTTGCTTAGGTTTGTGTAACCTTGCAAGCTAGAATTGTTTAGGTGAGCTCTAGCTAGCCCGACACCTTATTTGCTTTGTTTAGGATCTTTTATAAGGTGTCATAGAGTATAAGTAGAGGGGTGTAGTCTTGGCTAGACCGATAGATTTAATTCCGCATTTGTTTCGGTTAGCCATTCCGCTGCAATTAAGTTTAAGTTTTTAGAAAAGACTATTCACCCCCCCCTCTAGTCCGCCATCTCGACCCTTCATCGGCCCCATGTGGGGTGCTCCTCCTGTGACCGCGGCAGAAGGTGTGCTGGCTCGGGGCGATGCCTTGGTCGACGCCTTGTGCTTCTTCGATGCAGCCGCACGGGACCGTGTCCGGCAAGCTCTCCATCACGGCGTCAAGCAGACACTCGCGGTCGTTCGCTCCGGCTTCCGCTTCCCGGTCCACGTTGTCGCGAATGGCTTCATCGAGATCGAGGGGAAGGATGAGGAGTGGAACAACCGCCGTGTTGACAAAATTTCGGAGAAGATGGAGAGGCCGGGGACGTCGCTTGCGAAGATCTTCGAGGAGGACGTGCTGCCTCCTGACGCCAGCAGCGGTGTCGGGAGCCCTCCTCCTTCGAGCTCGGGCGTCGAGGTCGAGCCTGCCATCGTGGACCTCGGGGAGGAGTACCGCACCGACGAGGACTGAGGCCTGCGTGCCAAATTTGGGCGTCGAGGCCCTTGTAAGAATTCTATAAATGAGGGTACGTCGAGACCCGAATGTATATGTGATTCGTTTATGAGAAGAGTTGTTTTCTTTTCGAATGCATTTGACCACTTTTCTTTGTCGCAAGCTCGAGTTTCTGCTAACTTAGTCTGTGTTCCTTTGATACGTCGCGAGCCCCTCGAGGGGAGGCGTAGGTAGGGCACCGTAGCCCGGGGGCGTAGGCGGCCGTCTACGTTGACGCCCCCCGACCTTGGAGGCTCGAGGTACTTTAAGATTTAGACGTCGCTAGTTCATTCGAGGCGCGAGTCGAGACGAGGGTCAAATTTTTTGAAAAGAAAACACGCGTTTTTTCCGGAGTCTGGGGGGGAGGCCCCCCCGTCAGCCCCCGAGGGAGGCTTGACCCTGAGCAAAGCAGGGTCGAGGCTACCTTAAGATGCGAAGCAATATGAACGACAATGCACGAGTTTGTTCATTCATTTTGACATGTTTGTACAAAGTGATAAAATGAACAAGGCCTCGAGGCCTTTAAGGGTAGAAGCGACGTAGCTGAGATATGTTCCACGCGTTCGCCAGGATCCTGCCTTGGTCGTCGTAGAGCTTGTATGTGCCTGGCTTGAGTACTTCGACCACGGTGTATGGGCCTTCCCACGGAGGGGTGAGCTTATGGCGCCCTCGATTGTCTTGCAGCCGTCGAAGCACGAGGTCCCCCACCGCCAGGTCCCTTTTGCGCACGTGCTTGTCGTGGTAGCATCGAAGTGTTTGCTGGTAGCGTGCAGAGTTGATGAGCGCCACGTCTCGGGCCTCCTCGAGTTGGTCCTTGGCGTTGGCGAGCGTTTCGTCGCTGGTTTGCTCGTTGTAGGCTCGAAGTCGAGGTGAGCCGTACTCGAGGTCCGTAGGTAAGACGGCCTCGGCGCCGTAGGTTAGGAAAAACGGAGTGAACCCGGTGGCTCGACTCGGCGTAGTCCTGAGGCCCCACAGCACCGAGGGGAGTTCTGTAGCCCACCCCTTTCCGAAATCCTTGAGGGTCTTGAACAGCCTCGGCTTTAGCCCATGGAGTATCATGCCGTTGGCGCGCTCGACCTGCCCATTGCATTGGGGGTATGCGACCGAGGCCCAGGTTACGCGAATGTTGTTGTCATCGCAGAAGTTGGTGAACTTTTTGCCCGTGAATTGGGTGCCATTGTCGGTGATGATGACATTAGGCACCCCGAACCGGTACATGATGTTGGCGATGAACTCGACAGCCCTCTCGGAGGTGGGGTCTCCTATCGGCTTAGCCTCGATCCACTTGGTGAACTTGTCGACGGCCACGAGCATGTGTGTGTACCCTCCACTTGTCCTTTTGAGGGGACCCACGAGGTCGAGCCCCCAAACGGCAAATGGCCAAGTGATTGGGATCATCTGCAGGGCGTGTGCGGGCTGGTGCGTTTGCTTGGCGTAGAATTGACACCCATGGCATGCTTGGACCAAACGCTTGGCGTCCCCCATGGCGGTCGGCCAATAGAAGCCTTGTCGGAAGGCGTTGCCAACCAGGGCCCTCGGCGCTGCGTGGTGGCCGCAAGCCCCCGAGTGCATATCGTCGAGGAGCTTGCGCCCTTCCTCGAGTGGGATGCAGCGTTGAAGGATTCCAGTCGGACTTCGTCGGTATAGCTCCCGTTCGTCGCCGTAGATGACGTAGGTCTTGGCCCTCCGAGCGATGCATCGGGCCTCCGTCTTGTCTTCTGGTAGCTCGCCTCGCGTCAGGTAGTCGAGGTAGGGCGTTCGCCAGTCGAGGGGCCGTGATGACGAAGAGGCGTGCGCGTCGACCTGCATCGCCTCTGCGGACGTCGAGGGGTCCTTCTCGAGGGGTGGCGTTGAGAGTCGAGCCCCCGTGTCTTGCTCGAGGGGTGGCGTCGAGGGGCCAGCCCCCAGGTCGATTTCGACAGATGGCTCGAAGACGTCCCTCGAGAAGACGTCTGGCGGTACCGTGCCGCGCGTGGACGCCAACTTTGCCAGCTCGTCTGCGGCCTCGTTGTATTTCCGAGCTACGTGGTTGAGCTCGAGGCCGTAAAACTTATCTTCCAGCTTGCGCACCTCCCCGCAGTATGCCTCCATCTTGGGATCGATGCAGCTTGAAGCCTTCATAACCTGGTTGACGACGAGCTGCGAGTCTCCTCGGGCGTCGAGGCGTCGGACCCCAAGCTCGAGGGCGATGCGCAGCCCATTGACGAGGGCCTCGTACTCGGCGACGTTGTTGGAGGCGGGGAAGTGCAAGCGAAGCAGGTAGCGTATGTGTACTCCGAGGGGTGAGATGAAGAGCAGGCCTGCTCCCGCCCCCGTCTTCGTGAGGGATCCATCGAAGTACATGGTCCAGAGTTCGGCCTGAATCTGTGCCGGCGGGAGCTGAGTGTCGGTCCATTCGGCAACGAAGTCCGCCAACGCTTGCGACTTGATGGCCCTTCGCGGGGCATAGGTGATGGTCTCCCCCATCAGTTCGGCGGACCACTTGGCGATGCGCCCTGTGGCCTCCCGATTGTTGACGATCTCTCCGAGGGGGAAGGACGACACTACCGTCACAGGATGAGCGAGGAAGTAGTGCTGGAGCTTGCGCCTTGTGACGATGATGCCGTAGAGCAGCTTTTGGACGTGTGGGTACCGGACCTTGGCCTCGGAGAGTACCTCACTGGTGAAGTATACCGATCGCTGGACCGGCAATGTATGACCCTCCTCGTGCCTCTCGACGGCTATGACCGCGCTAACCACCTGAGTGGTTGCGGCCACATAGAGGAGGAGGGGCTCGGGGGAATCGTCACCTTCGGCTGGTCGCGGGGGCACGAGAATTGGTGCAGAAGTCAGCAGCCCCTTCAACTTGGTTAAGGCCTCCTCGGCTTCGGCGGTCCACGCAAAGTGTTCCGTCTTTTTAAGTAGGCGGTAGAGGGGTAGTGCTTTTTCCCCCAGCCTCGAGATGAATCTGCTGAGAGCGGCTAGGCAGCCTGTTACTTTCTGTACGCCCTTGAGGTCACGAATCGGGCCCATCCTCGTGACTGCTGAGATTTTTTCGGGGTTTGCCTCGATCCCCCGTTGCGAGACGATGTAGCCAAGTAGCATGCCTCGAGGCACACCAAAGACACACTTCTCGGGGTTGAGCTTCACATTCTTGGCCCGGAGGCACTCGAACGTGGTCTCGAGGTTGCTGATGAGGTTCCCTACTTTTTTAGTTTTAACCACGATGTCATCGACGTAGGCCTCGACGGTCTTGCCTATGTGCTCGCCAAAGATGTGCTGCATACATCGTTGGTACGTTGCCCCGGCGTTTCGAAGGCCGAAGGGCATCGTAACATAGCAGTACATACCAAATGGCGTGATGAAAGAGGTCGCGAGCTCATCGGATTTTCTCATCCTAATTTGGTGGTAGCCGGAATACGCATCAAGGAACGAAAGCACTTCGCACCCAGCAGTGGAATCGACGATCTGGTCAATTCTAGGTAAAGGAAATGGAACTTTTGGACATGCTTTATTCAGACCAGTGTAATCTACACACATCCGCATTTTTCCATTCTTTTTCCTAACTAGTACAGGGTTAGCTAGCCACTCTGGGTAAAATACCTCCTTGATGAATCCGGCCGCCAAAAGCTTGTGCACCTCCTCGCCGATGATCCTGCGCTTTTCCTCGTCGAAGCGGCGCAGGCGTTGCTTCACTGGTCTGGACCCGGCCTGGATCTCCAAGGCGTGCTCGGCGACTTCCCTCGGTATGCCTGGCATGTCCGAGGGGTTCCACGCAAACATGTCGATGTTCGCGCGGAGAAAGTCGACGAGCACTGCTTCCTATTTGGGCTCGAGGCTGGTACTGATGGTCAGCGTCTTGCCATTGGCCGAGGTCGGGTCGACGGGTATTTGCTTGGTGTGCTCGGCCGGCTCGAAGGTGCCGGCGTGACGCTTTGCTTCTGGGGCCCCCTCGGTGGCCAGAGCTGCCAAGGCCTCGAGCGAGTCGAGGTGGACGTTGGCCTCCCCCCGCTCGACGCACTCCACGTCGCAGTGGTATGCGTGCTCGTAGGAGGTGTCAACGGTGATGACCCCTTTTGGCCCCGGCATCTTGAGCTTTAAGTACGTGTAGTTAGGAATCGCCATGAACTTGGCGTAGCCTGGCCGGCCGATGATGGCGTGGTAGGTCCCTTGGAAGCCGACCACCTCGAAGGTGAGCGTTTCCTGTCGGAAGTTTGCCGGCGTGCCGAAGCAGACCGGCAGGTCGATGCGCCCAAGGGGGTGGGCTTTCTTTCCTGGTACTACTCCGTGGAACCCCCCGACGCTGGGTCGGAGCTGTCCCTCTGAAATCCCCAGGAGGTCGAGGGTCTCGAGGTATATGATGTTGAGGCTCGAGCCCCCATCCATCAACACCTTGGAGAACCGAACGTCGGTTATGATGGGGTCGACGACGAGGGGGTAAGCCCCTGGGTTTATGACATGGTCCGGATGGTCGTCACGGTCGAACGTGATTGGCGCATCGGACCAGTCAAGATACCGGGGGGCGTCGTGGCCAAGCGAAAAGATTTCCCGGCGCTCCTTCTTTCTTTCTCGAGCTGAGAGCCCGACGGTCGGCCCCGCGTCGATCGGTATCCTTTCCCTTAGGCGCGTCTTCTCTCTTATCGCCGAGCTTGGAGTAGTAGACCTTCAACAGTCGGCAGTCTTTCAACTTGTGGTTTACGGGGCCCCTGTGGTAGGTACAGGGATCCTCGAGCATCTGGTCGAAAACAGCCCCATCGGGGGGGCCTCGGGGCTTCTTAGGCTCGAGGGCGCCTGCGAGCACCTCTTTGTCGTCGTCGTCATCGGCGCCACGCTTCGCCTTCTGGCCCTTGCGTTTGTTTTTCTTCCTTTTGTTGCCGTCATTGTTGTCGTTCTTGGCGTCGTTGCCCTTGTTGGAGCCCTCCGGCGCGATCACCGCCTTGCCTTTGTCCGTGGTACGGCCAAAGAAGGCCCCCACTGCTTCGTCGCCCGAAGCAAAGCTGGTGACGCGATCCATCAGGTCCTCGACCGTCCCGGGACGGTAGCGTCCTAGCTCATGAACAAGCTCTTGGCATGTTGTGCCCGCGAGGAACGCTGAGATGACGTCCTCGTCAGGCACGTGAGGGAGCTCGAGACGCTGCTTTGAGAACCGTCGAGCGAAGTCGCGGAGGGGCTCGTCCGCCGCCTGCCTGCAACGCCGTAGGTCCCAGGGGTTGCCTGGACGCACGCAGGTCCCCTTGAAATTCCCGTCGAAGACCCTGACTAGGTCGGCCCAGTCATGGATTCGATCCGGCGGGAGCCCCTCGAGCCACCGGCGGGCGGTGTCCGAGAGGTAAAGTGGGAGTTGACGTATGATCACGCGGTCGTCGTTCTTCGCTCCGCCCAGTTGGCAGCCAAGGCGGAAGTCCGAGAGCCAGAGCTTGGGCTCGACCTCCCCGTCATACTTCACGATGTTGGTCGGCGGTCGGAAGCGGTCGGGGAGGGTCGAGCTGCGGATGGCCCGGCTGAAGACTCGGGGGCCCGGGGGCTCGAGGACCTGCCGGTCCTCGTCGCTGTCGTAGCGCCCCCCTCGATGGGCGCTATAGCCACGCTCTTGGGCCCCCTTGTCCTTGCGCCGTCGGTTGATGTCGTTGCGGGCGTCGTTGGGGTCTCGAGGTGGCCGGTTGTCGACGATCCGTTCGCGGACTGGCCTAGCTCGAGAGGCATCCGGCTGGTGGACGGATGCCTCGCGAGCATCGTGGGGCGTGTCCGCCGGTTTCCCCGAGGCTGCTCCGCGTCGGCGTGACGCCGAGCTCTCGGCCTGCTGTACCGCGGCTGTCTCGAAGAGGTTTTTCATTTCTCCGAGCATGCGCCTGGCATCGGGGTTGGAGACGGCGGGCAGGTCACGGAGCATCATAGCCGCCGCCACCATGTTCTGCCCAGCTCGCGGGAAACATACCTCAGGGCGTGCTGGTGCCCCGTCCTCGAGGATCCGCCGGTGGACCTCTCGAGCCCGGCCTCGAGCTCCGGCTCCTCGGGGCTGGGGTGGTTCCTGCATCAGGGTTTGCTGGAGCTGCAGCAGGTGTCGCCGTTCCTCCTCGGCTTTGGTGATTGCCTCTTGCACTTGTGCGAGTTGCGCCGCCCGGCCATCGTCGTGCTTAGGCGGTACAGCCGGTGCTGGAGGTTCGTCCCTTCCCAGAACGCGTGATCCGCCTGCCGCGGCCACGTCGCTAGGTCCCTCTAGGTCGAGGGTCGGCCTGTCGTCGTCGCCTTCGTCCTCGGTGTCGCATACGACTCCCTCGAGTTGGAAGCACTCCCTGGTGGGATCCCAGAGGTCGGGGTCGTGGTAGTCGTATTCGTCGGAGTCGGAGCTGTTGACGGCACACCGCCTTGGCCGATGCTGGGACCGCAGCTCGCGGTACCATTCTCCGACGGTGGCTCGCCGAGGTGGCTCGAAGGGTCGCAAGAAGTCGCGGTCGACGCACGCGGGGTGGACGATTTCCAGGCTGGCCATGGCCTGCAGCAGCGCGCCCGAACGCTGCTGCCGGTCCGCCACCGTCTGGTCCTGATGGTGCTCGTCGAGGCGGTGGGCGTACACAGCCGCAGAGTTGTCGAGGCCGACCGGGAACCACTGGCGTCGAGCGCGGCGCGACCCGTGCGGAAGGAGGCCGAGCGGCGTCGACGGCGCACGGCTCGGAGGCCTCTGGCCTGGTTCCTGGTTCGTACGCATGATGAATGCGAAGTCGCTAGGCGGGCGCGGGTGCGCCCTGGAGGTCTCCGGCCGCGCGCCGGGCTGGTTTCCCCTTGGGGACCCTGCACCGGCTATGGGGGCGGAGGTGTTTGCCGCGGGCACCGCCTGCGTCCGGCGACGACGGTGATGACGGCGCCGCTCGCGATGTGGCGACGTGTGGTGGTGCGGGCGACGCGTCACGCCCCCCGCGCGGGGTGGTGTGACACGCACTCCGCTCAGGCCCTTCGTGGAGAGCAGAGTCAGCTCGTTGCCGTTGCCTGTGGCCAGGAACTCGAGGCTCCCGAACCAGACGACGGCACCAGCCGAGAACGGAAGAGGGGATGAGGCCATCCAGGAATCAACGAGAAATCGGCTCGGACACGCGAAGGCCCCTACCTGGCGCGCCAACTGTCGGTGTTTCGTACCCGGGGGTATCACACCAACGAGTAATATGATCGTGTGCTTCTCTTCCTGGATGGTGATGCAAGGGGACACAAGGATTTATCCTGGTTCGGGCAAAGAAGGCCCTACGTCCAGCGGGGGGAGATGTTCTTGTATTACTTGCACCTAAGTGCTTGTACAGGGGAGAATACAAGCTCAGTGAGCGTGGACCGGAGTCCGGACTCGTGTCTGTGTGTGGACTCGTGTGTTGTGTCCGTCGTCCCCTTGAATGAGGGCCCTAGTGTCCCCTTTTATAGAGCAAGGGGAGGCCAGGGTTACATAAAAGTATTACAGGTGTCGGGGCGTATGGTGCCCCATACGGAGAAGGGTAGGAACCCTGTCTTGTCGGGGCCACTGGGGCCGATGTGATCGTCGCTGTTGAGGCGTCCTTGGGTCGTGGCTTCCATCCTGGGCGCGGACGTGGTGGCGCGACAAGGCGGGAGCCGTACAGCACCCATCCCGGAATGTACAGTACGCGGCGGGGTCCCTCCGGGTCTTGGGGTACCTGTCCTCCAATAGCACGAAAGTAGTTAGGGCTCGAAGGGCGCGGAGCCGGCTTCGAGGTGGTGCCACGGGGGCTCGAGGGGCGCGGAGCCGGCCTCGAGGTGTTACAGCGCAGGGCTCGAGGGGCGCGTAGCCGGCCTCGAGGAGTTACAGTGCAGGGCTCGAGGGGCGCGTAGCCGGCCTCGAGGAGTTACAGTGCCTGGCTTGGCCGAACAGTGCTGTACTGGTGCCCTTTTGCCCATGCTTGTGGTGAAAACGAGACTTGACCTTTACACCGAGTTACTGTGGTACACGCCGTGCACTAGTGGACATGACCGGAGTAGGTGAAGGCATTAAATGCGTGGTATGGGCTGGTACGGCTGTCTGTGCAGCTCGAGGTCCGTGCGTTAAGGCTCGAGGCGGAGAAAGAGCGTTCGCCCGAGGCCTGGAGGGCTCGGGCGAGACGGAGAGCGATCGCGCTCGCCCGAGGCCTTGCTCGGAGGGCTCGGGCGAGGCGGAGAAAAAGCGTTCGTCCGAGGCCTGGCTGGGAGGGCTCGGGCGAGACGGAGACAGAGCGTTTGCCCGAGGCCTGGCTGGGAGGGCTCGGGCGAGACGGAGATAGAGCGTTCGGGTGTTTGCGTTGATTGGGGGTACCCTTTTTTGTACCACCGACACGTATCCCTAAGTAAAAGGACGCGTTCAAAAATGAACGAGGGCCAACATCGATACAAACCTACACGATCCAACGGACGGACTGCCCCCAAGTTCCAACTTGGTGCCTTGCCTTCCAGCTGACCGTATTTCATTACTACTCAGGTTCTTTTCCACGATAGCAAATATAGTCAACCGTGATCCGGTAACTACCCATCAGGGTATTACGGGAACATTCTTAACTACTACTTTTATTAAGCAAGCTAAGTAATTCTACATTGTAAATAAATAACAGGATAACAAGGTAGGTATTAATCAATAACCAAGGAATGGTAATGCAGCAAGTAGGTTTCATTCCAACTCCTAAACCTAATGCATCACAATATAAAAGGACTCAAGTAATTTTAATTGCAAAGGGTAGGAGGCTTAATATGCTCTGGGGCTTGCTTTGAGAGAACACTGAGGCCTCGTGGGAGGGGCACTCAGGCAGGTTAGTGTCGGCCGCGGGGTCGACTTCCTCGGCTTGATGCAGTTCCGGGATCTCCTGCTCGGCGCTTGTCTCCTGCTCCAGGTCTTGCTCCTGAACTATCGATCCTATTGCAATGCGGTTGAAAATAATAAATAAATAATGCATAGGGTGAGATGGGGTGGTATGAGTGTAAATATTTCTTGCAAACCAACAAAACCAACTTGTTGAACCATTTTTTTGACATTGAGGTAAACACTTAATTATCTCATAAAACAATTTCATTAATCCACCTATTTCTTATTTAATAATTCAAAAGAAATTTGAGTTTGAACTGCAAGTGCATTTTTATGGACTCAGAAAAATCCACAAAAATTCCAGAAGGCAAATGGCATTTGCTGGACTTCACTGAATAATTTTTAACCAGAAATAAAATAGAGAACTGCAGATATAAAAATAACAAATAAACTGCTCAAAAGGTGCTTTGAACTAACTTTTCACACAAAACGTATTCAACAGCATATTTCATAATTTTCCTAGCTTCATCTACTCATACACATTCTACTATAGAAAATTTATTGTCAGAACATAAATATACAAGCCTACACAAAATAAACAAATCTATTCCAAATTAAATCATTTGAACTACAAACCTGCTGGAAAAGGGTGCTAAACTCATTTTTATATTTTTCCCAGATTCTACTTCACATTTCATACTTATCAAGAAAGTTCCATGAACAGAAACATTATTTTATTTCTTACATGAATTTTCCAAAGGAAAACACAGAAAAGTACATTTGTAAAGAAACTTCAGATTCTTCCATACAACAGCTCCTGCTTAACATTTTTCTTAGCCTGAACATGTCATAGAGAGACCACACAATTTTTTCCACATTTTATTTTGACATATAAAATACCTTAACACTTATTCTAAGAAATCAGTCAAAAAGGACTTTAAATCATAACATAAACTTTTTCCACATAAACAGTGTATCTTATATTTTTCACAGGTGCAAATCATGATAAGAAACCTACACAAATTTTTCCCATGAATTAACTCAACCAGAAGACACCTATTTTCATTTATCTAAACAAAAGCTCACAAACTGAATTAAATAAAAACAGTAATAAAAACTTTCACCAAAAATACTTTCATATTTTTCCATAATAGATCTACTCATAAACAAGCTAACAAAACTGAAAGTACTTTATTTGGACTTTTAAAACGAGCTACACAAAAATAACAAGCATTTCTGGAAAATAAAACAAAAAGGAAAACATTTGAAATCATCCCGGCTCAAACTGCGTGAACTCGGTCCATGGACCGCGTGTGACTGACGCGCGGGGTCCGCTGGTCAACGGGACCCACCCGTCAGAGAGGGCGAAGCAGGGAAAGGTGTTGACCGGCGAAAGCTCGAAGACGGTGAGGTCGCCGGCGGTGAGGCTAGGCTCGATAGACTCGGCTCGACGAGACGCATCCAGCGGTGGGGTCGGCTTGGCCAGAGGGTGACCGAAGCGTGCCGGCGGCGAGCGGTGGCGGACGGCGGCGGCGACACACGGCTACGCTGTTTCCGGCGGTCGCCGGTGAAATTGGGGAAGACATAGGCTTACTCGAGCCCTAGGGAGGCTATCGGAGGGCTCGGCTGGGCTCGGGAAGCTCCGAGGAAGCTTGGCCACGCGAGCGGCCATGGCGGACGGTGGCGGGGCTCGGCGAGGCTGTGTCCGGCGGTCGCCGGCCAAATTGGCGCGTGCGCAGTGCTTTGTGAACCCTAGGGAGCTAAGTGAGTGGGTTGGTTTGGCTCGGATGGCTCCAGGGGAGCTTGGCCTCGTGCAGGGCCGCGGCGGCGGCCATGGCGTTCGGCCGGGGAAGAAGAGGTGGGAGAGAGCGGTAGCGTTGAAGCTAGTCGGCGTTCTCACCTTGCCTTGGCTCGGTGAAGCTCGAGGACGAAGGAGAGGAGCGGAGGAGCTTCGGTCGGGGAAGAACAGCCGCGAGCTCCGGACGGCGCTGATGGCGTTCGCGGCGGGGCTCCTCGGACTCTGACGTCAGCGAGGCTCGGCGGGTGGTGCGGAGGTGCGCACCGTGTGGTCTGGATGATGGCGGGGTGGTGGCCGAGGTTAATCGGTCGGTGGTGGCTCGGCTAGGGCGGAACGGTGGTGCGGTTCTTTGGTGCCGAACGACGGCGAGCAGTGAAGTGCTCGGCGTGTTCGCGGGAGATGAGAGGGAGAGAGAGCAGGCGGGTGTGTGCGAAATGAGAGTGAGAGAGCGGAGAGAGGGAGGCGCTCGGGTTTTGGTCTCGGCGGAGCGGCGGACGGCCAGTCGCGGCGGGGGCCACGGCGGCGCGGCGGGCGAGGCAGGACGCGGTCGACGAGGGGCTCGGCAGGCGAGGCGAGCGCGGAGTGGGCGAAGCCGATCGCTTGCGTGATCGCGTGAAGAAGGATGGGAGAGGGAGTGGCCGCGCGAGATTTTTCGCAGAGATCGCCGGCCACGCGGCGCTTGCGGCCGGCGTACGGCGCGGCGTGTCAGCGGCGGCAGCGCGCCGTGCGCGGGCGGGCGCGCGCGCGGGCGAGCGCTGGGCCGGCGCGGTGAGCTGGGCCGAAAGGCTGGTTGGGCCAAAAGTGAGGGCGCGGGAAAAAAATCGTTTTCCTTTTTCTTTTTCCAAAAACTTTTCAAACTTTGACCATTCAAAAATAGTTTAAAAAACTCCAAACCAGGCTTTGACCCAAATATAAAAGTTGCTCAAAATAATTTTCTCTACAACTTTCATATAAGACACTTTTTCTGAAAACCATTTTTACAATCTCCTTATAATTAAAGCCAATTTTGAAACATAAAACATTTTGCTTAATTCATTTTTTATTTAACAAACTATTTTGAACTAGGTTAAAATATCAACATGAAAAGCACTCTACTCATTATTCTCTATTTTATAAAACTATTTGCCAAAACAGAAATCCACTTTAATCATCAAGTCAAATAGAAATCCAAAATCCAGATAAATAAACAAAAGGCAAAAAGCACTCATATGCACATGAAATGATGCAATGCATTACTTATGCTCTTTAGTAGCTAATGGGGTTCCTAATGCAGTGCTTGACACTAAGGTGTCACACCTCCGACCTCGGCGACATCAGCAACACCCTCGCCGACTCCACGGCAAGGGGCTCGCCTCCGACCTCGGCGACATCAGCAACACCCTCGCCGACTCCACGGCAAGGGGTTCGCCTCCGACCTCGACGACATCAGCAACACCCTTGCCGATTCCATAGCAAGGGGCTCGACATCGACCTCGGCGACGTCAACGACACCTTAGCCAACCGCGACAAAGGGCTCATCAACATCTTTGTCAACTAGGCACAAGTCCTCTGCCTGCTCATAAGAAACAGCCAAGAGGGGCTAGGGAGTGCATTAAGGAGGGCGCGTCAACCCAGAGAACATGTCTTGGCCGTTGCCCATGAGCTGAAAGGGCCAGGCCTCGTTAACTGCAACAAATGCTATATCAACATCCGCCTCGACAAATGCATTGTCATCAACCCGGCCTCAGTGGGAACTACCGGCGTCTAACCACATCCGGCAACCACGACCGCCCGGTTGGATGCCTCTGCTGCTATGACTACTTCTGTTACAGAGAGTTGCTCCCTACAAGGAAAAGTCCCTCGCTGAAGCTAAGTCTAACGAGGGCTGGGTCACCGAGCTCCGCATTTGACAAGTCATCGTCATTATCAAGGCTTCCGACCCTCATGTGAAATTGATTGCTGCTCTAGGGACATCGGTCGAAGCTTGGGATAGACTAGGGAATTGTAATACCGGGCCTTTTTCCTGTACTTTAGCAACTAGTTTTTGTTGTGCCTGCCAAAACCTAGTGGCTAAGGGGCTACTGTTGGGGGTAGAGGCAGCGAGCCTGCTCTCCTCCTTGTAAAAGGCCCGACGCCTAACAGGTCCAAGGACCTCCTTGTAAATACATGAACTATGAGGGGTGAGGGGGAAGAATATTCTTTCCACCGCCCTTATAAATAAAGGCTAAGGGGCTCCTGGTAGGGGGGCTGGGGGGCGTGGCTTCTCTCTCTTCTTCCTCTTGTGTGAGACGAGTCTGGCTCACCCCCACCTGTGGTAGGGGTTTGAGCGAAGGACCCTATCTCAACAGTTCAGCCACCACCGCGATGCGCGACCCCAAAGGTACTACATTCTTGAAGACAAAGGAATTTGTACAAGGTTCAGACGAAAGGTAATTTTTGTACCCAACGACGCGATAGTAGACAAAACGAGGCATAGGCGCATAGCCGAGGGGGGGAAAAAGCTTAGCACCGGAGGAGCTCACCAGTGTCGTCGTCCGGCCGTGACGCCCAGCCCTCGCCGCGCTGCGGCTGCGCCCACTGCATCCGGTAGCAAGTGTTGAGCTCGATAACGGGGCGACCGCTGAAGTCCCCGCGGATCCTGGGGTTGAAGTGCAGTATCCTGGGCGGCTCCTCCCCCTGCACAGCCTTGGTGCCCAGGAGGTCGAGCATGAACTGCGACACCATGACCGGCGCGGCCCCAGCCTCCCTGGCTCCTGCGACCTCCGCCCGCGCGGCCCGCGGCTGCGCCACCACCGTGATGCGCGACCCCACCGCCATCCCGCACGGCAGGTCCACTGCGACTCCCGTCGCGAGGCTGTCCCTCGACACCGAGACCGTCGCGGGGCAGGAGGGGACGGGGAAGCGGGAGCGGAGAGGAGGGGAGGGGAGTGCCGCTAGATCCTGCCGCCCTTGCTCCTCCGGCGACCGGATCCGCGACCACGAGCACCTCCACCGGCCAGATCTGGGCAAGACCGCCGCCGCCGCGCGTCTAACGGCCGGATCCGGGCAGGAGAGGGAGGAGCCATGGTGGAGGCCATGGAGGTCGTCGGATCCCCAATCTAGCCGCCGCCCCTCGCTCCGAGCGCCGCCTAGGACTGCCGCGGCCACGGGAGGGGAGGGGAGCGCCGCCGCCGGCCTTCACTCGCCTCGTGCACCGTCATCTAACGGCTGACAGAGAGGACTACATTGCTGCTATTATCAAATATGTTTAATATATATTAATTTAAACACATTTAATCAAATATGTCCAACCAATTTATCCAAACCTAGAGCCGAGTGTAGAATATATATATATATAATTTACTATTACTAGTATTATTAGTTATTACTAATTATTAATTAATTAATTGAAATTAAAAAAGCAGAGCATACGTGCCGTCGTCCACATCAACACGGTCCCACCGCCCACGTCACCTTGCACGGTTTCTATGATGTTTCTTTAGACTGTCATAGACAACTACACAGACAAGTACAAAGACGATGACGGTTTAGGTCGTCATAGAGCAAATACTTCGATTCTTAAACCGTCATAAGGATGTCATAGATTCACTATGCGATGATGGTTTTAGAAATCGTCACCAGAAAACCGTCATGGATCAACAAGATTCTTGTAGTGAGTACAACGGTGAAAATTGGTGACCCTTAGGGGCACCTCTAACTCTCTTTAGTTTAAATATTAGTATAAATATATGAACTAAAGAGGGTCGGAGGTGCCCTAAAGATGAGTAAAGTGCACGGGGCGGTCATTAAAGTTGTGCGGCTGTGTCATCCCAGTCCCTAAAATTGTAAAATGATCATTTGGGTGCCTAATCTGTGTTAATGATCCGTTTTGGTCCAACTGGGAGCCGACACGCACTGTGTTATTGCAAAAACCCCCTCGATAATACATGAGGGCGATTAGAAGGCCCAGAGACTAATCCCAAATCACTAACCGCAACGCCCATCGCCGAACCGCGAGTTCGCGGCCGCCGCCGTAGCTCGCGACCACCCATCGCCGTGATGCAACTCGCGGCCGCCCACCCATCGCCGCACCGCAGCTCGCGGCCGCCTGCCGCTGCGAGGTGTCTATCACCGCCCCGCCGTTGTAGCTCGCAACGATGGGCGGTGTGGTCGATGATTTAGGATTAGTCTCTGGGCTTTCTAATTGTCCTCAAGTATTATATCGAGGGGGTTTTCGCAATAATATAGTGCGTGTGGGCGGACCAAAACGGGTTATTAACACAGATTAGGCATTAAAATGACTGTTTTACAACTCTAGGGACCGGAATGACACAGCCGCACAACTTTGAGGACCGCCAGTGCACTTTACCCCCTAAAGATTGGATCTCTGACAAATTTTTTTTTGCCTATCACATCGGACGTTGCGGCCCTAGTTTTGCCTTTTAAAAATATAGTAATTAAAAAACTAATTTATCAGCCGGAGACTAATTCACGAGACGAATTTATTAAACTTAATTAGTTCATGATTTGACAATGTGGTGCTACAGTAAACATTCACTAATGATGGATTAATTTACCTTAATAGATTCGTCTTAGTAATTAGCATATGGCCCTGTAACTAGTTTTATAATTAGTTTATTTTTAATAGACGAAACTAGTGCCGCAACGTCCGATGTGACAAGCAAAATTTTTTTGCCAGGGATCCAAACACCCCCTAACCATTTGCATCTTTGCTCCAGTAGAGTAAAAACCTACTGGATTTACCACGCCGCCGCGGTCGCCCATGCGGGCATGAAAGCCACACCACAAGCAGTCTCGACGCGCTGATCAGAGCTAAACAAATGAGAAAGCAGATTTGTCGCAAACTCGCAACCTAATACGCCACCTGTTCCCGTCGCCGTCGTCCACCTGGGGTTTTCGTTGAGCTGCAGCCTCCTTCGTCCTTCCCATTTTGGCGTCTCGAAGGCAGTAGATTAATCAACTCTCGATCCACAAATCGCTCCCCTATCTCCATCCCGCTCCCTCAAATCGAGGAGCGCGGGAGGACGCCGCAAAGCACGTTGGCTCCTAGGGTTTGCCGGTCGGGTTGGGGCTCCGATCCGGGCGGGCGGGCATGAGGATTCGGGAGCTCCGGGATGGGCTGGAGGTGGAGGACGACGAGCGGGAGGAGGTGTTGGGCGGCGGCGACGGGGAGGTGGTCGCGGTTGTGCGACTGCGGGCGAAGCGCGCGCTCGTCGGCGCCGGCGCGAGGGTCCTGTTCTATCCGACGCTTCTCTACAACGTGCTCCGCAACCGGTTCGATGGCGAGTTCCGCTGGTGGGATCGCGTCGACAAGGTGCTGATCTTTTGCCTGTCTCCATGTTTATGTTCTGGACCTCTGATTTCATTATTAGTGTTTCGGGGGTGCGATTTGGAGAGGTGTTTTTGGGGGCAGCTAGCGCTGTGTGGATCAGTGGGTGTGGCCGTGTGAGACGGTAGTTCGGTTGATGCCCGGTTAAATTTCATCGAATATACGTGCAATCTTATTATTATGGAGGTGTAAATGTATCATTTAGTCTGGTCACTAGAGCTGATTAGTTAAATTGGTGATG
The DNA here is from genome assembly GCA_009763385.1 of Coix lacryma-jobi var. lacryma-jobi. NCBI lineage: Eukaryota > Viridiplantae > Streptophyta > Magnoliopsida > Poales > Poaceae > Coix > Coix lacryma-jobi. Next base: position 4,482,278 of record CM019826.1, read on the forward strand.
GAGCCATTCCTTCTTACTGTGCAATAGTAATTGTTGCCTGATATTGTTACCACCTATATCTTCAGTATGTTTTGCTAGGTGCTGTCCCGTTCTCTAGCGATGTTCCGCGACTGAAGCAACTTGGTGTAAGAGGAGTTGTTACACTGAATGAACCCTATGAAACTCTGGTTCCAACATCTCTATACCAGGTAGATGTTCCTTTACCTTTTATAGCTGCAGGAATTGCTTTTATTTCTCTCTAAACTTATAATGTTATTACTTGACCAAGAGAACTATAGGATACATTTTAACCTAACAAACAAGTATCTACATAGTGAACTTAATGACACTTAAGTTGGGAATCTGTAGATCCAGAATCATTTTGTCCTCGTCTATGCATTCTGATCATGTACATCATTTCATTGCCTCGTTATGAATTGCACAATCAGCAAATCACTTGGTTAGGTTGGCAATGGTGCACATGAGATAGGGTGGTAGCAAGCAAGATATTGTTATGGCATAGCTGGTAGGTTTTACAACCTCTGTCTAAATAATCATAATAATTCCATTTTTTCAGGCTCATGGAATCAATCATCTCGAAATTCCCACAAGGGACTACCTGTTTGCCCCCTCCCTGGAGCATATTTGTCGGGCAGTGGATTTTATCCATTGTAAGTCTGTTCTGAACCATGTTGTCATTTTCTTTTTGCTCCATCAATCCATTATCAGGCATCTTGTCTTGATGATGTCATCTCAGTTTTAGGATGCTAATTTAGTGGTGCCAGTTCAGATCAGGCAAGTAGTTGTAGTGGTCAACTATGGTTTGTGCAATGCGTCATCTGTGTTACTTTGATATTATCTTTGGCAGTTGTTGGACATTTTGTCATCTTGAAATGCAAAGGCTTATTCTCCTATTGAATTATGACTGCTATTATAAAGTCGTACTCCCTCCCTTCCAAATCATAGGTCACTTTGGCGTTGTAGGAAAATGCACCAGCATCGTTTCATTAAATCCACCATGAAATATTTCTTGATAGTTTACTTATTTGGCGCTGCATACATAAGTTGTAAAACCTGGTCTGCATACATAATGTATTTTCCTATAAACCTGGTATTGAATTAGGACAAAACTAAAGTGATCTATAATTTGGAACGGAGGGAGTCTTTTTTTTTTTCAGTTAGCATGATGCATATCAGATGTGACAATGCTGTGAACTAATCCGTATGGTGTGATTAAAAGTAGCAGTTCTTTAATCTTTAGTTAGTCAAGGGGCAGGTAAGATAGCTTATAAGTTGTGCTAACCATTGTTGTCATTGGTATTAGTTTATAATATTTGTACTATGCATTTCTATTTGATATTAATGCTATCCCAGTGATGTTATCTGGTGATAATCCTCAGAAGCAAATGCACTTGGTTGAATCAAATAACTAGATGTTAAAAGACAGTGCTAGTTCACAGTAGGAAATAGACCTGTCAGTTTCTTTTTTGGCTGTTGCTTTGTTTGGTATGTTAGGGTCCATAATCAATAGACAGTTAGAAACATTGTACCAGAAGACCAATGCTCCATGGCTTTAGGCCAGTCTCAATGTGGTTTCATGGGAGATTTCATGTACATTAAATAGGGTGCCACATCAGCATATTAGGAATTTTTGCATGAAACGAAGAGGAGAGAGAAGGAAAACGTTTCATCCCCATGAAACGTATTGGCATTGTTTCCAAAACATTGGAAACCGTATGAAACCCCCACTGAGAACCTTTAGTTTGTTTCATCGGTGTGTACAGTGAAGGGAGAGAACAAGGAGAGAGACACCTGTGGGATCCACAAGACGCTAAAATAATCCTATGAAACTGTGCAATGAAACTATGCTCTGAGAGAGACCTGTTTCATACCAAGTTTCACATCTAGGAAACTGTGAGGTGAAACCTCGCATTGAGACTGACCTACAATATAGTAGTAGTAAATGTTTTCACAGGACGGCTGGTCGAGCCTGGTCGCCTGGGGACCGTCCAGGATGTCCAGGACGATTAATCTAGACGAGTCCCCTGGTCGTCCCGGTCGGGCTGTCATCCCCTACATATGAGGTACTAATATATACCATAAAATATTATATAGTTATATACAATAAACATTATAGCAGTAGACGCAAGGAAGAGAGGGAGGACAGCTGGAAGGGAGGGAGGAGAGGAGAGAGAGTGGCAGAACTGCAGCAATCGAGGCTGCTGCTGCAGTTGGAAGGGAGAGGTGAGAAGAGTGCGTGTTCTACTGTATTCTGAGTGAGGCTGAGGGAGTGAGGGGTAGGAAAGAAGAGAAACCCTAATCGGCTTGGGCCAAAACATAAGACAACAAGCTAGGCCCAACTCTGAGATGCAGCCCACTCCCTGGCTGGACGACCATATAGCCTGGACGGACGATTAATCACGATTGGACGACGACAAATCGGATGACTAGGTTTCTGGACAGTCTGGCCGAGTCAGAGGCCCTGGTCGAGTAGCTAACACCGTCTAGGATGGTTAGTCGCGATTTACCGGGCATCCTGAAAATATTGGTTTGATGTAGTAAAACAGTGTCATTATGTCCGTATGGCATGATTAGAAGCGGTAGTTCTTTAATCAGTTATGGGGCAACCACTGTTGTCGTTGGCATTAGTTTATAATATTTGTATTATGCGTTTCTATTTGAATTAATGCTATCCAAGTGATGTTATCTGGTGATAATCCTTGGAAGCAAATGCACTCGGTTGAATGAAATAACAAGATGTTAAAAGACAGTGCTTGTTCGCTGTATGAAATAGTAACAGACCTTCTTCTTTTTTGTCCGTTGCCTCGTTTGGTATGGTAGAGTCCATAGTCAGTAGATAGTTAGAAACACTGTACCAGAAGACCAATGCTCCATGGCTTTAGTAACAATATAGCAGTAGTATGTAGTAAAACAGTGTCATATGTCCTGCTTCTATGTGGTTTGTGTAGAAGTCAGGCACCAAGGCTAATTAACATATGCTCTTTTTCCAGGTAATGAAATGCAAGGTGGTGTCACCTATGTCCACTGTAAGGCCGGAAGGGGACGAAGCACCACTATAGTTTTGTGTTTTTTGGTAAGAATTTTTTTTTTATGGTTTAGCTGTATTGTAACTGTGCATTTTAATATAAAATTAACATACTTATTTAATGCAGATCAAGTACAGAAATATGACTCCTCAAGCAGCTTTGGATCATGCAAGGTCTGTGAGGCCCAGAGTGCTTTTAGCACCAGCTCAGTGGCAGGCACGCTACCTGACTTCTTTGGCAGTTTTCTATTAGTGATCACATATATTCTATCCTAGTTATTACTCCGGCACTTGGTCTCCAATTTTGTGATCCAGTTGCTGAAATATGGTACTTCCTGCAGGCTGTCAAAATGTTCAGCGAGCTCAACGGGAGATGCCTTTCCATACAGAGCTCGAACCCAACCTGCTCAGAATTGTCTTATGAGGAATCCAGTGAATTGTCGAGCACGCTGAACAGCAGATGTCTTTCCATTCAGAGCTCAAATGAAGACTCAATAACATCTGACGAAGAATCCAGTGAATCATCTTTTGGAGACCCTGAAGTTGATGGCTACGTCACCACTGAGTTTGACAGCGAGCATTTTGTTTTACCTTGCTGTCGAAGTATGCTGTTCAGACCAACAAGCCCCACTGGATGTAGTGATGCAGTCTTTGTAACTGAAGAAGATCTTGAGGGCTACGAGACCTATGCCGATGACGGAAAGGATGTTGTCGAAGTGCAAGTAGTGGTTCGCCACAAGCCCATCATGAGGAAACTCTCCTGCTTCCTTGGGTCCTTGAAGCTTACCGGCAACTGCGAGCCACCACCTGGCCGTTTGACTGAGGTTCGAGCTTGCTAGGTGGATCTGCTATGTTTCCGCATCTGTTTTTCGCTTTTTGTACATCGGCAGAGTGTAATTACCGGCATGAGTTTGCACAGCCTGCGGAATTCCCCCTCTGGATAGAACTGTATGTTGTGGCCTGTGGGAGGTGAGAGATTTGGCTATCGGGAGACCTGTGTATTGTTGTAGAGTGCCAGAGATCTTTGTTCATATCTGATATCAGTGTTTTCCTTGTAATAAAAGGATTGCTCTCTCCATTAAAAGAAATGCACTTGTTTTTTTAAAGCTAATCAACTTTCAATTTAAACAAATAATACTATCTGTTATTGAATTAGCCATAATATGCTCTATGTGCTCTATTTTAAATTGTGAGTAACTCCAACAGTTTCGCAAAACCACTTAGCATCCTAGGATTTTTGCTAAAACCATAAAAAAACATTCTCCAACAACTTGACAAAAGTACCTGACAAGCTTGGCAAAATTCCTCCTTCACTTACCAAATATGTCAAGTCTTCCATCGCTTAGCATCACGTGTATCCCAATTTGCCAACTTGTTGGAGGCTCAATTTTATGATTTTGGCAAAAATTCTAGGATTAAGTTCTTTTACCAAGCCGAAATAGCAAACTGTTGGAGAAAACCTCTTTTTTCACTTGGCATTTGGTTTTGGGAGTTGGCAAATCACAAGATTTGCAAGTGAGTTTTAGCAAACTGTTGGAGATGCTAGCTGTTCTAACTTTTCAAGATATATATTTTACTATGTATCTAATTATAATATATATTTTAAAATATATTTTTTCTTTACCATGTGTCTATAAAGATATGTACTTATAATTTTGACTTAGTATATATCTAGCTATGTAGCTAGAAAAGTCACAATAACTTATAATTTTGGATGAAAGTAGTAGTATTTATAGTAAATTGAGTTAGAGATATAAATATTGATACTATTGTCTTTAAATAGAATGAAATTTAAGAAAATTCGGTATAGATCTTGTTTGACATAGCTCAACTTCACTAGTGAATTTATTTTTGATTGATCTATTTCATAGAAAAATGTTTTCAAAACAGCTCAAATACTAATTTTATGCATTGATGAAAGAGAGAAATAATGGAGAGAGGAAAGGGGTGAAAAGCTACTGCTTTAGGTTAGAGGAGGAAAGAACTTCACTCCTTAAGCTGTTTTGAAAAAAGAAAATATTTGGTAGAAAAACAGCTCCTTAATCTGTTCTGAAAATAGAAAATATTTGGTAGAAAAACAAAATAGAAAATATTTGGTAGAAAAACAGCTCACAGCAGATGCTCAAAATGGGTCTTTTTACGCATTTTTAGTTATATAGAACTAGAGGATACTCCATTCCCTCAAAAAAAAAAACATATAGTTCCAATTATAAATCCTCCAGTTAAAATTATGAATCAAAATGTATTTGTGATGACGGAGTACATCGTACATTCATACTGTATGCGTGAATGTTTGCCTCCTCTTCGCCTCTAGGCTGTCAACGGAGTTTAGTTCAAACCCTGTTCACTTAGAATTTATATAATTTATCAGTCGTACGTACTTTGACTCACCATTCAATTTACAAAAGATTATTAAAATAATCAAAATAAACAATACACTATTAAAATAGTCAAAATAAGCTGTAGAGTCTGAAACAGACTCTAAACTTATTAGGCTTACTATAACTTATTTTATCTCATAAAATAAATTGAATATCCTGGTCCTGGTGAGTGGTCATCCCTCCAAAAGAAGATTGACTCCAAAAGAAGATTGAAAGATTGACATGCACAAAAGAAGGAAACGGACGATGATTTTCTGCCTGGAGCCGACTGCTGTGCTTCGTATTTTTACAGTAGCGAAAGAACAGTTTCTTTTTTTGCCGAGCAGCAACAGTGCACAACGGTCAACGGTAAGTTCCTCTAGTACTCTCTACCGAATAGCAGAACAACAGTTGACACCACCTCGTAAAATTCTCACAGACTTGCGCCCGTGAAGAAAATCACCCGCAGAACAAGTAGAAACAGAGAAACAGAGAAAGGGGGAGAAAAAAAGAAGAAACAGTTCAGTGACCCTCGAGGAACAAAAACGTGTTCCTGCAGTTGCATCGCTCTCTCGCCAGCAGCGGCCAGCCTGCCTGCCCACTGGCCGGCCTACTGGTGGTACCCGTTCCGAATCGGGGGCGTCCTGAACCCGTTGGCGGCGGAGGCGGCGACGAGGTCGAGGTTGGCGCAGGAGCCGGAGGCGGGCTGCTGCTTGCCCATCATCCCTCCCACTCCCAGCGCGACGTAGCTCTTGCACGACCTGATCTTCTTCTGCTTGTAGTTGCAGGGGTTGTCCTTCTTGCGCAGGTCCTCGAGGCAGCGCACCTCCGACATGCACGCGAACGACTGCGACTTGCCCTCGTAGTACCGCGACAGCCCTTTCCTGCAAAACCAGGCAGAAGTGTTCTTGATTCGTGAGCGAGAAACGACCATGTGGGTTGATGAAATGAAAAGCTTCAGAGCCTGGTGTGATTTTGCAGTTGCCGGCCGTGCCCGGGTGCCGGGCGGTGAGGCGAACTGGCAAAGGCGCGCGCATCGCGTGACATGCACTTACTTGGCTGGGAGCTGCGACACCAAGGACGTCATGTCGTAGATGCTGTCCGAGTTCATCCTCCGCAGCGGCTGCGGCCCGAACGCGCGGCGGTCCTGGTCGCCCCCGGCTCCGGCCCCGGCCGCGCCGCCGCCGCCGCCGCCGGGGAATTGGTCGTCCTCGTCCTCATCGTCGCCGGACTCGCCACCGGAGACGGACGACGCCGTCTCGAACAGCTCCTCGTCCCCCTCCTCGCGGTCCCCGAGCCGGTAGCTCATGCCGCTCGGCAGGCAAGCGAAGCCTCACCCTCACCCCCGCCGCGCTCTCGCTCGCTCGCTCGCAGCTCGCAGCTCCCCCGACCCCAAGAAAAGAGAAAACGCTGCTCCCTTGACCTGCGTTTCGTTTCACTTCCCTTTTTTTGCGGATAGAATAGAAGTCTGCGCCGCGCGCTTGGCCTGACCACCGCGGCGCTGGTGCTGGTGCGGTGCGCGTTTATATACAGAGGCCCCGGCGCGGACGGCAGGCAGGCAACGCCCCGCCCCGGCGGGATAACGCGCGGCCTGCGCGGCGCCCCCCGCTCGCTTTCAGGATCCAGACGCGGTACGTCGTCCGTCGTCCGTCATTTGACCAACGCTCAGTGGCATCTTTTTTTGTGCGAGTAATAACGTGCGCAATTCGGTGCGGGAACCAAGAGAAACGCGCGCGTTTTGCAGCGCTCGTCCGTGTGTTTCCCCGTCGGTGCCGTCGCGTCGCGGCGAGTAGTACAGCATGATGGCACGAATCGGGTCGTCCTGCCTGCGACGCGACGACGACGACCCACGCGCTGGCACGAGAGGGTGTGCCCCGCCGCCGCAGCCGGACCCGTGGTTGTCTTCTGCGTTAATAGAAAAATGACCGTTAGGTCGTCGGGCTGGCCACACACATCACACATGGGTTTCGTCGCGCGCCCCCGGAATCTGTTCCGCTCCACGGCTCCTGATCTTATCCTCATCTCATCAGTTCGCGGCGCGCGCATGGATGGGGCCCGGTTTGGTTCGCACCCAGGCCTGGCCGGCCCGGGGGCGCTGCCGATGGACTGGACCGCGGCGGCCGGCGGGGCAGTGCAGATGCAGGTGGACGACGTGGAGAGGGAGGAGAGACAGGGCGGGCGGGCCCTCAGGCGTGGGGCCGGCGTGGTGGTCACCGTTGAATTGTACGGGAACAGTAATGACGAGAACGGTAGAAAATAGATGAAGTTATCCTCTATTGATGAATGGAGTACACATATATACATACCCTCATTGGGCAGTTGCCAAGATCGTGGGAAGCCCCGCTCCCATGATCTCTACTGTGCTTGCGAGTAACTGCACTAAGCAGTTGCTAAGTACACGTTTAATTGATCAATAAGAATAATAATAATAATATTCTTAACACTCCCCCTTGATCAATTATCCTCTGGAATCTCCAATGTTCATCAATATAATAAATCCTTCGAAAACCCTGTGTAAAAAAACTTAGGAATACGTTGATATATCTGGACAAAACTCTTTAAAATCCAGTGGAAAAAATAAAGAAAGAACACCATGATAATCAATAATAATGTGCCAATATTGTCTCGTTAAAAAAACTTTATATGAGAAAAACCCTAAGGAAAAACTCATACAAAGAAAAGAGCGCAATTTATTACGCAATTAATCAAGAGGTTCTCCCCCCTGATTTCTCTAAGTCTCACCATACCAATTCCTTCAACACATTTATGAAATGTGGAATATGGTAGTGGTTTTGTGAATAGATCAGCTATATTATCACATGACTTAGTTTGCAAAATTTCTATTTCCCCACCCTTTTGTAATTCATGAGGGTAAAATAATTGAGGAATAATATGCTTTGTCATGTTACTTTTGATCTAACCTGACTCCATTTGCGTAACACAAGCAGCATTATCTTCAAAGATAATTGTTGGTGTATCAAGAACACCAATTTCACATGATTTTAATATGTGGTTCACCATTCTGCGAAGCCATACACATTCACGTGATGCTTCATATAATGCAATTATTTCAGAATGGTTAGTGGATGTGGACACCAAAGTCTACTTGGAAGATTTCCAAGAGAAGGTTGTTCCACCATTTAAAAATACAAAGCCTGTTTGCGATCTGGCATTATGGGGATCAGATAGATAGCCAGCATCTGTGTAACCCAGTAAATTTTGATCTTGATTTCTTCTGTAAAACAGTCCAAGATCTCTCGTGCCATTAAGATATCTAAAGATAGTCTTCACTCCAACCCAATGACGTTTGGTAGGAGCAGTACTATGTCTTGCAAGATACATAAGTCCTCCAATGGCACTAAGATAAGGAGTCTCAGGACCCAAAATCTTTTCTTCTCCCTCCCTTGGTCTGAAAGGATCCTTCTCAATATCTAAAGATCTAACAACCATGGGGGTCTTACATGGGTACGCTTTATCCATATTGAATTTCTTCAACATTTTCTGGATATAGGCATCTTGATATACAAAAATTCCGGATGAAAAATGCTCAAGTTGTAAACCTAAGCAAAATTTGGTTTTACCCAAATCTTTCATTTCAAACTCCGCCTTTAAATGATGACGTGCTTCATTGATGTCATGTTCATTACCAATGATATTTATATCATCAATGTAAACAGACACAATGCAAAAATCCATAGGAGATTTCTTAATGAAAACACACGGGCAGTCATCATTGTTTATGTATCCCTTATGCTTAAGGAATTCACTCAACCGATTGTACCACATTCGGCCTGATTGTTCTAAGCCATATAATGACTTCTGCAACTTAACACAACACATGTTGCGATTTGCTTTAGGATTTGGTATACTTATTCCATCAAGAACTTTCATGTATATATCTGAATCCAATGACCCATATAAATATGCGGTCACTACGTCCATCAACTGCATAGATAGACGATTTTAAACTGCCAATGATATTAAATATCGGAATATAATGTCACTCATTACTGGAGAATATGTTTCATTGAAATCAATACCGGGTCTTTGCGTAAAACCCTGTGCTACTAGCCTTGCTTTATATCTCACCACTTCATTGTTTTCATTCCGTTTCCGGACGAAAACCCATTTATATCTAACAGGATAAATACCAGGAGGTGTAGGCATAACAGACGAAAACACCTCCCTTTTTGAGAGTGAGGCTATCTCTGTTTCAATTGCATCCTTCAACTTGTTCCAGTCCGAGCGCCTTTTGCACTCTACCATGGATTTTGGATCTGGATCACTTTGAAGGATTTCAGCAATTTGTTCAGAGAAATAAATGTCGACAAATGTAGCTTTACGATCATAAGACTCTCTAGTCTCTATATAATTAATGGCAATTTCATCCACCCTCAATAGATCATCTTGATTTCCCAAAACAAGAGATCTAGGGTCATCCGATATCAAGTTCAGCATCTGAACTAGGTATTAAATCAAATCTTTCCAAAAGATATTGATTATTTACTAGGTGTATATCAACAGAAAGTTGATCCTCGTTTACTACTTTCTTTTGTCTTTTATCTTGCACCTTGGAATTGTCTCTCCCCCTCTTGTTTCCAAGAGGGACTGTTTGAGTGGTTTTCTTTGGTACCTCTACTCTTTCGGGCACATTCCTTGCAGGATTATAAGACTTAACAACACCTTTGTAGTTAGTAAACGCATCAGGTAGATTATTTGCAATATTTTGCAAATCAATAATTCTCTGAACTTGATGTTCAGTTTCCATAGTACGTGGATCAGAAAATGAAATGCTTCCTGCATTCCAATTAATATCCTTTTTCTGGCATTCTTTTTGGTACAATTCCCCCCTAATGTCGGAAAATGATCCTCGTCAAAGATATAATCAGCGAACCGGGCAGTAAATAGATCACCTGTCATAGGTTCTATGTACTTAATAATCGACGAAGATTTAAATCCCACGTAGATCCCCAATTTTCTATGTGGTCCCATAGCAGTTCGCTGAGGTGGTGAGATGGGTACGTATACTGCGCACCCAAACTTACGCAAATGGGAAATTGAAGGGTCGAGATGGCAGACTAGAGGGGGGTGAATAGTCCTTTTAAAACTAATCGTAGCAGCTAACCGAAATAAATACGGAATTAAAACTATCGGTCTAGCCAAGACTACACCCCTCTACCTATACTCTATGACACCTTACAAAAGATTCTAAACAAAGCAAATAAGGTGTCGGGCTAGCTAGAGCTCACCTAATCAATTTTAGAAGCAATGTCACATAAGCCTGTGCAACTAGTACTTCAAGCACGGGGGAGCTCCTACGCAATCTAGTAAGCAAAGCACAAAGCTCCTAAGCTCACTAGCAATGCTCAATAACAAGGCTACACAAGCCAAATTAGAGAGCTCAACTTAGCTACACAAACTAAGCAACTAAACACTAGCACAAGAGATAGTATTGCAATACAAGCTAATGCAAACACTAGGCAGTCGGTACTACCCGGATATAGGCCGGTGTTGTGGCGGAACCGCCCTGATTATAAGAGCTCAAGTATTATCTTAGCCAAATCCGTCTGACTTTGACTCATACTTGAACCCATATAACCCCGGTAGTCCGGAAACCTCGAAGGATTTCTTTCACCATTCATCATACAGGATCGCATCGTTCGAGGATTACATTCGTAAAGAGACATCGCAGTGAAAAACGAAACCGAATTTAACATCAGAGTACGAATTTAAAACGGAGTTATTACAAACCGAATTTTAAAAGTGCGGAAGCTTAAATAAGTTTGAAACACGACCACAACACACGTGGTCCAAATAAAACATTGTTTGATAAATCCACTCAACACACTCACTCCTCCTTTTTCAGATAATGTGCCACTAATAGTCTCAGACCAGCAAAAGAAAAAGGAAAGCTTCTGGACGACCCTGCCCGGGGCCTACTCCTCATCACCTTCCACTGGGTAGAGGCAGTGCTTACAATAGCCGAAGTAGACCTGGCCATCTGCAACAACGGGATAAACCCTGAGTACGGGAATGTACTCAACTAGACTTACCCGTCCAACTGAGAATAAAGACTCCAAGGGTATGCAAGGCTTTTGAGGTGGAGCTGGGATCTTTCAGTTGCGAAAAGCTCAGATTCAGATAAGAGGTAATTAATGATAAAGATGAGCTGCCATTTTTAGACCTATTCCTTAACTCTAGGTTTTTCACCTGTACTAGAGCACTCACTTGAATCTATCAATCAATAATATAACCATATCCAGTTGACTTATCCACATTTTAGTTGAACCTTTTAAACATCACATGGAGTTGTATCGTGGTGAAGCTCGCCATAGTTTTCCACTAACCGGGGGAGACGACGACTCGAATCGAATTCCAAACCAGCTGGTGAAAGACCTTTAATACCAGCCCACACTTTCCCCGTCGGGTCCATGCATTGGGCAACCGCTCGACGCTTGTTCGTGGTGGTAATCGTCGCGGCTCACAGCACGGACCGCCCAATTGGAACCTGACGATGGCCTCACGCGGCAGATCGCAATTTCCATACTAGAGGGCACGACACGGGTTGAGACCGGCCCGAACAGCTTCTAACCGGCTTTGGGGTCGATGATTACGGCACCGACATATCCCTAAGTAAAAGGGCGCGTTCAAAAATGAACGAGGGCCAACATCGATACAAACCTACACGATCCAACGGACGGACTGCCCCAAGTTTCTAAACTTGTGCCTTGCCTTCTAGTTGACCGTATTTCACTACAACTCAGGTTCTTTTTCACGATAGCAAATATAGCCAACCGTGATCCGGTAACTACCCATCAGGGTATTACGGAAACATCCTCAACTATTACTTTTATTCAGCAGGCTAAGCAATTCTACATTATAAAAGTAACAGGATAACAAGGCGGGTATTAATCAATAATCAAGGAAGGGCAGTGCAGCAAGTAGGATTCAATCAACTCCTAACCTAATGCATCACAATATAAAAGGACTCAAGTAATTTAATTATAAATAATAGGAGACTTAGAATGCTCCGGGGCTTGCCTTGGGTGAAGACCGAGGCCTCGTGGGAGGGGCACTCGGGCAAGTTAGCGTCGCTGGCGGGGTCGACCTCCTCGGCTTGCTGAAGCTCCGGAATCTGCTGCTCGGCGTTTGCTTCTGGCTCCTGCTCAGGCTCCGGGAGTGTCGATCCTATTGCATGCGACGAATAATAAATATTTAAATGCGGGGTGCGAGGTGTGATGGTATGAGAAAGAGCATTTCTTGCAAACCAACAAAACCAACTTGTTGAACCACTTTTGACATTGAGGCAAATACTTATTTATTTCATAAAACAAAATCCATTTATTCACCTATTTCTTATTTAATAATTCAAACGAAATTTAGGTTTGAACTGCAAGTTCATTTTTCTGAACTCAGAAAAATCCACAAAAATTCCAGAAGGTAATTAACACTCACTCGACTTTACTGAACAATTTCCAACCAAAAATAAAATACAAAACTACAGATATAAAAATAACAAGTAAACTGCTCAAAAAGGTGCTTTGAACTAACTTTTCATCCAAAAAGTGTCAAACAGCAGATTTCATAATTTTCCTAGCTTCTTCTACTCATACACATCCTACTGTAGAGAACTTGTGGTTAGAGCATAAACATACAAGCCTACCCAAAATAAACAAATCTATCCCAAGTTAAACCATTTGAACGACAACCCTACTGGAAAAGGGTGCTAAACTCATTTTCATATTTTTCTCAGATTCTACTCCACCTTTCATATTTATCAAGAAAGTTCCATGAACAGAAACATTATATTATTTCTTACATGAATTTCCAAAGGAAAACACAGAAAAGTACATTTGTAAAGCAACTTCAGATTTCTCCATACAACAGCTCATGCTTACATTTTTCTTAGCTTGAACATCATGAACAGAGACTTCACCAATTTTCTCACATTTTATTTCGACATATAAAACACATTAATATTTATTCTAAGAAATCAGCCAAAAAGGACATTTAACCATAACAGAAACTTTTTCTACATAAATAGTGCATCATATATTTTTCACAGGTGTAAAACATGATAATAAACTTACATAAAATTTTCCAGGAATTATCTCAACCAGAAAACATATATAACCATTTATCTAAACAAAAGCTCATAAACTGAATTAAATAAAAACAGTAATAAAAACTTCTACCAAAAATACTTTCATATTTTTCCATGATAGATCTACTCACAAGCAAGCTAGCAAAACTGAAAGCACTCCATATGGACTTTTAAAACGAGCTACACAAAAATAACAAGTATCTCTGGAAAATAAAAGTAAAAGAAAAACATTTCAAACTCATCCCGGCCAATGCGTACACCCGGTCCATAGACCAGTGAGGGGCTGACGTGCGGGGTCCACGGGTCAACGGGACCCACCTGTCGGTGAGAGCCGAACAGGGGACGGCTTTGACCGTCGATTCCTCGCCGACGGTGAGGTCGCCGGCGGGGAGGCTAGGCTCGATGAACTCACCTCGACGAGGCGCATCGAGTGGTATAGGTGGTTTGGCCAACGCACGGCCGGAGCATGCCGACGGCGAGCGGCGGCGCACGGTGGCGGCGGCAACACGTGGCTGCGCCGTTTCGGGCGGTCGCCGGTGAAATTGGGGGAGGCAAAAGCTCCTACGAACCCTAGGGAAACTACCAAGGGGGTTGGTTTGGCTCGGATGGCTCCAGGGGAGCTTGGCCACTTGAGAGGTCCGCGGCAGCGGCCATGGCGTTCGGCCGGGGAGAAGAGGGAGATGGGAGGCGGTAGCGTTAAGGCTTGTTGGCGTTCTCACCTTGCCTTGGCTCGGTGCCTCGGTGAAGCTCGAGGAGGAAGAAGGGGCTCGGCGGAGGCTTGGTGGATGAAGAACGGGAACTTGCCCTCCTTCGGCGGCGACGGCGACCGAAAGGGGAACTTTGCGTTTCGGCAACGGTGGAGCTTGGTCGGAGGAGTGAGCGCGCGCACGACGTGTGCACGGTGATGGCGGAGCGGTGTACGGAGGGAATCGAAGGGAGGTGCTCCGACGAGGTCAGAACGGAGAGGGGGTTTCGGCGGTGGCGTGCGGTGGCGAGAGCGAGCGGAGCGCTCGGTCTTGCTCGGTGGCGTGGGGAGGGGAGTGCGAGGCGAGTGTGAGTGCGTTGTGCAGTGAGTGAGAGCGAGCGAGAGAGGTGCTCGGGTCTTTGGCTCGGCCGGCGGGCGACCGTGGTCGTGGCGGGGCCGGCGACGGGACGTTGCGGCAGCGCGGCGCGGTCGGCGAGGCGGCACGACAGGCAAGGCCGCGCGGGAGTGGGCGAGCGAGATCATGGCGTGATCGCGGAGGAGAAGATCGCGCGGCGATAGGCGGAGGTGGATTTGCGGCAGAGGCGTGCCGCCACGCGGCGCTCCGGCCGGCGTACGGCGCGGCGCGGTCGGGGCGACCGGCGCGCGGCGTGCGGCGGGCGCGTGCAGGCGAGCGTGCGGGCTGGGCCGAAAAGGCCAAACGGGCCGAAAGTGGGGCGCGGAAGAAATTCGTTTTTCTTTTTCTTTTTTCAAAAACTTTTCAAACTTTGACCACTCAAAAACAGTTTCAAAAACTCCAAACTAGGTTTTGACCCAAATACAAAAGTTGCTCCAAATATTTTTCTCTACAACTTTCATATAGGACACTTTTTCTAAAAACCATTTTTAAATCCTCCACATAAATAAAGCCAAATTTGAAACATAAAGCATTTTGTTTGACTTATTTTTATTTACAAACTATTTTGAACTAGGTCAAAACTCCAACATAAAAAAAACACTCTACTCAATGCTCTCCATTTTATAAAACTCTTTGCCGAAGCAGAGATCCACTTAAATCATCAAGTCAAATAGAAATCCAAAATCCAACAATTAAACAAAAGCAAAAAGCACTCTTATGCACATGAAATGATGCAATGCATTGCTTAGAGCATCTCCAAGAGTTTGGCAAACATCACTTGACAAATCTCTAGTTTTGCCAACTCTAAAACTCATTTGCCAAGTGAAAAAACAGCCCTTCTCCAACAGTTAGCTATTTGGGCTTGACAAATTAAAATTTTGTGGCCCACATGTCTAAATTTTTTTGGCCTGGCCGGGTCAGTACCTTTATATATTGTGAGAAGATATTCAGTCAGCACTTGTTTAACATTTTATTTGAGAAATATTGAGAGAAGATCTGTCATTTTCTGTGCTTGTTAAATTGTTTATGAGAAATAATGAATGCATATGGACAGTTCTGAACTATCATTTGCTGTGGTTGCCATGCAATGCAGCAACGACAAATCGATCTGAACTGTAGCAATGCTGTGCTTTGAACTGTAGCAATGATAGATGCCGAGCAAATGATTTTGATTTGGCCAAGGGACAGAGAAGATTTGCCGGCCACAGGGACAGTTTGCCGGCCACGATCTGCTGCCTTTCACGTTCTTTTGCACAGGCAACAGGGATATGCCGGCCACCAAAACAAACTAGCCTGACAGCACTGCTACCCGAAAACGCCCGATGCCAAGCGCGGAGGAGCGCGCAAATATGCGCCCGGAGGGACCAATTTTGCCAAGTGCACCAATTTGCCAAGTCCTTTTGTCAACTTGTTGGAGAAGGTTTTTTGTGGTTTTGACAAAAATTCTAGTTTGCCAAGTGCTTTTGCCAAACTCTTGGAGTTGCTCTTATGCTTCTTTAGTAGCTAATTGTAGTGCCTAATGCAGTGCTTGACACTAGGGTGTCACAGGTACTACCGACACCGGTACTACCGGGCTTCTAGGCCGGTACTACCGAGCACCTGCAGGGAGCTACGAAATCGAAGGGGATGAGATGCAATCTCAGATCTAGCAATTACCCCACTTCCCTAGATGATGTAGATGACAAATGTAGCTTCCCCACGTCTTGATTCTTTGCCAAAATGTAGATCGAGCCTTCCCAACCTAAGATAGAGTGAAGGAGGGAGGAAGAACACGAAGAACACAAGCACAAGCGTAATATGCAAGGAAACAAGAATAATAAGGGCAACAAGAGACGGGGACACAAGATTTTATCCCGAGGTTCACTTGGTTGCCACCAAGCTAGTCCCTGTTGAAGCAAGCCCAAGGTTGCCGCCGATCCTCTTGCTAGTGGTGACACTAAGCCAACCTCTCCACGATGGAGTGCTCACCAAGAGCTCTAGCTTTTGATCCGGCCGGACCACTTGGCGCTCTTCATGCCTCTTCTCCTCTAGAGTTGCTCTTCG
Source organism: Coix lacryma-jobi var. lacryma-jobi (assembly GCA_009763385.1). Lineage (NCBI taxonomy): Eukaryota > Viridiplantae > Streptophyta > Magnoliopsida > Poales > Poaceae > Coix > Coix lacryma-jobi. The sequence goes on from CM019826.1 coordinate 4,498,910, forward strand.
CGATCTCCCGCGGGGTGAGCACAATGCCCCTCACAAAGCTTCTCCGGAGCCACGCACAATCTTCACGCGGGCTTCACGACGGAGACACGCACCAAGCCGTCTAGGAGGTGGCAACCTCCAAGAGTAATAAGCACCACCGGCTTGCAACTCGAACACCTAGTGCCAACTCTTGCAATCTCTCATGCACCGCACTAGAATCGCTCACTCACACAATCGGATAAGCACTAATAAGCATATGTGAGTTAGAGGGCTCCTAAGCACTTCCCAACCATGGACACAAAGTCCCTAGGGTGCTCAACCTTTTCCAAGGGCCGGCCACCCCTCTATTTATAGAGGGGAGCCACCAACTAGCCGTTTTCCCCTTTTCCCGAACTCCCACGCCTATGGTTGGTACTACCGGGGCGAGGGTCGGTACTACCGGCGGTCCAAAAGACCGTTAGAAATGACTTTCTAACACGGGCGGTAGTAGGGTCGGTACTACCGGCCCCGGTACTACCGGCCTTATAGCTGTAACACCCCTGGTGTTACGAACGGCTTTTAATAATAAAACATGTTGTTATCAACTTGTTAATAGTGGTTTATGAGTAAGTTAGTTTGAAAAAGAAACTAAAATTTGAGTAAACAAAAACTTTTCAATGAATCTTAGTGGATCGAAACAAGTTATCCTAAAGTTTAGCTCACATGAAATGATAATCATCTTTAGGCCTTGAACATGCTTAATAATTAAGGTCTATGTTTTGTATGTGCCCAAAGGTCAACCATGATAGCATTAGATCCTAATTAACTTTGTGAACAATTTTCATGAAGGTGTCATGTACAACTTTTGTGGAGACAGTGCTCCGAAAATGCTAAATACTAATTCTGCCATTAATTGCTTGTTTGACTCTTTGGATCAGTTTAACTAATAATTTGCTTAAACACTTAAAGTTTTGCCTAAATAAAAGTTGTAGTAGAAGTTTAGTGCTTCTATGTGGTGTGCTCGGTTGCTGTTTTTATGATGGTTTGATCGTTTGTTTCGAAGCGTAGAAATCGAATCAGTATAAGGTTTCAGCCCAGACTTAGCCAAATCCTAAGTCTGCATTTCAGCCCTATGTCGACGAGTGGCATGCCGCGTTCCCGTTTATCCATCGAGCGAATGGCCTCAACCCTTTAATAGAAGTTGTAATTTCCTTCATGTGCTAGAGCCAAGTGGTAGTGGTGTTGAGGTTTGATGCAATCTTGATACCGTTATCACTGTTTTCCCTAAACCTGGATTAGCGCTGACACTGCAAAGTTTGGCACTAATTATCCACTAAACCGTGGTAGTTCGGGCAGAGCTCCTTTAATCAAAGTTGTAGATGGAGGCGAGTGCGACAACTTTTATTTAAGGCTCTTGGACTGATTCCAGCCGGAAGATGTCCGAAAGCGTGTTCGTTCACATGCCCGCCAACTGTTCGGCGAAATGACCGCCGACCGCGCCCATGTGAGCTGCTGCCATGGCTGTGCATGCACTGCGTCGCGCCTGTGCTCGCTGCTGCCCCATGGCTCGCTGCCGCGCCGTGTATGAGCATGGTGGTTGTCGCTTGTGCCGCTTCCATGCTCCATGTGCTCGCCTGTAGCCACGCAAACCACGCGTTCCCGGTCCTTTAAGGCAGCACCGAGCTGTTGCTCCCTCTAGCTCTCCTTTCCCTTGCTCTTGAGCGCGAACGCCATGACCACAGTCCACAGCCATGGCTGAGGGGCGGAGCTCCAGGATGTCGTTGTTGCGGTGCCCTAGCTGCTGCTCCTCCTCCCTGCCGTCTCTCTCGTGCTGCTGCCGCTCGCCATCGGCCAAGGTCGTGGCCAGGTCGTGCCGCGCGCTGGCTGAGGCTGGTCGAGCCTGGCCAGGGCTCGCCGATGTTAAGAGAATAGGCAATTTCCAGATTAAAACCAGAATATAAATCATGATACATTGATGATCTAGATATCTCAGATTGTATTGTTTACTAGCATAGCAAAACATGCATAACATAATCTCAAACATGACAATCGGTGTAAGCATAGCTCGTACACCAGATAGATTAAAAGGCAAGATCAAAGATATAAGATCTAATATAAACATAGACATTAGATCACGAACGGCGTACCTTTCGTTAGCTGGAAAAGACGGTGGCGGAGTCGGTGCTGGCTGATCGTCGATGAGCGCTGGAGGAATAGCTCGGAGCAGTTGATGACGAATACGCCTGGACGTAGCGCCGCCTGACTTGGACGGTAGACGACCCGTTGTTGTAGACGAGAGCAGTCGCGCGATGAGCGCTTCCCAAAAACCTTATTCGCCTTCTCCCGGTGCAAGATCGCAAAGACGAGGGTTCCGGAGACCTGCTCGCCCGGTCGCTGGTGCACGCAAGCGAACGGACTGGAGACGACTAGACGGCAGCGCAAAAGCGATATGAGGCAAACCCTAACTCGAGAGGTGTTGAGATGCGTTTTGGCGTGGCCGATAGGTTGCTTATATAGCCCTGTTGAACCGACCTCGTGTCGCGATCACGATCTAAATCAGTTTAGGACTCTTGAGTGGTAACCGTTTAGGACTCTGCAACTTGAAGGCCAAGAAACCAAAAACTAAAACTGCAAAAGGAGACCGCGCTCCCGCAAGGCGAGGAGCCGGATTTCGGCGGACCATTCACGCAGGTGCCGCGCACCCGCGCAAGTCGCCCCGCCCCGCCCCGCCCGCCCGGCCCGGCGCGGCGAGCGAGCGCGCGCGCGCGTGTGGACTTCTCTTTCTCCTTCTCACACTAGACTTGAGGAAGTGGAGAGAACTTCCATATTTAAGCAAGTTCTCCCCTTCCACTAGCAAGGTGGGACTAAAGAGTTCCACTTCCCCTCTTTGCTCACACATGAATGGGCTTTGAGATTTATTTAGGAATTTCAGAATTATTATTGGGCCAAGCCCATATAAATTCTAACAATCCCCCACCAGATCTCAAATGTCCATTTAGAGATTTGCCTGTTCCTGCTACTGTTTGATATACTAGTGTTTAACAGAGACTGTTAAGTTGAACTTCTGCCTATAACCTCAAGTTACACTTATTCACAACTTGAACAATGGACTATGCCTTGAATTGCAAGTTTTGCGTGAAGCAAGTTTTACTCAAGGTTAAGCTAGTACCTGGCTGCCAATAGCCTTTCTCCGTGGGTGGAGCATATACGTCATACTCCATGGTCTCTTCATGAGCTTACTAGAGATCACCCTAATCTCATAGACTGCGACGTTTAACAGTCATGGCTCATATAGGTATGTTCTTTCAAGAATACTCTGTAGGACAGCATCTTTGCTTTTAAAAGCCAATAGAACATATTAAGGTCTTTGCCAACCTTCCATACAGTGCCTCATAGCAATGAGAATATTGCATCTTCACAAAGAGAGGGTTTAGAAATTACTCTCCTCAGTTTACCAATAGCTTGTTCTTCCCAGATCCTTAGTCACGGGATCTCCGATCAAAAAGGTTGGGTTACTACTACTATAAACTCATATGGGTCTCATACCCATCTCCCTTGATGCGATTTCTATCACACTCCGTGATAACCCTTTTGTAAAGGGATCTGCCAGGTTTTTGTCTATTTGTACATAAGTCACAGCTATTACTCCGGAGTTTCTCAACTTCCTGACAGACTTCAAACGTCTTTTAACGTGTCTTGTTGACTTCGTATTATCCCTAGCACTGTTCACTTTCGTGATCACTGTTTGATTATCACAGTTCATAAGGATAGCCGGTATTGGTTTTTCAATCACCGGTAAGTCAGACAAGAGCTCACGCAGCCACTCTGCCTCTGTAGAAGCTGTATCCAAAGCAGCAAGTTCTGCTTCCATGGTTGATTTAGTCAATATAGTCTGTTTACAAGACCTCCATGACACCGCACCACCTCCAAGGGTAAAAACATACCCACTAGTGGCGTAGATCTGATCAATATCAGAAATCCAGTTTGCATCACTATATCCCTCTAGCACCGCTGGGTGCCCAGAATAGTGAATTCCAAAACTCGTTGTACCTTTGAGATAACGTAAAACTCTTTCAAGTGCATGCCAATGATTATCACCCGGGTTGGACATGTACCTACTCAACTTGCTCACAGCAAATGAGATATCTGGTCTAGTTGCGCTCGCTAGATACATGAGTGAACCAATAATCTGAGAGTATCTCAGTTGGTCTCTAGCAATCTTTCTGTTCTTTCTCAAAGTCACACTGGGATCATAAGGTGTTGGAGAAGGTTTACTATCCATAAAGCCAAAGCGACTCAAAACCTTCTCAACATAGTGAGATTGCAATAAAGTAATCCCACTCTCATCCTTAATCAGCTTAATGTTCAAAATAACATTAGCTTCACCCAGATCTTTAATATCAAAGCTTTTTGATAAGAAAGACTTGACCTCATTAATAACATCAATATTTGTTCCAAAAATAAGAATATCATCAACATATAAACATAATATAACAGATTGACCCCCACCATGTCGATAATACACACACCTATCAGCTTCATTAACAGCAAAGCCTGCACTAATTAAAGTAGTGTCAAACTTCTCATGCCATTGTTTAGGTGCTTGTTTCAAGCCATACAAAGATTTCAATAACTTACACACTTTTTGCTCTTCACCTTTTACTACAAACCCATCAGGCTGATCCATATAGATTTCCTCATCCAACTCTCCATTAAGAAAAGTTGTCTTCACATCCATTTGATGAATAAGAAAACCATATGAGGCAGCCAGGGAAAGTAATACTCGAATAGTGGTTAATCTAGCAACAGGTGAATAAGTATCGAAGAAATCCTCGCCTTCTTTTTGAGTATAACCCTTAGCCACAAGCCGAGCCTTGTACTTGTCAATAGTACCATCAGGTCTAAGCTTTTTCTTGAACACCCACTTACAACCCACTGGTTTACAACCAAAAGGCAAATCAGATAACTCCCAGGTACCATTAGAAAGAATCGAGTCCATCTCACTACGAACAGCTTCTTTCCAATCATCTGCATCTAGTGATGCATATGCTTCTGTAATAGAAGTAGGAGTATCATCCACAAGGTACACAATGAAATCATCACCAAAGGATTTTGCAATCCTTCGTCTCTTGTTCCTCACAGGAATTTCATTGTCATCCTCCTCAAGGACTTCATTAAGTGGTTGTTCAAATGACTTAAGCAGAGACTCAATAGGTGTAGTAAAATCAGGAGTTAATTCAGAGGAAAACTTAGCATTGCTACACATATCTTTCATAGGAAAAATGTTCTCAAAGAATGTTGCATCACGAGATTCAAAGATCGTATCCACATGCATATCAGGTACTTCAGATTTTACTACTAAAAATCTATAGGCAATGCTATGATGTGCATATCCTAGAAAGATGCAATCCACAGTCTTTGGTCCAAGCTTACGCTTCTTAGAAATTGGAACATTGACTTTCGCCAAACATCCCCACGTGCGTAAGTATGTAAGCGATGGTTTCCTTCCAACCCAATACTCGTATGGAGTTGTCTCTTTATTTCTGTTTGGAACTCTATTCAGGACATGACTCGCAGTCAACAAAGCCTCCCCCCACCATGCCTTAGAAAGACCAGCAGTATCTAACATGGCGTTCACCAAGTCAGTCAGCGTGCGGTTTTTCCTCTCGGCAATCCCGTTTGATTCAGGAGAATAGGGAGCTGTCCTCTCATGAATAATACCATGTTCCATACAGAATTCATCAAAAAGCATAGGAAAATACTCACCACCACGATCTGACCTTAGACATTTAATCTTTCTCTCTAGTTGATTCTCAACTTCAGCCTTATAGATTTTAAAGTAGTCTAGCGTTTCATCTTTAGTTTTAAGCAAGTAAACGTAACAATATCTAGTTGCATCATCAATTAAAGTCATGAAATATCTCTTTCCACCTTTTGTCAACACACCATTCATCTCACAAAGATCAGAATGTATGAGTTCTAGAGGTGCCAAGTTTCTCTCCTCCGCTGCCTTGTGAGGCTTTCGAGGTTGCTTTGATTGCACACAACTATGGCACTTAGAACCTTTGGCAATAGAGAAATATGAAATTAAACTCAGGCTAGACAAACATGACATTAAACCAAAGTTCACATGACATAAACGAGAATGCCAAAAATTAGAACTATCATTAATTGTGCCACAAATATGATTAACTGACTTATTACAAAAATCTGCCAAAGATAGGCGGAACAAGCCTCTGCAATCATAGCCTTTACCAATAAATTGTCCATGCTTAGACATAACTACTTTATTGGACTCTAAAACTACTTTAAAACCATCTCTCAAAAGAAGAGATACGCTAACAAGGTTCTTGCGTATAGTAGGGACATGCTGCACGTTCTTCAGTTGCACGATCTTCCCCGAAGTAAACTTCAGATCTACCGTGCCAACACCACGAACAGAAGCATGTGATCCATTCCCCATTAGGACGGAGGAACCTTGGAGCCCCTGATAAGAAGAAAACAGAGAGATATCAGCACACACGTGAATATTAGCACCTGTATCAACCCACCAATTTCGTGATTGAAATACTGATAGTACAGTAGGAAAATTACCATACCCGTCATCAGCATCGCTAGTAGTCACAAGGTTGACATTCTTCTTTTTCCCTTTGCGGTCCACTCGCTCTGGACACTCTTTGGAAAAATGCCCAAGCTCTCCACAAGTGAAGCACGGCAACTCTGCTTTGTTCTTCTTCTTCTTCTTAAATGTAGTAGTAGTTTTGGCATTGAAAGACTTAGGCTTTCCTTTGTACTTGCCATGGTTTTTCTGGACGAAGTGGGCGCTAGATCTTTCCTCGTTCCCCTTCTCAGTGTTATCTTTAGCCCGAGCCTTCTCTTCAACATCAAGAGATGCTATCAAGTTTTCAACTGATATTTTCTGTCTCTTGTGTTTAAGGCTTGTGGCGAAATTCCTCCACGAGAAAGGTAGCTTTGCAATAATGCATCCAGCCACAAACTCATCGGGTATAACACAGTTAAGGAGTTCAAGCTCTTTTGCCAGACGATGTATCTCATGAGCTTGTTCGACTATAGATTTGTTTGCAACAATCTTGTAGTCATGAAAAGTCTCCATGATGTACAACTCTTTGCCAGCATCTGAAGCACCAAAGGTAGCTGACACATGATCCCACAAAGTCTTTGCGTCTTTAATGTGCAGAATTGTATCAAAGATATGATCAGCAAGGACATTCTGCACAACTCCCACAAAGATTTGGTTGGCATCCTGGAAAGCTCTCTGATCCTCTTCAGAGATATTTCCCTCGGGCATACCAGCACTCACCCAGAACACTTTCATGGCCGTCAACTAATTGGTGACCTTAACTTGTCATCTCTTAAAGTGCTCTCCAGAAAATTTTTCTGGCTTCAGCGCATCAACAAAACTAGCCATAGTTAATTCTGGAAACCTATAATAAGGTTTTTGGATTGTTAAGAGAATAGGCAATTTCCAGATTAAAACCAGAATATAAATCATGATACATTGATGATCTAGATATCTCAGATTGTATTGTTTACTAGCATAGCAAAACATGCATAACATAATCTCAAACATGACAATCGGTGTAAGCATAGCTCGTACACCAGATAGATTAAAAGGCAAGATCAAAGATATAAGATCTAATATAAACATAGACATTAGATCACGAACGGCGTACCTTTCGTTAGCTGGAGAAGACGGTGGCGGAGTCGGTGCTGGCTGATCGTCGATGAGCGCTGGAGGAATAGCTCGGAGCAGTTGACGACGAATACGCCTGGACGTAGCGCCGCCTGACTTGGACGGTAGACGACCCGTTGTTGTAGACGAGAGCAGTCGCGCGACGAGCGCTTCTCAAAAACCTTATTCGCCTTCTCTCGGTGCAAGATCGCAAAGATGAGGGTTCCGGAGACCTGCTCGCCCGGTCGCTGATGCACGCAAGCGAACGGACTGGAGAAGACTAGACGGCAGCGCAAAAGCGATACGAGGCAAACCCTAACTCGAGAGGTGTTGAGATGCGTTTTGGCGTGGCCGATAGGTTGCTTATATAGCCCTGTTGAACCGACCTCGTGTCGCGATCACGATCTAAATCAGTTTAGGACTCTTGAGTCGTAACCGTTTAGGACTCTGCAACTTGAAGGCCAAGAAACCAAAAACTAAAACTGCAAAAGGAGACCGCGCTCCCGCAAGGCGAGGAGCCGGATTTCCGCGGACCATTCACGCAGGTGCCGCGCACCCGCGCAAGTCGCCCCACCCCGCCCGGCCCGGCGCGGCGAGCGAGCGCGCGCGTGTGGACTTCTCTTTCTCCTTCTCACACTAGACTTGAGGAAGTGGAGAGAACTTCCATATTTAAGCAAGTTCTCCTCCCCTTCCACTAGCAAGGTGGGACTAAAGAGTTCCACTTCCCCTCTTTGCTCACACATGAATGGGCTTTGAGATTTATTTAGGAATTTCAGAATTATTATTGGGCCAAGCCCATATAAATTCTAACAGCCGACCCAGCCTCCCAGCCGGCCGGCTGCCGCCGCAGATGGCCATCAGCAGCTGGCCAGGATCGGCACCAGCTGCCAGCCCGACAGCGCTCTCTCCATCCGTACGTACAACAGGTAGAAGAAGGACCTAGAAACGATTAGTAAGTTTTAGCATATTCTTTTTGTAAATATGTCTAGACTCATGGATTTACATATATGTCCTTTGTTGATTCGTGTGAAGTCCAGGGCCCTAGATGGAATGTTGTTTTTCTTTTTCGTTTTTCCTGTTTGCATTAAATGGCTGAAACTTCTAAAATGCTTAGTAAATCGTAGATAAATCGTATGATAACAAATGTGGGCTTTTTGGAATCCTTATGAGTAGATCTACGCAGTGGTTATATAATATGGTAGGCTTTAGTGAAAAGTTTCTGTTGTTTTTATTTATCTTTGTAAGTAGGCTTTTCTAGGGATAAATTTATAACTCGACCTAGCAAAGTATAAAACTAGTGAAACTAATTTTGTTAGTTTCCTTTCTCTGTGACCTACAAGTTTGGTATATAAAGTTATGCTGTTTGAGAACTTTCTGATAGGGTTTTCCTTTTATGTGGTAAAAGTGTTCCCGAAACTAGATAAAGTCATATATGTTTTTGTATTGCTCCTTTTGCAGTGAAAATTTTATGGTAGATTACTTGTGTAATGTGAATTCTATGATAAAAATTTCAGATTTAGTTATGCATGTATGACAGAGTTATTGATTTAACTTGCTAAGGCTTATTAAAGAGAAATAAATGATTTGTGAATAATACTTGTATGTAAAAATAGAAAATATGGCTCCACTGGTCTTGTGTGATGTTGTTGTATCCTAATAAATTTTAATATGGTCATGTATTATAGAAAATATTGATTTTTAGATTTATCTTGCTCTCTCATGTATTGTTGCAATTAAAACTTGTTTTACTTGTAGTAATTAATTTATAAAATCTGGACATGAAATATTTTAGCAGTAATCATATCTTGTCATTTCCTACATTTCATAAAAATCTGAGCTCTAAACTATATGTTTGCCACACCACTTAAAAATAATGTTTATGTTTATTTAAATGAAAGATGGAGAAAAGATTAGATAGTAAATGCATGCATATGAGCTTTGCAATGATACCTTGCTCACCATATGTTGAATGACATGGTACTGAGTTATGTTGATGTTGGTTTAAACCTTTGAAATGCCTTATGAATATGTCTTTGTTAGAAAAGCAAACAAAAAGATCAATTGATATGTATGCTGAAAATGGTTGGCAGAGTAGTTTCTGTTGTGGAGTTAATTTCGATATTAAAATTATGTTTTCTGTAAGAGTTATGAATACAAACGTTGTAGATAACTTCCATATCTTGCGTGTCCCAAAATTTTATGATTTTAGGCCAAGTAGTTTATGAGTTGTAGATTTTACAAGTTCAGTGTCAGGTTCTGCATGCTCTCTGTTCAGATCTGAAAGATTGGGTTGTTTGATTAATATAAATTTAGAATCACATGCTGTGTTTAATAAAAGAGTTGTATTACTTTTGCTAAGCTTTCCAAAATGTCTTATGTCATATCTTTTGGTGAACTAGAACTCCAGTTATGGGTGTTTGAAGTTGATTGTCAGAATCTGCCCCAGTCTGGACAGATTTACTTTCTGGTGTTGTTTGGCCTTAATATCTATTGAATCACTTTTAGATGGTTATAAGAAAGTTATAGACAAACTTTATAAGCTTTCCAGAAAGTCTTGGATCACCTTATTTGGATACTTATATCTTCAGTTATGATTAAAATAAGTAACTGCTATGTTGTTGTCCAGATTCTGAGTTTTGTTTGTGTCACTTTGCTATACTTATGAGTTTGCTAGTATATTTTTTGTAGAGAATCGTGTGTGTATTCTTTATGTTCATACATATGCATTGCATCTCATTTAGGTACGTTACTTTTGGTCACGAGAACCTGAAGGACGTGGTGTTTAACCAAAAGATGGTGCAATGATGATCGTTGGCATGGAGATGGAATACTAACTTTCTGAAATCTTTTACCCAGGCAAGCCCCGGTGCATAACCTATATCTTTTGAATATCTCTAAATGAATATATGTATGTTGTGCATTTATGTTTTCAGGAGTTATATGAAACCCACCTGCATATATATACATATCCCATGAGTCCTACTAGTACAGGTTCGAGTAGCGCTATGCTTAGGATGAACGGTAGCGTGGGCGACCTGTCGTTGCTCACAAAGTAGATGCTCTACTTTCAACTGATATGATGGAAAGAAACTGAGACCGAGCAGGGATGTGGTTTGGTTCTGGTGGGTGTGACGAGTTATGTCTCGCGGCCATGGGCTTAGCTTCGGTTGCACTGTTTCCCTGTCTGTGTCGCTTAGGGACCGTTCGTTGTTGTGGGTGTTAGCCATGTCACAGATCCTCTTATCCCGAACACATACTTGCTTATGGGAGCGGGAAGGTTAGCTGACTCTTGCCTCGGTTTCCGGCTCTATGTGATCCGACCGTTAGTTTTTGGTAGGAGGAGGTCCTTGCACCACTCACGGTCGGGCCAGTGAGTGGGGGCTTGGAGTCCCGGTCCTGGATGCGGATACTGGACCCCTTGGCAGGAGTTAGCGAGTTGGTCTCGGTTGTGCCTTGGTACAAACGGGGCGTGTGTTTTGGGGTACCCAGCTGGGCTACATTGATTCGCGAATCGCCGTTGTTTAAACGGTACCGGTATGGCAATCGCCCGACAGCGTAGTTTAAACAACTGGAACTAAGGATGGAGAACTATACTGTATTGTTTACCATTTGCTTGGAAATAGAATAGGTGCTTACATAGAAGTAGGAGTAACAACTAATATGGCTAAATAACATGTTACAACCTTTTCTTAAAAATGCTCTTTTGCAAACAAAGAAAACCAGAGCCATATATCCTTTCATAATCCTTGTGAGTTGGGATCTATATTTCTCATTCGGGTAAGACTTGCGAGTACAATTGAGTACTCAGGGTTTGATTCCCATTGTTGCAGGTAGCAGGTGGAGATTGGAGCTAACTCTTGTGTGTGGATTCCTCCTGGTGGGCTCAGAGAGGATTCCTTTTATCGCTGCGATCGTAGTATTTATTTATAACCTTCTCCAAAAGATTTTTACAAAGGAAAAGGATTTACAAATTATTATAATCTGTCTTTATGATAAATTTCTAGAATTATTGTATAATTGTTTACTTCTGCATTAACTTTGATCTTATGTATAATTTCTGTTAACTCTAATAAATTGTTTAATTCTTGCTGCTTATTAATATGTTGTAATAATTCTGATGATGTAATCTTGTAAGAAAAGAAATGTTTTTCGAGTTTGGATGCTTGGTCCTCAATTGTGATTCTGGAAGAAATGTGGATTTTCGAGTTCTCCCGTTGGGTGTGCTCGACAGACTACCGGATTTGACTTGGTCTTAAGTACACATAGTGTCAAATGGTTGACGAGTGTACTTGGGATTAAGTTAAATTGGACGGTTCTGCCACAATAGCGGTACTACCGGTAGGCCAAAACGAGATCTACACAGAACGCTCACAAACTTCCTCCAAACCTCGGTACCACCGACCCCTAGGGTCGGTACTACCGTGGCCCGGTACTACCGGCCCTATGACGGTACTACCGGTAGGCCAAACCGTCTCCCGAACAGAGAGTTTGCGCGCTGCGTACAGGGGTCGGTAGTAGGGTCGGTACTACCGGCCTTATGGCGGTACTACCTCTAGGCCAAAACTCCTCCGAACAGAGAGTTTGCGCGCTGCCCACAGAGGGGTCGGTAGTAGGGTCGGTACTACCGACTTCAGCATCCTGAACTCCTCGCTAAAACGGCCATAACTCTTAGCTCCGAACTCCGATTTCGATGATCTTGGATATTTTGGAAAGCTTATTCAGAGGGCTACACATCCCACATACAAAGCTAATCCAACTCACAAAGGGTTAGTACAACTTTCCAATCCAAGATCCATCGCTTCTCTTTTTCCAACCAAAGCTTTCTTCAAAACTTCTCTGAGTTGATCCAAATCAACTCCAACACCTTCTCCTTTGCAAATGTGCCAACACCATCAAGTGTATACAACCTTGTGCATGTGTGTTAGCATTTTCACAAACAATTTTTCAAAGGATTTTCACTTGCTCTCACCACGCCACTCAATCCTAGTAACATCGCAAAGTTAGATCGCTCAAGTGGCACTAGATGACCAATATGCAAACAAGTTTGCTTCTCTTGATAGTACGGCCATCTATCCTAAACCCAGTCATAATCTTCTCTACACACCTATGACCAGTGAAATGAAATGCCCTACAAGTATACCTTTGCCTTGCGCATTTCATTTCATCTCCTCCATTTGTTGATGCAACACATGCACCAACCTCGATCAAATGATATGATCCACTTCATATCATCACATGGCCTCCATGGTCCATCGATCTTGACATCACTTGCTCTTCACCATCGCTTTGGTCCTTCGGCGCCAAGTCTTGCTTAAGCCTCCCGACACTCGGTACCAACGGCTTCAAAGCCTCCAACTTGCCCTTCACCTTCGCAACCGGTTCATCAAGCCAAGTCTTGCCTTGATCTTCACCATCTTAGCCACATGACCACATGTCATGTTTCATGTGCATTAAGCTCCTTCTTCACATGTGTGAGCCTTGCAACATCCTCCAAGTCATTTCTCCTCTATGGCATATGTTGCTCACACATGATCATCTATGGACTAATCACCTGTGTAATTCACCTTTAACACATATTAGTCCACCTAAGTTGTCACTCAATTACCAAAACCAAACTAGGACCTTTCAGAAATACTTGGAGGATTTCCACGTACTAATTTAATGGGGGAGTTCTCATGATATGCAGTTGGTTGTAGTTGGATTAATTCAGCGGCGTGCAGAACCGCATGACCCCAACACGACGAAAGTAATTTACAATTCATCAACATTGGTCTAGCAATAAGCTTAATTCTTTTGATCAATGATTTAGCCAAACCATTCTGAGTATGGACATATGGTACAGAATGTTGAACCTGAATTCCCAGTGTCATGCAATAATCATTAAAAGCGTGGGATGAAAATTCAGCAACATTGTCCATTCGAATTGATTGGATCCAATGTTCAGGATAGTGTGCTCTCAACTTAATAAGTTGAGAAATTATCTTAGCAAAAGCATGGTTACGTGTCGATAAAAGGCACGTATGAGACCATCTAGTAGATGCGTCTATCAAAACCATGAAATACCTGAACGGTCCAGACTCTGGTTGGATTGGACCACAAATATCTCCTTGAATTCTTTCAAGAAATTTTAGTGGTTCAGCTCTGATCTTAAGAGTTGATGGTCTTAAAGTCAGTTTCCCAGTAGCACATGCAGTGCATATGAAATCCGAAGATTGTGGAAACTTTGCGTTATGCAAATTATGACCAATAGATTTTCCAATAATTTTTCGCATCATCCCTATTCCAGGGTGACCTAGTCCATCATGCCAAGTTTGGAATAAATCGACATTTTGGAAAATTATCTTATATGCAACATGTGATATGAGTTTTATGTATGTATAGTACAATCCAGATTGGAGTGAGGGAATTTTTTCACAAACTTGTACTGCTCCTGGCCTTCTCAACGTTAGAGCGCTGATAACGTGTTGAATTGTACGGGAACAGTAATGACAACAACAGTAGAAAATAGATGAAGTTATCCTCTATTGATGAATGGAGTACACATATATACATGCCCTCATTGGGCAGTTGCCAAGATCGTGGGAAGCCCCGCTCCCATGATCTCTACTGTCCTTGCGAGTAACTGCACTAAGCAGTTGCTAAGTACACGTTTAATTGATCAATAAGAAGAATAATAATATTCTTAACAGTCACGTCCCGTCCGAGCTCGCAGGGAATGTGTGCATTTGGTACCACGTGGGCGTGGCGTCTGATCGTAGGGTTGTTGCGAACCTATACAGTACTAGATCGCTGGGATCCGGTAAGATACGATTTCCGTTTCAGGGGAAATTGTGCTACTACGGTATCGGTATGGCAGATTTACACGTCACCAAAAAATCAGGCATCAAAAGAATAGCAACAGAAGGAAAAAAAAAAAAAAGGGTTGACGGGACGGGGGCCAGAAGTACTGTGCGTAGGATGATGAGGCCGGGTCGAGTCTCCAGTTGGGATTGGTGAGAGTTGTTCGGGGTTTAGGCACGACGTCATTTTCCCATCTAGCTATAGCTGAAGACCCTTTTCCTGAAAAACATCCAGAGGCCAGAGCCTTCTCAGTGCAGGAAATAAGCATCACACACAGTTCACGGACCCATTCGATCAGCTCCGTCATCATATCATGTTTACGGAAACGTGCACGCGGAAGTAACACTAAAGCCCAACAGCACACATGTTGAACCTACTAACCACATCAATCAAGTGATAAAACACATGTACGCCTCGGAACGCATAATGAATGATTATTATGTACAGTATCGGTTTCCTTTCCGTGGGGAACAGTATCAGTCTTACTCCAACAACAGTGCCCCCATCACGTGTTGTGTACTGCATGCAACAGCATTCCCGGCCCGTCGAGAACAAACAGAGGCAATTCCCAGTTGATTTTGACAAAAAAAAAAGGCGGCGGTGAACACATCGAGCATGGCGGGGGCGACGTGCCGAGTTCTGGAAGCGCGGACACGCGTCCCCCGGCCGCAGCTACGCGCCACGAGCGTGTCCCGCGCGGAGCCCGGCGAGCCTGACACGCAGCGGGCCGAGGCGACACGTCGGCCAACAGTGGCCGGGGCCCGGGCCCAGGGCGTCGAAGAAGAATAATCTTTTCAGCACCCCGGCCGCGGTCCTCCGCCCCGCGCCGGCGCCGTTTCCGAGGACACGGCCACGGGGTCCGGCCGGCCAGCGAGAGCAGGGACAGCAATGAGGTCGTCGCCGAGCACGATGCATGTCGTCCGCGCTGCCCAGATGCGGCTGTCGACTGGCCTGGCCGATGATCGCTCGCTTCCCGGGCCCTTTATTTTCCTCGCCTTTTTGCCACCTCCTCGAGCCGATCCAGCAGCGTCCGTCCTGATCCTCAACCCTCGGCGATTAGTCCCTGCGCTTGGCGTGCATTCCCTAATCGATGTCATGTCAGGCGTTACTACGGCGCCTAATCCCCTGCGGGTGTTCCGAGCCAAGCGTTGTGGATCAGGACGAACAGACATGTATGGTGTGGAATCAAGCCATGATTCCTTGAGGTGATGCATCATGAGTTTATTCCATGAATTTTGGTGGAACCAACTCATTCCTCATCCATATACTAATTATTGACTTATGAGGAATGAGATGGTGATGCATCAACTCATTCCATTCCGCCAACCAAATAGAAAAAGTGAGGAGTGAGAAGATGATGACCACCTCCTTCCTCGAACCAAACACGCTAGTAAGTAGTACTCCAGCGTAGGGTTTCAAATTCAAAAGCGGTGATGGGCGTGTCGTAGAAGGATTTGGACCTGCGCCTGTGCAGCCGGCCGGCCGGCTGGCCTGTTCTGACTTGTGAACTCGGGGAGGTCCCGCTGTGTTCCAGTCGGTGCGGCAGACGCGTCGCGCAAGCTGGGGCAGAGGAGGACGCGACGCGCGAGACCGGTCGATCGATCGGTCCGTGAGGACGCACGGGTCCGGGTCCGGGTCCGGCAGGTCGACCTGTGAGCGGCAGGCGATGGACCATCTGATCCGATCCAATAAGCGCGCGACGGCGACGTCTCGGTGAGCGAAGAATGGGAAAAAGGAGCCGGTATGTACCGCTTTTGGCAAGCCATTAGCACACTGCTGCTACGTGCCTTTTACCAAACAAGTGTACGTACAGCCGGTGGGTGCAACGCGACAGGTGCGCTGCTGCTGCTGCAGCAGCTACTTGTGCTGCCGTAGCCATCGAACAAATGGTTCGAACGAAAAGCCCCCCCCGGGGCGGCCCAATCCCGGCGCTCCTGCGGCGCGCGCACGTCCCCATCGCGGGATGGGGATTCTCAGTTCAACAAACCCCGGCGATAATGCCTTGTGTCTCCATGACTTTTGCGCCCTCTCTCCGTCGCCCGTCTCCGGGAATAAAGCGCGGCGGAGGATGAGAACGAGAACGAGGAAGGAAACGTCAGGAGCGAGAGGAGGAGGATGAGGTTTCAGGAGTCGAGATCAGATGCGTGCCTGTGCCTGGCCCCCGCCTCAGGTCACGCCATCTTTTTTCGTTCCACACGACGTGGATGGAGG
The DNA here is from genome assembly GCA_009763385.1 of Coix lacryma-jobi var. lacryma-jobi. NCBI lineage: Eukaryota > Viridiplantae > Streptophyta > Magnoliopsida > Poales > Poaceae > Coix > Coix lacryma-jobi. Next base: position 4,515,612 of record CM019826.1, read on the forward strand.
GCGTACTGAATTAAGGAGGCCGCCGAACAACGCCAGCGGCTGGAAACGCAGGCAGGTTCGGCGTTTTCCACCACGAAACCGTGTGCGGCTTCCAACTCCATTCCGTTCCATGCATGCGAGACCGAGGAGCGAGGACGGAGCAAATGCTCGTCCTCGGTCGGTATCTATCTAGTCCGTTCTTCCCCCCAGCAGGAGGCTGTGTCACCGGTGCGGTGTGAGGTCGACCAGGGGCCCATCCGCGTGCTGGCGCGTGGTAGGTTGGGGGCGCGACCAGGTTGGTCCATGGTCGTGAGTCGTGACGTCGGATGTTGAACGACGCTCCTCGTGGTGGCGTGCTTTGCTTTGTTCCAACAATCGAACCTTCGAAGCGTGATGACTGACTTCACAGGGTGCTTCTGCACAAGCTTTTGCTTCGCGTTGTTTTGGTCAGGCAATTTGCTGGGCTTCCTTGGGCCTTGCGGGAGTATTGTGCCGGCTGCGGCGTCTTACTGAGATTTCAGAGAAGGCCCAGGGCCCATCACTTCGAGGTCAGGCAGGATTTTACTCCACTTGTTAGGGGTCTCGATAAATCTAGCCAGGCCCATCACTATCCATCAACCGGAGACTATACTCACTTCCACTTCTTGATAATCTAATCCGCTTGCAAAATCTATATATAATCTATTTGGATTTTACTACCGCCTGCGCATGCAGAAAACTCACCATCCGACTGCACAGTCCATTTTAGGAAACCAATCAACCTGCTTGCCATATAAGGAAAGAAGGGGAAGCGGGAGAGGTCCACACGCTTAACGGATAGACACACGGGTGAGGGAGAGCTCCACACGCCAAACGAGTGCAGCTTCCAAAGATAGACCCACTGGTAGAAGTAGCAGATAGATTCACCAGCACATTTTTTAACTAGACATTTTATAACTTTCACATAGTAATAACAGGAAAGATTCCACCAGCACATTTTTTAACTAGACATTTTATAACTTTCACATAGTAATAACAGGTACGTATTGTCCATCAATTTAGATCTAGAAAATCGCATGCATCGTCTAAAAGACCACAGAACCCAAAAAGATCTGGAAAATCGTATACATCCAACAGCAAGCTAGTGTTGAGGCAAACTAAAACTTAAACTGATATAGTAGTAAAGCTAAATTGCTTGTAACCGTTAAAGAAAATGCTTTGGAGGGGTTGATGCATTCAGGAGAGTCCATTTACCGGAATTCATCTATAAGGCCACGTCCCTGCAAACATGAGGGAAGCCATTAGAATGCAAGATAGTGAATTTACTAAATTCTAGTTGACAACCAAACAAAATCTATTTTTGACTACAAATCTGAAATAAACAGTTGGCCAACATTATTGTGCATGACATTGTTCATTTTCTAGATAAGAATTCTTGTTCAGTAAACTTCCGTGTGTACCACAATCAGAATTAAAACCATTTTAATTTCTATAGAAAAAAAATCAATGCTGCAACAAAATCATGATAGGAGAAGGAAACTAACTTGGTGAACAATGTTATGTATGATAAGAACTGATCTAGTGTACAATATTAATCCATGGCCAGCCTTCAGATAAACAAGTAGGAGTGTAGTGTGCTAATCATTGACAATAAACACTAAATTACTATCTTCATTGCACACAGCACCATATGGAATGTGCCAAGAAACCTACAAGTAAATGCGTAGTCATAGTCACATATATAACACAATGATATTCAGGTACAAAATATAGAGGAAGCAGACATGAAATTGCTTGGATAAGAAAGTTAAATTGCTAGACAATGGATATGGGTCAATGCACATAACAATATTGGCATAAAGTTAAATTGCTAGACATAAAAAATTAGTGGACATAACAGGTCTGACAAAAAACAATATTGACATCCAGGAAATTAGAATATGCAGTGAAAATGGTAATTAATAGGCAATGGATATGGGCCACATACAACTCCCAATTGCAAAAAATGATAATTAGTAGGCAATAATATTATTTTGTTTAGGCAATATATTGTTAAGAAATAAGAAACTAAAATCCAAGATAGACTAGGGGTCAACAAAAAATAAATTAAACATTGATCAGCCAGAAAAAATGGTCTAAAAGAACTACCTTGCATATCTAGTGAAAGTATCATCAATGTTAAATGACCTACCGAAGACAAGCAGTCAAAGAAAAAAGTATCAAGTGCAACTTTGCTTAATCAAGTATAGCTCTATTGCTTATATCAGATTACTAAATTGGTACGCGGTAATCAATAAACTGCTTAGCTTGAACTGGAAAATTACTAGAAATTGCTAGAAATGCTATAATTTGGCGTGAGTTGGTGTGAGTGTGGGGGCTTGCCTTTTTGGCTGACCTGGGGTGTGTTGTATGGGTTCTTTCCCTTTTTTACTTCTTAATATAATGATATGCAGCTCTCCTATGTTTTTTGAGAAAAAAAAAATACTTAACATTGCAATGACATCAACCTGGTCTGCCTTTGTGCACTTGAAGGTTTATGTTATGAAAATTTGGAATGCTTTGATCTAGTATGCTCTTCCTTGGAACAACGACCATCTTGGCCAACTCTTCTACTCTTGGAACTAGGCTCACAATGTTGAGAAGGAGCTTCTGCTTCAGATATTTAAACCAAAAACATGCCCAAAAAATAGCCCAGAACATAACTGGCTTATAGCCCCGGTCAGCGTCCTTTTTCTCTGGAAAGGACAAAATAAGAACAAGAATAGTCGTGTAAGTAATGCAGTGAAGAAAAGAGAAAACAAAAATGCAATCAAAGTGGAAGAGTGCAATGCGTCTATACAGGGGTCATACAAAAAGCTAGCTTGTACAGTAAATGGAGAATGCATAGTGCTGAACAACCACCTAAGGAAAAATGCCTAGTAAGTGCAGGTTAAATTGCCTATGAAGAATGATATTGTTGCCTAAGAAATAAAAGGGTAATTGCCTAGGAAGAACCAATTGAATTTCATCGTTAACTAGGCACTCATGCGGGTAACTAGGCATGGGAAAAGCTAGGTACAAAACTTGGGTCATACATCGCTAGGTACGTGGGAAGCATGTATACTAGGGGGCGTCGGAACAATATACAACTTAGAAATTAGAAAGTGTATCTTTCCATTTATGTATTAAAGAGAAAAGGACTAAAAATACTAGCAAGGGTGATGTGTGCTAAATTAAAAATTATTTAAGAGAAAAATGAAACAAAAAAGGTCACACATGGCTGAAGTTATCAAATAGGCAATGCAGAGTGTTAAATTATAAGAAAAAACAGAAAACAAACCTGATATGAAATTCCGACACCTTGGAGGAGACAAAATCTTGTAATACCATCCTTCTCAAACAATGAAGTATGTGGAACAGAGTATCTTGATCTTTTAAGCTAAACAAAAACATAGAGTTACAATAAGGCCACAGAATGCTAAATAAAATAGAATGTCAGCTAATCAATCTGAATGCTAAATAGAATCAGGGCCTATTGATATGCAGTCAGCACAGAACCTATAGCGCAAACAGAACCACAAGTACGTGGAATCAACCTAACCTAGCTTGCTGAAGAAAATTTGGTCCCCTTTTTTTGATATGAGGAAAAATATTACTTCGTGAATCTGGTCCTCATCCAAATGGTGGCTTGCAGTTTGAGTGAATTTGCAAAAATGCAGAGTTAATCCAACAAAAATACAACATAAACCGAAAAACAAGCACAATTCTAAAATGACGACAACCTAGCTAACCTCAGTTCAGGTCACGCTATCTCTGACCTGAATCTATGTATCTGGGGACATAAACAAACAAAATCAAGTTAGAGGCCACACAGGTTCGAGCAGAAGTGGGGCACAATTGAAGAACAAAATTGATTTAGTAGAGAATAGATCTGGTGAAAAATACCTCCTACTCATCAGTGTCAGAGTTGCCTTTGATCTAGCTCTGATCTACACATGCAGTGATGCAAACCAACAAATTCCAGTACACGCAGAACCACGTCCACCTCAAACCAGAGAGGAAGGACTGCGCAGAGGTCGGAGATGGGTCATGCAAGCGGCGGACACTGGCGCGGCAACCGGGGCCCGGGAAAGGCGAGCACCGGGGAGGGCGGGGGCTGGGGAGGGCAGGGGTCTACGTCGATGCCGGAGAACTTGGGTGGAGACGAATTGGGGAATGACGGGATAGAGGAGAGAGAAGCGAGGGCAGAAACCATAGGAGCGACTGTTTGGTTTCTATCGTAATCTAGTTGCCTACGCATCGGACGGCTGTGTCTGTGGGAAAAAATTTTGACGACAGCGATAGTGTGCGTTCCTCAGTGTCAACGCGTGCGCGCTCGGAATATAGTATTTGGGAATCTATTTAGGGTTAAATTCTCTCGCCTAACAAATTTACACTCGATCAGCCTGTATTAGGTAAATACTTTATTATATTGAAGTTGTTATGATAACTTTTTCTTCGAAATTATGCCAAAGTCTTTATATGACAAGTTTTATCCTGTAAAATATTATTTGACCATCACCATAAAACAACCGTTTTTTTGTGTATATAAGATTTTGACGTTCGAAGTTACCAAAATAAAAAGGTCTCCCAATCCAAGAATTTTAGCAAGATTAAAAAAAAAACTCATCTCTAACAACTTCCAAGCCCATCTTTCAATCTTTTGGAACTTGAAAAAAACCACGTGCATACGCCTAGAGTTACACGCTCGTATGTCGCGCCAATCTGGAGGTGGAAGGACGTGGGAAAGAAAAAAAAAGAACAGGGTTTCTGATGCAAATATATAAGAGAGAAATAAAGGACAAAAGTAACTAGCGTAATTTAGAAATAGTTTAGACGTGATGTAAAATTACATTCTATCTTTTAGAAGTGAGATTTTAAAATTATTGGATGTGCAATTTTTTTTGTCTCCCAATATATTTTGCAAAGGTTGAAAAAAACTGCTTTTAGGTGTATTTTTTTTAACTGTTGGTGTTGGAGATCCTCTTATATTTTTGGTTGGATGGCCAAAAGTGCATAACAAGTTGTACGTCATGTTACTATATGCATTCATGTATAGTACTTCATTAATTCTAAATTATAAGATAATTTGATTTTTCTAGATGCATTGATGATTTTATCATGTATCTAGACATAATCTAAAAAGGCTAAAACGTCTTATTTGGAATAGAGAGAGTAATTAATTAGCAATAAATAGCTTTGTTGGTTCAGCGTTGCATCATCAGTCGGTGTACGTGTTGTAGCCTTGTAGGGGCGGATCTACATAAAAGAATGGTGGGTGAGAGTAACCATGCAAAAACAAAAAAAAAATGACTATGACTAATTAATTTTCATCATATTTATGTCTTTACATACAGTAAAAAAAATTATGCACTCCTCATCCTGAGAAAAGCGCACTCTCGGACTTGAACTTGCTCTAGCTACAGTGGCGGCATGCAGGCCTCTGACGCTCCGGCCATATCCATCGTCGGGCGCTGATCTCATGTCCCTCGTTTCACAAAATTTTTCATCACATCAATATTTGAACTTATGTATGAAACATTAAATGTAGGTAAAAAAATAACTAATTGTACTTTTAGTATGTACATGTCGAGACGAATCTTTGAAGTCTACATAGTCCATATTTGGACAAAGTTTATCAAATAACAACAAAAACGACTATTGTGTTGAAGTGTATAACAAAAACTACTGCTATAAATTGCTTCATGAGGCCAGAAAAACTGATTCAGTTTTCTATCTAGATCATGTTGTATTGAAGGGCAAAACCTCATAACAGTTTGTTATGTTGTTTCTGTTACCTCTAGGCTAGCTTCGTCGGCTAGGCTTTTTATGTAGACTCTGCTTTTGCTTCGTTCTTTGGCTATCTCTTTAGTAGTGTCTGCGATGTCTTGAAAAATACGGTTAGCCGTTCTGTTTTGGCGTAATTGTCAAAATCGTCCCTGAACTATATTGCTAGGCTCATTTTGGTCCTTGAACTATGAAAGCGTCCAATTTAGTCCCTAAACTATGTGGCTCGGCTCAATTTGGTCCCTAAACTATAAAAACATCCAATTTAGTCCATAAACTATCCTAATCGGCCCACATTCATCCCTGACGGCACTAGTGACAGCGAGGAGAAAAAAGTGACAGGGTTGGTTACTGTAGCAGATCTCCAACTTTGTTTTTGAAACCATATTTAAATTTCAAATATTTTTGAAAATAGGATTTTGAAATTTAAATTTGAAATTAGGATTTATAAAATACTTAATTCACAAATTAGTTACAATATTGCATCTATATAATACATATTACATATTTGCTTCTATATACTGTATGTGCAGGAGACCTCGATTTACTAGGGTGAAGTTTGGAGGAGAAAATCTAGTGTGCTTTAACTTCAATGCGCATTTCGTTATGAGGTAAAAATCTAGAAGAATTGCAGATTTGGATGAGCTCATGGCCTAACTTGTAGAACTTGCTAGTTAGCACGAGAGGGAGGCAACAAATCAATTCATCATGCCCTCGAAGGTAAGTCAATCAGTGACTGTGTGCTTTGCATATAGATTAAATTCCTCTGTTTGTTTAGAGAAACATTTTTTTTAGAAATCAGTTCTTGTATTGTTGTGGATGAGCTCAATTTGTGAATTAATTATTTTATGAACCCTAATTTCAAATTTAAATTTAAAACCATATTTTCAAAAAAATTGGAATTTAAAGATGGTTTCAAATGCAAAGTTGGAGATCTTAAAAAGTTAAGTAACTTTTATTTTTGAAGATTTTCATGTTGTTATACAATTTTAAAAGTAATTTTGAAAATAGAGAAAAATATGGAACTGCTACACTAACCAATCTTGTCACTTTCTTCTCCTTGCTATCACTGGTGCCGTCAGGAATGAATATGGGCCGATTAGGATAGTTCAGGGACTAAAGTAGACTTGTTCATAGTTCAGGGACCAAATTGAGGCGAGCAGCATAGTTCAGGGACTAAATTGGACATTTTTATAATTCAGAGACCAAATTGAGCCTGACAGCATAATTCAGGGACTATTTTGCCTATTACACCTTCTGTTTTTTCCTTCTAGGATCCCTTCTGCTTTCTTATGGCTATCCTTTCTGGTGTTGTATCTCTGTTGGATGATGTATTTCCGTTATCTTGATAATGGAAATGGGGAATTCCCTCGGTTCAAAAAAAATAACAACAAAAACGCTACAGGAAAAAATTTGCAAATATTTTCCCTCAGTTTTCTAGCTCGCCATCGCCAGAGGAATAATAGAGCATGCAGTCAGCAAGCAGCCCCCGAAATATGGCGAAGTGCAAGGGGGATCGAGGAGACGAACGTGTGGCTCGCCGCAGCGAGGCCGGGATCCGGCCCTCCGTCCCCGGCCTTCTCTATTTAGCCACCCGTCCCGTGCAATGCTGCTATCAAGCTCTTCGTCAGTCACAAAACTAATTAACAGTTTGGAGGAGGAGGAGGAGCACGAGAGCCCCCATCCGGTGATCTCCGTGCGCGCGAGAAGATCGACCAGCGCTGGCGAAGAGGATGTCTTGGCAGACGTACGTGGACGAGCACCTGATGTGCGAGATCGAGGGCCACCACCTCACGTCGGCGGCCATCGCCGGCCACGACGGCGCCGTATGGGCTCAGAGCGCCGCATTCCCCGAGGTCACCACGTACCATCGCATTACATTCCCCTTATTTCAGTAGTATTATATATGCTGTGATTGTCTGCGTGAAATAGCTAGATGCCGATGGCATGTCAAGGGGAATTATTCATTTTAATTTGTTGTGGCGTCGTCCCCAGTTCAAGCCCGAGGACATGACCAACATCATGAAGGATTTCGATGAGCCGGGGCACCTCGCCCCGACCGGCCTGTTCCTTGGAGCCAACAAGTACATGGTCATCCAAGGCGAACCTGGCGCTGTCATTCGCGGGAAGAAGGTGATTGCCAATGAGATCATCGTTGCTGCTTTAAATAAATGTCTACTGCTGTAGAAAACTAGGTCTTGATTTGGCTAGTCTAATGCATGAGCATGATTACATTACCCAGGGATCAGGTGGCATCACTGTGAAGAAGACAGGGCAGGCACTCATCATTGGCATCTACGACGAGCCGATGACTCCAGGGCAGTGCAACATGGTGGTGGAAAGGCTGGGCGACTACCTGCTTGAACAGGGCATGTAGCTTTCCTCGGTGTTGATGGCCGGTTTCAGCTTTCTTTCAATAATAACAAAGCCAACAAGACCCTCCAACAACAAGACCCTCCCTTTTGCATGTCTCCTGCTTGGCTCTTCTTGTCCACCGCCGCAAGGCATATAGTAGTTGCCCCGCTATATATAGTTTACATTACATTCTTTATTGGGTTGCTTCGATCATTTGGCTGTAGCGTGAATCGCATGGACCCGCTCCAATCACTAAGATGTACTCCTAAATATATATTTTCTGCAGATATTTGAATCTCTCGTCGCTCGTGCATGATATATATCGTCCCCCACAATATATTTTTCACATTTACTATATTTCAGACGCTCGGACAGTTTTGTCTGTCCTTTCCTAGAAAAAAAAATGTCATTTGTTTCTTATGATTTGTGCTGATAGATTTAGAACATTAGATGAAGATCTGAAGGTTTGTAGTCATCGTCTGAAAAGATATTACATTTCAGGCGTCTGAAACATAGCAAATCCTTATATTTTTCAACGAATGGGTACGAGAGTGTGCCTATTTCATTAATAGATAGAGAACGATATAACAAACAAAATATTGATAGCTCGATTTTTAATAAAATACTTGAGTAACAACAAAAATTGAACGCTTGACAGCTCAATTTCAGTTCATACTTGAGGGACACAACATACTTACCCACTATCGGAAACTAACGCTTTGCCGAGTGTCACATGTTTTACCGAGTATTAAATTTTGGACACTCGGCAACACAACCTCTTTGCCGAGTGCCAAAAGAAACACTCGACAAAAAGGTGTAACACCTCCGGTGTTTAATATGTAATTAACCTGACATGTCATCATCTTTAGTCATTAATCATTCTTGCCATGCATTTATGTTTGCCTAAAAACTTGTTCTGCATTTATCTTTTCTGAGGTGGCTTGTGCATTGAATCTCTTTTTCGAAAAACCCTAAAGGCCCAAATCTTCCTATAAGGGCAAAATGGTAATTTCACCTCCGTGTCTAGCCTTGTGTAAATCTTGTTCAGTTGAGTGTCTAGATGCCTTGTTGTGTTGATCAAAAGTTCAAAATCAAAAATAAAATTTAATTTCCTTTTGAAAAACCCCAAATTTCCAAACTCTAGTTTTACCCCTCTTTTTCTAATTCAAAAACTATTCAAAATTTGTTGTTGGTCCTTTTAGCAAAGTTGAAGATCTTGTCAAGAGGAACAACTTTGGTGTTTACAGATTTTCAAGTTTCAATTCAAAATCAGAAGTAATTTCAAATTCTTTCAAACTACAATTTTGTCCCCTTTTCGGTTTTCAAAATTATCTCAAAAACTATTGAGTTTCAGAAAAAGTTTATGTTGACAAAGTTGTAGGTCTCAAAATTTTGAGCAAGTTTGGTGTTTTGAGTTTTCTTTTTGTAGTTCAAATTTTGGGAGTAATTTCAAAAGTTCAGAAAGGGGAAGTTTTGGAATAAATGACGACACTGTGCTCGAGCTTTAAAGCTAGGGGGCCCCGGCCGACGGCAGCGCTGCGTCAGCCACGCCGAGCCCGGCTGACCCGCGTCCGTGTCGCCCGAGGCCAACGCTAAAGCGCTCGACCTCTCCGACCCCTACCTTCGCACAGCGCCGAGCCCGGCTGACCCGCGTCCGTGTCGCCCGACGCCAACGCTAAAGCGCTCGACCTCTCGGCCCCTACCTTCGCGCAGCGCCGAGCCCGGCTGATCCGTGTCCATGTCGCCCGAGGCCAGAGCTAGCGCGCTCGACCTCCCCGAGCCCCTACCTACCACCGCCTCGCCCATCCCCTACCCTACCCTCCTCTTTCCCCTACGGCCGCGGACAGCGCGCAGATGCCAGCCGCCGGCAAGCCGCCGCGCCGCGCGCGAAGCTCCCGCCCACGCCGAGCCGCCCTACCCTGCTCCCTACCTCCTTTAGTGTCGCGCGAATGCTCCTCACCTCTCGCCCGGACCCCCGCACCATCCCGCGGCTATAAGAAGCCGCCGAGCTCCCGCTATTGCCGCCACTACGGCAACCCGAGCCACCGAACCTCCCCAGCGCCCGTCGAGCCCGCCGTTGCCTTCGCCTTGAGCTGCTCCACCTTCCCGAGCAACCAATTTCACCCCTCCGCCCTCCTCTCGCCGGCGCAGGAGCTTCGTCCCCAACTCCGGCATACGGCCGCGTTTCGGCTAAGCGAGAAATTCGCCGCCGTGAGTTTTCCTCTTTTCCCTCCGACCCCTGCCCTCCCTTCCTCACCTCCGCGCGCTCCTAACCGCACCTCGGTGATCCCTTTCGGTGGACAGAGCCGCCGGACGCCGCTCGCCGCCAGAGAGCTCCGCCGAAGCACCTCCACCATCGAACTCCCTCCTCCGACCCTTGCACCGCCTCGCCGAGCCTCGCTCCCGACTCACGGTGAGCTCGCGAATCTTTCCCCACCCTCAGCTTTCCCAGCGCGAGCCCCGAGCGGCCGGTCCGCCGTCCGCCTCGCCTGCGATTCGCCCGAGCCTTCCGTCTCGCCCGAGCCTCCCAGCCAGGCCTCGGACGGACGATTGTTTCCGTCTCCCCCGAGCCTCCCAGCCAGGCCTCGGACGGACGATTGTTTCCGTCTCGCCCGAGCCTCCCAGCCAGGCCTCGGACGGACGATTGTTTCTGTCTCGCCCGAGCCTCCTAGTCAGGCCTCGGACGAAGCGATCATTTTCCGTTTCGCCCGAGCCCTGCGAAGAAGGAGCACAGTGCTCTTTTCTTTTTCTGAAAAATGTGAATAGTGTTCTGTTTTCTTTTTTTTTGTTAGAATTAATCTGTTGTTCCATAAATTCTGAGAAAATTATGGTATGTTCCTTGCACTGTGTAGTATTTTAGAAAAATAAGAAACTCTACTTTTCTGCAAAAATTGAAAAATGAAAAATCCTTCTTTTAATTAAGAAATGGTTGGTTTTAGATTTTTAGAAAATCATGTGTAGCTCCCAAAATCATGAGATAAATTTTTATGTGCTAGTTATGTCATGTTTAGTCTCTGGTGAAATTTTGAGGCCTTTTGGAGCAAGTTGATTTTTGGGTATTTATTTAAATTGTTAAATAGTACCTTTTGTTAATTAAATGTTTGATTTTTGTTAAGCACCTTAATGATCTCCAAAAATTATGAAATTTGTTTTGACATCTATTTATACCATAATGAACCAATGAGATTAATTGGGTAAATTTTGGAGCAACTGCATAAAATGACCTTTTTAAATAATTAGGAAAAATAGAAAAAGCAATTAGGATTCATGTTGTATGCCCTGTGAGTGACTTTTGGGATTGTTTGCTGTTCATAGACCCCCACCCATTTGGTCTATGATGTTTGTGATGCCATGCATGATTTGTGTTTAGGTCGGATAACTGATGCTTAATAGGTTTGATTATTTTTGCTTAGAGATAAAGATAAGTAACTTTATGTCCACACTAAGAAGTTACTTGCGCGTTGGAAAGTGTACTCTAGAATCAGTAGGTTTTGTCCTATGCTGTTTTGTTCATGTCAGCATCCTCATAAGCATACATCATTGCATACGTATAGTGACCGAAGGAGAGAACGTCAAAGTTGAGGCAGCCGCTGACGAACCTACCCCTGAGGCGACCCCGATCTCCGACACCTGCACTGCCGACCCCGAGCCTGTCCTCTTTGCTCTTCAAGGCAAGCCCTGGTGCATTTTAACCCTACCTCGCTTTTTACAAAAGTTTTATTAAAATGCTTTTGAGTTAAACTACTGCATTAGGTTATAGGAGTTGTGTGATAACCTATTACCTGCATTGTTTACCTCCACCAGAAGATCCACCTGCCCTGTTTTTAAAAAAACTATTTGCAAAGTGCTTAGTGATGCTATACAATAGATTTGCAATAAAAATGCCAATTTCAAAAGTGTGATCACTGAGATGAATCATATCAAGGGATTTGGTTGTACTTCCCGTTCGATGACTGCTTGCCTAGCTAGCATGTGGTCATTGTCGAGAAGGGGTTGTCCGAGCGTACGGTGTCGTCATGTTGTAGTCTGGGACTCAACAGTTGACACCGGCCGGGACAGGGTTGAAAAACCGACAGAACCTGTACTCTTGGGTTAGAGTCCCGAGGTGCTTGTTGCTGGCGGAAAAATTTAGGGACCATCCGTATGGGGGCCTGCTGGCCAAGACTTGCAACTATTCACATACTTCGGAACGCTCTGGCTCTGAGGAATCCTTTATTGGACCGACAACCGCGCACTGGGAGTGGAGAGATGGCGGAAGTAGCGTGTACCCACGTGGTCGTCGTACCTGGATTGGAGTGGTGTACTGTACTTCCGGGTGGCGTAGGACCGGGCCCAATCTTGGAGGAATCGTGGTAGACGAGTTGGCATATGCAAGCTTGAGTGCTACATATGCAGTGTGGATAGGGATCCTCAGCTGAGTATTATTTATCCGGATTAACGTTGCTCCTCGGTTATGGAGACTTGGTCACTGACTGTCAACGGAGAGTGGTTCTCAACTAGGTATGTTTTGAAAAGTAAAATGAATCATGAACAATGAAGGATTGAGAAATACTTGAATCTTTCCAAAAATAAAACAAGGTTTACAAAATGCTTTTCTGCAAAATACTTGATCTTGCTTAAGCCTTACCTTGACTACCTAAGCCTCTCATTCCTGAGTCTTCTCCCTTTTTCTTTAGTCGGGTAAGTCTTGTTGAGTACCCCAGTACTCAGGGTTTGTTAACCCCTGTTGCAGGTTTCTAATAGGTGATGTTGATCATGATCATGTCAGTGGGCTTGACGTGATCTGGTTGTTCTTCTTCTCCAACTTAGGTACTCCGCCTAAGTGTGGCTCTGTAATACTATTCTACTTCCACAACACCAGTTATGTTCATGTAAAAGTAACTTATTCATGTTTTATAAAGGTTATCTATCTTGCTTCCGCACTCCGATGGTATTTTGTATCAACTGTTGTAATATTGTAATTGTAACACCTCCGGTGTTTAATATGTAATTAACCTGACATGTCATCATCTTTAGTCATTAATCATTCTTGTCATGCATTTATGTTTGCCTAAAAACTTGTTCTGCATTTATCTTTTCTGAGGTGGCTTGTGCATTGAATCTCTTTTTCGAAAAACCCTAAAGGCCCAAATCTTCCTTGAGGGCAAAATGGTAATTTAACCTCTGTGTCTAGCTCTGTGTAAATCTTGTTCAGTTTTGTGTCTTGATGTTTTGTTGTGTTGATCAAAGTTCAAAAATCAAAAATAGAATTGGAATTTCTTTTGAAAAACCCTAATTTCCAAACTCTAGTTTTACCCCTCTTTTTATAATGCAAAAACCATTCAAAAGTTGGAGTTGGTCCAAAAAGCAAAGTTGTAGATCTGATCAAGAGAAACAACTTTGGTATTTACAAATTTTCAAGTTTCTGTACAAAGTTTGAAGTAATTTCAAATTCATTCAAACTCCAGTTTTTGTCCCCTTTTTAGTTTTAAAAATTATTTCAAAAACTAATGAGTTTCAGAAAAGTGTATAATAGCAAAGTTATAGGTTTTGACAAAAGGAACAACTTGCATGTTTACAGATTTTCAACTTTCGATATAAAATCAAAAGTAATTTGAAATTTATTAAAATCCCAAAAGTGTCCCCTTTTCAAATTTCAAATGTGATTCAAAAACTATTTGGATTTTGAAAATGTTCATATTGACAAAGTTGTAGGTCCCAAAGTTTTGAGCAACTTTGGTGTTTTGAGTTTTCCTTGTGCAGTTCATCTTTTGAGAGTTATTTCTAAAATTTCAAAAAAAGGAATAGGTGTCATCTCTGTGTCGATCTGTTGCAAGGGGGCCCCGGCCAATGGCGGCGCAGCGCCGCCCACGAGCCCGGCTGACCCGCGCCCGTGCCGCGCGCAGCCAAGTGCTGGCGCTAGTTTTCCTCTCGGCCCCTACCTACGCCTGCCTTCGCCGTTCACTACCCCTCCCTCTTCCCCTACGGCCGCGGACAGCGGGCAGCTGCCGACCGCCGGCAAGCCGCCCCGCCGCGCGCGCGTTCCCCGCCCGCACCGAGCCGCCCTACCATGTTCCCTACCTCCATTAATGTCGCGCGAGCGCTCTCACCCCTCGTCCGGACCCCTCCCCAGCACCGCCCGCGGTTATAAAAGCCGCCGAGCTCCGCCATTGCCGCCACCACGGCAACCCGAGCCACCAGACCACCCCGGCGCCCGCCGAGCCCTCCACCGCCTTCGCCTTGAGCTGCTCCACCTTCCCGAGCAACCAATTTCACCCCTCCGCCCTCCTCTCGCCGGCGCGGGAGCTTCGTCCCCAACTCCGGCATACGGCCGCGTTTCGGCTAAGCGAGAAATTCACCGCCGTGAGTTTTCCTCTTTTCCCTCCGACCCCTGCCCTTTCTTCCAATCCTCAGCGCGCTCCTAACCGCTCCTCGGCGATCTCTTTTGGTGGACAGACCCGCCAGCATGCCGCTCGCCGCCAGAGAGCTCCGCCGAAGCACCTCCACCGTCGAACTCCCTCCTCCGACCCTTGCACCGCCTCGCCGAGCCTCGCTCCCGACTCACGGTGAGCCCGCGAATCTTTTCCCACCCTCGGCTTTCCCAGCGCGAGCCCCGAGCGGCCGGTCCGCCGTCCGCCTCGCCTGCGATTCGCCCGAGCCTTTCCGTCTCGCCCGAGCCTCCCAGCCAGGCCTCGGACGGACGATTGTTTCCGTCTCGCCCGAGCCTCCCAGCCAGGCCACGGACGAAGCGATCGTTTTCCGTTTCGCCCGAGCCCTGCGAAGGAGGAGCACAGTGCTCTTTTCTTTTTCTGAAAAATGTGAATAGTGTTCTATTTTCTCTTTTTTGTGAGATTTAATCTGTTGTTCCTTAAATTCTGAGAAAATTATGGTATGTTCCTTGCACTGTGTAGTATTTTAGAAAAATAAGAAACTCTACTTTTCTGCAAAAATTAAAAAATGAAAAATCCTTCTTTTAATTAAGAAATGAATGGTTTTAGATTTTTAGAAAATCATGTGTAGCTCCAAAAATGATGAGATAAATTTTTATGTGCTAGCTATGTCATGTTTAGTCTCTGGTGAAATTTTGAGGCCTTTTGGAGCAAGTTGATTTTTGGGTATTTATTTAAATTGTTAAATAGTGCCTTTTGTTAATTAAATGTTTGATTTTTTGTTAAGCACCTTAATGATCTCCAAAATTTATGAAATTTGTTTTGACATCTATTTATACCATAATGAACCTATGAGATTAATTGGGTAAATTTTGGAGCAACTGCATAAAATGACCTTTTTAAATAATTAGGAAAAATAGAAAAAAACAATTAGGATTCATGTTGTATGCCCTGTGAGTGACTTTTGGGATTGTTTGCTGTTCATAGACCCCCACCCATTTGGTCTATGATGTTTGTGATGCCATGCAATGACTTGTGTTTAGGTCGGGTAAATAATACTTAATAAGTTTGATTATTTTTGCTTAGGGATAAAGATAAGTAACTTTATGTCCACACTAAGAAGTTACTTGCGCGTTGGAAAGTGTACTCTAGAATTAGTAGGTTTTGTCCTGCGTTTTGGCAGGCCTTTTGTTCATAAGCATACATCATTGCATACGTATAGTGACCGAAGGAGAAAACATCAAAGTTGAGGCAGCCGCTGACGAACCTACCCCTGAGGCGACCCCGAGCTCCGACGCCTACACTGCCGACCCCGAGCCTGTCCTCTTTTCTCTTCAAGGCAAGCCCCGGTGCATTTTAACCCTACCTCGCTTTTACAAAAGTTTTCTTAAGATGCTTTTGAGTTAAACTACTGTATTAGGTTATAGGAGTTGTGTGATAACCTATTACCTGCATTGTTTACCTCCACCAGAAGATCCACCTGCCCCGTTTTAAAAACTATTTGTAAAATGCTTAGTGATGCTATACAATAGATTTGCAATAAAAATGCCAATTTCAAAAGTGTGATCACTGAGATGAATCATATCAAGGGATTTGGTTATACTTCCCGTTCGATGACTGCTTGTCTAGCTAGCATGTGGTCATTGTCGAGAAGGGGTTGTCCGAGCGTACGGTGCCGTCATGTTGTAGTCCGGGACTCAACAGTTGACACCGGCCGGGACAGGGTTAAAAAACCGACAGAACCTGTACTCTTGGGTTAGAGTCCCGAGGTGCTTCTTGCTGGCGGAAAAATTTAGGGACCATCCGTATGGGGGCCGGCTGGCCAAGACTTGCAACTATTCACATACTTCGGAAAGCTCTGGCTCCGAGGAATCCTTTATTGGACCGACAACCGCGCACTGGGAGTGGAGAGATGGCGGAAGTAGCATGTACCCACGTGGTCGTCGTACCTGGATAGGAGTGGTGTACTGTACTTCCGGGTGGCGTAGGACCGGGCCCAATCTTGGAGGAATCGTGGTAGACGAGTTGACATATGCAAGCTTGGGTGCTACATATGCAGTGTGGATAGGGATCCTCAGCTGAGTATTATTTATCCGGATTAACGTTGCTCCTCGGTTATGGAGACTTGGTCACTGACTGTCAACGGAGAGTGGTTCTCAACTAGGTATGTTTTGAAAAGTAAAATGAATCATGAACAATGAAGGATTGAGAAATACTTGAATCTTTCCAAAAATAAAACAAGGTTTACAAAATGCTTTTCTGCAAAATACTTGATCTTGTTTAAGCCTTACCTTGACTACCTAAGCCTCTCATTCCTGAGTCTTCTCCCTTTTTCTTTAGTCGGGTAAGTCTTGTTGAGTACCTCAGTACTCAGGGTTTGTTAACCCCTGTTGCAGGTTTCTAATAGGTGATGTTGATCATGATCATGTCAGTGGGCTTGACGTGATCTGGTTGTTCTTCTTCTCCAACTTAGGTACTCCGTCTAAGTGTGGCTCTGTAATACTATTCTACTTCCACAACACCAGTTATGTTCATGTAAAAGTAACTTATTCATGTTTTATAAAGGTTATCTATCTTGCTTCCGCACTCCGATGGTATTTTGTATCAACTGTGGTAATGTTGTAATTATTCCAACCTTCGTGATGATGGTCCTATGGTTCGTGGATAATTCGGGGTTCTCTCGGGGACACCCGACAGATCTTTCCTGTGATGTGGTACATGTGCACAGTCATTAGAGCTCTGGGAGACGGTGACGTGTGCGGGTGGGCCACATTACCGGGAGGTTCTGCCACAGTAATTATTCCAACCTTCATGATGATGGTCCTGTGGTTCGTGGATAATTCGAGGTTCTCTCGGGGACACCCGACAGATCTTTCCTGTGATAGGGTACATGTGCACAGTCATTAGAGCTCAGGGAGACGGTGACGTGTGCGGGTGGGCCACATTACCGGGAGGTTCTGCCATAAAATGGTATCGGAGCAGGATTTTCATCAAGGGAAGACTAGTTACAACGTTACTTAACTTCAAAATGGTTTCTAGTCTAAAAGTTTTTTTTGAAAGTAACAAGTTAAAAATGATCCTTCCCTGAGTTTCTTTCTTGCTGGAAGACTTCGTGAAGACTCTACTAGCAACTCAAGCCGAAGACACCGAGATGGTTTCAACTCGTCTATAGAAAGATGAAGAATCAACCTCTCTGTCAAACCAAGACAGAAGAGCTATTCAACACCTGTACCAAGTCCGTGAAGCTAAAGTGTAAAGTATAGCCCTATACCTAACTAACAGGTGGAGACAGAGATCTCCTGTCGATGAGAGGTCGTATAGGACGAGCATATATATCATATCTTGCATAATGATAAAATGTGCTTCTTTTCTAAATTCTAAAAGCAGCTATGATCCCCGATAGCTGATCGTCCCTAGATTCTGCTACCCTTGATACTTTTGTTCCATAAGTTCTGATCCTTGGAAACTTTTGGATATCTTTCATACACTCTACCACATAAAGTCAGAATCAGGGTAAAATCCTTGGTTCTTTCGGAACACACGTGTCATGCCTTGAATTGGCACGTGCTAGTTGATTGATGTCGTGAAAACGACGAATGGTGGTTGAAAGTTACTGAAATTGTGTTCTTTGAAAGGACCATGATCTATGGACCGGATAAAAGCGTGGGAACATAGGGTCATCTATGGACGGCCACCATAGGGCATTACTGCCGGGTGCTCGCTAACATCCAGGCCTATAGTCATGATTCTTTCTAGACCACCGTTAAAGTGCTTTCATTTCTGGACGCCCGAAAAGGGAGTTCAAAACCACTCTCCTTTGTAGCTATAACCAACCCTTGCTTTTGGTTATAAATTCCTTCTTATTAAGATGAGAGATATAGAAGTTGTGCTCTATTATGGTGCCATGATTGGTGACCACGGTGCTGCGTCGGAACCCAGGAATCTCGTGTGTCCGGATCACATTAGTTTCCGCTGGGTGCGCGCAGGTATCGAGGTCTACAGTTATGATCCATTATGGCCCACAGCTGATGTACGCTCTCTCTGGATTCTTGATAATCTTTCTTGCTCCACCCAGATATCTTCTACCCTGCTACTTGCAACCGTGTTCTGATCCCGGTTGTAATCCTGAATCCAACCCAGTTGCCTTGTGAACTCCTTGTGAGTAAACAAGTGTGACACATTTCCTTTTCCATTACTCAACCCCAGACCTTTAAGTGCTTCTTAAATCTCGGGGCGAGATTTCTTTTAGGGGGGAAGGCTGTAACACCTCCGGTGTTTAATATGTAATTAACCTGACGTGTCATCATCTTTAGTCATTAATCATTCTTGTCATGCATTTATGTTTGCCTAAAAACTTGTTTTGCATTTATCTTTTCTGAGGTGGCTTGTGCATTGAATCTCTTTTTCGAAAAACCCTAAAGGCCCAAATCTTCCTATAAGGGCAAAATGGTAATTTCACCTCCGTGTCTAGCCTTGTGTAAATCTTGTTCAGTTGAGTGTCTAGATGCCTTGTTGTGTTGATCAAAAGTTCAAAATCAAAAATAAAATTTAATTTCCTTTTGAAAAACCCCAAATTTCCAAACTCTAGTTTTACCCCTCTTTTTCTAATTCAAAAACTATTCAAAATTTGTTGTTGGTCCTTTTAGCAAAGTTGAAGATCTTGTCAAGAGGAACAACTTTGGTGTTTACAGATTTTCAAGTTTCAATTCAAAATCAGAAGTAATTTCAAATTCTTTCAAACTACAATTTTGTCCCCTTTTCGGTTTTCAAAATTATCTCAAAAACTATTGAGTTTCAGAAAAAGTTTATGTTGACAAAGTTGTAGGTCTCAAAATTTTGAGCAAGTTTGGTGTTTTGAGTTTTCTTTTTGTAGTTCAAATTTTGGGAGTAATTTCAAAAGTTCAGAAAGGGGAAGTTTTGGAATAAATGACGACACTGTGCTCGAGCTTTAAAGCTAGGGGGCCCCGGCCGACGGCAGCGCTGCGTCAGCCACGCCGAGCCCGGCTGACCCGCGTCCGTGTCGCCCGAGGCCAACGCTAAAGCGCTCGACCTCTCCGACCCCTACCTTCGCACAGCGCCGAGCCCGGCTGACCCGCGTCCGTGTCGCCCGACGCCAACGCTAAAGCGCTCGACCTCTCGGCCCCTACCTTCGCGCAGCGCCGAGCCCGGCTGATCCGTGTCCATGTCGCCCGAGGCCAGAGCTAGCGCGCTCGACCTCCCCGAGCCCCTACCTACCACCGCCTCGCCCATCCCCTACCCTACCCTCCTCTTTCCCCTACGGCCGCGGACAGCGCGCAGATGCCAGCCGCCGGCAAGCCGCCGCGCCGCGCGCGAAGCTCCCGCCCACGCCGAGCCGCCCTACCCTGCTCCCTACCTCCTTTAGTGTCGCGCGAATGCTCCTCACCTCTCGCCCGGACCCCCGCACCATCCCGCGGCTATAAGAAGCCGCCGAGCTCCCGCCATTGCCGCCACCACGGCAACCCGAGCCACCGAACCTCCCCAGCGCCCGTCGAGCCCGCCGTTGCCTTCGCCTTGAGCTGCTCCACCTTCCCGAGCAACCAATTTCACCCCTCCGCCCTCCTCTCGCCGGCGCAGGAGCTTCGTCCCCAACTCCGGCATACGGTCGCGTTTCGGCTAAGCGAGAAATTCGCCGTCGTGAGTTTTCCTCTTTTCCCTCCGACCCCTGCCCTCCCTTCCTCACCTCCGCGCGCTCCTAACCGCACCTCGGTGATCCCTTTCGGTGGACAGAGCCGCCGGACGCCGCTCGCCGCCAGAGAGCTCCGCCGAAGCACCTCCACCATCGAACTCCCTCCTCCGACCCTTGCACCGCCTCGCCGAGCCTCGCTCCCGACTCACGGTGAGCTCGCGAATCTTTCCCCACCCTCAGCTTTCCCAGCGCGAGCCCCGAGCGGCCGGTCCGCCGTCCGCCTCGCCTGCGATTCGCCCGAGCCTTCCGTCTCGCCCGAGCCTCCCAGCCAGGCCTCGGACGGACGATTGTTTCCGTCTCACCCGAGCCTCCCAGCCAGGCCTCGGACGGACGATTGTTTCCGTCTCGCCCGAGCCTCCCAGCCAGGCCTCGGACGGACGATTGTTTCTGTCTCGCCCGAGCCTCCTAGTCAGGCCTCGGACGAAGCGATCATTTTCCGTTTCGCCCGAGCCCTGCGAAGAAGGAGCACAGTGCTCTTTTCTTTTTCTGAAAAATGTGAATAGTGTTCTGTTTTCTTTTTTTTTGTTAGAATTAATCTGTTGTTCCATAAATTCTGAGAAAATTATGGTATGTTCCTTGCACTGTGTAGTATTTTAGAAAAATAAGAAACTCTACTTTTCTGCAAAAATTGAAAAATGAAAAATCCTTCTTTTAATTAAGAAATGGTTGGTTTTAGATTTTTAGAAAATCATGTGTAGCTCCCAAAATCATGAGATAAATTTTTATGTGCTAGTTATGTCATGTTTAGTCTCTGGTGAAATTTTGAGGCCTTTTGGAGCAAGTTGATTTTTGGGTATTTATTTAAATTGTTAAATAGTACCTTTTGTTAATTAAATGTTTGATTTTTGTTAAGCACCTTAATGATCTCCAAAAATTATGAAATTTGTTTTGACATCTATTTATACCATAATGAACCAATGAGATTAATTGGGTAAATTTTGGAGCAACTGCATAAAATGACCTTTTTAAATAATTAGGAAAAATAGAAAAAGCAATTAGGATTCATGTTGTATGCCCTGTGAGTGACTTTTGGGATTGTTTGCTGTTCATAGACCCCCACCCATTTGGTCTATGATGTTTGTGATGCCATGCATGATTTGTGTTTAGGTCGGATAACTGATGCTTAATAGGTTTGATTATTTTTGCTTAGAGATAAAGATAAGTAACTTTATGTCCACACTAAGAAGTTACTTGCGCGTTGGAAAGTGTACTCTAGAATCAGTAGGTTTTGTCCTATGCTGTTTTGTTCATGTCAGCATCCTCATAAGCATACATCATTGCATACGTATAGTGACCGAAGGAGAGAACGTCAAAGTTGAGGCAGCCGCTGACGAACCTACCCCTGAGGCGACCCCGATCTCCGACACCTGCACTGCCGACCCCGAGCCTGTCCTCTTTGCTCTTCAAGGCAAGCCCCGGTGCATTTTAACCCTACCTCGCTTTTTACAAAAGTTTTATTAAAATGCTTTTGAGTTAAACTACTGCATTAGGTTATAGGAGTTGTGTGATAACCTATTACCTGCATTGTTTACCTCCACCAGAAGATCCACCTGCCCTGTTTTTAAAAAAACTATTTGCAAAGTGCTTAGTGATGCTATACAATAGATTTGCAATAAAAATGCCAATTTTAAAAGTGTGATCACTGAGATGAATCATATCAAGGGATTTGGTTATACTTCCCGTTCGATGACTGCTTGCCTAGCTAGCATGTGGTCATTGTCGAGAAGGGGTTGTCCGAGCGTACGGTGCCGTCATGTTGTAGTCCGGGACTCAACAGTTGACACCGGCCGGGACAAGGTTGAAAAACCGACAGAACCTGTACTCTTGGGTTAGAGTCCCGAGGTGCTTGTTGCTGGCGGAAAAATTTAGGGACCATCCGTATGGGGGCCGGCTGGCCAAGACTTGCAACTATTCACATACTTCGGAAAGCTCTGGCTCCGAGGAATCCTTTATTGGACTGACAACCGCGCACTGAGAGTGGAGAGATGGCGGAAGTAGCATGTACCCACGTGGTCGTCGTACCTGGATAGGAGTGGTGTACTATACTTCCGGGTGGCGTAGGACCGGGCCCAATCTTGGAGGAATCGTGGTAGACGAGTTGGCATATGCAAGCTTGGGTGCTACATATGCAGTGTGGATAGGGATCCTCAGCTGAGTATTATTTATCCGGATTAACGTTGCTCCTCGGTTATGGAGACTTGGTCACTGACTGTCAACGGAGAGTGGTTCTCAACTAGGTATGTTTTGAAAAGTAAAATGAATCATGAACAATGAAGGATTGAGAAATACTTGAATCTTTCCAAAAATAAAACAAGGTTTACAAAATGCTTTTCTGCAAAATACTTGATCTTGCTTAAGCCTTACCTTGACTACCTAAGCCTCTCATTCCTGAGTCTTCTCCCTTTTTCTTTAGTCGGGTAAGTCTTGTTGAGTACCCCAGTACTCAGGGTTTGTTAACCCTTGTTGCAGGTTTCTAATAGGTGATGTTGATCATGATCATGTCAGTGGGCTTAACGTGATCTGGTTGTTCTTCTTCTCCAACTTAGGTACTCCGCCTAAGTGTGGCTCTGTAATACTATTCTACTTCCACAACACCAGTTATGTTCATGTAAAAGTAACTTATTCATGTTTTATAAAGGTTATCTATCTTGCTTCCGCACTCCGATGGTATTTTGTATCAACTGTTGTAATGTTGTAATTATTCCAACCTTCATGATGATGGTCCTGTGGTTCGTGGATAATTCGGGGTTCTCTCGGGGACACCCGACAGATCTTTCCTGTGATGTGGTACATGTGCACAGTCATTAGAGCTTAGGGAGACGGTGACGTGTGCGGGTGGGCCACATTACCGGGAGGTTCTGCCACAAAAGGCTACTTATTTTTTTTCGTGATCAGACTATTCACTTGTGTTTCATTAAGAGAAGTAAAGTTCGGAAACAAAGCATTGTACCATGATGGCGAGCAACCACCAAATAAACGCTAACACGCAACACTCCATAAAGCATTGGACAAAGAGGCTATTTACCAAGTCCGTTTTCTCCATTTTCATCCCTAGCTCCGCGCATACAAGGAAGCTTGATCCGATGTAGAGCTAAAGTGAAAAAAAAGACTGCTCTACCAATAAAACAAAGCTATACCAAACGGATCTTTGATCTATATAGTTTAACTCCAATCTCCTGTTCTAGCTGCAGCCACGTGCGCCGTTGCCAGCGCCTTTCTGCTGCATCTACCATGCATGGTATATCCTCATACAACGAACCACCAAAACCGGCCTGTTTGGAATGAGGAATAAAAAATGCAGGAATAGGAAAAAACACAGAACAAGAAAATACAGGATTTGAATGAATGGCTAAAACAGAGGATTGGAAAAATACAAGAATTCTACAGTAGTTGGTGTTTGGAACACAGGAATTGAAATATCTTTGGGAATTTAAGAGCTGAAATAATCGAGGCGCTTAAGCTAATACATAGTTTTCTTTTACAAAGTAAGGCCCTGTTTGGATACAAAGTATTTTTAAAGTATTCAAGAAATACTATGGTTTTACAAAATACTTTGGTTTTTAAAAGCTACTAGGTGTTTGGATGCAACAAATCTTGTAGTCTCTAAAACCATGGTTTTGTCAAAATTGTTGTCTTTTTGGAGTTTTAAAAACTCCACACATGACCTCTTTTTTCTAAAACACGGTTTTGTGTTTGTTTGGTTTATAAAACTACAGTTTTACGATACTACAGTTTTTAAAAACCGCATCATCCAAACAGGCCCTAAAGTACGTGTCAACGAGGTCCAAATGGAGTGGACCCATATATGCTAGTTATTTTATTGTGATCTGTTGTTTTTTTCTAATTTTTTAATGCCTCCTTAGTGTAATGAGTGAAGTCGTGGCTCAGGCTAACGAGGTTCCTCCATCGCTATTAGCAAGTGACCAGTCCATCTTTCAGGCGTAGTAAAATTTCCAAGGGATTCAAGTGGATGTTTCGTTTCCTTCATTTTGCATAGGAAATGAAAACTTTCCGGAGAAAAGGAACGGCTGCTTCCTGCAATCCAAACACAGGGTGACGTAAGCAAAATGAAGGAATCTTGTTCCTTTGAAATTCCTATGAAAAAACTCCAATCCAAACAGGCGAGTCGTGACAAAACTCCAGGTAACATTCTGATCGAAGCAAGCGTCTCACCTTGTATCATTCTATTAGTAATATAATATTATTTTGTTCTCGGTCAAACCTCTCAAATTTTGACTATGTTTATACAAAACATATTAACATGTAGTAAAATATCTTTAAATTCACTACCAAGATAATTTTTTGGCAGAAATACATTAACATGTAGTACAATATCTTTAAATGCAGTACCAAAATATGTTTTTGGCATATCTAATGAGCATATTGAATGTTGTAGACGTTTGTATCTTTATCTATAAATATACTTAATAAAACTAACAAGTGTGTGTTTGACACGAGTCCTACTTCAACATCTCCACTGGACCTGAGCATTTTGAGCCTGGCTCGTGGGCCTGAGCCCGGCTCGTGGGCCTGGCCCGGGCCCGTCCACGAACCTTACTGGACAGGGCCTAGGCAGAGATCTTGCTACCCAGAAATTTTTTTCTCAACCCGAACTTAGCCTGAAATGTTTATTTTAACTATTTTACACTATAAATTGTGCGGCGGCCCGTCCAGGCCCGACCCCAACCTGAAAATAGCAAGCCTCACCCAGTGGACGGTAATGAACGAGATTTTTTCGGCCCAACGTAACCAGTTTTTTTCGGTCCAGCCAGGACCAGGCCCGACACGCAAAATGCTCAAGTCTAATCTTCACCACTTGAGCCGGAGCCAGAACAAAAGTCTTAAAAGTAGCTTTCACTCGAGGTATAAAAATGGTTCTAGCTCCTCATATTAATTAATTAATCATATCCTGACTAGTGTATCAGTAGTCTATCTCTGATCTCCTGTAGAGCTACAGTAAAAAAATACTGCTTCAGCATTGAAGCAAAGCTATACCAAACATATCTATATATAATCTATCTCCAATCTCCAATTTTAGCTGCATGGTGTATCCCCAACAGACGCACCCTCATTATTCTGCTGATCCAGGCAACCTGCTCGCTCCCTTTTCCTTCTCACATATACTCCCTTTATCTCAAAAATGAGTTTATTTTAGCAATAAATCTAGACAACCACTTGTTAAATTCTATTATTTAAACCAGAGACGAAACCAGGGAGACGAGCAGGGGAGTAAAAATCATTTTTAGGTATAAAAAATTGATTATATAGATAAAAAAAGTATATAACTTCACTATTTTTTATAATAATACTATATTTTTATTATGAATATTAAATGTATATGTAAACATATTAAAAATCTATTGAAATACATATATTTATCACAAGGTGAAATTGTAGTGTTGGCTCCTTTTAATCAAAAGTTCCGGTTCCTGTCTCTGATTTAAACGACATCCTTTTTGATGGAGGGAGTACAACAACCAACCCCTTCAGCTGTGACAAAGTTTTAGGCAAGTTCAACTTTGAACAAAACTAAATGTGTGTTTGGCACGGCTCCTACTCCAACCAGTCCACCACTTGAGCCGGAGCCGAATCCAGAGCCCGAGCAGAGAAGGCTCAAAAGTAGCTTCTACTTCATATATAAAAATGGCTCCAGCTCCTCGTATCTACGCGTGCCTATGCTAGTATATCTGTAGTCAGTAGTCTATCTTTAATCTCCTGTTCCAGCTACAGCCGACATCTTCTGCCTCTAGCTATACAGCCCCTTCTTGCACGCGTCCTCGTTAATTTCCCTGCATCCATATAACCACCAAACCCTGCAGCCATGGAATCACTCACTCCATGTCTAGTAGACTCTAGATCACTCCTACAGTTCTACATACTGATCCAGCAAGTAACAACTGCTCGCTTTGCAAATAACCATGGCGTCGTCGTCTCTCACTGGACTTCTCCTGCTGCTCGCCATGTTCTCTGACGCCGTTGTCCTCGGGCTCACCATGCCTATGGCTATGGAGTACGAGTACCACAGTTATGTGGCAACCCGTCTCTCACCTCACGCATACACCGCGCTAGCTGCCAACGACTATGGCGGTGCCGACAGAAAAGAGGATGTAGTCACGGTGTCGACCGCGGCGGCTCTGCATGTCCGCCTGCTCCACCGCGACTCATTCTCTGTGAACGCCACCGCAGCCGAGCTCCTCACGGGCCGTCTGCAGCGGGATGAGCGTAGGGCAGCCTGGATCATCTCAAAGACAGCGGCGGCGGCGGCCGGGGCCAACGCCACGCGGGTCGTCAGACTCTCTGGCGGCGGCGGCAGGTTTGTGGCGCGGGTGGTGTCCGGCGCGCCGACGAGTGGTGAGTACATCGCCAAGATCACGGTCGGCACGCCGGGCGTCGAGGCGCTGCTGGCGCCGGACACGGGCAGCGACCTCACGTGGCTGCAGTGCGAGCCTTGCCAACGGTGCTACCCTCAGTCAGGCCCCGTGTATGACCCGCGGCGCTCGACATCTCTTCAGGACATCAGGTACAACGCGTCAGCGTGCAAGGCGCTGGGGCGGCGGTCCGGCGGCGGTGCCCCGCCGCGCAGGACGTGCAGGTACACGACGGCTTACGGGGACGGCTCCACGACATCGGGTGACCTCGTCTCGGAGACGCTGACCTTCGCGGTCGCCGCCAGGCTACCGCGCCTGTCAATCGGGTGCGGCCACGACAACCGAGGCCGGTTCCAGGCGCCGGCGGCCGGGATCCTGGGCCTCGGCCGTGGCCGCATGTCGTTCCCGAACCAGATCGCCGGCCTCGGCTACAGCCGCAGCTTCTCCTACTGCCTCGTCGACTTCCTCACTAGTCCGGGCTCCCTCGCCTCCACCCTCACCTTCGGCGCCGGCGCCGCGGACACCTCCCCGGCGGCGTCCTTCACCCCGACGGTCCGCAACCTGAACATGGACACGTTCTACTACGTGCGGCTCATCGGCATCAGCGTGGGTGGCATGCGCGTGCCGGGAGTCTCGGAGCGCGACCTCCAGCTCGACCCGCACACAGGCCGCGGCGGCGTCATCCTGGACTCCGGCACCACCGTGACGCGGCTCGCCCGCCCCGCGTACACAGCCTTCCGCGTACGCCTTCCGTGCTGCGGCCACGGACCTTGGCCGGGTCTTCGCCGGCGGGCCCTCCAGGTTCTTTGATACGTGCTACTCTGTGGGCGGCCGACGAGTGAAGGTGCCTACCGTGTCGATGCACTTCGCCGGCGGCGTGGACCTGAGGCTCTCGCCCAAGAACTACCTCGTCCCAGTCGACTCCATTGGCACCGTTTGCTTCGCCTTCACCGGCACTACCGGTGACCGTAGTGTTTCCATCATCGGCAACCTCCAGCAGCAGGGGTTCCGCATCGTGTACGACATCGATGGCCAGCGTGTTGGGTTCGCGCCCAATAGCTGTTGATTATCACTATTCTCACTTATGAGAGAGCATGGTACCGTCTCAAACAAAAAGAATACCAATGGAACAAACTATACCCTTATACAGTATCTTTTTTATGGGTTGAACATGCCCTAATAGGTTATTGGGGGAGACGAGGATAGAGGTTTCCAAAAAAAAAAACATGTAGAGATAAATGCATAGCAAATACAGTATCTAGAGAAAAGCTCAAAGCCTAGCCCTACGTGGCTACGTATAACTCTATAACGAAATAGCTCTGATAGATATCTGGCAGACTGCCACAGATGTATAACTAAAGGTCTGATCATAACATTGATTTGCCGGCAGTGACAGCGGCTTGCCCTGTGCGCCTTCCGGTCCTCCGTGCGGCAACCTGGCCCGTCTTTGCTCCAGGAGGAGCGTCCCGACGGACGGTGGATGCGTGGCCAATGTGCTGGTGGTTGCCTCCTCCGTGGGGATGGTCCACTGGGTTCATGGCCACGCCGCGCACCCTGGGCCAGCAGTTCCTCTTCACTCGGAACTTGTGGTAGGCGTTGCCGGCCTTGAGCAACGGCTTCTCCGTCCTGCCGCCGCCGGCGACCTGCCCGACCATCGCGCGGCAGTTGCTCTGCAGCAACTTCTTGGCGCCAGACGGGAGCTTCACCCTGCATTGCATGGCATGCTTCAAGCAACAGAGAACAATACAATGATCTACTGCTATTCACCCATATTATCAATCTGAAAATATATAATACCTGGTGGTTCCGTTATCCGTGTTGTGGCCGATGACGATGGCGTAGTCGCCGGAGCAGCGCGCGAGGGCGCCGCGGTCGCCGACGCGGCTCTCGACGTTGCAGACGACGGTCCCCTCGGGGAGGGTGCCGACGGGGAGGACGTTGCCGATGGAGAGGTTGGCGCGGCGGCCGCAGTAGATGAGCTGTCCTGTGTACATGCCCTCGGCGGCGAGGAACAGCTCCTTCTGCTGCCTGTAGCGGAACGGGTGGCGGAAGGTGACGCGGGCGAGCGGCGCGCCGCGCCCCGGGTCGTGCACGATGTCGGTGACCACGCCCTTGAGGTACCCGCTGCGCTCGCCGACGTCCAGGGCGCGGAAGCGGGCGGGGCCCTTGCGGTGGTGGGTGTGCGACTTGAACACCGATCCCGCCGCGCCCTTGCGCTGCGCGCGGATGACACGGCCCATGGTGGTCGGGACGGGGTGGCGGCGGCGGCGGTTTTGCTTGCTGGATTGTTTTCGGTAGACGAGACAACCGGGGGGGTTTGCCGTACGATTTTATAGTGGGGGTTTGCGTAGGGGCTACCCTGCGCTTTGACGGCGGCGGGCGCATGGGCCGTGTGAGCTGTACGATCCAATTTGATAGGCCCACGCGCCCGCCCATTTATTTTCCCTTTCTTTTTGTATATATATATATATATGTGTGTTTTCTACTCTACATATTTGGAAACGTAAAGTATAGTAATCGGAAACTACATTAGTGGGCCAGCGGCGGGTGACTAGGTTTTGCCGACCGATCGGCGCATAGCAATGCCTCTAAATCTTTGGCCCAGCAAGCCCATCTACAATTTGCCCCGCATCGTCTCCGCTTCATCAGCGTGTCTAGTAGAGCCCGAAATTTGTCGACTCACAGCCCAAACTGTCTCGTGTTTTGGTGTGACGCAACCGTTTTAAGCGATTTTGTCGAGAGACGGTGACCTTTGTTGTCTCCGTTTTTTTAGCTAAGGCCCTAGTTGTCACCGAAAGAAACTTTTCATCGACATCAAATGTTTGAACAGATGCACGAAGTATTAAATATAGACTAAAAAATAATTGATTATATAAATTACGACAACTCGATAACTTTGCAAAACAATTTTTGAGTCTAATTAGTTTATTATTTGACAATATTGTGCTACAGTCAGGATGTGCTAATAACAAATTAATTAGTCTTAATAAATTTGTCTCATTGTTTCCAAATGAAATATGTAATTTGTTTTTTATTAATCTATTTTTAATAGACTAAATTAGTGTCACAACATCTGATGTGACATAAAAAAAAACTTTTTATCCTCCAACTAAACACTGGGTGCGTTTGGTTGGCTGCACCACCCCTCGGCCAGGCTCCACAGATGCGAGAACAGACGTTTGTTTGGTTCGCGTATCTGTCTAGCCAGGCTCTGCTCGTGCAAGATTCCTCCCACAGCCTGGCTCTGGAGGAACGCAGAAATCGGTCGTTTCTGCCGAGCCAGGCTCGCGTGGTGCAGGTAATTAGTCATCTAATGACGTTATTAATATATTATTAGCATATATTAAATGATATTAATATATTTCGAACTATATTAAAGAGAAATAAGGTAAACTAAGTGTTATACAATAATAGTTGTCCGTAATAAATGTTATGATGATGATTATTTATATATTTTTATCTCATGCAACTCGTTCTCATACGAGCAACCAAACAGCTTCTCAGCTCAACCTGTCTCGTGCATACA
Source organism: Coix lacryma-jobi var. lacryma-jobi (assembly GCA_009763385.1). Taxonomy (NCBI): domain Eukaryota; kingdom Viridiplantae; phylum Streptophyta; class Magnoliopsida; order Poales; family Poaceae; genus Coix; species Coix lacryma-jobi. Next base: position 4,545,699 of record CM019826.1, read on the forward strand.
GATAACCAAACACCACGTTCTTGTATGTATTGGGTCTGGCTATCCAGAACCAGGCTCCTTCTATGCGAGCCAGGCTAAGCTCATCCGCGAACCAAACAGGCCATAATACTTGGTAGCTCCATCAAATGGAAGTGAATAGGCGCTACCATCAAATGGTAAACCAGATAGTCCGGTGATGTGCCCAAGTAGTCACCGAATTTAGCGCTATGTGTATTTAGCTAGGGTTTGCTAAAGAGATAACACCGGAGTCATCCGGGTCCTGTTTGGTTAGGCGCCCCAAAACCAAAAGGTCGACCAAAGGGGATGTTGTTGGAGGTGGCTTTTGTAAAGCAGGAGCTTTTTTGTAGTATATTTTTGAAAGTTGCTTTGACTCTGTTTTTAGCTTTTGGTTTTCAGCTTTTCAAAATAGGTAAAATAAAAATATTTTCATAATTATTTAAAAAAATAAAACTAGAAGATATACTTTATACTTGTTTAGCCAAATAACTTTTAGCTTTTTCACAGCTCATAGCCCACAGTAGCTTTTCCACAGCTCATAGTCACAACAGCTTTTTCCCACAGCCACAGCTCAAGCAAATAGGGCCTAAGCGTTACAGCGGTCGAGGCTAGGGTGTTCTATGCAAAGAGGAATTTGTGTGTCACTGGATGAGTCTTTTGATATGGAGCGCGTAATCCAGTGGTCAACCGAGGCTCTGTTTGGCAGATTTTAAAGTGGCTTCGGCTGATTTCTACGACTCATTGTTATGAGAGAAAAAACATGTGATTTGGTTTAAAGTCGACTTCTAGCTCAAGCGAACACTGTTCTACGTCATCGAGAGAGGTTCCAAAAGAGGGTAATTGGACCAAATGTTTTTTTATCCATCCTACTAAAAAAACAAGATCCAAGCTATTGGGAATGCTCTGAAATGGGCGGAAACAACAGCTTAACAAACTATTTTTGCCTCTAGCCGCTGCGGAACCAGTAACCCAGCAGCACCCAGTGACGTACGTGGCCAGCAAAGCCGGCGGGGCGCCGGCCGCTCCGTGCCTCCGTCCGAGCCTCCGAGGCGCCCAGCAAAAGGCGCAGTTTGCCCACAGCCGCGGCGGGTGGCGCCGTGTGCAAGCCCGAAATCGAGGCTAGAATGCCAGATCCGCAGATCGCACCGGGTTGGGGCGCCGCATGCTTGACTTCCTCGCACCCATACACACACGACTCCACGAGATGCGCACGGCACACGGGCTCTCTCAACGCCGGCGCCCCGCGCGCGTGCCGGTGCCGGCCTGCCGGTGGCAGGGGCAGGATCGCGCGCATGCGCCGCACGTAACCGACCACGTGCAGCACAGCTGCGTACCACTTCTGGCCCGGCCGTCGTCGCGCGTGCGCGCCGCGTCTCCGGCCACGCGCGCCTGCGCACGGCACATGGCACGGGGGACGGGCTTCTACTTGTACTCCTGCTTCGCGCGCGAGGTGTGTAGTGTAGGTGCAGCACTGGACCACCACCACTCGGCGCCGCGCCGTAGACGCGGTACCGTACCGTACCGTCCATCTACACTGCACTACTCCTGCACGCCCTCCCGCCCGCCCGCGCCGGTGAGGTGACCACTGCGCCGAGAAGTCCACTCTCCGTCTCTCCTCTTCCACGCGGCGGCGGCGCAGATCGAGTTGCTGCTGGCCGGCCGGCCGATCGAGAGGTCCACCCCACAACCCACACCTCCGCCATGCGGAGTCAGCTGCGCGCGAGGTGTAGTGTAGGTGTAGCGCTGGACCACCACTCGGCGCCGTACCGTCCGTCTACACTGCACACGCATGCAGCAGGCCTCCGGCCGCCGGTGAGGTGACCACGCACGGCACGGCCACGTACTTGTGTGTGCGGCTAAACGCCGAGAAGTCCACTCTCCTATTCCACGCGGCGGCGGCGCAGAGTTGCTGCCGGCCGGCCGATCGAGACCCCACAAGTACGTCCACAACCCACACCTCGATCCGCCATGCGGAGCTATCGTTCGTATTCATACCGTGCCTACCTAATTCGTGTGTGGCTCACTGCGGTGCGGGCGTTGCCACCTGCCAGAGTACACGTTCCATGCACGTTTTACTCCAGTTTTCAGCTTGGGCGCTTCGCTTCGGGCATGTTTGGTTCTCTCCCACTAAAATTTAGTGACTAAACTTTAGTCAGGGCCTGTTTGGTTCCCTCCTACTAAAATTTAGTGACTAAACTTTAGTCACTTTTAGTAGCTAAGTTGCCGAACACCCCCTACTAAAAGAGACTAAAAAGTCATTTTAGTTCCTTTTAGTCCCTTTTAGTAAGGGTGATGCTACTAAAAGTGACTAAAGTTTAGTCACTAAATTTTAGTAGGAGGGAACCAAACAGGGTTTAGTAGGTAAATTGCCAAACACCCCCACTAAAAGGGACTAAAAAGTCATTTTAGTTCTTTTTAGTCCCTTTTAGTAGAAGTGTTGCTACTAAAAGTGACTAAAGTTGAGTCACTGAACTTTAGTGGGAGAAACCAAACAGACCCTTCGTTTCGCTTCGTCGACTACCAATTCGAGGTCATTTTAGTTCCTTTTAGTCCCTTTTAGTAGGAGTGTTGCTACTAAAAGTAACTAAAGTTTAGTCACTGAACTTTAGTGGGAGGAACCAAACAGACCCTTCGTTTCGCTTCGTCGACTACCAATTCGAGGTAGGTGAGAGGTGGTTTGTTCTTTCGGGTTACTTTTTCAGTTTGGTCATGCATGGGCACGGAACGAAAGTGCGCTCCCCAGTTGCCGCTAGCTACATGGCTTGAGTTTAAAGCGGTTGTGACTGGTTTATATGGCTAATTTGTTGTGAAGGAAAAATATTGTTCTATGAATGATTTGTACAAATAATTGAAGCCTCTGAGCACACATCACCACACACAGGCCTGCAACATACTGGCATGGTCTAAGAACGTGAAGGATGCTTGGGAACCCATGGGCAGAAAGCAACAACTGCCATGCTTAAAAAATGATTACTGCTCATCCCTCATATCACAATTCACAAGTCACAAGTACATAATTGCATTTTAGAGACAACTCGCTTGACTAGAAATATACTCAGAGGGTGTTTAGTTGAGACTTGAACTTTTTTGGTGTCACATGGAATATTGCAGCACTAATTTAGTCTATTTAAAAAATTACATATTCCATCTAAAAACCATAAGACAAATTTATTGACACTAAATAATCCATCATTAGTACATATTTACTATAGCATAATAATCATAAACTAATTAGATTTTAAAAGTCATCTCGCAAAGTTATCGTAATATATATAGTTAGTTATTTTTTAGTTTATATTTAATACTTTATGCATGTGTTCAAACATTTGATATGATAATTGAAAAGTTTTAGGTGGGAACTAAAAAGGACCTATGACTCCATGTTCATATACATAGTGAGATCGTCTAGAAAAGTTAAGATAACATATATAATTTAAAATGGAGGGAATAGCAATATATAATTTGAAATCGAGGGAGTCGCAAAAAGGTTTCTGGTGTCCGACGACGAGTCATTTCATTTTTGCCCAACAAAAGAAAAGAACAACTATTCTTGGTGCGTTGAAAAAGAGCCTGGGCCGAGCTGAGCTACGCGCATGGATGGATGGATGGACCTTTTTTTTTTTGACAAGAATGGATGGACCTTTGTTGATAATTGAAGGAACCGGTATATATTCTTCAACAGCATGGGTCAGGTACAAATTGCACAAGCCAACAAGACCGCCGACAGTGGTCCCCGGCAGATGGGGGGGGCTTGCTGATTGCTGAAGCCTGAAGCCAGGCAGGGGCAGGCAACAAGAAGCATCGCATCGCATGGCATTGGCATCACATCACCCAACCCAACCCAAACACCATGATCCGACACCAACTACACTCGCGGCATCCATCCATCCATCACATCACATCACATTCACCTCACCGCACTCGTCGCTTCCTCCGGGCTCCTCCTCCGGCCGCCGGCCCCCCCTCCCTCCCCAATCATCCATCCCACGCGCGCCACACGCAACGCAACGCGACGACGCCGTTGCTGTTGCCGTTGTCTCTGAACTTGTGAATCGATGCGCCAGCGGCCCAGCAGGCAGCAGCAGACCAAGTAGTGCTTGCCGAGAAACAGATAGGCGGAAAAGCGCAGTAGTAGTAGGCCTTGCGTGTTTGGTTCTAGGCCACCGTTTGCCACACCGCCGCTGCGGCCGCCACAGTCTGTGGCGATGAAAATGTCCGCCACACTCTTGTGGCGAGATTTCCATCTTCTTTTCTACCGCGGCTTCCTGTGGCGGGTTTCATTTAATGCTGAACCAAACACCCATACTAATTTCTGTGGCAGGTTAGAACGAGGCGTGGCGAGCTGTGCTGCTTATGAACCAAACAGCTCCTGGCGAGGAGAGGATACACCCTACGCCTGCCTACGCTACAGGGATATAGCTAGGCGCCAGAGAGGGGAAAAAAAAGAACGGCGCCAACTCGGGGTCGGGGCAGGAGGCATCACGCTGGACTGGTACAAAAGAAAGGGGCCAGGCGGCACTTGTTCTGCCACAGATAGCTGCAGCTCCCTCGGTCTCTTGCTTCAGCTGGTGGCTAGCCGTTCTTCTCAGGGCCTCCTCATCAGGGTTCTAGACTTCTTCTTCGGCTACCTCAGGTCACTCACTGGTCACTTCACCTGAGGTGAGTTCCTTGCCCTTGCTCCTCGTTCTGCTGAATTCTCTTGCTGATGTACGATTCAGTCTGGGGGTTTCATTCAGGGCCTATGAACTAGCTAGAGAGGCAGAGGCTACCCTTGTCTGAAACCTGAATGAATGAATCGATCTGCTGAATGATCAGTCTCGATTATTGTATTGGGCGCGTTTGAAGTGACTTTGTTCTGATCTCTCTCTCTCTCTCTCTCTCTCTCTCTCTCAGTCTCGATCTGCAGAGGATACACTCGTAGCTTGATGAGCACCTACTTCAGCGTCGTTTCTCTCTCTCTCTCTCTCTCTCTCTCTCTCTCCAAGTATAAGGTTGCGTTGTAGAACACAACAGCTCCAGAGGGTTTAGTCGTCTCCTCGCCGAATAGGATGAGTTGCCGGCTCCATTTCCCTTTGCCCAGAATGCCTTTGACGTGAGCTGTTTTGGCGACCCGGAGTCATGTCTTTTCCGGCTTTTTTTTTTCATCCCGGCTTTCGTTCGCTTTGACCTTGCATATACTCCACGTTTGGTTTCACTACTTTCTTTCTCCGTCCGAAGTTGAGTGTGAAACCAACTTTTTCCTCAGTCGGTAGTTGCTTACTTGTATTCCTCCCAACTATTCGTCAGAATGTTATCATGTAGCTAGGCCTTGTCTTCAAAAATGTTATCATGTACGCCGTAGGGTTTTCAGTGCTGTCGTCGAAGCCTTGATAATTGCTGGCTCTGGCTTCTGATCCTTGCTGAATTAAAGCTTTGTTTTTCTATTGCCTCTCTCCTAGCTAGATCAGGTCCCCATGGAGGAAAGCTCCGGAGAGAGAGCTCCTTCCACTCCGCAGCTGCTAAACCTCATCCGAGATGAGAGAGAATGGAAGGTGATCAGAGAGGTGGGAGATGGAGGCCGGGGCTCATCAACAACCACGAGCCCGCCTGATGCCGAGGAGGACGACTCCAAGCTTGAGCTCAAACTCGGCCTCCCTGGCGCCCAAGACGACGAGGGAACAGCGCGGCCAGGAGAGAAGACGGAGCAGCAGCGGGAGAGCTGCACGGCACTCTCCCTTGGCTCAGTTGCTTGCTGCTTCCCATCACATTCCAAGTTCGCCGCCAGCACCACCACCGGGGCAAAGAGAGGGTTCTTGGCAACCGTTGGTGCCAAAGCAGAAGGTAGTGCAAAGGAAATTAAAAATCTATGTAGCTGGAAAGTGGAAGCCTGTTTACTAATTTCTGACATCTTTTTTCTGTGTTGGTTTTGTAAGGTTGTAATAACCAGAGGCAGGAGGACAGGGAAGGGTGTGGGAATGAGTTATTAACATTGGGAGGTGAAAACATGGCAGGTGAGAGGAAGAAAGGGTGCTGTCCCCCATCGTCGTCGCATGACTCGGCTGCTGGGCCGCCTGTGCACAGCAACAGCAGCAACCCCCACCTGACGAGGTGAGGACTGAGGACAGGCTTGTTTTACTTGCTTTCCCGTCTTTTTGTGTACTCCCCAGTCCCAGCTGGGGGAGCTATGCTTGTTTGTTTGTTTTTTGTCATCGCATATGCGTGATCTTGGGAAAGGATTACATACTCTAATGTTCCAGTCTACTTCGTTTTGACTTTTTCATCCTGGCTCTCATCAGAATCAAATCTGATAAGCAAGCGAGCTTAGATTAGACAATAAAATAGTTATGAAGCTTCCAGTTTCAAGCAGTAATAACCTAGCTTGGTCATGCAAATTCACTAATCTGCTATAATAGAAAATTGCCTGTCAATCAACACTATGGTTATTTTCTATGACACAGATTAGTTTTTGTCCTAAACTTTTTCTTTGATAGTTCTGACTATCCTTTTCGGCCAGTGAACTGATTTACATTCAAATCCATACGTCCTACTGACAAAATAAAAAACTGTAGGAGGTGGGAGTCTGTTGCAACATTCTCAATTTAACGTCACATCACTTGAGATGCTTATACACATTTCGGATTTTAGTTGGTTAACACAACATTGATTTGATTTCCTTATACAAACTTTAAAAAAAGGACTGCGAACTTACTCAACTCGCTCAAATTCAATGCAGAGGCGCTGTTCTTCCGGTGGTTGGTTGGCCTCCAGTACGGTCCTTCAGGAGAAACCTCACAAATGCCAGCTCATCTAAGCAATCCCCTGAGCAACAAAACGATGAAGCTTGTGACAAGGCGAGGCAAACTTGCAAGAGAAGCCCACTAATCAAAATAAACATGGACGGCATCCCCATTGGAAGGAAAATAAACCTCTCAACACACGACAACTATCAGAAGCTGTCATCTGCAGTCGAAGATTTGTTTTGTGGCTTTCTTGAAGGTACAAGTCATAGATAGAAAAGAAGTACTTTGGTCATTTTTATATAATCAAATACTTTGTGCATATGTATAGCGCCAATTGGACCGTTTTTTTTTCCCTCTAAAGATTATGAATTTGGTTGTTCAGCTGCCCAAAAGGATTTAGCCTGTTCTGAAATTGGAGAGCAAGTAGCAGAAGATAAAATATTTTCGGGGTTGTTGGATGGAACTGGTGAATACACTTTAATTTGTGAAGACAGTGAAGGAGGCAGGACACTAGTTGGGGACCTACCATGGAAGTAAGCCTTCCCTGCTCCTTTATCTGTCTTTGTAAATGAGAATTCACACACCTAGTAGATTTCATAACTTTCTTAAACTATATCCTTTAGTTACAATCATTTTTCTTGCTTATGGTGCGTTCTTAGATTTTCCCATTTTATCAAAATTTGAGAATACCAATTAAAAAACGGTTGTCCTATCTAAATTAAATCCTTCAATTCTGCAGTGTATTTGTTTCTACTGCTAAGAGGCTGAGGGTTATGAAAAGCTCTGAACTTCCTCATGGCCTGGTAAGTACAGTGCTGATTTAAGCTGTCTTTAGTTTCATGTTATGAAAATTCAAAACTTTATCACTGCTAAGTTGATAAAAAAAATTATTTTATATTGACATAAATCCCTCATTTTGTTTCAGTTCCTCAATTCTAAGTTTCCAATCATTTCTGTTTTGAACCTCTTATTTCACAGATTAAAACTACCTCTGAGAGGGCTGATAATTGATATGAGGCCAGTCACCCAGCCTTTGAATCATGCAAGCTGTGTCAATCATTGGCTTCTTCGGATGACCCTTTTTGGCTTGTAGAGATAAATCTAATAAGATAATGTTAGCATATTGCAGATGCCCTGAATGCACTGCATATTTTGTAATTTCCTTGCTTTATTTCAGATATAGTGCTGGTCAGTGCTATTCGACATGGTCTAGTAGGTTTGCTAAAGTTAAAGAATGTGTTTTTAGTGCGATGTGGTAATTTTTAGCTAACTACACCGAGACGCAAAAGGCATACGTAAATACTCCATCCATATCGCAAATAGAAGACGTTTTGGAAAAGATTTCGGTCAAACATTGGGAACATAAATCATGAATAACTTTTAAATTATTGAGTTTAAAAATATAAAAATCATAGAAATAAATTTATCTTGAAAAGTATTTTTATGAAAGTATATATATACCACTTTACAACAAATATTTTTAAAGAAATAAATAATCAAAGTTATGCTTTGGAGACCGTGTCGCTGCCTTAAACGTCTTCTATTTGTGATACGGAGGGAGTACATAGTAATGTTTTAGATTACAATGGTAAAATGTTCCCTTCTGCCAATACAAGGAACAAGTGAACAAGGATGTGATGCAGATAGCTCATCAATAATGGAGGATTTATCACAGGCACAGTGACAAATACTTTGACCTGATTCAACTTTATATACCACCTGAAGCCTGAGAGTAAAATTATAATAGCAATCTTCAAATTTTCCCTAAAGAATAGGACAACAAACAGACAAAAAACTACCATTTCTTTTGCTGCAAACAGATGGAAATTATTCACAGCCATGCTTCCAGCCTGGGAATTGGGGACATAGGAAAGGTCCCGTCCCTGTCATTGGACCACCCCTGAATACCGAACGGCGGAAAAGAGGAAGAGACGGGGTGGATTACGAAAGAATCTTGAGCTACTTTTGTTGTGTCCTTCGCAAACATCTGTATCCCCCGTGTTGTGTGCTCATATGTCGCTAGTGCGTATTTTAGTTGCTAGGCTGAAAGCTATATTGCCTTTGCAAGAACATTGCATTGGAGCAGGTGAAAGCAACATGAGTACTTACAAAATTAAACATCTGTATCCCCCATGGTTTTTTCATAAAATTAAGTATCAGTATCAGTTTGCTCTTGCCGGTATGTTACAGTATTGTACTCATGAAAACAGCTTGTTAGACAAATACAGTACATAGGTACTTCCTCCGCATCGCTTTTAGATGTCGTTTAGGACAGAGACACGGTCTCCAAAATATAACTTTGACCACTTTTTTCTTTAAAAATATATGTTGTAAAGTGGTATAGGTATTTTTAAGAAAATATTTTTCAAGACAAATTTATTTATATGATTTTTATATCTCTAAACTCAATAATTTAAAAGTTATTCATGATTTATATTCCCAAAGTTTGACTCAAACCTTGTCCAAAACGACATTTATTTCCGATACGGAGGAAGTACTGTGGTGGATTGAGATGTTTGGTGCTGGAAATGTCTCAACCAAAAGAAAAGGTGTTTTAATGATGCGGTAAATGGTAGAGATGAGCACTTAACTGATGTCTAATGAACACTCTGAGGTCTAATGAACAATTCAACTTGGTTAAACAGTTCTCTGTTTTCTCTAAAAACAGTTTAGCAGCCCTTAGTCTAATCATAGGAGCCATACAGGCATGCATAGCTATTCATCATCACTGTCCAATCATGGGATTCAGAACCATACCAGCATACAGTACATTGTTATTCATCACAAGTGTCCTAGTGATATTAAGTAGCTATAGTACCTCAAAAGACATAGCTGGTTTTGCTTTTTTTTGGCAGCCCTTTAGAGACTCTGGATGAAGATATCATGCCTAACAACCACAATTTGGACATATAGGTTGTGCACTGCATATCTGGCATCTGATAAGATACATGGTCACAAGCAAGTTGCAGACTATGCAAAACACTTAATAATCTCAACTATAGCATAAATGATCGTGTATATTTATTTTGCGATCTTTAGTCCATCAGTTGAGCTGATGATGAGAGTATGGATTAAAATCCCCTTTAAAAAATTCCAACCAGGAACCTTTAACAGGCCAGATAGATAACTATGAATGGAAAAAATAGAGGGCATATCTCTTTTCCAGAAAGATACTAGATAGCATTTGAACTCACTGAAAGTAACTGTTCAATGAAAGCCATCAAGTTGGCGCATTGTGAACAGATAAAACCGAAGCAGACAGTTCAAGTAATTGCAACCAGAAATAAAACTTTAAGACCCGATATGCAAATATGTGGTGCTAACAAGCTTTGTTATCTGAGAGGCAGAAATGCTAGAAACATGCAACCTAGACAAACCTGATAAGTTAGACATTGCATCAAAGAACAGTTTTTGGTAGGTCCAGATTCTGTCCCATTTCAAAGGTGGTCCAGTTAAAGTAAGACACGCGGCACACTACACGACAGTTAAGTAATTATCAACCTTACCCGGTGTCCAATTCCGACACCAGGCATAAAGAGGTGAAGAGATTCATGCATGCACCAACCAAAATGTAGAATATCCTCATTTAATACTTTTAAAGTTTTCTGAAGGAAAATGTAAATGTTTTTTTTTTTTTACTTGTACGCGCTCCTTATCCTCATTTTCTGGACTCTAGTCAAGTGCAATATGCCTTTCAATAGTATAACAGTGATGATCATGTATCAAATCCTACAGGTAATGAGATTATGAGAATTTACAACTCAACTGAATTCTTTGTTTTAACATTGTACTCCCTCCGTCCAACAAAACATGCAATTCTCGTTTATCGAGGAGTCAAACAATTCGAACTTGGCCGAAGTTATATAAAAAAGTACTAATATTTTTTATGCAAAAAATATACCATTAGATTTGTAATAGAATATATTTTCATAATAATTTTATTTAATGATAAAAATAATAATACTTTTTATTATAATCTTAGTCAAACTTAGATCAATTTGACCAGCACAGATCTCATAATTGCATGTTTTTATGGACGGGGGAGTAGTTTCAAATTGTCCACTAGTGCATGCGCACATGAAAGCATCGGGTAGCTGTAGGGAAACACCTGTAAAATTCTAGGTGAGCATATGAAGGAAGAGTAGCACTAACCAGAAAAGACAAATGTTAATCTGACTGACATGGGATAGAGGTTTGGATGACATGGGAGTGTTCAGCCCCATCGAGGAATAGGGCTAAGAAGATACTGCCTTTGTTCCTAAATGTCTGTCTCTAGAAATCCGTGTTTCCCTCACAGACACGTTTTCCGGACGACACAGGTAAAGGGACGGAGGGAGTAAGCTTGTGGATAGTCTTGACATAGGGTGCAATCAGCAGGTGAAACGCCTCTTGCTTCAACGCATCCCCAGGTGTACCTAGGCCTCCCCCTGTCCAATGTTAAGCTCAACCTGGCGGCCTTCGCCCCTCTCGTCGCCAAGGTAGACCGCCGGCCTGCTAGCGCAGGCGGCCCTCCTCAACCATCAGAACAGGCTGGTGTTAGTTGGCTCGGCCCCGGACGGCCTAGCAACTTATTTGATGCAGGCATCGGCGCTCCCCGCCGGGGCCGTCGCCGCCGCGCCTATCCCGAGCAGGAAAACCAACCTGGAGTAAATAGCCAGCGGGCAGCGGTGGATCGAGGATCGGAGTCGGGCCGTCGTCTCGTCGTCGGAGGGGGAACTCTCGGGTCTCGGCGGCGCGCACGGTTCTGCTTTGGCTTCCGCAGAAGATGATGAATTGATGATGACCGGATTCCAGAGACCTACCTGCCGCTCACGGGAATCTAGCTGGGCCCAAACCAAACCATGTCAAATTGAGCAGCGAGTTGCTGGCGGCCTGCGGTGTGAGCGTACTGAACTGCTGACTGGGCCCAGGCCCGCGGCTGGCTGGCCGGGCACAAATCGGCTCGGCGGAGTTCTTCCCGAATGGAGTGACACTTGTGGGCCGTGCCCGTGCATAATTCTTCCGTAGAATGGGCAGACGGACAGACGGGCCCAATAGTACTTTCCTCCCAAATCGCAATCTGATTGATGAGTGGCTCACCTTGCCACCACTTCTCGTTGCCCATCGCTCCCTTTCTCATCCTAGGCGCGGCGTCTAGGCCTAGCTCCGAAGACCGAAGAACAGAGCCGCCGGTGGGCGGTGGCGCTGAGCAATCCCATCCACGCACGCACACGCGCGGTTGTAAGTAGTCTGCCTGCGTCCACCGTGCAGGTTCAGATAGCGACGTGCAGTGCAGAAGACAAGTCTCTTTTCTCCGGAGGCAGATTATTCAGTCTTCGGGTAGAGAGTACAGAGTAGAGACTTTTCTCAATTGCTGCGGTGGTGTCTTCTAGAAGCAGATTATTCAGTCTGACGTGCAGTGCAGATTGTGCAAGCGCAAGTGAAATCCGCTGCGAAAAGTCATCAATTGCTGCGGTGGTGTCGGCCTCTCGAGTGAAAAAAAAAAACACAGGCCATGATGTACAACAGATATCAAAATGCGATGTCTCTCTTCAGTGCTCCTCGTGCTATCAGTTTGCTGCTATCCTGCTATGCTTCTAGATTGTAGACATGTTTGTTTCTCAGACGTATTGGACTCAAATTCAGAGACACAGTATGCTGCAGTTCAGTTCTGTGAATCTCGTGATGCTAAGACCTAACAGTAGGGAGTTCCCATTCTACTAGAAGGTGCATTAGGTTTCTTCAGTATGGTCTGTAATACATGGAAAAAAAAATATAAAAAAAAAGAAAATGGGTTAGAAAGGCCAAGGCCCAGCCAGCCCAACTCCATCCCCAAGCCCAAGTCACCCCTAACCCTAGAACTATCATTCCTTTTCCCCATCAGCCACTCTCCCTCCTCTTGTACGTGCATCTCCCCCCCTCTCCAGAAACATCTCCCCCTCTCCCCTGAGCCCTCTCCCTCTGCAGCACGTTCCCCAAATCAGTAAGAACCAAGAGAAATAAGGAAAAAGGATTGAGGGTGAGGAGGATTGAGTAGAGCTGCAACGTGGTGTAGATCCGCTTTTTCTCCATCCGTTTCTTGCTGCCCTAGGTTGGGGATAACCAAGGTGAGATGATTTCCCCTTTGGGTCTTCTGATTTAGATGTTTTGGATGGTCTTTTGGTCCTGGTATTAGTTGTTTTGAGGGAGGAATCACCTTTGGAATCGCCTTTGGAGGATTCAGTTGTTTCTTGCTGCCTGACAGTTTGAGCACTGTAGCTGTTCCTATAGTTTACGTGACCTAAACGTCTTTTTCTCTGAAAGTGTATAATACGAAAGTTGTAGAGGACCTTCAGATCTAGTAGCTCACAAAATTTCATGATTTTATCCTAAATGGTTTGAGAGATATGATTTTTCTAAGCTAGCTATCATGTTCTGACAAAATTTTGGACAGAGCTGGATCTAGGTGGTTTTTGAGAACCTTAGATGCATGATGGGACTATATAAATTATAAGTGATCTGTAGTATTTTTCCATTAGCTTTCCAGATTGATAAGAATCATTGCTTTTGGTTAAGAAGAACTCAAGATACAGTTCTCCAAAGTTGGATGTACTGTTTTCTCTGCAGCTTTTCTAGTTGAGTTTTGTTCATGCATTAGGACATCTTGCTGACCCTATATGCAAATACTAGTAATATGAAAGTTGTAGATTATGGCATGTTTTTCAGGCCGGTGAAATTTTATAATTTTTGGCCATAAGGATATGGAGATATGAGAATGTAAAGCCTGCTATCTCAATTCTTAGACAGTTTCTGAAGTCTGTTTTCAACAGCAGTTTAGGCCATCTTAAAGGCTTGATAAAAATATAAGCCCTTCATGAAAGTTGTAGGTCTTGTTGTGTAGAATCTAAAAGTGTATTAGTTTGCTATCATAGCTTTTATATATTGATTGATAAGAAAGGGAGAAGCAGCGCTGCTGCAGTTAGTTGTGATGTTGGGTTTGGGCATAGGAGCACTTTATCTACTGTTTTTATTTGTTGAAATGAGTTCTATCTCTGATATTATACTACTTACAAGCAGGTGGTAGTGCTTCAGATCGCACATAGAGTAGTCATCACTTCATTGGAGGCAAGTAAACTAAGCAGTGGTTTGCTACAAGCTTCAACTTATTTACTTCCCCTCCAATTTAAAATTTCAGATCTACAACTAGTACACTAAGGCCTTTAAACCATGTTTCATTCACTTGTCATTTGTGCTTTATATGTGGATATCTATGTCCAATTACTAATGATTGACGAGATGTTCATGATGTTATGTATAGTATATCTTTCCTATATAACATTGCATTGCATTCCATTATTGCATTGGCATATGGAGTTATGTCGCCGCTACTAGCCGCGACCGTACCGGTACAACATCGTTTATTGGGCATAACGATGTTTTGCTTCATACCTTGTTGGGTATGAAGACAGGAGACATGACATGGCATTGCATATGCATTATTATTTTGGACTAAGGCTTTGGTAGAGCTTGTGAGAAGCCATGCTTCTCCAAGGTCTACGATGCTTGATATTTATCTTATATGAGATTGTATCATTCATTGGATTTGTCTCATTGCTACTGTTGGTTTCTATATAAATGAAGATTTAATCAATTCTTATTGAACTTGAAGCTTAAATAGCTTGTTTAAGCAGTTTCCTTGCTGAGAATTTTATATCTCACAACCTCTTCCTATCTTTCCAGGTGATCATGTGGCTTTTGCTTGAAGGGTGGGAAAGTAGCAGCACACTCAGCACTTTAATGTTTTTTAGTGTGAAAACTTGTGTTGTAATAATAATACTAAAACTTAGAGAGTTTACGTTAATCGGTTAACCTTAACTTTGGCTTGTGGCTATTGCTAATTACTCTTGGTGGTTGCTAATCTGCTCATTAGGATGCTATATATTATGGTTGAGCTTAATTACATATCTCTATACATTGTTGCTTCCGCGTTATTCCTGTTTAAGGGAAGATGCTGCCAAAATTGTTGTCCATTGCTCTAGTTCTTTACCTTGTGGTGGCATCTTAGAGATGGAGGTTTTTTTTCTAGGGTGTTACAGTTGGTAATCGGAGCATAGGTTTTGGTTCTAGGAAAAAATTAAGGCTAAATTGGACACACTTGCACATGTAGGTGGGGGTAAGGGTGTATATGTTTGTTCTATGCTTTTGTTTTAAGTTGTCCCTCTTATTTTTAGAATGCTGGTATTGATGTGTTTGTTTTCCTCTCTTGTGGAGGTGTTCAGTTATGCCACCTAAGAAGCGAGGTCGGTCGCAGCCGAAGGGCAAGGCCGCCCAAACAGAGGGCAATAGTCAGGCTGATTTGCTAGCTAAAATGCGGGAAATGCAAAATGAGTTGAGGATGCTGAGACAGGCTACACGTGGGGGTGCTACACAAGCTACCCCTGTTGCTACTGCACCTATTATTGTGGGTCAGGAGGAACCTGCTTCTTCTGATGGTCTTAAGAGTGGGGTCTCGCTAAAAGAGTGGGTGGGTATGAAGCTTGATAGTTTTGATGGCAGTTACACTCCAATTCAAGCTGCTGATTGGCTATCATATGTTGAGGACAAAATGGAGGCCTTTGAGGTTTTGGGGCAGGACCGTGTTCGCTATGGCACACAACTATTGAAGGGTGAAGCACAAATTTGGTGGAAGGGTGTGCAGTCTGCTCGCATTTCTACTCATGGTCCTTTGACTTGGCCAGAGTTTGTTAGACAATTTGAGAGGAGGTTCTACCCTGCAACCTTCCTGGACAAGATGAAGATTGATCTAAACAACTATGTTCAGGATAAGAAGACAGTGGCTGAGTATGAGGTTGGCTTCAACCAAATTGTTCGCTTTGTTCCACATGTGGCCATGATGAGGTAGAGAAGGCTAGGCAGTTCCGCCAGGGCCTTAGGCCTGGAATTCGCCATGTGCTTGGTGCCTTTACTATCAAAGATTTTCGCTCTATGGTGGAGCAAGCTTTAGGAGTTGAGATGCAGCTTATGTACACCGCTGACCATCATAAGTCCTCAGGTGGTGATCAATCTCGTAGTCAGGGAGATAAAAAAGGCCATTCTGATGGTCCTAGTCAGAAGAAAGGAAAGTTTCAACGTCGCCAGCCTTACCGTGGTAACACTCCTCAGTCTCGTGCTTCAGGAGGGACTACACCTTCACCTCAATATCGAGCCATTCCCAAACCAGGCATGGGGATGGTGTGCTTTAGGTGTGGTGATCCACATCGTCTCAAGGAGTGTCAATGGTCTGGCAAGTGCTCTATTTGTGGACAAGACCACAAGAATGTGGTTTGTAGGAAGAACCCTAATGCTAAGCTTCGGTGGGAGCTAGTGACTCCTTCCACTTCTAGTGGGACAGTTCAGATGATGGTGATGCCTCCTTCTACTCACTTTCATGTGCCATCTCCACAACAATTGTGACGGAACGACCCTAATCCTATGGCCCACGTGTCCCTGTCAACCTCTGACAGCCGAACCCATGTTCCATGTGATTAAGACCTGTTCGCCACCGGGCTACATCAGCGCCCAATGTCCGCAGGATCATCTCACAATTCGGTTACAACATTGCATACTTTTACAAATAACATCGGAATAAAGAGCGGAAGACTTAAATAACATTAGTTTTACAAAACGAGGTTTCAAATGAGGTAAGGAGTACGGTTATTACAAACCATTGTTCGGGTGATTCAAAGTAGACAACGTAGCGGAAACATTAACATAACGATACATGTAACACCCAGCCCGAGGGTGCACATTTACTCATCGGCCTCATCGGCCTCTTCCTGGACGAAGGTCACGCAACAGGGTGCGAGACACATCGGGGTCTCAGGCATACCTGCAACATGGGTAACAAACCCTGAGTACTGGGGTACTCAACAAGACTTACCCGACTAAAGAAAAAGGGAGAAGACTCAGGAATGAGAGGCTTAGGGTAGTCAAGGTAAGGCTTAAGCAAGATCAAGTATTTTGCAGAAAAGCATTTTTGTAAACCTTATTTTATTTTTGAAAGATTCAGTATTCCTCAATTCTTCATCATTCATGATTCATTTTACATTTCAAAACATTCCTAGTTGAGAACCACTCTCCGTTGACAGTCAGTGGACCAAGTCTCCATAACCGAGGAGCAACGTTAATCCGGATAAATAATACTCAGCTGAGGATCCCTATCCACACTGCATATGTAGCACCCAAGCTTGCATATGCCAACTCGTCTACCACGATTCCTCCAAGATTGAGCCCGGTCCTACGCCACCCGGAAGTACAGTACACCACTCCAATTTTCCGCCAGCGACAAGTACCTCGGGACTCTAACCCAAGAGTACAGGTCCTGACACGTGGGTACATGCTACTTCCGCCATCTCTCCACTCCCAGTGCGCGGTTGTCGGTCCAATAAAGGATTCCTCGGAGCCAGAGCTTCCCGTAGTATGTGAATAGTTACAAGTCTTGACCAGCAGGCCCCCATACGGATGGTCCCTAATTTTCCAGCCAGAACTACACCTTGGTTATATCTCACCCAAGCGTAATAGTCCTGTCAGTTTTTTTCAACCCTGTCCCGGTCGGTGTCAACTGTTGAGTCCCGGACTACAACATGACGGCACCGTACGCGCGGACAACCTCTTCTCGACAATGACCACATGCTAGCTAGGCAAGCAGTCATCGAACGGGAAGTAAAGCCAAATTCCCATAAAGATTCTTAAGTGATCACACTTTTGATAATGACATTTTATTGCAAGTCTAATTCAATAAGCATTGCTAAGCATTTTTCAAATACTTTTGAAAAGCAGGTATCAGGTGTATCAGTGGTCAAGGTGGATAGTGCATCAATTAGGATAGCACACAACTCCTATAAACCTAATGCAATAATTTAACTCAAAAGCATTTAAGGAAATCATTTTATAAATTCAAGGAAAGGGTTAAATGCACCGGGGCTTGCCTTGTAGAGCAAAGAGAGCAGACTCGGGGTAGGTATAGGTGTTGGAGCTCGGGGTCGCCTCGGGAGTTGGTTCGTCAACAGCGGCCTCGACTCTGGTACCTTCTTCGTCAACTATACGGATGCAATGATGAATGCTCATGAGAATGATGATATGGGCTTATGGTGCAAGACAATTCCACTGAATCTAGATTACTCTTAGGCAAGGCATAATCGAAATCTAGGTTGAGCATAAAAGGTAACCATTTCTTTCTTAAGCATTATTGATGTTAGGCCTTATTATAATTATCCTAAGTATTAACCAAACATATCATCACAGACATCATAGACCAAAGGGTAGGGGTCTATGAACATCAATCAATCCAAAGATCACATCATTAAACACTTATTACCAACCCTAATCCATCTTTTCTATTTTTCTTATTTTATTTAAAAGGTCATTTTATGAAGTTGCTCCAAAAATTACCAAATTAATGACATAAGTTCATTAAGGCATAAACAGATGGCAAAACAAATTTCATAATTTTTGGAGGTCATTAAGATGCTCAAATAAATCTAAACATTTAATTAACAAAAGGCACTATTCCTTAATTAAAATAAATGCTCAAAAATCAACTTGCTCCAAAAGACTTCAAAATTTTACCAGAGGTTCAGCATGTTATAACAAGGTCCCAAAAATTTATCTCAAGATTTTTGGAGTTATAAATGATTTTCTAAAAATCCAAAACTATCCATTTATTAATTAAAAGAGGGATTTTACATTTTCAAATTCTTGCAGAAAAGTCAAGTTTCATATTTTTATAAAATACTACACAGTGCAAGGAGCATACCATAATTTTCTCAGCATTTAAGGAACAACAGATTAATTCACACAAAAAAAGAGAAAACAGAACACTATTCACAACTCTCAGAAAAAGAAAAGAGCACTGTGCTCCTTCTACGAAGGGCTCGGGCGAAACGGGCTCGGGCGAGTCGGAAAGTGAGTGCTCCGTCCGAGGCCTGGCCCGGAGGCTCGGGCAAAACGGACTCGGGCGAGATGGAAGGCTCGGGCGAGACGGAAAAGCAAGCGTCCGTCCGAGGCCTAGCTCGACGAAGCGGAGGGTGCACGAGTTCGCTCGAGGCCTGGCTCGAGCGAAGTGGTGAGGGTCTGTCCGCCCGAGGCTCGGGCTCGGGCGAGACGGAAGGCTCGGGCGAGACGGAGTGGAAGCAGAGGCCGGAGGCCTCGGGTGCTTACCACGGATCGGGGGCAGGGCTCGAGGGTGTGGCTCGGCACGTGCTCGAGGGTGAGGCTCGAGGAAGCTCCTTCGGCGGCGAGCGGCGAGCGGCGCTCCGGCGGCCCTGCGCAACACACGAGACCGCAAGGGCCTGGTCAGAGTGGCACGGAACCAAGGAACACGACACGGGGGGTCGGTGAGGGATGATCATGGCCGGAGACGGCGAATTTCACGAACCCGAGCTCGCCGGGTTTCTGCCGGAGATGGGAACGGCGAGCTTACGCCGGGCGATTGAGGGCGGTAGAGATGAAATTGAAGGGTGGGAGAGCTTCACGAGCTCAAGGCGGAGCTTCTGAGCTAGGTGGTGGAGCGGCGGAGGCACTGGACTGGCCTGGCCACGGTGGCGGAGATGAGTGAGGAGCTCGGGGCTCCGGCGGGCTTATATAGGCGCGGCCTGAGGCCGGTAGAGAGCACGGGGTGGGGTGGATAAGATCGGCGGGAGCGTGCGCACTCGATTGCGCTAAGGCGGAGGTGATGGCGTGCAGCCGGGGCCGGTGCGCAAGCTTGGCCGGCAATGGCCACGCGGCGGCGGCGCGCTGGGCTCGGTAGGGGACGGGAGCGGGGTCAACTGTGCGCGTGCGGGTGCGAAATGATGGTGGCAACAACGGCGGCTGGTCGGGGACAGACGAGCGGCTGCCAAACGCGTGGCGCGCGCAGCGCCGGAGGCTCGGCCACGACCGGGGCCCTCCCCCTACGCGAGGAAGATGAACAGGGCTATGCCCTAGGGTTTGACTTTTTGGCTGGTATCTGTATTTTGCAAATTACTTCCAAAATTTGAACTGTGCGACAAAAACTCAAAATACCAAAGTTGCTCAGAAAAATGAGATCTACAACTTTGTCAATATGAACATTTTCAAATTCCAAATAGTTTTTGAACTATATTCAAAAACAGAAAAGGGGACACTTTTCAAATTTGATTCAAATCAAAATTACTTTGGATTTCAAACTGAAACTTGAAAATTTGTAAATACCAAAGTTGTTCCTCTCGATCAGATTCACAACTTTGCTTTTTGAACCAACTCAAAATTTTGACTTTTGAAAAAGTTATCAAAAAGGGAATAAATCCAGGATTTGGGATTTTAGGGTTTTGCAAAAGGGAAAATCAAATCAAATCTGATTTTTGAACTTTGATCAATGCAGCAAACATCAGGGCACTAAATTTGAACAAGAATTAAATAGAACTAGGCACAGAGGTGAAATTACCATTTTGCCCTTATAGAGAGAATTGGGCTTTTAGGTTTTTTGAAAAGGGAATCAAGGCATAGCAATTAGGCAAATCAAATGCATCACAGGAAATGATTAATGCTTAAGATGATGACATGTCAAGTTAATTACATTTAAACACCAGGGGTGTTACAGCCTTCCCCCCTAAAAGAAATCTCGCCCCGAGATTCCACGTCTTAAGAAGGAAAAGGCAAAACTTTACATCTACAGAGATTCGAGAAAGTCGGGATAGTTCTTTGCTAAGAAGTCTTCGGATTCCCAGGTGGCTTCTTCTTCAGAGTGCTGGTTCCACTGGATCTTGTACCATCTTGTGGTGGTCTGTGATCCAACACGCGAACTGGATACTCAGTGTATGACAGATCTGGTTCTAGCTCAACGCCTTCAACTTCAACCATATGTTCAGGTACTCGGAGACACTTCTTGAGTTGGGAGACATGAAACACATTATGAACTGCTGAAAGATGATCGGGCAAACTTAACTTGTAAGCGACCTTGCCACAACGATCCAGAATCTCAAACGGACCAATGTAGCGGGGTGCTAACTTTCCTTTGACTCCAAAACGAGTGACTCCTTTAGTGGGTGAGACCTTCAGGTACACATAATCTCCAATCTGGAACTGCAGAGGTCGACGTTTCTTGTCAGCGTAACTTTTCTGTCGAGACTATGCAATCTTCATGTTCTCTTGTATATGCTTGACTTTCTCTTCCATATCTTTTACTAGGTCAACTCCAAAGAATTCTCTCTCTCCGGGCTCAGACCAATTGAGAGGTGTACGACAACGACGGCCGTACAGTGCTTCAAAGGGTGCCATTTTGATGCTCTCTTGATAACTGTTATTATAAGAGAATTCTGCCAAGGGCAAACACTGATCCCAAGTATCTGCGAAGGTAAGCACACAGGCTCTCAACATATCTTCTAACACTTGGTTGACTCTCTCAGTCTGTCCATCAGTCTGCGGATGGTAAGCCGTGCTATACAATAGCTTGGTTCCAAGTGAGGCATGGAACGCTTTCCAAAACTTAGCGACAAACTGAGTACCACGATCTGAGATGATGGTCTTGGGTATGCCATGGAGCTTCACTATGTTGTTCTTGTACAAGGTGGCATAAGTTGGGGCGGTATAACTTGTTTTGACCGGTAGGAAGTGAGCTTGCTTCGTGAGACGGTCCACTATCACCCAAATGGAATCGAATCCCTTTTGAGTCTTGGGTAATCCATTGATAAAATCCATGCTGATATCCTCTCATTTCCAACCAGGTACTGACAAAGGTTGCAGCTCTCCTCCGGGCTTCATATGCACAGCCTTGACTTTCTGACATGTATCGCAACGAGCGACATGTCGAGCGATTTTGATCTTCATCTTTGTCCACCAGAATTTTTGCTTCAAGTCTTGGTACATCTTGTTGCTGCCAGGATGGATGGCAAATCTGGTTGAGTGTGCTTCATCAAGGATTATCTGTCTCAGCTCAGGTACCTTGGGAACTACCAGACGGTTCTTGAACCATACCACTCCTTCATCATCAATCCTGAAACAGTCAGCCTTTCCAACTTGAACCTTTTCGATGATGTGCTTGATTCCGGGGTTATCTTTCTGTGCAGCTATGATCTGTTCTCTGATAGAGGTTTCTACTCTGACATTGCCTAGACTTCCTTGTGGAACCATTTCAATACCCAGCTTCTCTAGTTCATAGCATAGGGAAGATTCATAGGATTTCATAACCAGACAGTTACAGTATGACTTGCGACTGAGTGCATCGGCGACCACATTCGCCTTACCCGGATGGTAATGCACATCGATATCATAGTCCTTGATTAACTCAAGCCATCTTCGCTGCCTCATGTTCAGCTCTTCTTGGGTGAAGATATACTTCAGGCTCTTATGATCTATGTACACATTGCAGGTACTGCCCAACAGATAATGACGCCATGTCTTCAAGGCATGTACCACTGCTGCTAACTCAAGATCATGAGTTGGATAATTTTCCTCATGTCGCTTAAGCTGCCGCGAGGCATAAGCGATCACTCTTCCTTCTTGCATCAAAACGCAACCCAAACCAGTACCAGATGCATCACAGTAGACATCAAAGGGCTTCTCGACGTTTGGCTGAGCTAGTACTGGTGACGTGGTTAACAACTTCTTCAAAGTCTGAAAAGCTTGTTCACAAGCTGGTGACCAAAAGAACTTCACAGAATTCTTCAGCAACTCGGTGACAGGCTTGGCGATTCTGGAGAAATCTGGGATGAATCGACGATAATATCCAGCCATCCCCATAAAACTGCGGACCTTGTGAACGGAGGTAGGTGGCTTCCAATCCAGGATATCTGACACTTTTCCAGGGTCGACTGACACACCTTCAGCGGATAGGACATGACCAAGAAACTGTATCTGATCTAACCAGAACTCACATTTACTGAACTTAGCATAGAGCTGATGGTCTCTGAGACGGGATAGAACGATACGAAGATGCTTGGCGTGATCTTCAGGGGTTTTTGAGTAGACAAGGATGTCGTCAATGAACACGACCACGAATTTATCAAGCTCTGGCATGAACACAGAGTTCATGAGGTACATGAAATGAGCGGGTGCATTGGTCAAACCGAAAGACATGACCAAATACTCATATAGGCCGTATCTGGTGGTGAAAGCTGTTTTAGGAATATCTTCAGGACGAATCTTTATTTGGTGGTAGCCGGATCTGAGATCGATCTTGGAGAATACTTTGGCTCCAGCTAACTGGTCAAAGAGAAGATCAATCCGAGGCAAGGGATATTTGTTTTTGATGGTGACCTCATTGAGTGGGCGATAATCAATGCACATTCTGAGAGTCTTGTCTTTCTTCTTTACAAAGATTGCAGGACAGCCCCAAGGAGACGAGCTTGGGCGAATGAAACCCTTGTCCAACAAATCTTGTAATTGGATTTTTAGTTCTGCCAACTCTCTGGGAGGCATTCGATAAGCTCTGCGGGATATAGGAGCAGTCCCGGGCTTTAGCTCTATGGCAAACTCAACGTCACGGTCAGGAGGTAGACCCGGTAAGTCTTTAGGAAAGACATCAGGGAACTCACAGACTACAGGGATGTCTCGAATCCCTTGATCATAGGTAGCATTTAGCTGTGTAGTGGCTGGTTTTGAAGGCATAGGAAGTTGGAGAAGAAGTTTGACGGTACTGTTAGGAATATCCACTCTCACAACTCTATTCAGGATGTCGATCATGGCTTTATACTGACACATCCAATTCATGCCTAGGATGACATCTATCTCCTGATCATGAAGCACTATCATGGTGGTGGGAAATACATGTTCCCCCAACCTTACTGGTATACTGCGAACCACCTCTTTGGTGATTATACGCCCTCCAGGCGACAAAATGCAAAAACTTTCTTTCAACTCCCCAATTGATATGTCATGCTTAGAGACGAAGGTACGACTGATGAAAGAATGCGATGCACCAGAATCAAACAACACAACTGCAGGATGATTGGCAACGGGAAACCTACCGATCATGACGGGCTCCCCTTCTGGAATATCGCTGACAGTGGTGTAGTAGACTTGCCCGTGCTTCTTGACGAACTTGCCCTTCTGCACTTGCTGCTGTGGAGCACGGTGTTGCTGCTGCTGTGGTCCTCCAGGACCCTTCTGAAAGTTCTGAGCAGGCTTCTTGGGCTTTGGGCACTCGCGAGACCAGTGGCCAAGTTGACCACAGTTGTAGCAGGGATGGTTATAGGCGGTTTGTGGGGTGGTGATACGAACACCTGGGGTGTTCGGCTGAGTGGCACTTTGTTGGTTGGCGTTGTGGGTGGTAGCCGCGGTACGGACAACCACTTGCTGGTGAGGGTAAGGTGGACGGTTGTGGTGGTGACTAGGATGATATATGACCCTCTGGCGCTTGTGACTGCCAGAGTGGCTGCTAGATCCTGCTTTCTTCTTCTTCTTCTCCTCTTGGTACTGACGGTTACTCTCTTCAAAAGCAACTGCCCCGGTCAACAGCCTCATGATAAGAACCGGTCAGGTTGTTTGACATGCTTCTGCGGATCTTAGGGTGCAATCCCCTAAGGAAACAATCTCTCTTCTTCTCATCCGTGTTGACATATTCCGCTGCATACTGACTCAGATGGTTGAATTGACCCACATACTGCATCACTGTGGAGTCCTTCTGCTGCAGGGCTAGGAACTGATCAAGCTTCATCTTCATCAGACCTGATGGGATGTGGTGTGCACGGAAAGCGGTGCAGAACTCTTCCCAGGTCAACTCATGACCTTCAGGCTGGGCAGCCAAGAGGTTGGCATACTAAGCACTTGCTGGGCCACGAAGCTGCTGCGAAGCAAACCGGGGCTTCTGGATTTCAGTACATCGGATGAGACCAAACTTCTGTTCCATGGTGCGGAGCCAATCGTCAGCTTCGAGGGGTTCATCGGCTCTGGTGAAAACCAGTGGACGGGTTTCAGTGAAATCCACATAGGTGGTCTCTTGGTTGTGACGACCACGGTGACCAACATTCTGCTGTCCTTGGTTCTGAGCCATCAGATTGGCAGCGGCGGCCAGGGCTGCAATGGCATCTGCTAGGGTAGCTGGTACAGGTGGAGGGTTTGGGATGTTGGCATCATCAGAACCTCCAGCTCCGGTACGGGTGTTCACAGGCATCTGTATAAGCAACTCGGAACTCAGCATATATGGACAAAGGTTCTGAAACGACCGATTGATAGCTTCATTGATACAAAGATAGCTGGCTTGATAAAGATGACAACAGACTGATACAGGCCGATAAAGGGAAAAGATGCGAAAAGAAAGATACATGCCAGACTTGGCAACAGACAGACTAACGCCCCCAAACCTAGACTAAGGTTTTAGGTAAGCAGATGGTACAGACACAAGGAGTCTAGTCGTCATCGATGAAGATCAACTCTTCGTCATCTTCATCATCCTCGATGATAAGCTCAGGCTCTTCCTCCTCATCTTCATCTTCAACGTGGACATCTTCAGCAGGTTCCACTTCCTCATTCTGATCGGGCTCGTGTTCCACTTCAGGTTCCTCCACGACTCCGTCTTCGGGGTCCTCAACAACTGGTGGAATCACGGGGTGAAGCTGGTTGTGCAGCTGGTGTACTTCCTCATGAAGCATATCATTGAACTGCTCGATCTGGGCGGTGTACTGCTGCAATCCATGGAGCTGGGCTCTGGTGACATCCTCTCGGATCCATGTTGCATCACGCTGCTGGATAGCGCGAACCACATTCTGGTTAGCTTCCTCAAGAGCGGCTCGTGCCTCGTAGAACTCCAGGCGGGAAAGGTAGAAGTCATGCTCCATGTTCTCTATCTTAGCCTTCAGATTCTTGATTTCCTCCTTCAGGTTCTTGCGGGTGCGGCGGGGAAAACGACGACCATTGGAGGATTCTCCAGTCTCTTCTCCGGTGCGTGGCGCCAGCTGGTGACGCGGCACACCGTTCGGTCCAGTCGACTTGCGGGCGGTCAGCTTGATGCGAGCCATATCTGGACAAGAGGTTATAGATGAGAAAGGCTAGCAAGAAAAGGTATAGGTACACTATCCCAACGAACTCATTTATTAACTTAAGTGAATATGATATGATGCATGAATCGTTCCTACGGAACAAGGCAATGCAATACTTAACATATATAGGGCTTAAAACATGTTGTTCCACTAGCTAGTGTTGCCATAAGAGGGACAAGATGAGAGAAGCAATTTGGACTCAAAATAGTCAAGTTTAAATTTTGTTTGGACTCAAAAGAACTTTTGAAGTTTTCGCAAAAGAACACTGCAACGTTAAAGTGAGATGCTCCGATACCACTCTGTGACGGAACGACCCTAATCCTATGGCCCACGTGTCCCTGTCAACCTCTGACAGCCGAACCCATGTTCCATGTGATTAAGACCTGTTCGCCACCGGGCTACATCAGCGCCCAATGTCCGCAGGATCATCTCACAATTCGGTTACAGCATTGCATACTTTTACAAATAACATCGGAATAAAGAGCGGAAGACTTAAATAACATTAGTTTTACAAAACGAGGTTTCAAATGAGGTAAGGAGTACGGTTATTACAAACCATTGTTCGGGTGATTCAAAGTAGACAACGTAGCGGAAACATTAACATAACGATACATGTAACACCCAGCCCGAGGGTGCACATTTACTCATCGGCCTCATCGGCCTCTTCCTGGACGAAGGTCACGCAACAGGGTGCGAGACACATCGGGGTCTCAGGCATACCTGCAACATGGGTAACAAACCCTGAGTACTGGGGTACTCAACAAGACTTACCCGACTAAAGAAAAAGGGAGAAGACTCAGGAATGAGAGGCTTAGGGTAGTCAAGGTAAGGCTTAAGCAAGATCAAGTATTTTGCAGAAAAGCATTTTTGTAAACCTTATTTTATTTTTGAAAGATTCAGTATTCCTCAATTCTTCATCATTCATGATTCATTTTACATTTCAAAACATTCCTAGTTGAGAACCACTCTCCGTTGACAGTCAGTGGACCAAGTCTCCATAACCGAGGAGCAACGTTAATCCGGATAAATAATACTCAGCTGAGGATCCCTATCCACACTGCATATGTAGCACCCAAGCTTGCATATGCCAACTCGTCTACCACGATTCCTCCAAGATTGAGCCCGGTCCTACGCCACCCGGAAGTACAGTACACCACTCCAATTTTCCGCCAGCGACAAGTACCTCGGGACTCTAACCCAAGAGTACAGGTCCTGACACGTGGGTACATGCTACTTCCGCCATCTCTCCACTCCCAGTGCGCGGTTGTCGGTCCAATAAAGGATTCCTCGGAGCCAGAGCTTCCCGTAGTATGTGAATAGTTACAAGTCTTGACCAGCAGGCCCCCATACGGATGGTCCCTAATTTTCCAGCCAGAACTACACCTTGGTTATATCTCACCCAAGCGTAATAGTCCTGTCAGTTTTTTTCAACCCTGTCCCGGTCGGTGTCAACTGTTGAGTCCCGGACTACAACATGACGGCACCGTACGCGCGGACAACCTCTTCTCGACAATGACCACATGCTAGCTAGGCAAGCAGTCATCGAACGGGAAGTAAAGCCAAATTCCCATAAAGATTCTTAAGTGATCACACTTTTGATAATGACATTTTATTGCAAGTCTAATTCAATAAGCATTGCTAAGCATTTTTCAAATACTTTTGAAAAGCAGGTATCAGGTGTATCAGTGGTCAAGGTGGATAGTGCATCAATTAGGATAGCACACAACTCCTATAAACCTAATGCAATAATTTAACTCAAAAGCATTTAAGGAAATCATTTTATAAATTCAAGGAAAGGGTTAAATGCACCGGGGCTTGCCTTGTAGAGCAAAGAGAGCAGACTCGGGGTAGGTATAGGTGTTGGAGCTCGGGGTCGCCTCGGGAGTTGGTTCGTCAACAGCGGCCTCGACTCTGGTACCTTCTTCGTCAACTATACGGATGCAATGATGAATGCTCATGAGAATGATGATATGGGCTTATGGTGCAAGACAATTCCACTGAATCTAGATTACTCTTAGGCAAGGCATAATCGAAATCTAGGTTGAGCATAAAAGGTAACCATTTCTTTCTTAAGCATTATTGATGTTAGGCCTTATTATAATTATCCTAAGTATTAACCAAACATATCATCACAGACATCATAGACCAAAGGGTAGGGGTCTATGAACATCAATCAATCCAAAGATCACATCATTAAACACTTATTACCAACCCTAATCCATCTTTTCTATTTTTCTTATTTTATTTAAAAGGTCATTTTATGAAGTTGCTCCAAAAATTACCAAATTAATGACATAAGTTCATTAAGGCATAAACAGATGGCAAAACAAATTTCATAATTTTTGGAGGTCATTAAGATGCTCAAATAAATCTAAATATTTAATTAACAAAAGGCACTATTCCTTAATTAAAATAAATGCTCAAAAATCAACTTGCTCCAAAAGACTTCAAAATTTTACCAGAGGTTCAGCATGTTATAACAAGGTCCCAAAAATTTATCTCAAGATTTTTGGAGTTATAAATGATTTTCTAAAAATCCAAAACTATCCATTTATTAATTAAAAGAGGGATTTTACATTTTCAAATTCTTGCAGAAAAGTCAAGTTTCATATTTTTATAAAATACTACACAGTGCAAGGAGCATACCATAATTTTCTCAGCATTTAAGGAACAACAGATTAATTCACACAAAAAAAGAGAAAACAGAACACTATTCACAACTCTCAGAAAAAGAAAAGAGCACTGTGCTCCTTCTACGAAGGGCTCGGGCGAAACGGGCTCGGGCGAGTCGGAAAGTGAGTGCTCCGTCCGAGGCCTGGCCCGGAGGCTCGGGCAAAACGGACTCGGGCGAGATGGAAGGCTCGGGCGAGACGGAAAAGCAAGCGTCCGTCCGAGGCCTAGCTCGACGAAGCGGAGGGTGCACGAGTTCGCTCGAGGCCTGGCTCGAGCGAAGTGGTGAGGGTCTGTCCGCCCGAGGCTCGGGCTCGGGCGAGACGGAAGGCTCGGGCGAGACGGAGTGGAAGCAGAGGCCGGAGGCCTCGGGTGCTTACCACGGATCGGGGGCAGGGCTCGAGGGTGTGGCTCGGCACGTGCTCGAGGGTGAGGCTCGAGGAAGCTCCTTCGGCGGCGAGCGGCGAGCGGCGCTCCGGCGGCCCTGCGCAACACACGAGACCGCAAGGGCCTGGTCAGAGTCGCACGGAACCAAGGAACACGACACGGGGGTCGGTGAGGGATGATCATGGCCGGAGACGGCGAATTTCACGAACCCGAGCTCGCCGGGTTTCTGCCGGAGATGGGAACGGCGAGCTTACGCCGGGCGATTGAGGGCGGTAGAGATGAAATTGAAGGGTGGGAGAGCTTCACGAGCTCAAGGCGGAGCTTCTGAGCTAGGTGGTGGAGCGGCGGAGGCACTGGACTGGCCTGGCCACGGTGGCGGAGATGAGTGAGGAGCTCGGGGCTCCGGCGGGCTTATATAGGCGCGGCCTGAGGCCGGTAGAGAGCACGGGGTGGGGTGGATAAGATCGGCGGGAGCGTGCGCACTCGATTGCGCTAAGGCGGAGGTGATGGCGTGCAGCCGGGGCCGGTGCGCAAGCTTGGCCGGCAATGGCCACGCGGCGGCGGCGCGCTGGGCTCGGTAGGGGACGGGAGCGGGGTCAACTGTGCGCGTGCGGGTGCGAAATGATGGTGGCGACAACGGCGGCTGGTCAGGGACAGACGAGCGGCTGCCAAACGCGTGGCGCGCGCAGCGCCGGAGGCTCGGCCACGACCGGGGCCCTCCCCCTACGCGAGGAAGATGAACAGGGCTATGCCCTAGGGTTTGACTTTTTGGCTGGTATCTGTATTTTGCAAATTACTTCCAAAATTTGAACTGTGCGACAAAAACTCAAAATACCAAAGTTGGTCAGAAAAATGAGATCTACAACTTTGTCAATATGAACATTTTCAAATTCCAAATAGTTTTTGAACTATATTCAAAAACAGAAAAGGGGACACTTTTCAAATTTGATTCAAATCAAAATTACTTTGGATTTCAAACTGAAACTTGAAAATTTGTAAATACCAAAGTTGTTCCTCTCAATCAGATTCACAACTTTGCTTTTTGAACCAACTCAAAATTTTGACTTTTGAAAAAGTTATCAAAAAGGGAATAAATCCAGGATTTGGGATTTTAGGGTTTTGCAAAAGGGAAAATCAAATCAAATCTGATTTTTGAACTTTGATCAATGCAGCAAACATCAGGGCACTAAATTTGAACAAGAATTAAATAGAACTAGGCACAGAGGTGAAATTACCATTTTGCCCTTATAGAGAGAATTGGGCTTTTAGGTTTTTTGAAAAGGGAATCAAGGCATAGCAATTAGGCAAATCAAATGCATCACAGGAAATGATTAATGCTTAAGATGATGACATGTCAAGTTAATTACATTTAAACACCAGGGGTGTTACAACAATGCTTGCCTGCTCCCACACCACAGTACTTGATGCCACCTCCAGCTACTCCATCGGTCCCTATACCACAATCCGGGGCTTACTGGTCACCCAATGCTGCTGCTCCTTCTTCACACATGGTGCCTTGGGTTCCTTCAACGGCTGCTCCTACTATGGGAGCCTCTTCTTCGACTGTTCCAGGGATTTATGCTATGCCATCAGTTGATAGTAGAGATCGTGGCGATGTGGTGACAGGTATCATTTCAGTCGATTCTTTCGTTGCTCGTGCTCTTTTTGATTCTGGAGCTAGTTTCTCGTTTGTCTCGGAGGATTTTGTTGGTCGTACAGGACTAGCTATGCAAAGGATTAGGGAAGTTGTTATGGTTAGTTCTGCTAGAGGGCCTATTTCTAGTTCTTTGGTCTGTCCTGGTTGTGTTGTTTCTCTTGCGGATGAAGATTTTATTGCTAACCTTATGGTCATTCCATTAGAAGTGTTTGATGTGATCCTTGAAATGGATTGGCTTTCTCAATGTAAAGCCGTTATCTCGTGTTTCTCAAAGACAATATACTTACAATCACCATCAGGCCAAGAGATAGTATTTCAGGGGAGTGGATTGAAATACACTCTTTCTTTACTATGTCACTTGATACCTGACCGTAGGACACGAAAGTCTGGCATACTTTTTGCTATGCTAGATGATCATGGTGCTTCCTTGCGAGTGGAGAACATTCCAATTGTGTGCCGCTATCCTGATGTTTTTCCTGATGAACTCCCTGGGTTGCCTCCAAAGAGGGAGCCAATTTTTTAGATCAAGTTGATTCCTGGTACACAACCTATTTACAAGACACCATACAAGATGGCCCCTGTTGAGCAAGTGGAGTTAAAGAAGCAGTTGGATGACCTTCTCGCTAAAGGTTTTATCCGTCCTAGCACATCACCTTGGGCTGCTCCAGTTTTGTTTGTGGAAAAGAAGGATGGCACAAAAAGGCTTTGTGTGGACTATAGGGCACTTAATCAAGTGACAATCAAGAACAAGTATCCTTTACCTCGTATTGATGCCCTTTTTGATCAATTAAGAGGTGCCAAGGTGTTTTCCAAGATTGATTTGCAATCTGGCTATCATCAACTTCGAATTAAAGATGAGGATATTGAGAAAACAGCTTTCAATACAAGGTATGGGCATTATGAGTATGTTGTCATGTCCTTTGGACTAACAAATGCTCCTGCTGTTTTTATGGAGGCCATGAACAGGATGTTGCATGAGTACTTGGATATTTTTGTCGTGGTGTTTATTGATGACATCCTGGTCTACTCCAAGTCCAAGGAGGAACATGAAGTTCATCTGAGTCTAGTCCTGGATGCTCTCAGGAAGAATAAGTTCTATGCAAAGTTGAAGAAGTGTGCCTTTTGGCTTTCTGAAGTGAGTTTTTTAGGACATGTGATTAACCAAGATGGTATTATGGTTGATCCAAAGAATGTTGCCTCAGTGGTGGAGTGGGAAAGGCCGACTAGTGTGACAGAGGTTCGTAGTTTTCTTGGACTCGCTGGTTATTACAGACGTTTTGTGAAAGATTTCTCAATCATTGCAAAACCAATGACTAGGCTTACTGAGAAGGGTGCACCATTTATATGGACTAGTGAGTGTGAGGCTAATTTTCAAGCTTTGAAAAACAAATTGGTGAATGCTCCTATTTTGACATTGCCTGAGAGTGGCAAGCGCTTTACCTTGTATACTGATGCCTCTCGTATTGGTCTTGGTTGTGTACTTATGCAAGAAGGCAAAGTAATTGCCTATGCATCACGACAGTTGAAGAAGCATGAGCTCAACTATCCGACACATGACTTAGAGCTAGCTGCAGTGGTTTTTGCTTTGAAGATTTGGAGACACTATCTCTATGGTGAGTCATGTGATATTTTTACTGACCATCAGAGTCTCAAGTACATATTCACCCAAAAGGAGTTGAATTTAAGACAACGTCGATGGTTAGAGTTGATAAAGGATTATGACCTAACCATCCAGTACCATCCGGGAAAGGCAAATGTGGTGGCAGATGCACTTAGTAGGACTGGCGTTCCTAAGACAGTGATGCCCTTAATTTCGGATTTGGATCGTATGAGTATTTCTTTTTGTCATATGGGTGTTGCACGTGAAGAGACTCAAATGCTTGTTCAATCTTCCCTACTTGAGCGTGTGTATGACGCTCAGCACCATGACCGCTTACTTCAGGAAGTCCGAAAGAGGATTGATGAAGGTAGACCACGAGAGTTTAGAATGGATGAACATGGTGTGATACGCTTCAGGGGACGTCTTTGTGTGCCACAAAAATCAAATGTGAAGATGGATATTTTGAGGGAGGCACATCGGACTCCTTATACAGTCCACCCTGGAGAGACTAAAATGTATCGAGACTTGAAACAAAACTTCTGGTGGAAAAGGATGAAGGTGGATATTGCTAAATATGTAGCATCATGTGGAGTCTGCCAACAGGTTAAAGCAGAGCACAAGAAGCCGGCGGGCCTATTAAAGCCTTTGGAGATCCCGGAGTGGAAATGGGAACATATTACTATGGACTTTGTAGTTGGTTTACCTCGGTCGCCCCGAGGTAAGGATGCCATATGGGTTGTTGTGGATAGACTCACCAAATCTGCCCATTTCATTCCAATGAAAACAACAAACACTGCACCAGATTTAGTCCCCTTATACATTAAGGAAGTGGTGAGACTACATGGTGTGCCAAAGTCAATTATTTCAGATCGGGATCAATTATTTCAGATCGGGACCCAAAATTTGTGTCTAATTTTTGGCAAAAACTACAAAATGCCCTAGGCACAAAACACACACTTAGCACTGCTTTTCACCCACAAACAGATGGTCAATCAGAGCGTACCATTCAAACATTAGAGGACATGCTTCGTGCTTGTGTTCTTTCTTGGAAGGGTAGTTGGGAGGATCATTTAGCCTTGGCAGAGTTTGCTTACAATAATAGCTACCAAGCTAGTATCAAGATGGCTCCGTATGAGGCTTTGTATGGAAGAAGATGTATCTCTCCCATATGTAGGGAAACTTTGGGTGAGAGGTCTTTGGTTGGTCCAGATTGGGTTCAAGAGACATCTAAAAAGGTGCAAGAAATACGACATAATTTGTTAGCTGCCCAGAGTCGGCAAAAGAGTTATGCTGATGTTAGAAGGCGGGACCTAGAGTTTGCAGTGGGAGATCAGGTTCTTCTCAGAGTATCACCGACCAAAGGTGTTGTGCGGTTTGGCACTACAGGAAAGCTTAACCCAAGGTATATTGGACCATTCGAGATTATAGCCCGGGTAGGCAGTTTGACCTATCGTTTGCAGTTGCCAGATTCATTGAGGGGAGTGCATAATGTATTTCATGTATCTATGTTGAAGAAGTATCTAAGGGACCCTGAGCACAAAATTAATTTGGAGTCAATCAAGGTGAAGAAGAACTTAACGATCAAATGTCGTCCAGTATGCATATTGGACTCCTCAGAACGAGTCATGAAGAAGAGAACTATCAACTATGTTAAGGTTTTATGGGCTAACCAATCAGAGCGAGAAGCAACTTGGGAGCTTGAAGAGCAAATACGCAAGGAGTATCCGGAACTCTATGAAACTGGTGAGTTATGTCTTCAAGTTCACTTTGCTCACTCATACTTTTTTCATAAAATGTTGGAATTCGAGGACGAATTCTTTTATGGAGGGGAGAATGTAATACATGGAAAAAAAATATAAAAAAAAGAAAATGGGTTAGAAAGGCCAAGGCCCAGCCAGCCCAACTCCATCCCCAAGCCCAAGTCACCCCTAACCCTAGAACTATCATTCCTTTTCCCCATCAGCCACTCTCCCTCCTCTTGTACGTGCATCTCCCCCCCTCTCCAGAAACATCTCCCCCTCTCCCCTGCGCCCTCTCCCTCTGCAGCACGTTCCCCAAATCAGTAAGAACCAAGAGAAATAAGGAAAAAGGATTGAGGGTGAGGAGGATTGAGTAGAGCTGCAACGTGGTGTAGATCGGCTTTTTCTCCATCCGTTTCTTGCTGCCCTAGGTTGGGGATAACCAAGGTGAGATGATTTCCCCTTTGGGTCTTCTGATTTAGATGTTTTGGATGGTCTTTTGGTCCTGGTATTAGTTGTTTTGAGGGAGGAATCACCTTTGGAATCGCCTTTGGAGGATTCAGTTGTTTCTTGCTGCCTGACAGTTTGAGCACTGTAGCTGTTCCTATAGTTTACGTGACCTAAACGTCTTTTTCTCTGAAAGTGTATAATACGAAAGTTGTAGAGGACCTTCAGATCTAGTAGCTCACAAAATTTCATGATTTTATCCTAAATGGTTTGAGAGATATGATTTTTCTAAGCTAGCTATCATGTTCTGACAAAATTTTGGACAGAGCTGGATCTAGGTGGTTTTTGAGAACCTTAGATGCATGATGGGACTATATAAATTATAAGTGATCTGTAGTATTTTTCCATTAGCTTTCCAGATTGATAAGAATCATTGCTTTTGGTTAAGAAGAACTCAAGATACAGTTCTCCAAAGTTGGATGTACTGTTTTCTCTGCAGCTTTTCTAGTTGAGTTTTGTTCATGCATTAGGACATCTTGCTGACCCTATATGCAAATACTAGTAATATGAAAGTTGTAGATTATGGCATGTTTTTCAGGCCGGTGAAATTTTATAATTTTTGGCCATAAGGATATGGAGATATGAGAATGTAAAGCCTGCTATCTCAATTCTTAGACAGTTTCTGAAGTCTGTTTTCAACAGCAGTTTAGGCCATCTTAAAGGCTTGATAAAAATATAAGCCCTTCATGAAAGTTGTAGGTCTTGTTGTGTAGAATCTAAAAGTGTATTAGTTTGCTATCATAGCTTTTATATATTGATTGATAAGAAAGGGAGAAGCAGCGCTGCTGCAGTTAGTTGTGATGTTGGGTTTGGGCATAGGAGCACTTTATCTACTGTTTTTATTTGTTGAAATGAGTTCTATCTCTGATATTATACTACTTACAAGCAGGTGGTAGTGCTTCAGATCGCACATAGAGTAGTCATCACTTCATTGGAGGCAAGTAAACTAAGCAGTGGTTTGCTACAAGCTTCAACTTATTTACTTCCCCTCCAATTTAAAATTTCAGATCTACAACTAGTACACTAAGGCCTTTAAACCATGTTTCATTCACTTGTCATTTGTGCTTTATATGTGGATATCTATGTCCAATTACTAATGATTGACGAGATGTTCATGATGTTATGTATAGTATATCTTTCCTATATAACATTGCATTGCATTCCATTATTGCATTGGCATATGGAGTTATGTCGCCGCTACTTGCCGCGACCGTACCGGTACAACATCGTTTATTGGGCATAACGATGTTTTGCTTCATACCTTGTTGGGTATGAAGACAGGAGACATGACATGGCATTGCATATGCATTATTATTTTGGACTAAGGCTTTGGTAGAGCTTGTGAGAAGCCATGCTTCTCCAAGGTCTACGATGCTTGATATTTATCTTATATGAGATTGTATCATTCATTGGATTTGTCTCATTGCTACTGTTGGTTTCTATATAAATAAAGATTTAATCAATTCTTATTGAACTTGAAGCTTAAATAGCTTGTTTAAGCAGTTTCCTTGCTGAGATTTTTATATCTCACAACCTCTTCCTATCTTTCCAGGTGATCATGTGGCTTTTGCTTGAAGGGTGGGAAAGTAGCAGCACACTCAGCACTTTAATGTTTTTTAGTGTGAAAACTTGTGTTGTAATAATAATACTAAAACTTAGAGAGTTTACGTTAATCGGTTAACCTTAACTTTGGCTTGTGGCTATTGCTAATTACTCTTGGTGGTTGCTAATCTGCTCATTAGGATGCTATATATTATGGTTGAGCTTAATTACATATCTCTATACATTGTTGCTTCCGCGTTATTCCTGTTTAAGGGAAAATGCTGCCAAAATTGTTGTCCATTGCTCTAGTTCTTTACCTTGTGGTGGCATCTTAGAGATGGAGGTTTTTTTTCTAGGGTGTTACATGGTCCTTATCCAGCGAGTGGTTCACCTCGACAGCTCGTCCGATCCACTTGTAGCCAGCCATCTGGACTCCGACGAGCGGAATCCAAGATGCCAGAGACAACAGGAGCTTGACACCGGAGAGCGGAGACGGACAGCCGGGCTCACGTCACGGCCGCGCACCTCTCCTCTGTCCTCCGTCCCCGTCTGCATCCCTAGCCTAGACCTCGTGCCGCTTGCTGTCTGTTCTGTAGCGTGTAGTCAACACCCAGCAAGAGAGGCTAGTAGTCTTCTTCTTCTCTCGAAGCCGGCCAATTATTCAGTCTATGGGTAATGTATTGGGAAGACATGTCGATCCAGTAGTACCTTATCTCTTCTGACATCCACACCATTTTCCAGAAAGTAGATAAAGATATAAAAATTATAAAAAATTAAAAGAATGAGGAGTGTTGAACTCGCACTGAAAATGCACCATTTTAAAGTGCTGCATCACCAAAGACAGTGACATGTTTGAACGACTGAATCCTTTTCACTCCATCAGAACATATGATAATAGTATATATCATGGACGAATATGAGGCACTTTTAAGTTCAGTTGTGATGCATAACAGGCCACAGAGAGCGATTAGTTGCTGGGTGTGCTAAGAGCAGTAGCTAGGGCGACTTTCTGCTCCCTTGGACAGCAGCTTTGCGACGCCGGTCCACTAGGGTCGGTCGGCATGGTCAGCAAAGGCGAGCCATCCGCAGAAACTTCCTTGGGTAAGGGTAACCTGACGTCGTTGCATGGTTTCCTTCTCCGCACCAGCTCGCCACCCTCTCCGTCTGTAGAGTTCGTTGTTCGTATGAGCGGTGGGATCGGCAGTTGGCAGTCCCTGTGGGAGTCTGTCAGTAGGAGACCAGTCAATGGGGCAAACGAAATGGCTAATCAATCATTTGCTAACTTTCTAGAAGCAGATACTGATTGGCGTGGAGAACTGTTTTGTCGCCGCGCTTTCGTTTCTCACTTTGCAAGAGAAAATTTTATTTAACAGGCTGCTGCTGTTCTAGTACTCCAGAACCAGAAGAAGACATTGTGTCATGACAGCAGGCACTGAAAATTGACAGCTTAGGGACTGAGGGAGCTACTTTACTTGGTCGAGACAAAATTTGCTAGTCCTAAAGTAAACGTGGCTGATTGGCCGTGGTGTCAAGTTAGAAGATGAGGACCAGAAGAACTGCAGAAGAAGGGTGTGTACCGATTTTATGTTTCTCCTAGAAGCTTCTGTAGAAATAAAACGTCATTCTTAAGGCTAGAAGGGGTACACATACATGAATGCCGCCAGAATCCGCACAAGCTAGCTTCACTGTGACTCTGTTTGATTAAGGTATAAATTTGTATAAATTAGTTATGAAACAGTATTTTTCTCTAATAACAAATTATTTGTTTCAGCATATCGGCTGATCGACACTACAACTTCTAGAAGCATGTACACAGATTGAGGTTTAACTGACAAGTATACTATTTATACTGAGAATCAGCAATCATCGAAGATTTGCACATTAAAAAAAGTAGTCTCATTGCGTCCTTGGTTCCTTGTTTTAAATTATCGATCGGAATGTTTTGATCCGCCACCGCCACGAGCCCACGACGAACAGCGAGCAGATCGTCTCGTGTCTAGGAAAGCTACCTGGCGCTGGCCGGAGTAGGTGATTGATTGCGATGCGCATGGATATGTGTATTTGTTATGAGAAGCACGTGTGGTATCTATGCAGTATACACAGTCAAAGTGGGGTACACGAAATAAGCAAACAGGCCGTGGGCCGCTACAACTTATCTTTGACTTTCCCGTTGACCGACAGGGTGAGACTGACATGGCTGGCCTGCCTGCCTACCAGGCGCGGCAGTACGTGTCGCGGTGCGTGAGTACCTGCCTCGTTTTGTCCGTGACCTCCAGCTGACGTAGCGCGCCAAGCTCTAGCTCTGGAGGGTCCAGCAGCTAGTGGATACAATCAAGGCACTTTTCTTAACGCACCTTTCTCGTTACAGGGTGAGAGGAGACGATTTGATTTGACAATCGACAAATATAAACAGCCACACTCCCCTACCCCAAAAAAAACATATATTTCTTCTTAATCATGAATAAATTTTACTAAATTATCAGTTTTATAAGTTATCACTGATGCCCCTCTTAACGCAGGCTCTATTCAGCAAGACTTATTTGTTGTTGCGGCTACGATTAATTTGTTGTGAAATAAAAACATTGTTCGACAAATTTTGATTGATAATAAGCTCAAACGAACGTAACCATTCGTGTAGAGCTCTGCTACTGCTCTTTTTGTTTTTACATACCACACTTTCGATGAAACAGAGAATGTTCATAAAACACTCCAAGCACACAAAAAAAATAGCTTTTGATTCATCTGAATCTTCTATTTTTCCAAAATGTCTTTGTTGGGGCGGTAGCCCGGGCGGGCGGGCGTACCATGGGCAGACAACGTCGACCTGTGGCTACACACAAGGCAGCGTTAAGGGGCTATTGTTGGGGCGGTAGCCCAGGCGTAAGCTACCTGTTTTCGCCTGATAAAGTTTTCACCACTAAACCGAAAGCCGCAAGGTCACGAGGGTGACATCCGCCTTTCGCGCGAATGAGGTCGGCGCGGAAGGCGGATTTGCGGGCCCACCTTTCGGGCGAATACGATCGGCGCGGTAGGTTGATTCGCGCGCCTTTCGCGCGAATATGAGGAGTCCACGAGGAAGACTAGCCGAGAGAAGGCCCCAGAGGGTTCGCTTTCACGCGAAAGCGCGGCGGGCCTCGGGGCGCACGCGTTGGCTGAGCTTTCGAGCGAAAACCGGATGTCAACGGCCGGCTTTCAGTTCCTCCTTTCGGCCGTGGAGACGTGTCTTT
The DNA here is from genome assembly GCA_009763385.1 of Coix lacryma-jobi var. lacryma-jobi. Lineage (NCBI taxonomy): Eukaryota > Viridiplantae > Streptophyta > Magnoliopsida > Poales > Poaceae > Coix > Coix lacryma-jobi. The sequence goes on from CM019826.1 coordinate 4,584,673, forward strand.
TCCTTTCGCAGGGTTCTCTGGATGACGGCATGGAGGGGGCCCCACGGGTCAGAAGGACGGGCGCGCGGGCTGCGTGGTTCCTGCGCGCATTTACGGAGACACCCTTCGAGCCCGGGAAGCCGGAGGAGCCGCCATGTAGACTAGGAGAGGACCTGTTTGTAATTATGGCGGAGTGGTTGGAAGGGTATTTTTGTACTTTTAAATGGTTTGAGATTAATATAAAAGGCTCCCGTACTCCCAAGGAGGGGGGAGATCACTGTTCACTCCAACTGTTTCCTTACTTTCCCATTCGTTTTCCGCTTTCGCTCTGGGCTTTCGTTCGTGCGACAACCCGCTGTTTCGGGGCCTCGGACGCGAAACAACATTGGCGCCCACCGTGGTTGTCGCCCGAGCTTACCATGCCTCCAAGGAAAGCGCTGAAGACGGTCGACAATTTGGAGACGATCGCCGCGAAGAAGGATGCTTTCGGCACCGTCGCGGCTTCAGTTCCAGCCAACCAAGTTCCACCAAGCTCAGCCCCAGAGCCACCAGCTTTCGGCGGCGCTCTAGCGATAGAGACCCAGCCGCAGTCGGGAGCATCGACGAGCCAGAATGTACAACCCCAGGATCAGCGGACTTTCGGCAGAGATGGAACACCGGAAGGATTTGTCGAGGACGAATTCGGCGAAGAGGATGACGATGATGATGAAATCACAAGACACGCCCAAGCAATCAAGACGCTGGCACAACAGCAAGAGGAAATCGAAAAGCTGTTGTCACAAAGAGACCAGCTACAGCAGCGGTTAGCAGCAAAAACAAGAGAGGACGAAACTCGCAACGCCATTCGGCGAGCTGAGGCGCAGAGAAGGCAACTCGAGAAGGAAATTCAGGAGCTGCAAAGGGCCGGGACGGACCCAAATCCGATAGCCCAGGAAAATGTATTCATACCAAGGCGAGAGCAACCGCCAGCTTTCAGCAACGCCATCGACGAAACCTCTCCGCTCTTAAGGGAGTTGCAAGCCCATCTGTGGCCGCTCAGCTACAAGCCGCGCATTCCGACTTTCGACGGTAAAGCGAACCCACGCAAGTTCCTGGCAAGCTACGAGACAACTGTTTTTTCGGCAGGCGGAGACAGTCAGGCTCTGGCGAAATCCCTCATCCTGGCAGTCGAAGATGTGGCGCACGATTGGTACACCACCCTCAAGCCATTGTCCATCTATTCGTGGGCTCAGTTGAAGGCCGAATTGCTCGCCACTTTCCAAGGATTCCGGCCAGACGTCAAGACCACGCGAGACCTCATGAATTGCACCCAGCAAGACGACGAACCTTTATCTGAGTCCCTCAAACGCTTCATCCAGCTGAAAGCTCAAGCTCCGAACGTGCCGGAAGCTGCAGTGATCGCAGCAGCCATCGAAGGCTTGGGGACCGGGCAGTGCGCCGCTCACCTGTCGAGAGAACCGCCGAAAGATGTCAAGGAGTTGTTCGATGTAATGAATGCGTATGTGAGGTCGGATGACGACTTTCGGCGACGCAAGGCCGCCCGCCTGGTGCAGAGGCAGGCGACGAAAGCAAGTCGACCACCGCCTGTGCCGAACCAAAGGATGGTCAGGCCCTTTCGGTCAATCAACAGTTTACACGAAGAGCCAGCGCAATCAGCGACAGGCATGGAGAGGCCTGACATGGCCGACTTTTAGCCCCAAAGTGGGTTTGATCAACCTTTCCGCGGGGGACGCGGTGGAAGGACAGGACGCGGCGGCCGAGACGGCAGAGGCCGCGGAAGGGGAACCAGACCACCGTATTGCGTCATCTGTGATGGCAATTTCGGTCACACCACACGGGACTGCAAATACAGCAAGATGGCGAAAGAGCTAAAAGACAAGGACCAAGCTTCAGCTTCCGGCGAAAGCTCCAAGCACGTTTTCCATAATTCCTAAGACCCGGCAGCAGGAGCAGTAGCATGCAGCAACTACGCAAACACGCTTATGCATCCTCCGCAGTACATGCCCCATCAAAATTTGTACTGGTACAATCCGGCGTATCAGGGTTATCAGCTTCCGGTCTTTGCGCCACAGTCGGTGGCAGTTTCGTCACCCATGCACTATCAGCGTCAGCCAACACCGCCGCCAGCGCTTCCGGCTCAAGCCCAACCTCAGGGGCACCAAGCACAGCCCAGTTACCAGCAGGGGCAGGAAGTGGAAAACGAGGCTAGCGCAGTCAACAGCATCCTCCCGTCAAGGGGCCACATTTTCGCTATCACGGGCGGATCAAACCTCGAACACGAAAGTAAAAGAGCGAGAAAGGACTACCACCGAAGAGTCCAGACGGTATCGCCAAGGCTCCCACTGAACAGGCCAGCTTGGTCACTAGCGCCGATATGCTTCGATGAGTCAGATTTCAAAGTTCATGATTACCTTCATTGCGACGCTTTCGTCGCCACGACCAATGTGGCTGGTTTCATCTTGCACAACATTCTGATCGATACCGGAAGCTCAGCAGACATATTATTCATCAAGGCTTTCGAGGCGATGGGATTTGACAGGCGCAGTTTGGACCCCACCGGAAATTCACTATACGGGTTCAGAGGAAGAAAGATTGACGCTATCGGCAAAAAGCAAATCCCTGTATCTTTTGCCGAAGGGGAAAAAGTCCGCACCGAAACGCTGACTTTCGACATAGTGAATATGGATTACCCTTATACTGCCATTTTTGGCAGAGGTTTCACGAACAAGTTCAACGTCGTCATCAAACAAAGCTACTTGTGCATGAAAATGCCATCCCCTTTCGGCATCATTGCTGTATATGGAGATCAGCAAGTCTCTAGAAGAATTAAGGGAAGGCCAACCCCAGGCTACAGCCTTATCTATAAGGTGGCGAATAAAGACGAAATGCAAACAACCACCGAAGAGCACGCTACCGTCAGCTCGTCGGATTGCAAGGTTGGGGCAGCTGAAGAAACAATAAGGATTCCGCTTGCGGCCTCCAGGCCCGAAAGAATGGTACACATCGGGTCAAGCATGCCGGAAGAAGAAAGAAACGCGCTGGCATCTTTCCTCGCGAACAACGACGACATTTTCGCTTGGTCAGCAAACGACTTGCAAGGCGTAAGCAGAGACCTCGCCCAACATAGTTTAAACGTCGCAAGCGGCGCAAAGCCCAGAAAGCAAAAACTGAGAAAGATGTCAAACAAAAGGGCAGATGCGGCGAAAGCCGAAGTGCAAAGATTACTCGACGCGGGAGTAATCCGACCAGTCCAGTACCCCGAATGGCTGGCCAACGTTGTCTTGGTGAAAAAGAAGAATGGAAAGTGGCGAATGTGCGTCGATTTCACCGACCTCAACAAATGCTGCCCGAAGGATCCATATCCTTTACCCCGTATCGACAAGCTCGTCGACATTGCATCCGGCTGTGAAATAATGAGTTTGTTAGATTATTTTTCAGGTTATCATCAGATATGGCTCCATCCCGATGATGAGGAAAAAACTAGTTTCATCACCCCAACAGGCACATATTGCTACCGGCGAATGCCGGAAGGTCTGCGGAATGCAGGCCCTACTTTCTCGCGGATGACTGATAAGGTGTTCGAAAGCCAGAAGCAAAAGAAAAACTTGCTGGCTTACGTTGATGATATAGTGGTCAAGAGCGATAGACAAGAAGATCACCAAGCAGACTTGCTCGAGACTTTCGGCAATCTCTGAAAGAGTGGTTTGAAGCTCAACCCTGACAAGGGCATTTTCGGTATCAAGAAAGGCAAGCTCCTAGGTTGCCTAGTATCGGCGAGAGGTATTGAAGCTAATCCCGACAAGATAGCGGCAATCATCAACATGCAACTGCCCTCAAGCCGAAAGCAAGTGCAAAAGTTGACAGGAAGGCTGGCTTCTTTGAATAGATTCATCGCAAGGTCCGTCGAAAAAGGGCTGCCTTTCTTCCGAACTCTGCGCAGCTCCGACCCTTTCGATTGGGGGGGAAGAGCAACGGCAAGCTTTTCAGCAACTAAAAGAGTACTTGACAAAACTAACTACGCTATCCAAGCCGTCGCCGGAAGCGACACTCTTGTTGTATCTCGCAGCATCCCACACCACCGTAAGCGCGGTGCTGGTGGAAGAGAAGGAGCATGAAAACAAGATGATGCAGTTCCCGATTGAAAGCCCTAGTTTGGTTTTGGTTAATTGATGAAACCTATTTGGTCTAATCCTATTGCTAAGCATGTGTATAGCTTATAAGAAAGGATTATGACCAAGCCAATTGGTGGAGCTAGCAAGGTGGCAACCATGGAGGATGGTGATGGCCACAAGCACCCAAGAGATCAAGTGCTCTACCATTGGTGAAGTGAAGAAGAGAAGAGATGGAGCAAAGAGGCCCGAAGGCAAAGGTATAATCTTTAGGGCTCTTTGTTTTGGTGACCAAGACACTTAGCGAGTGTGATCACATTTAGGATAGATAGCCGTACTATTAAGAGGAGATTATTCACGGCTTATGCGGTGTTCAAGTGCCACTAGGTGTTCTCTAACATATCGATGCTATAAACCTAGTGAGTGACTAACAAAACCCTCAGAAAATGCTTTGCAAAATGCTAACACACGAGCACAAGTGGTGAAACACTTTGGTGTTGGCACATGGGAGCAAGGGTAGAAGTTAGAAAGTGAAAAGATGCCAAGTTAGGGGCATCGGACGCTGGCGTCGGCAGCATCGGACGCTGGCCGAGCGTCCGATGGTAAACCCTAACTTCTGACTGTTAACGAGCTAGCATCGGACGCTGGCAACGGACGCTGAGGAATCACTGTTGCTGCGTCCGATGGTCATGACGTGCCGCGATCGTGTTGTGCAGGGAGCATCGGACGCTGGCCTGCATCCGATGCAGAACCATCGGACCCGTCCGATGCGTTCTGGACCTCTCTGGAACCTTTCTGTTGTGCCATCGGACGCTGGGGTTGAGCGTCCGATGTAACTGTGCCGGTGCGTCCGATGTGGCGCAGAAAAGAGCTGAATTGAGCAGAGGCATCGGAGCGTCCGATGCTAGGCATCGGCGCGTCCGATGCCACTTTAACCAGCGCGAGAAAGAATGTGACCGTTGGGATCTAACGGGCTGAATTCATAGCAGAGGGACACGTGGTGCTCATCGGAGCATCGGACGCTGGGGCAGCGTCCGATGGCCCCGACACCGGAGCGTCCGATGCTTCTGTTTCGGGCCCAACGGCTAGGCTGACTTGTGAGGCCTATTTAAGGGGCTTGGCCGGCTTGCTAGGTTTCTTTCTTGCACATTTTGATTCCTAAGCATTCTAGTGAGCTTTGGCAAGCCTCCCAACTCATCTCCCAAGTTGATTTGATCAAACCAAGTGAGATTGAGTGATCTAGTGCGTGATTTAAAAGAGTTCAATCTAGTGGCACTAGTTCTTCGCATCGGCATTGAGTTTTCTTGTTACTCTTGGCATTTGCCGGTGCCTAGACGGCTTGGAGGTGTTGAGGTGGTTGTTGGCAAGATTGGTGATTGTTCTTGGCCACCACCGTTCGAGATTGTGAGAGGTTTTGGAGCCTCACCTCGCCGGAGCGGCAAGAGGCATCCTTAGTGGATTGCTCGTGTCATTGAGCTACCTCACTAGTGGTAGATTCTTGTGGCGCTCTTTGTGAGCTTGGCTTTGCGCCGATTAGCCACCGGATCACCTAGTGTTGGTCGACACAACGGGGAGTAGCGTGCCGGCAAGCACGTGAACCTCGGGATAAATCTTTGTCTCCCGAGTGCTTATTGTGATTGTGTCCCCATCTTGGTGATTGGTCTTCATCTACACATTCTTGGTGATTGGCTTCACAAGTGGATTTCACCGGTGATTGGCTCTCTACGTGGCGATCCCGAAGGCTCGGTGAAATTCCCTCTATCTAGCTTATTTACTTTGTGTATTTACTTTGAGCTACTTCTTTTGTGTAGATATCTTTTCTTGTTGTATATCTTTTGTCATATACCTTGTGTAGCTAGTTGTGAGTAGCTTGCTTAGTTTGTCTATTGCACACACTTGTCTCATATACTTTTTGTATATCATACTTGTGCTAGAGCTATATTGTTTTATTCCGCATTTGTTATTAGCTCTAGTTGATTGTGTGACATAGAAATATTAGGTAGAATTGTTGGATAGGTGGCTTGCAACACACTATTAGGCTAGCGCAAAAAGCTTCGCCATTTGTTATACTAATAGTGTTTGCCTAAGTAATTTTGTAGATTTTTAATTAGGCTATTCACCCCCCCCCCTCTAGCCAACTTGGACCTTTCAAGTGGTATCGGAGCCGTGGTCACCGTTTGTTTTGAGGCTTAACATCCTCCGGTGTTAAAAATGGCTCAAATCAACTATATGGGGAAGCCACCACATTTTTACGGCACCAACTTCGATTGTTGGAAGAGGAAGATGTGTGCATTCACAAGAGGAATGAATAGAAAGATTTGGGAAGTAATTGAGCATGACTTTGCGATAATTGATCCCACAAGTCTCACTCCTAGAGAAGAAGAGAAGCTTCAATGGAATGATGTAGCAATCAACTTGTTCTATGAAGCATTTGATACAAAAGTCTTTGAGCAAATCAAGGACCTTGAAAGAGCAAGTGAGATATGGGAAAGATTGGAAGAAACATATGAAGGCACCAAGGCGGTCAAGGGATCCAAGCTATATATCCTCAAGGACAAGCTTGCCATGTTCAAAATGCAAGACGATGAAAGCATACCGGAGATGTTTCACCGGTTGCAAGTGGTCATCAATGACTTGAAGGCTTTAGGAGAGAAGGTGGAGGACAAGGACTTCTCTCACAAGTTCTTGAGATGCTTACCACCAAGGTTTGATACTTTGTTGACTATCCTAGTGAGGGAAGGATTGGATACGGTAACCCCAAACCAAGTACTAGGTGATGTGGTCACACAAGACACATACCGTGTGGAAAGGGATGGGGGAGCCCAAGAGGAAGAGAAGAAGAAGAAGACCGTGGCATTCAAGGCTTCATCCTCCAAAAACAAGAGCAAGGGTAATGCTAAGAAGGAGGAAAGTGATGATGAAGCAAACACAAGCTTGAGTGAAATGGATGATGAAGAAATGACTCTATTTGTCAAGAGATTTGGCAAGTTCATGAAGAAGAAGGGATATGGAGCTAGAAAGAGAAGAGATGCAAACAAGAGCACTACCAAAAGGTGCTATAGATGCAAGAGCAAGGATCATTTCATTGCGGATTGTCCATACTCTAGTGATGAAGATGATGATGACCGCAAGAAGAGCAAGAAGAAGGACAAGAAGGAAAAGAAAGAAAAGAAGGAAAAGAAGAAGGAGAAGAAGAAGGGTGGATCCTATGTTGTGACATGGGATAGTGATGCTTCCTCAAGCGATGATGATGATTCTAGTGATGATGAAAGGAAGACCACCAAGAAGAAGGCTATGGCTAGTCTTGCTATCACAAGCAAGCCTTCTATCTTCAACACTCCATCGTCATGCCTCATGGCTAAGGCCACTAAGGTATCATCCGATGAGAGTGAAAGTGAGAGTGAGAGTAATGATGATGAGGAGTACTCAAAGGAGGAGCTCATGAGCATGCTACAAGATGCTCACTCTTACATTGAGACTAAGAGGAAGGAGTGCAAAGAATTATGCAAGGCCAACAAGGCTCTTGAGCAATCCTTTGATGAGCTCAAGTCCACTCATGAGAGGCTAGAGGAAGCCCATGAGAAGCTTGGCCAAGCTCACACTAGGCTTAAGGAAGCCCACTCCTCCCTCCTTGATCAAAGTAAGATTGAGGATGTTGTAGAGACATGCAACATAGGAGTAACATGTGATATTCTTGATGATTCTTTTTATGCTCCTATTGTTGTTGCTCCCACAAATGCATCATCATCATCTAGCTCAACTAAAATGCCTACTTCTACTACATGTGATTCATCATTAATGGTAGAAAATGAGAACCTTAAGAATAAGGTGTATGAGCTCACTCATGCTTTAGGCAATGCCTATGGTGGAGATGCCCGTTTGCTTAAGTGCTTGGGTAGCCAAAGGTGTCCACTCAACAAGGAGGGACTTGGCTATACCCCCAAGAAGGGCAAGGCGGCCTTTGCTACTCACAAGACTAGTTTTGTGAAGAGCAATGGTCGGTATTGCTATAATTGCAAGCAATCCGGGCATATAGAGCAAAATTGCTTTAACAAGAACAAGATCAAGAACAATGCTCATGCATTATCCATTAGACTTGATTCTTGTTATATGCTTACAAAGGGCACTAATGGTGTGAAGGCTAAGTACATTGGTGCACCCATGGTTGGCCCAAAGAAGAAGGCAATTTGGGTGCCCAAGAGCTTGGTGACTAACCTTGGAGGACCCAAAAAGGTTTGGGTACCTAAAAAGAATTGATCTCTTTTGTAGGTGAACTATAAAGCAGGAGGAAGGCATTGGGTGCTTGATAGTGGGTGCACTCAACACATGACCGGAGATGGAAGAATGTTCAAATCAATCAACACTAGTGGCAATGATCATGCGGATGCTATCACATTTGGTGACAATAAGAAAGGCAAGGTCAAAGGCTTGGGCAAGATTGCAATATCCAATGACTTGAGCATCTCCAATGTGCTATTAGTGGAATCTCTCAACTTCAATCTTTTGTCCGTAGCACAATTGTGTGACTTGGGTTTCAAATGCATATTTGGGGTTGATGATGTGGAGATAGTGAGTGTTGATGGAAGTGATTTAGTGTTTAAAGGATTTAGATATGAGAATCTTTATTTGGTGGACTTTGATGCAAGTGAAGCTCAATTGACAACATGTTTGTTCACCAAATCAAGTATGGGTTGGTTATGGCATAGGCGTTTGGGACATGTTGGAATGAAGCAACTAAAGAGGCTAGTGAAGCATGACATGGTTAGAGGACTAAAAGATGTTCATTTTGAGAAGGACAAGCTTTGTAGTGCATGTCAAATGGGAAAACAAGTTAGAAACACTCATCCCAACAAAGGAATGATGAGCTCTACACATGCACTTGAGTTGTTGCACATGGACTTGTTTGGACCAACTACATATGCAAGTATTGGGGAAAACAAGTATGGCTTTGTGATAGTGGATGACTATACAAGATACACATGGGTCTTCTTTCTCGTTGACAAAAGTGAAGTGTTTGGCATATTCAAAACCTTTGTCAAGAGAAGCCAAAATGAGTTTGATAGAAGAATCAAGAAAGTGAGAAGTGACAATGGAAGTGAATTTAGAAACACAAGAGTTGATGAGCTATGTGATGATTTTGGAATCAAACATCAATTCTCGGCCAAGTATACTCCTCAATCCAATGGAATAGTTGAAAGGAAGAATAGGACACTCATTGATATGTCAAGATCCATGCTTAGTGAATACAATGTGAGTGATTCCTTTTGGGCCGAAGCAATCAACACGACATGCTACTATAGCAACCGGCTCTATTGTCACCCTCTATTGAAGAAGACACCATATGAGCTCCTCAATGATAGAAAGCCCAACATTGCATATTTCCGGGTCTTTGGGTGCAAATGCTACATATTGAAGAAAGGCACAAGACTTGGCAAATTTGAGAAGAAGTGTGATGAAGGGTTCCTACTTGGTTACTCAACTACAAGCAAAGCATATAGAGTGTGGAACGATACAACAAGAATAGTTGAAGAAGTCCATGATGTTGAGTTTGATGAAACCAATGGCTCACATGAAGAACAAGACAACCTAGATGATGTGAGAGGAACACAATTGGTGGAAGCTATGAAGAACATGGACATTGGTGATATAAGGCCAAAGCAAGTGATTGACATAGAAGATGACAAAGATCAAGTGCTCTCTCCTCCAACCATGCATGACAATGATATTGCAAGCTCTAGTGGTTCTCAAGATCAACAAGATACTAGTGCAAGTGCTCAACCGCAACAAATGCTCCAACCAACACATATTGCAAGAGATCATCCTTTGGATCAAATTGTTGGTGACATAAGAAGAGGTGTGCAAACAAGATCAAGATTGGCTTCATTTTGTGAACACTACTCATTTGTATCATCTATTGAGCCAACCAAGATTGATGAAGCTTTGATGGATGTTGATTGGGTGAATGCAATGCATGAAGAGTTAAACAACTTCACTCGCAATGATGTTTGGGAGTTAGTAGAAAGACCAAAGAACACAAATGTTATTGGTACAAGATGGGTCTTCCGAAACAAGCAAGATGAAGATGGCATTGTTATAAGGAACAAGGCAAGATTGGTTGCACAAGGGTACACTCAATTGGAAGGCATTGACTTTGGAGAAACCTATGCACCGGTTGCTAGATTAGAGGCCATTAGAATTCTACTTGCATATACTTGTTCTCACAACATCAAGCTCTATCAAATGGATGTCAAGAGTGCTTTTCTCAATGGATTCATCAATGAGCTAGTGTATGTTGAGCAACCTCCCGGATTTGAAGAATTGAAGAAGCCCAACCATGTGTACAAGCTCAAGAAAGCATTATATGGGTTGAAGCAAGCACCTAGAGCATGGTATGAAAGATTGAGGGATTTCTTGCTATCGAAGGGTTTCAAGATGGGGAAGGTTGACACCACTCTCTTCACCAAAAAGATTGAAAGTGACTTGTTTGTGTTGCAAATCTATGTGGATGACATCATATTTGGATCAACCAACCAAGACTTTTGTGAAGAGTTTGGAGAAATGATGGCTAAAGAGTTTGAGATGTCTATGATTGGAGAGCTTAGTTACTTCCTTGGTCTACAAATCAAGCAAATGAAGAAAGGCACATTTGTTAGTCAAGGCAAGTACATCAAGGACATGCTCAAGAAGTTTGGGTTAGATGAAGCAAAAGCAATAACCACTCCAATGGGCACAAATGGACATTTGGATAGTGATTCTAGTGGTGACATGGTGGATCAAAAGCTATATCGGTCAATGATTGGAAGCCTACTCTATGTGACCGCATCAAGGCCGGATGTCATGTTTAGTGTGTGCATGTGTGCAAGGTTCCAAGCTTCACCAAGAGAAAGTCATTTGAAGGCAACCAAAAGAGTATTGAGATATTTGAAGCACACTCCTAATGTTGGACTATGGTATCCCAAGGGCTCTCAATTTGAATTGATTGGATACTCGGATTCCGATTATGCGGGATGCAAGGTGGATAGGAAGAGCACATCGGGCACTTGTCAATTGCTTGGAAGATCACTTGTCTCATGGTCATCAAAGAAACAAAACAGTGTTGCACTCTCTACCGCCGAAGCCGAATACATATCCGCGGGTAGTTGTTGTGCACAATTGCTATGGATGAAAGCAACATTGCAGGATTATGGAGTCAAGTTTGGACAAGTTCCATTGCTATGTGATAATGAGAGCGCCGTCAAAATAGCCACCAACCCGGTTCAACACTCAAGGACAAAGCACATTGATATAAGGCATCACTTCATTAGAGATCATCAAGCAAAGAAAGACATATTCATTGAGAGTGTGGGCACCGATAATCAACTTGCCGATATCTTCACCAAGCCACTAGATGAAAGAAGGTTTTGCAAGCTAATGAATGAATTGAATATCCTAGACTTCTCCAACATGAGTTGAATGCACCCCTACTTATGACATGCCTCTCCCCCAACAAAGCAAAGGTGAAATTGTTTGGCATGTGCATTCATTCTTATTAGGTCATGTTTTAGTTCATATAGTCATCACATTGCTTATTTAGGATCATTCATGGCAAATCAAATGAATTTGAAGTATATATGGTACCACTATTGCTTCTATGTTTGACTTGATCTAGTGGTAGCATATAACTTGTTTGTGAGCTTGTAACTCTAGTGTTTGATCTAGTAAGTGAACAATAGGTGTTTAACCAACGTGAGTAAGATAACCATTGAAAGATGTGTGAAGAAGCTTACTCTAGAGCAAACCGTGTTAAATATCCTATGCTCATAAGCTAGATTAAGCCACAACTTGACTTGGTTTGTTTCCCACATATGCCCCACCTTTATGATAATTGTTGACAAAGGGGGAGAAAATAATGCAACAAAGATAAAAGAGACATGCTATGCTAAGTTCAAGTGGGATCGGAGCATACAAATAGGGGGAGCAAGCTCATAAACATACTTGTTGCATTTGAAATGTGCATATTCATATGTTTGTTAGCAATGCATAAGCTACTTAAATCTCATATCCATGCTTATGTGGTGAATGCTAGTGATAGGTTATGATTAATGAATTGATTTACTAACATGCACATAATAGCAACTAGACATACTTGTTTTTCTCAAGTGGTTCAAGAGCCTTATTATCATGTTGATCTCACGGGGTTCTTGAGTTTTGATGTATGTCTAGTGACAAATGGTGCTAAGGATGGTATAACATGTGCACTCCGATTGGTATCACGCTTCAAAGGTCCATTCTTATGCCTTAGCATCATCATTAGTAGTATTGCTCACCCACATTTCATATTCATACATATGTGCAAAATTTAGAACCAAACTCTATAGCACATATGTAGGGGGAGCTAATACTATCAATATGGTTACTCAATTTTAAATCACATATCTTTGTATAGGTTGTCATCCATTACCAAAAAGGGGGAGATTGAAAGCCCTAGTTTGGTTTTGGTTAATTGATGAAACCTATTTGGTCTAATCCTATTGCTAAGCATGTGTATAGCTTATAAGAAAGGATTATGACCAAGCCAATTGGTGGAGCTAGCAAGGTGGCAACCATGGAGGATGGTGATGGCCACAAGCACCCAAGAGATCAAGTGCTCTACCATTGGTGAAGTGAAGAAGAGAAGAGATGGAGCAAAGAGGCCCGAAGGCAAAGGTATAATCTTTAGGGCTCTTTGTTTTGGTGACCAAGACACTTAGCGAGTGTGATCACATTTAGGATAGATAGCCGTACTATTAAGAGGAGATTATTCACGGCTTATGCGGTGTTCAAGTGCCACTAGGTGTTCTCTAACATATCGATGCTATAAACCTAGTGAGTGACTAACAAAACCCTCAGAAAATGCTTTGCAAAATGCTAACACACGAGCACAAGTGGTGAAACACTTTGGTGTTGGCACATGGGAGCAAGGGTAGAAGTTAGAAAGTGAAAAGATGCCAAGTTAGGGGCATCGGACGCTGGCGTCGGCAGCATCGGACGCTGGCCGAGCGTCCGATGGTAAACCCTAACTTCTGACTGTTGACGAGCTAGCATCGGACGCTGGCAACGGACGCTGAGGAATCACTGTTGCTGCGTCCGATGGTCATGACGTGCCGCGATCGTGTTGTGCAGGGAGCATCGGACGCTGGCCTGCGTCCGATGCAGAACCATCGGACGCGTCCGATGCGTTCTGGACCTCTCTGGAACCTTTCTGTTGTGCCATCGGACGCTGGGGTTGAGCGTCCGATGTAACTGTGCCGGTGCGTCCGATGTGGCGCAGAAAAGAGCTGAATTGAGCAGAGGCATCGGAGCGTCCGATGCTAGGCATCGGCGTGTCCGATGCCACTTTAACCAGCGCGAGAAAGAATGTGACCGTTGGGATCTAACGGGCTGAATTCATAGCAGAGGGACACGTGGTGCTCATCGGAGCAGCGTCCGATGGCCCCGACACCGGAGCGTCCGATGCTTCTGTTTCGGGCCCAACGGCTAGGCCGACTTGTGAGGCCTATTTAAGGGGCTTGGCCGGCTTGCTAGGTTTCTTTCTTGCACATTTTGATTCCTAAGCATTCTAGTGAGCTTTGGCAAGCCTCCCAACTCATCTCCCAAGTTGATTTGATCAAACCAAGTGAGATTGAGTGATCTAGTGCGTGATTTAAAAGAGTTCAATCTAGTGGCACTAGTTCTTCGCATCGGCATTGAGTTTTCTTGTTACTCTTGGCATTTGCCGGTGCCTAGACGGCTTGGAGGTGTTGAGGTGGTTGTTGGCAAGATTGGTGATTGTTCTTGGCCACCACCGTTCGAGATTGTGAGAGGTTTTGGAGCCTCACCTCGCCGGAGCGGCAAGAGGCATCCTTAGTGGATTGCTCGTGTCATTGAGCTACCTCACTAGTGGTAGATTCTTGTGGCGCTCTTTGTGAGCTTGGCTTTGCGCCGATTAGCCATCGGATCACCTAGTGTTGGTCGACACAACGGGGAGTTGCGTGCCGGCAAGCACGTGAACCTCGAGATAAATCTTTGTCTCCCGAGTGCTTATTGTGATTGTGTCCCCCATCTTGGTGATTGGTCTTCATCTACACATTCTTGGTGATTGGCTTCATAAGTGGATTTCACCGGTGATTGGCTCTCTACGTGGCGATCCCGAAGGCTCGGTGAAATTCCCTCTATCTAGCTTATTTACTTTGTGTATTTACTTTGAGCTACTTCTTTTGTGTAGATATCTTTTCTTGTTGTATATCTTTTGTCATATACCTTGTGTAGCTAGTTGTGAGTAGCTTGCTTAGTTTGTCTATTGCACACACTTGTCTCATATACTTTTTGTATATCATACTTGTGCTAGAGCTATATTGTTTTATTCCGCATTTGTTATTAGCTCTAGTTGATTGTGTGACATAGAAATATTAGGTAGAATTGTTGGATAGGTGGCTTGCAACACACTATTAGGCTAGCGCAAAAAGCTTCGCCATTTGTTATACTAATAGTGTTTGCCTAAGTAATTTTGTAGATTTTTAATTAGGCTATTCACCCCCCCCCCCTCTAGCCAACTTGGACCTTTCACCGATCTACTACGTTTCCGAGGCCCTTTCAGGTGCAAAACTGAACTACTCAGAGCTAGAGAAGATAGCCTACACAGTAGTAATGGCTTCTAGAAAGCTAAAACACTACTTTCAGTCTCACCACATCATAGTCCTATCGGCTCAGCCATTGGAAGCCTTATTCCGCAACAGTGAAGCTATCGGCCGGATTGGCAAGTGGGCGGCGGAGCTAAACGAGTATGTGATCGATTTCCAACACCGATCCGCAATTAAGTCGCAGGCATTGGCGGACTTCATAGCAGATTGGACTCCTGCTGCTTTCGACACAACACTCGAATTCGAGGAGCCCGTGTGGACAGTGAGTTGTGACGGTGCATGGGGAATGGCTGGAGCCGGAATCTCGGCGATCCTTACACCACCAAGAGGACCTAAGGTTAGATTCGCCGCAAGGCTGCAATTTCTCACAACCAACAACACCGCCGAATATGAAGCCATACTGTTGGGCTTACGAAAGCTCCGAGCAATCGGAGCGAGAAGATGCATAGTTAAGTCAGATTCCCAAGTCGTTGTTGGTCACGCCGAAAAGGATTTCACAACAAGAGAACCAGAGCTAGCCAAGTATCTGGCTGCAATCAGAAGAATGGAGAAGTATTTCACTGGTTTCACCTTACGTCACATTCCAAGGGCCCAAAACGTAGAGGCAGATGAATTCGCCAAGGCTGCAGCACAAAATCTGCCACTACCACCAGACGTGTTCTATCAAGTCCTTTCGGCCAAAGCAGTCAAAGAGGAGGAAGATCATCCAAGTTCGGTACATGCTATCGTCAGTGATGACTGGAGGTCGCAGATATTCGCTTATCTAGCCGGGATATACGAGCCGGAGTCTAGAAAAGATGCCGAAAGAATGGCCAGCAGAGCGAAAGGCTACTCCATCATCGGAGAGCAGTTGTTCAAAAATGGGGTAACAGCTCCCCTGCTGAAATGCATAAGCAAGCGCGAAGGCATTCAACTACTTGAAGAAATGCACGTCGGAATGTGCGGAGCGCACAGAGCAATGAGGCAAGGATTCTATTGGCCCTCCGCCGCATCAGACGCCAGAGAGCTGGTCAAATGTTGCAAAGGTTGCCAGATGTTCGCCAAAAACCAGAAAGCACCAGCAAATGAAACCACACCGATAGTACCAACCTGGCCCTTACAAAGATGGGGCATCGACATAGTCGGCCCGCTACCGGCAGCTCCGGGCAACTTGCGTTTCGCAGCAGTTGCTCTCGAGTATTTCACCAAATGGGTGGAAGCGAAGGCCCTCGCCAGCATAACTTTCACCTCCTTAACCAAATTCGTCTGGCAGAGGATAATTTGTCGTTTCGGTACTCCGTCATTCATCACCTGCGACAATGGGAAGCAGTTCGATTGTGCCGAATTCAGGAGTTTCTGTGATGAACTCAGCATAAAGCTTAATTTCACCTCGGTAAATTACCCGCAGGCAAACGGGGCTGTCGAAAGAGCGAATGGCCTAATTTTCTCGGCAATTGCGAAGACTTTGTACGACTCGCCGAAAGGCAAGTGGGCCAACACCCTAACAACATCTGTATGGGGACACAACATCTCACGGTCCAGAGCTACCAGCTTCACCCCATTCAGGTTACTTTACGGCGAGGAAGCAGTCACCCCGGAAGAAGTCAAGCTGGGTTCCTTCCGAACCGAAATGGCCCCAACTACTCAAGAGCAAAGATACCTTGAGCTCGATACTATCGAAGAAACAAGACTGCAAGCTGCAGATAACCTCGAGAAGTACCACGCCGAAACGAAGCATCACAGGGACAAGACGATAGTCCGAAAGGACATCAATCCTGGAGACATGGTCACCATTCGGCAGCCAGACAAGCAAGGTAAGTTGCAGTCGCAATGGCAAGGCCCTTTTATCGTGGCAAGCATGGCAGCACCCGGTGTATTCCGGTTGTTGAACGACAAGGGCGAAGAATCAGCCCACACTTGGAACGCGAGCAATCTGCGTCGTTTCTACCCGTAGTTTATCTTTTCGAGCTCAGATGTAAATTTGCTTTTTCTCTTTCACCATTTTTGTAATCAAAGGTCGGCTGCACTCTTTTTCCTCGCCGGGGAAGCCCCTTATCCGGGCGCGAGGTTTTTTAACGAGGCAGCCGAATGTAACCGCTACATTGTGAAAGTCAACATAATTCCCCCAAAATCGCGTGCCACGGTAAAAGATGAAATCAACCAAACATAGGGTTGAGACATTCGTTGGAAAATGTAATGAATAGAGAATGTCAGGGAGGTAGGGCAAAAGAGACCCTTCACGCCCACCGACAATCACAAAAGCCTGCGGGCTATGAAAAAACCGACCCTCCAACAAAACGCGAGAGCGGAAGGAAAGCCTGCGGGCTATGAAAAGACCGACCCTCCGACAAAACGCGAGGCGGAACGAAAGCCTGCGGGCTATGAAAAAACCGACCCTCGACAAAATGCGAGGGCGGAACGAAAGCCTGCGGGCTTATGAAAAAACCGACCCTCCGACAAAACCGCTTGGGGCGGAACGAAGCCTGCGGGCTATGAAAAAAACCGACCTCCGACAAAAACGCGAGGGCGGAACGAAAGCCTGAGGGCTATGAAAAAACCGACCCTCCGACAAAAAGCAGAGGGCGGAACGAAAGCCGCGGGCTATGAAAAAACCGACCTCGACAAACGGAGGGCGGAACGAAAGCTGCGGGCTATGAAAAAACCGACCCTCCGACAAAACGCGAGGGCGGAACGAAAGCCTGTGGGCTATGCAAATCGAGCAGTCCCTACCTGTCGGTGTTTCGTACCCGGGGGGTAAAACACACCAACGAGTAATATGATCGCGTGCTTCTCTTCCTGGATGGTGATGCAAGGGACACAAGGATTTATCCTGGTTCGGCAAAGAAGGCCCTACGTCCAGTGGGGGGAGATGTTCTTGTATTACTTGCACCTAAGTGCTTGTACAGGGGAGAATACAAGCTCAGTGAGCGTGGACCGGAATCCGGACTCGTGTCTGTGTGTGGACTCGTGTGTTATGTCCGTCTCCTGAATGAGGGCCCTAGGTCCCTTTTATAGAGCAAGGGGAGGCCAGGGTTACATGAAAGTATTACAGGTGTCGGGGCGTATGGTGCCCCATACGGAGAAGGGTAGGAATCCTGTCTTGTCGGGGCCACTGGAGCCGATGTGATCGTCGCTGTTGAGGCGTCCTTGGGTCGTGGCTTCCATCCTGGGCGCGGACGTGGTGGCGCGACAAGGCGGGAGCCGTACAGCACCCATCCCGGAATGTACAGTACGCGGCGAGGTCCCTCCGGGTCTTGGGTACCTGTCCTCCAATAGCACGAAAGTAGTTAGGGCTCAAAGGGCGCGGAGCCGGCTTCGAGGTGGTGCCCGGGGGGCTCGAGGGGCGGGAAGCCGGCCTCGAGGTGTTACAGTGCAGGGCTCGAGGGGCGCGTAGCCGGCCTCGAGGGTTACAGTGCCTGGCTTGGCCGAACAGTGCTGTACTGGTGCCCTTTTGCCCATGCTTGTGGTGAAAACGAGACTTGACCTTTACACCGAGTTACTGTGGTACATGCTGTGCACTAGTGGACATGACCGGAGTAGGTGAAGGCATTAAATGGCGGTATGGGCTGGTACGGCTGTTGTGCAGCTCGAGGGTCCTGTGTGTTAAGGCTCGAGGTGTGGGGGCGCGCTCGCCCGAGGCCTGGAGGGCTCGAGCGAGACGGAGAGCGATCGTGCTCGCCCGAGGCCTTGCTGGGAGGGCTCGGGCGAGACGGAGACAGAGCGTTCGCCGAGGCCTGGCTGGAGGGCTCGGGCGAGACGGAGACGGAGCGTTCGCCCGAGGCGGCTGGGAGGGCTCGGGCGAGACGGAGACGGAGCGTTCGCCCGAGGCCTGGCTGGGTGGGCTCGGGCGAGACGGAGACGGAGCGTTCGGGTGTGTGCGTGATTGGGGGTACCCTTTTTTGTACCACCGACAGTAGCCCCGAGCCTTGTTTGAGTGGTTGCACTCGAGCAGGGGCTCTTTGACCTGGGTTTTGAGGACTTTGACTGTGTTGGTTTTCGTGGGGGTTTAGCCGTGCTGATTCCACGGGTGTCGCGCGAGCGACACCCGTGGGTGTAGCCCCCGAGGCCACGGGGGAGTGGTTGGAACTCCCTCGTGGGCTTTTTGCGGGTGTCGAGTCCCCGAGTTTGGATCCTTTGAAGAAACCTCCGTCGCTGGGAAACCTTCTGCCCGCTAGGCGGCCTTTTTTCTTTGTCGTGGGAAACTCCGCCCGAGGCCTGGCTCGGAGGGGCGTTCGTCCGAAGCCTGAAAATCTCATGCTCACACAAAGGAAAAGATCAGTCGCAACTGCTCGAGTTATTAGACCCTCTTTGTCGAGGGGGTGCCAGGCTGAACCGACTGGCGGCTACTGAGCTGTCCGGCATGCCGATTGCCCTGGCTTGTCATCCCGCGAGTCCTTTCGATCGGATGCGAGGGGGGATGCCTCGTACTACCCGAGTGGGCGAGTATCGAGGTTCCCGGTGAGCTGGTAACGGGGAATCCAAGTGAGAGCTCGTGCCCCGTTCGTTAGGGGTCGACTGTGGCCCGGAGGCGGTCTCATAAAGCATGGGGCTCAGTCTGCAGGAGTGCCGGGTCCGTTCGATAGGACCCGGTGGCTCGATGCCTCCTCCGAGGGGATCTCACTGCACGTCGAGCTCCCCGCCTTGGATACACGTGAGGGGCCTCGAGGGCTCGGCCCCTGAGTAATGCCGCGAGTGGCGCCCTTGGTGTCCCTGACTCGGGTGCTCGAAGCCGGCTGTCGAAACCTTTCGAGGGCCAGCCTTCGCTGCTTCGAGACTTAGGGCGGGGCCCGTTTTTACCTTTATGAAGAAGCCTCCGTCGTCTGGGATCCTCCTGCCCGTTGGGCACGCCTTTTTAGGCGGAAATCGTCGGGAGAGCGGCGGGCGCGAAGCCGGAGCGACGGTCGTGGCGGGCCCGGGTAGTGGAGCGAATGGAGAGGTAACGCGTGTACCCTGCATCCGGCTCGAGACGTGGTTAGGTAGGCGCATTGAATGCATTCGGTTACCTTTTTACGTCGTGGGAGATCCCGCCCGTCTGGATTTCCCCTATAAATATCGAAAGAGGGGAAAAAGAACCCTTTACTTTGCCTTTGCCTTCGCCGCCGCCGTAGCCTTTGCGCGCCCTCTCCTTCGAGCTAGTCGATTGGGGATTTCCGGCCGCCCGTCCGCCGCTCGGATCCGCGCCGCGCCACCGTCATGGCCGCCCAAACACAGATGCTGCCGGCCGAGGACTGGAGCCCGTCGAAGGTGACGCAGAGCGAGATGGACTCGCTGGTGGCCAGGGGCTTCTGCGCCCCAACCCGGAGGAGGGACCCGCATGGTGGGTATCCGTCGGCGGAGCACCGGGAGCCGCACCCGCCGGGGGGTACGTGGTGAGCTTCACGCGCTACCACCGTATGGGGCTCGGCGTCCCGCCGAGCCGCTTCTTGCGAGGGCTGGCCCACCATTTCGAGGTGGAGCTGCAGCACTTCTTCCCCAACTCCATCTCGCACGCCGCCATATTCGCCGCGGTGTGCGAGGGGGTACCTGAAGATGGAGCCGCACTGGGAGATGTTCGTCCATCTCTTCCGGGGCGAGCTCTTCATCAAGTCCCTGAAGCCCAGCGGGAGGCGGCCCGTGCGCATGGGCTCCCTTGCCATCACCGCGGGCGGGGACTCTCGGCCAATGTCCCCGCGAGTACCTGCGATATAAACTATCCACCAACCAGGCCGGGTGGGACGACCATTGGTTCTATCTGCGGAACGAAGGTGGCCTCTCCTCCGCAGTACACCGGCAGGGTCCTTACTCGACGCCCGGAGAAGTGGACCTGGGGCGTCGCGGCGGACAGGCAACGCCACCTGGCCCCGCTGATGGAGATGATGAAGACGCTGGTGGATGAGAAGAAGCTGACCGTGCAAGCGGTCATTTGGGCGTTCCACCAGCGAAGAGTTCTCCGCTGGCGGACCGCCCCCCTTCTTATGCACGAGATGAGCCCGCAGGCTCAGCTCGAGGCGCTCAATCGCTCGAGGATGGCCGAAGAGAGGTTGTCCCGGAACGAGGGCGTCTCCCGGGTGTCGATCACGATCCAGGGGCCGTTCGTCCCTGAACTCTTCCACCTTGCTGCGATGGCACCCGACGAGGGGGGTCTCGACCTGGTAAGCCTCCCTCGAGTCGAGCTATCTCGAGCCTCCTCCCCCTTCTTCCTCCTTCGACCCGTTTGCATCCGTCTTGTGGTTTGTCTCATCACGCTTCTCCTTTCTCAGGGGGCATTTACTTGTCGCGCGTCGAGGCCCCCGGTGAGGGAGGACGCCGCGGATGCTCAGGTGAGGCGCCTCTCTGCTCAAAAGGACAAGGAGAGCAAGGATGCCAAAAAGAAGAAAGAGAAAGATAAAACTTGCGTCGCTTAGCTCGGGAGCAAGAGACTGGCGAAGGCTCGTCGTAACCGTCAGCCTGGGGACGGGTCCCCGAGCTGAGCTCCTCGAGCTCGGAGGCGGAGAGTAGTGACGAGGAGGAGGAGGACGACGACGAGGGGATGGATGCGCGCTTGACAGGGCTCGTCGATGACAGGGCTGACCGCTCCTCTGTGCAGGAGGGTACACTGGAGGTCCCACCGACAAAGGGGGGGCGCGGGACGCAGCCGCAGAAGGTGGCGCCGATCCCTGCCTCGTCGGGGGCCCGAGGTCCGTCGAGCTCCGCGCCGGACGTGGCCCCAGTCGCAAGGAAGCCCCGGACCCGGAGCGCCTCCGCCATGCGCCAACGGAGGCCGCCCCGCGTCAGCCCAGACGGGGGGTCTCGAGAGGGGCGGGCCTCGAGAGGAGGTCGACAGGTCGAGAAGGGTTTTGGGCCCGACCCCCGTGAGCCGTCAAGGGCGCCGTCGAGCCCGCGGAGGATGGGCGCCAAGAAGAGGCGTCGAGCCGCGCCATCATGAGCGTCGGGGAGGGAGCCCCTGAGCGCCTCGTGACCAGGGCGCGAGCGTCCCGGAGTCCATCGCCGCACCGCCGCCGGGACGCGGAAGCGGACGGGCGGAGGGCGCGACCACCAGCGCGGGCGCCGGAGCAGGTCCGGAGCCCGCGCCGGGGCGAGCGCCACGACGTCAGCACGAGGGCGGTACGGTCGCCCTCCCGCGATGTGGGGCGGAAGGAGGGCACTCCCTCGAGGTCGAGCCATGGGAGGCGTCGGGAGCCCTCCCCCCATCCCAGCCCTGCGGAGACGGCCCAGGCGCAGGGCTCGAGCCGTGGGGTGGGCTCGAAGCCCCCGAGTGGGTCCGGCGACTCCGGGAAGAAGCTCAGCCGCCGCTTCGGGTGAGTAGTTTCCTTGGGTCTCGTCGGTAGTGAGGCTTCACCTCTTTGCTTTAATGACGCGTGCCATCTCCATCTTCTCAGGGGGAAGCGCTCCTACCAGGAGGTGACCTCGCTTCGTCCAAGCGGGCCAAGGCCTCGAGCCCCGTCGAGGCACAGGCACCTCGAGGTATGGCACCTTCCTCCGCTAGAGAGGCCGCTTGGCTGGAGAAGGCCCGAGCTGCCATGGCTCGAGGGGCCGGGGCCGGATGATCGTCGCAAATTTGGTGAGGCCGTCGCCATCGACCATAGGGGTCGAGGTACTCTTCCTGGTTCTGACATCTTCGTCATCTCGTTTTGCAGGGGCCTCAGCTCATGGCATCGAGCCTGCCACCACCATATCCGCCGAAGCGCTGCCTCCTCCCCCTCCTCCTCCCGCGATGGTGCCAACTGGGAGCGCCATCCTTCCCCTCACCATGACGGTTGTTCCGGGGGAAGCGCCTGGGGCGAGCACGGCCCCGCCGGCGTCTGGGGGCTGAGGAGACTACGCCCCTTGTGGCTCCAACCAGCACGGGCCGGGCTGCGGAGGAGGAGGGAAGGGGGGAGAGGCGGTCGGCGGAAGGAGCCGACGGTGGAGGACCTCCTGAACGAGCTGGAGCAGGGGCCGCTCCTCGCCGCGGGCTCGATGACGGTGGAGGCGCCCGTCGTGCCGGCCAGCGCCGACAAGGCGCCGGAGGGCCCGGCCAGGGAAGAGGGCCCGGGGTCGAGCCTTCCCTCGACCGATCCGCAACAGGAAGCGCCGGCGGAGGGACGGAGGGAGTCGGGGCCCGTGCCGTCGGGCGGCGGGTCGCTGTCGGGGCAGCTCGAGGCGGAGGAGGATCTGCCCGACATCGAGCTCGACCGACCGATATGGCCGTTTCCCGTCCCACTGAGCCCGCCCCTTGCCGTGGTTCCCATCGAGCAGTCGGCCCAGCGGGGGGCACCGCGCGAGGTGCGGTCCATCTTCCGGGAGGTGGCCGCGCTTATGGCGGAGGCGGAGCGGTCCTGCTCCGAGGAGGCGGGCCGATCCGCACAGGTGTCGGCCGCCCTTGAGCGGGCCGAGGCGGAGCTTCGAGATCTTCGCGCGGAGCTGAGCCGGAACGCCCAGATGGCGAGCCGGCTTAACGAGGCGGAGGCGGAGGTCCGGGTGGCTCGAGGCGAGGTCGCCCGATCCAAGGAGGAGGCCGCCGCCGTTCTCGAAGCGTCGAGGAAGGAGGCCGCGAACGCCCGAAGCGAGGCCATCTCTGCCCGGGCTGAAGCCGAGGCGGCGAAGCAGGAGGCTGCTGACGCCGTGGCGAGGCCGCCGCTGCCCGAACCGCAGCGGAGGCGGCGAGAAAAGAGGCCGAAGACGCCGTGAGTGGTGCCGCCACCGCCCGAGCTGCGAGGGGGCGGCGCCGGCAGGAGGTGATCCGCAAGGATCTGGCCCTGGTAGAGGCGGGCCGGCTGATCGAGGACCTTAGGTCCGAGAAGCTCCTCACGCTGGCGAGAAGCGCAGGCTGGAGCAGCGTGCTGAGGGCTGACCAGCGACCTCGCCGTACTGGGGCAACACTGCGACGGTGAGGCTTACACCTTGTTCTTGTTTGGTTCTCGAAGTTCTTTGTTACGCCGCAGGCTCACTCTTCCTTGTTTGTTGCGCAGGGGTCGAGAAGACGGTCGAGGAGCTCCGTGAGACGAACCAGGCTCTCTTGGACCAGCTCCAAGACGAGACGATGGTGGCGGAGCGGGCTCGCTCTTCTCTCGATCGGCTCGGCCCCATGTGGGGTGCTCCTCCTATGACCGCGGCAGAAGGTGCAATGGCTCGGGGCGATGCCTTGGTCGACGCCTTGTGCTTCTTCGACGCAGCCGCACGGGACCGTGTCCGGCAAGCTCTCCATCACGGCGTCAAGCAGACACTCGCGGTTGTTCGCTCCGGTTTCCGCTTCCCGGTCCACGTTGTCGCGAATGGCTTCATCGAGATCGAGGGTAAGGATGGGGAGTGGAACAACCGCTGTGTCGACAAAATTTTGGAGAAGATGGAGAGGCCGGGGACGTCGCTCGCGAAGATCTTCGAGGAGGACGTGCTGCCTCCTGACGCCAGCAGCGGTGTCGGGAGCCCTCCTCCTTCGAGCTCGGGCGTCGAGGTCGAGCCTGCCATCGCGGACCTTGGGGAGGAGTACCGCACCGACGAGGACTGAGGCCTGCGTGCCAAATTTGGGCGTCGAGGCCCTTGTAAGAATTTTATGACATAAATGAGGGTACGTCGAGACCCGAATGTATATGTGATTTGTTTATGAAAAGAGATGTTTTCTTTTCAAATGCGTTTGACCGCTTCTCTTTGTCGCATGCTCGAGTTTCTGCTAACTTAGTATGTGTTCCTTCGATACGTCGCGAGCCCCTCGAGGGGAGGCGTAGGGAGGGCACCGTAGCCCGGGGGCGTAGGTGGCCGTCTACGTCGACGCCCCCCGACCTTGGAGGCTCGAGGTACTTTAAGATTTAGACGTCGCTAGTTCACTCGAGGCGCGAGTCGAGACGAGGGTCAAATTTTTGAAAAGAAAACACGCGTTTTTTCCGGAGTTTGGGGGGCGTTTACCCCCTTGTCAGCCCCCGAGGGAGGCTCGACCCTGAGCTAGGCAGGGTCGAGGCTACCTTGAGTTGCTAAGTAACATGAAAGATGGAGCGCGAATTGGCCCATTCATATTCAACGTGTTTGTACAAAGCAATAAAATGAACAAGGCCTCGAGGCCCTTAAGGGTAGAAGCGACGTAGCTGAGATATGTTCCACGCGTTCGCCAGGATCCTGCCTTGGTCGTCGTAGAGCTTGTATGTGCCTGGCTTGAGCACTTCGGCCACGGTGTATGGGCCTTCCCACGGAGGGGTGAGCTTATGGCGCCCTCGATTATCTTGCAGCCGTCGAAGCACGAGGTCTCCCACCGCCAGGTCCCTTTTGCGCACGTGCTTGTCGTGGTAGCATCGAAGTGTTTGCTGGTAGCGTGCAGAGTTGATGAGCGCCACGTCTCGAGCCTCCTCGAGCTGGTCCTTGGCGTTGGCGAGCCTTTCGTTACTGGTTTGCTCGTTGTAGGCTCGAAGTCGAGGTGAGCCGTACTCGAGGTCCGTAGGTAGGACGGCCTCGGCGCCGTAGGTTAGGAAAAACGGAGTGAACCCGGTGGCTCGACTCGGCGTAGTCCTGAGGCCCCACAGCACCGAGGGGAGTTCTGTAGCCCACCCCTTTCCAAAATTCTCGAGGTTCTTGAACAGTCTCGGCTTTAGCCCATGGAGTATCATGCCGTTGGCGCGCTCGACCTGCCCGTTGCACTGGGGGTATGCGACCGAGGCCCAGGTTACGCGAATGTTGTTGTCATCGCAGAAGTTGGTGAACTTTTTGCCCGTGAATTGGGTGACGTTGTCGGTGATGATGACATTAGGCACCCCGAACCGGTACATGATGTTGGCGATGAACTCGACAGCCCTCTCGGAGGTGGGGTCTCCTATCGGCTTAGCCTCGATCCACTTGGTGAACTTGTCGACGGCCACGAGCATGTGTGTGTACCCTCCACTTGTCCTTTTGAGGGGACCCACGAGGTCGAGCCCCCAAATGGCAAATGGCCAAGTGATTGGGATTATCTGCAGGGCGTGTGCGGGCTGGTGCGTTTGCTTGGCGTAGAATTGACACCCATGGCACGCTCGGACCAAACTCTTGGCGTCCCCAATGGCGGTCGGCCAATAGAAGCCTTGACGGAAAGCGTTCCCAACCAGGGCCCTCGGCGCTGCGTGGTGGCCGCAAGCCCCCGAGTGCATATCGTCGAGGAGCTTGCGCCCTTCCTCGAGTGGGATGCATCGTTGAAGGATCCCAGTCGGACTTCGTCGGTATAGCTCCCGTTCATCGCCGTAGATGACGTAGGTCTTGGCTCTCCGAGCGATGCGTCGGGCCTCCGTCTTGTCTTCTGATAGCTCGCCTCGCGTCAGGTAGTCGAGGTAGGGCGTCCGCCAGTCGAGGGGCCGTGATGACGAAGAGGCGTGTGCATCGACCTGCATCGCCTCTGCGGACGTCGAGGGGTCCTTCTCGAGGGGTGGTGTCGAGAGTCGAGCCCCCGCGTCTTGCTCGAGGGGTGGCGTCGAGGGGCCAGCCCAGTTGGCAGCCAAGGCGGAAGTCCGAGAGCCAGAGCTTGGGCTCGACCTCCCCGTCATACTTCACGATGTTGGTCGGCGGTCGGAAGCGGTCGGGGAGGGTCGAGCTGCGGATGGCCCGGCTGAAGACTCGGGGGCCCGGGGGCTCGAGGACCTGCCGGTCCTCGTCGCTGTCGTAGCGCCCCCCTCGATGGGCGCTATAGCCACGCTCTTGGGCCCCCTTGTCCTTGCGCCGTCGGTTGATGTCGTTGCGGGCGTCGTTGGGATCTCGAGGTGGCCGGTTGTCGACGATCCGTTCGCGGACCGGCCTAGCTCGGGAGGCGTCCAGCTGGTGGACGGATGCCTCGCGAGCGTCGTGGGGTGTGTCCGCCGGTCTCCCCGAGGCTGCTCCGCGTCGTCGTGACGCCGAGCTCTCGGCCTGCTGTACCGCGGCTGTCTCGAGGAGGTTTTTCATTTCTCCGAGCATGCGCCTGGCATCGGGGTTGGAGACGGCGGGCAGGTCACGGAGCATCATAGCCGCGGCCACCACGTTCTGCCCAGCTCGTGGGAAACATACCTCGGGGCGTGCTGGTGCCCCGTCCTCGAGGGTCCGCCGGTGGACCTCTCGAGCCCGGCCTCGAGCTCCGGCTCCTCGGGGCTGGGGTGGTTCCTGCATCAGGGTTTGCCGGAGCTGCAGCAGGTGTCGCCGTTCCTCCTCGGCTTTGGTGATTGCCTCTTGCACTTGCGCGAGTTGCGCCGCCCGGCCATCGTCGTGCTTAGGTGGTACAGCCGGTGCTGGAGGTTCGTCCCTTCCCAGGACGCGTGATCCGCCCGCCGCGGCCACGTCGCTAGGCCCCTCTAGGTCGAGGGCCGGCCTGTCGTCGTCGCCTTCGTCCTCGGTATCGCATACGACTCCCTCGAGTTGGAAGCATTCCCTGGTGGGATCCCAGAGGTCGGGGTCGTGGTAGTCGTATTCGTCGGAGTCGGAGCTGTTGACGGCACGCCGCCTTGGCCGATGCTGGGACCGCAGCTCGCGGTACCATTCTCCGACGGTGGCTCGCCGAGGTGGCTCGAGGGGTCGCAAGAGGTCGCGGTCAACGCATGCGGGGTGGACGATTTCCAGGCTGGCCATAGCCTGCAGCAGCGCGCCCGAACGCTGCTCCCGGTCCACCACCGTCTGGTCCTGATGGCGCTCGTCGAGGCGGTGGGCGTATACAGCCGCAGGGTTGTCGAGGCCGACCGAG
Organism: Coix lacryma-jobi var. lacryma-jobi; assembly: GCA_009763385.1. Taxonomy (NCBI): domain Eukaryota; kingdom Viridiplantae; phylum Streptophyta; class Magnoliopsida; order Poales; family Poaceae; genus Coix; species Coix lacryma-jobi. Next base: position 4,611,996 of record CM019826.1, read on the forward strand.
AACCGCTGGCGTCGAGCGCGGCGCGACCCGTGCGGGAGGAGGCTGAGCGGCGTCGACGGCGCACGGCTCGGAGGCCTCTGGCCCGGTTCCTGGTCCGTACGCATGATGAATGCGAAGTCGCTAGGCGGGCGCGGGTGCGCCCTGGAGGTCTCCGGCCGCGCGCCGGGCTGGTTTCCCCTTGGGGACCCTGCACCGGCTACGGGGGCGTAGGTGTTTGCCGCGGGCACCGCCTGCGCCCGGCGACGACGGTGACGATGGCGCCGCTCGCGATGGGGCGACGTGTGGTGGTGCGGGCGACGCGTCACGCCCCCTGCGCGGGGTGGCGTGACACGCACTCCGCTCAGGCCCTTCGTGGAGAGCAGAGTCAGCTCGCTGCCGCTGCCTGTGGCCAGGAACTCGAGGCTCCCGAACCAGACGACGGCACCAGTCGAGAACGGAAGAGGGGATGAAGCCATCCAGGAATCAACGAGAAATCGGCTCGGACACGCGAAGTCCCCTACCTGGCGCGCCAACTGTCGGTGTTTCGTACCTGGGGGTAACACACCAACGAGTAATATGATCGCGTGCTTCTCTTCCTGGATGGTGATGCAAGGGGACACAAGGATTTATCCTGGTTCGGGCAAAGAAGGCCCTACGTCCAGTGGGGGGAGATGTTCTTGTATTACTTGCACCTAAGTGCTTGTACAGGGGAGAATACAAGCTCAGTGAGCGTGGACCGGAATCCGGACTCGCGTCTGTGTGTGGACTCGTGTGTTATGTCCATCTTCCTGAGTGAGGGCCCTAGTGTCCCCTTTTATAGAGCAAGGGGAGGCCAGGGTTACATGAAAGTATTACAGGTGTCGGGGCGTATGGTGCCCCATACGGAGAAGGGTAGGAACTCTGTCTTGTCGGGGCCACTGGAACCGATGTGATCGTCGCTGTTGAGGCGTCCTTGGGTCGTGGCTTCCATCCTGGGCGCGGACGTGATGGCGCGACAAGGCGGGAGCCGTACAGCGCCCATCCCGGAACGTACAGTACGCGGCGAGGTCCCTCCGGGTCTTGGGGTACCTGTCCTCCAATAGCACGAAAGTAGTTAGGGCTCGAAGGGCGCGAAGCCGGCTTCGAGGTGGTGCCACGGGGGCTCGAGGGGCGCGGAGCCGGCCTCGAGGTGTTACAGCGCAGGGCTCGAGGGGCGCGTAGCCGGCCTCGAGGGGTTACAGTGCCTGGCTTGGCCGAACAGTGCTGTACTGGTGCCCTTTTGCCCATGCTTGTGGTGAAAACGAGATTTGACCTTTACACCGAGTTACTGTGGTACATGCTGTGCACTAGCGGACATGACCGGAGTAGGTGAAGGCATTAAATGCGCGGTATGGGCTGGTACGGCTGTCTGTGCAGCTCGAGGTCCGTGTGTTAAGGCTCGAGGTGTGGGGGCGCGCTCGCCCGAGGCCTGGAGGGCTCGAGCGAGACGGAGAGCGATCGTGCTCGCCCGAGGCCTTGCTGGGAGGGCTCGGGCGAGACGGAGACAGAGCGTTCGCCCGAGGCCTGGCTGGGAGGGCTCGGGCGAGATGGAGACGGAGCGTTCGCCCGAGGCCTGGCTGGGAGGGCTCGGGCGAGACGGAGACGGAGCGTTCGCCCGAGGCCTGGCTGGGTGGGCTCGGGCGAGACGGAGACGGAGCGTTCGGGTGTGTGCGTTGATTGGGGGTATCCCTTTTTTGTACCACCGACACTACCAGACGACAAGGACAGCTGGTAGGCCCCCAGTAGCCTTTAAGAGCGTAAACGCCATGATAACCATTTACCTACAAAACATCAACAAGGACAACCAAGGAAGTAAATGCAGTCCTCTCACGGTAAGACCAAGGCAATATAAATAGGCACCGAGATACAAGCCTTCCAACCATCCAAGACTACAGAGTCTCTTCAAAATATTAGTCCCAGACAGCTGGCTTGCTAGCCAAAATGCGAATAGGAAGCATCAGGAGCCGCGCTTTCGCTTTAATGATTGTGTCATCGGTATCGCGTTTAGCTATCGTCAACAATCCAATAACTTTAGGCGAAGGTCATATTAAGTGACACGACCATCCCAAGCTGCGGCTGGGACACGTGCGAAAGTAAGTGTGCCGCTAGATGACAACAGGAGCAATATCATAATCATAGTCGATTGTAAGCCTCCACATGTCGCGTTCATAAAAACACTCTTGTCAATTGGATTATAAAGCTCCCTCGCGCGAATGCCTCCGCCCCTCGCCTAAGTGTTTGGGGGCGGGCGCGTCTATGCTGTCGGCCGAGGGGCTCGCACCGAAAGCTCCCTCGCACGAATGCCTCCGCCCCTCGTCTAAGTGTTTGGGGGCGGGCGCGTCTACGTTGTTGGCCGAGGGGCTCGCACCGAAAGCTCCCTCGCGCGAATGGCTCCGCCCCTCGTCTAAGTGTTTGGGGGCGGGCGCGTCTATGCTATCGGCCAAGGGGCTAGCACCGAAAATTCCCTCGCGCGAATGCTTGCGCCCCTCGTCTAAGTGTTTGGGGGCGGGCGCGTCTATCCTATCGGCCGAGGGGCTCGCACCAAAAGCTCCCTCGCGCGAATGCCTCCACCCCTCGTCTAAGTGTTTGGGGGCGGGCGCGTCTACGCTATCGGCCGAGGGGCTCGCACCGAAAGCTCCCTCGCGCGAATGCCTCCGCCCCTCGCCTAAGTGTTTGGGGGCGGGCGCGTCTATGCTATCGGCCGAGGGGCTCGCACCGAAAGCTCACTTGCGTGAATGCCTCCGCCACTCGTCTAAGTGTTTGGGGGCGGGCGTGTCTATACTATCGGTCGAGGGGCTCGCACCGAAAGTTCCTTCGCGCGAAAGGCCGAAAGCGCATGCTCGCGATCTCAAAACTCAAAAAGAGCACAGTAATCGAAAATAAGAACTTTATTATGGCGAAAGTTACAATTCACAAAAACAGCCGCACCGCATAAAAACTAAGCGTCCCTCAATGCACCAAGGGACATGCTGTATCTACGAGCGTCGGGGGAAAACGAAAAGTCTTCCGGTTCTTGTTTTATAGTCGGCCCTTCGCAAGCGTCCAGGGCCGCGCGTTTGCTATCGCGCATCTTCCGTCTTTCCTCTAGTTGCTGAGGGTCGAAACCACGGTAGAATTCCCGAAGTCTCTCCTCAGCCCGTCGAAGTTTCCGGGCGCGTTTGCTTAAGTACGACGAAAGAGTCGCCGCGGGAAACCTCGCGCGAAAGCTGCGCCATAAATCACCACCGACACACAAGCTACCGGATCTAATCATCAGTGGGCAGACGTCAAGAACCTCCGCAGTTCCCGCGCCCGGAACCTGAATAAACATAGTACCAAGTTTAATAAGTACATAGCACAAGTTTTCGGCGTTCTCTCTCTTTCGCACAAGAACACCAAACATTCGCCTCCATTTGACTATGCAGCTACCCTATCATGGCTTTCGCTCGTAGCGCGCGCAGCCCCGGCAGCCGAGCTTTCGGGGTTCGCTTCAGGAGTGGCACCGGTAGCGTCGCCCTCATCCTTCTCGATTTCTTGGCTCTGGCGCTCGGAGATGTAGGCACTGAAAACCTGCCGAACATGCGCCCGCTCCTCTGAAGTCTGCGCATAAACATCATTAAGTTCACAAATGACAAAATCAGGCAAGCAAAGAAAGGGAGAAAGGAAGCACCCCCAAGCTAACCTTAGCGCTGCCAACGGCGGATTGGACCAAAGCCATGTCATTGCCTCCGGCGAGCCAGAACTCCTCGAAAAACTTCTTGCCGAGGATTTTCACCTCGACAGGAGTCCGCCAGCAGGCGTCCACATCTGCCACCGCAAGGTCGGCGGTATGCGAACACCCAGCATTCAGCAGGCTAACACCAATGGCCTTGATGCCTGCAGCGGAAGCGTAATCGCGCGAAAGGGACATATGTCCCTCCAGCGCGTCCAGCTCCGTGCGAAGCCAAGCCAGGCAGCCGCGTAAGTCGCCTTTGCCCGGCCCATCCGAAAGTACGCCAGTGCTTTTTAAGCACTGGACATACTTCGCGACAAGGCCATCAGCGAGGGCCGAAATGTCCGCGCGGTCCTCTTCGAAGGAGTTCTTCAGCGAGGAAAGATCTTCTTTCAGCCTTTCGGCTTCGCGCTGGGCCAGCCGACGGGCAGTTTTTTCGTCTTCCGCCGCCTTTTTCCGGGCAGCGTTCTCTTTCTCTAGCTCCTTCAGGCGGCGATCGTGGTCTTGCTTTTCTGTTTCAGCCTGGCTTGCGAATAGCTCGGTTTGGCGAGTCTGGCTCCGCGCAAGCACCAACGCCAGCCAGTAGAGAAAGCAGCAACAACAACCGAACACGTCAGAAAACTGGTAACAAGGCAAAGCCGCGACAGAAGTAATCGAGCGGGGTAGGCGAAAAGCTTACGCTAGCCAGGTGGAAAGACAAGGCGTCACCAAGATGCCCGCTCCTGGCTTTCAGCAGATCGCGCTCGACTTCTGGAGCGACGAAAGCTCTCTAAGCACATTCTATAAACTTATTTGTTTTGGCGTCCTCGGCAGTCAGGATGGCGAGCTTCCGGCAGTCAAAATGAGAAGCAAGATGAGAGTCAGAAGCTGCACCCAAAAAACGAGCAATCCGATAAGACTCTTCCCGAGCGTCGTCCATTTCGCTCGAAGAGCTTAGCCCGATATAAAGGCGGGGATTTAAGTAGTCCTCAGGCCGACTATCTAACTCGATGCGACCATGGCCCAACAGCTGGTCATCCACCATAGACTGCGTCAGCCGAATAGATTTTTGATGAAACCACGCCTTTCCTTTCTCAACCGCCCGTTCGACCGGCACCCATTTACCTTTCTCCGCGGGAGCCAGGGAGCTCTTCGCGCGCTTGGGCACCGGTTCAACTGCAGCAGGGCGCGCAGGTTTACGAACCCCAGCTTTCGCAGGAGGGGGCACGTCGGATGAAACATCGTCGTCAAAAAACAAAGCCGCCCCAGCCTTGCGCGATGCCATCCCAGCTGAACCGAGCGAACCCTCCTGGAAAAGACCAATAAGCCAGGCTGCAACGTTTAGATATAGCTTTCGCCAAACAAAAGCGAAGCAAAACGCAAGAACAGATCGATAAGGGTAAAAAAAGGAACGAAAGCGGTAGAGCACCGAAAACGCGAAGTTACGCTCTACCTCAGCGCTGAGGACCGCGCCAACGTCACGGATCAAACGCGGCGCCAACCTTCGGGAATGACCAACCGGCTTCACGATAGCACGACAAAAACGAACATCCCCGGGTTCTGAGAGTTTGCGTTTTCGAGATGCCGGGGCTCGGCTTTTTGCTGACACGGCTTGCCTCCCTCTCGCCCGGTTATCATCAGCTGGCAGGGGCCTTTCCCCATAGATGACTCCCATAGCGTCGAAAACACGATTCAGCCGACCTCGACCGCCTATAGAATTTATCTTAAATTCGCTCTCTTTCTTTAGGTACGGACCACAGATCTTGTTCGCTTCCTTCTCGACATGACTCACAAATGCGGCGTCATTCCGGTAGTTCGTCGGACGTCCAACCAAAAGCGTCGGCCCTCGGTAGCCCCCAACGCTGACAAAGTTTTCAAATTCAGTCTCCGAGCAGAGGGGGTTTTGGCCGACGGCAATCCACTCCTCGATAAGGTCTCGGCTGATCTGGAATCGGGAAGTCAGGGCAAAAGCATCGCCACATGCAATGCTTTCATCATCTGTCAAAGCTGCTGGCGGCGCGTGAAGCCCGACAAACTCCCTCAGCACAGAAACAAGAGGGGACGGTCTATCCAAACCTTGCTCTTTCGCCTCCCGAACAGCTCCATTCGAGCAGACGCGAACATGAAACCAAAAATCCGTCCATTGCGGCCATTTGTTCTTATAGGTCGGCGATATGCAGATATTGCCTCGAGTCTTTCGCGGAACGAAGTTTATACGCCCGATCTCGCTGGGCAGCTCCTCTCGCAAGAAATAGTCCACCACTTGGCTACGCCGACGGTGGATGTCATAATACTTCGCGAAAACCTCGGCACGCAGCCTGCATCCCATCATCTTCAGCGCCATCGCGAATACGCTCAGCCGCGAAAAGGCATTCGGCGTGAGTTGATGAAGTTGGATCTTGAATGTGTCCAGCACGCCACCAACAAAATCCTCCAGAGGAAAGTCCAACCCGGCCACAAAGTAATCCCGGAAAACAATTGCTTCGTACGGCCTGGGGCTCGGGATCGCTTCTTCTCCAGGCGCGCGACAGAGCGAGAGTACGCGTTCGCTTATGATCCCTTCCTCAGCGAAACCCTGCAAGACTGACGAGGTAACTTGGGAGTAGCCCAGGTAGAACGAGCAGTCCTCCGGGATCGGAGCCGAAACCGAGTCCCCTTCATCCGAATGGGCGCTCCCAGCGCGCCCCTCTACCCGTTCGCCGACAGTGCCGGACACAATCGACACATTCTTGCTCGACTCCGAAACGCTGGAACTCTCGCTACTCGAGTCGGATGAGGACGTGGATGAAGACGAGCTCGTAGACGCCATCTAGCATGGCGGTGAATTAGAAAAATTGCACGCATGTGTAAGCGCTCAAAAATAAACAATCATTAAAGCGAAAGAGAAAAAAATATAATAACAACGATACCAAAACATGAAAGCGAAAGAGCGCAATCAGTGCGGCACTTTCGCCAGGAAAGCGAAACAAGCATAAAAAGCTCACCTGAAAACCGCGACGAAACGCAAGCTAGTTTCCGAGCGAGAGGGTTGAACGCCGAAAGCGAAAAGATGCTGAAAGAGGCAAGGAACCAGACGGAGAGTGAGTGCGCGCAACCTTTGGCGGGCGAGGCAAGCCCCCTTTTATACCCGCGCGCGCGGGTGCGGCACGGAGCCCGAGGAGTACGGAGCGGCTCGCAGCACGAGGAGACGCTTAAATGCGCCTCGAATCGCCAAACGTCGCGCCTCGAAACGTCAACCATTGCCCCACGATACAACAACTATAACACTGCGTGCGCTTAAAAAATATACATATATATTTATATGCATAAAAAATATATATTTATATACTGAGCAAAAGAAAAAACAAGCGTCAAGGACAGGCGAAAACAGGGAAATACTTTCGCATATCCTTTCGCGGGCGGGCGTACCATGGGCAGACAACGTCGACCTGTGGCTACGCACAAGGCGACGTTAAGGGGCTATTGTTGGGGCGTTAGCCCGGGCGTAAGCTACCTGTTTTCGCCTAATAAAGTTTTCACCACTAAACCGAAAGCCGCAAGGTCACGAGGGTGACATCCGCCTTTCGCGCGAATGAGGTCGGCGCGGAAGGCGGATTTGCGGGCCCACCTTTCGGGCGAATACGATCGGCGCGGTAGGTTGATTCGTGCGCCTTTCGCGCGAATATGAGGAGTCCACGAGGAAGACTAGCCGAGAGAAGGCCCTAGAGGGTTCGCTTTCGCGCGAAAGCGCGGCGGGCCTTGGGGCGCACGCGTTGGCTGAGCTTTCGAGCGAAAGCCGGATGTCAACGGCCGGCTTTCAGTTCCTCCTTTCGGCCGTGGAGACGTGTCTTTTCCTTTCGCAGGGTTCTCCGGATGACGGCATGGAGGGGGCCCCACGGGTCAGAAGGACGGGCGCGCGGGCTGCGTGGTTCCTGCGCGCATTTACGGAGACACCCTTCGAGCCCGGGAAGCCGGAGGAGCCGCCAGGTAGACTAGGAGAGGACCTGTTTGTAATTATGACGGAGTGGTTGGAAGGGCATTTTTTGTACTTTTAAATGGTTTGAGATTAATATAAAAGGCTTCCCGTACTCCCAAGGAGGGGGGGAGATCACTGTTCACTCCAACTGTTTCCTTACTTTCTCATTCGTTTTCCGCTTTCGCTCTGGGCTTTCGTTCGTGCGACAACCCGCTGTTTCGGGGCCTCGGACCCGAAACAACAGTCTTCTTCCACCTCCGAGTAACAGATGACCTCCAATTTCTCCATCGTAACGGTCCTCTAATAAGATCTTATCACGCTTACCACTGTCGTGAATCGTGATTGCCATTCCCCCCCTTGCCCTAGCACTGCCAAGTCTACTTCCAATGGGTAGTATAGTGTCACCACGCTTTTTTTTCCTTTTTTGACGAACAGACATGAAGTTGTGCCTATTTCATTGATATAGCGGATAAAATTTTTCATCACATTTTCTATATTTCAGGTGCCTGAACAGTTCTGTCTTTGTCTTTTCATAGAAAAAAATTGTCATTTGTTTTCTTATGTTTTGTGCTAATAGATTTGAACTATTGGATGAAGATCTAAAGGTTATAGTCATCGCTTGAAAAGATATTGTATTTCAGGCACAGCAAATCCCATTTTTCATGAAACAAGCACATTCACGTGCTTGCCCGTTCAATGATAATAGCAAAATGGTGAATACCAAATCTCTTTGGACTGGCAGCTGCCTGATCATTTGATTTGCAGTCCATTCTCTCTTTTTTTCGCAAGCGGTCGATGTCACCTTGCTGGCCGCGGCAGCGGAATAGTTTGGCCATTTTTCGTCCAGCCTAGAAAAGAGCCGCCGGAGCACCATTCCAGTCCAAAGAACCAGAACAGATCGTGTGCTATTTTCTTCGAGATGGCCACAAAATCAACGAAGCTTGTCTAACAATACACTAAGCTACGTACTTAGTACAAGTTTGGCCCGTAGTTTAGCAGCCACATCAACAACTTCAACTGGAAATATCCTGACTACTAATTTTAATAAGCAAACAAACATATATAGGACTCCCTCCGTCCATAAAAGAATTAATTTCTAGAATCCGTGTCAGTCAAACTTTTTAACTTTGACTAACTTTATAGAAAAGAGTAATAATGTCTATAATATAAAATGGACACATTATGAAAATATATTCGAAGATATATCTAATAATATAAATTTGGTACTATCAATCTTGATAGTTTTTTCTAAAAAAATCGGTCAAAGTTTAAAAGTTTAAAAGTTTGACTTAAGATAACTCTAGAAATTGATTTTTTCGTGGACGGAGGGAGTATATTCCTTTCCAACAAAGACAAAATTTTGACCCGTCTAAAACAACGTGCATGCAACCGCCACTATCAATGACACCAGCGACTCTGATGTCTGATCTCTGGAGACTGAGAAGCTTCCAAGCAATCATCGCCCAACAGATCACCCCAAACGAGCCAACAATTAACGCCACAATGCAAAAAAGCCGGGCGTCACCATCCCGGTCCCGTTCCCACCGACTAGTACATAATGTGCGCCCGCGCACGCTGCAGGGTTCACACTTCAGAATTCACACCGCGTCGCGTCGCGTCGCACGGTCCGCCATGGCAGGCCACCGCCGCGCCCGCCGAGCAAACTGAACGCGCGCGCGCCCCCCGCGCCGGCGGGAAGGGGAAAAAAAATCACACGGAGCCACCCCAAAAGCCACGCGCGCCGAAACCATGGCACCTACAGCTACTACGCCACGCGTGCTGCCTCCCCTACTGCGCGTCTGCGCCTGCCTCGCCTTGGCGCTGTGCCTCCCGCGCCACGCCGCGGCGCAGCAGGACCAGGACGCCGAGGCGCGGCTGCTGCTCCGGATCAAGAGCGCATGGGGCGACCCGGCGGCGCTCGCGTCGTGGAGCAACGCGACGACGCCGGGCGCGCAGTGCAACTGGGCCCACGTGACCTGCGACACCGCCGGGCGGGTCAGCTCGCTCAACCTCACCAACGTCACGATCGCCGGCACCGGCACCGGCACCGGCACCATCCCCGACGCCATCGGCGGGCTCACCGCTCTCACGGTGCTCGATCTCTCCAACACCAGCGTCGGTGGCGGCTTCCCTGCGTCCCTCTACAACTGCGCGGGCCTCGCGCGCGTCGACCTCTCCCACAACCAGCTCGCGGGGCAGCTCCCGGTCGACATTGTCGGCCGGCTTGGCGGCGGCGGCAGCCTGACTTACCTCGCGTTGGGCCACAACAACTTCACCGGCGCGATACCGGCGGCGGTGTCCAAGCTCACGAACCTGACGTACCTTGCTCTCGACGGGAACCAGCTCACCGGCACCATCCCGCCGGAGCTCGGTGAGCTGGTTAGCCTTCGGACGCTCAAGCTCGAGAGGAATTCATTCAGTCCCGGCGTGCTGCCGGAGTCGTTCAGGAACTTGACGAAGCTGACGACCGTCTGGCTGGCCAAGTGCAACCTCACCGGCGAGATCCCGAGCTATGTCGCGCAGATGCCGGAGATGGAGTGGCTCGACCTGTCGACGAATGGGTTCACCGGAAACATACCGCCCGGGATATGGAACCTCCGGAATCTGACGAATCTGTATCTGTTCGTCAACAATCTCTCTGGCGACCTCGGCATCAATGGCCCAATCGGAGCAACAGGTCTGATAGAAGTCGACCTGTCCGAGAACAAACTGAGTGGAACCATCTCAGAAAGCTTCGGTAGCTTGATGAAGCTAAGGCTCCTGAATTTGCACCAGAACAATCTCACCAGCGAGGTACCGGCAAGTATAGCCCAGCTACCGTCCTTGGTGTTCTTGTGGCTGTGGAGCAACAGGCTCAGCGGAGAGCTCCCGGCGGGGCTCGGAAAACAGACGCCGATGCTGAGAGACATCCAGATCGACGACAACAGCTTTTCCGGGCCGATACCGGCGGGGATCTGCGACCACGGCCAGCTGTGGGTGCTCACCGCCTCCGGTAACGGCTTGAACGGCTCAATACCGGCCGGTCTTGCCAACTGCACGAGTCTCATATGGCTGTACCTCGCACAGAACCGGCTGTCCGGCGAGGTGCCGGCCGCTCTATGGACGGTGCCGAAGCTTTTGACCGTGTCGTTGGAGAACAATGGCCAGCTGGGCGGAACCCTGCCGGAGAACCTGTACTGGAACCTGTCGAGGCTTTACATCGACAACAACCAGTTCACCGGACCGATTCCGGCATCGGCCGCTAAGCTCAAGAGGTTCCACGCCAGCAACAACTTGTTCTCCGGCGATATACCACCGGGGTTCACCGCTGGGATGCCCCTTCTGCAAGAGCTGGACCTGTCGGCGAACCAGCTGTCCGGGGCAATCCCGGGGAGCATCGCGTCGCTCAGTGGCGTTTCGCAGATGAACCTCAGCCACAACCAGCTCACCGGCGGGATACCAGCGGGGTTAGGCTCGATGCCGGAGCTCACCCTGCTGGACCTGTCGTCGAACCAGCTTTCCGGCGCCATACCGCCGGCGCTGGGGTCGCTGAGGGTGAACCAGCTTAACCTGTCGTCCAACCAGCTCACCGGCGAGGTCCCGGACGTGCTGGCCCGCACGTACGACCAGAGCTTCATGGGCAACCCAGGCCTGTGCACCGCCGCGCCGCTGTCGGGCATGCGCTCGTGCGCGGCGGCCAAGCCAGGCGACCATGTCTCGCCGCGCCTCCGCGCGGGCCTCCTCGGCGCAGGCGCCGCGCTCGTCGTCCTCATCGCGGCGCTCGCCGTCTTCGTCGTCCGCGACATCAGGAGGCGGAAGCGGCGGCTCGCGCGGGCCGAGAAGCCCTGGAAGCTCACCGCTTTCCAGCCGCTGGACTTCGGCGAGGCCTCCGTGCTGCGCGGGCTCGCCGACGAGAACCTCATCGGCAAGGGCGGCTCGGGGCGCGTGTACCGCGTCACGTACACCAGCCGGAGCAGCGGCGAAGCGGCGGCGGGCACCGTGGCCGTGAAGCGCATCTGGGCCGGCGGGAGTCTGGACAGGAAGCTGGAGCGCGAGTTCGCGTCGGAGGTGCACATCCTCGGCCACATCCGCCACAGCAACATCGTGAACCTGCTGTGCTGCCTCTCCCGCGCGGAGACCAAGCTCCTCGTCTACGAGTTCATGAGCAACGGCAGCCTGGACCAGTGGCTGCACGGCCACAAAAGGCCGCCGGCCGGGACCGCCATGGCGAGGGCCCCGTCGGTCCGGCGGGAGCCGCTGGACTGGCCGACGAGGGTCAAGGTGGCCGTCGGCGCCGCGCGCGGGCTGTACTACATGCACCACGAGTGCTCGCCGCCCATCGTGCACCGCGACGTCAAGCCCAGCAACATCTTGCTCGACTCGGAGCTCAGCGCCAAGGTCGCCGACTTCGGGCTCGCCCGGATGTTGGTCCAGGCCGGCACGCCCGACACGGTGTCCGCCGTCGCCGGAACATTCGGCTACATGGCTCCCGGTACGTGCGGCGTGCCTCGTCTTGCCGATCAGTGATCCTGACGAACGCCGGTTCCAGTGACACGTCAACTTATCTGTCACGTTCCTTTGTGCAGAGTGCGCGTACACGAGGAAGGTGGACGAGAAGGTCGACGTGTACAGCTTCGGGGTCGTTCTCTTGGAGCTGGCCACCGGCAGGGAGGCCAACGACGGCGGCGAGCTCGGCTCCCTGGCCGACTGGGCGTGGCGGCACCTGCAGTCCGGTAAAAGCATCGCCGATGCCGCAGACAGGTGCATCGCGGACGCCGGCTACGGTGACGAAGTCGAGGCAGTCTTCAAGCTCGGCATTATATGCACCGGTCGCCAGCCGTCCTCGCGGCCGACGATGAAGGGGGTGCTTCAGATACTGCAGCGGTGTGAGCAGGCGCACCAGAAGACCTTCGACGAGAAGATCGCCGACTACGACGCGGCTCCGCTCCTGCAGCTTCGTGGAGACAGCCGCCGGAAACAACTCTCCGATGCCAAAGTGATTGACGACGATGGGAAGGGCGGTTTCGACTGCGACGTCTGAAGAAAAGCACAATGAGCACATAGGAAGGATGGTGCACCAGCACCTTGCACTTGCACGGTCTTAGCTGACAGAAGAGCAAAGCATAGTCATCACTCATCACAACACTGATGGACAATGCCACAGTGGCGGTCTTAGCCTGACAGCAGAGCAAAGCATGCACTCGTCACAGCTCATCACAACACTGATGGACAATGCCACAGTGGCAGGGCCAGCTCATATAGGTGTGTATGTACTGCAACTGCAAACCTATATAATTTTGAAACCATAAGCCTAAATCAAGTCATATGTTTGACGAAGCAATGAAGAGAACAAATGGTCAAATTCGATCGTGTCCTCCTCTTTATTACCAACACAAAAGAAAAGGTTAAATTTTCGATTGGTTTACAACACCATACAAGGGGAAAAATGGGCAGAACATGAATGGCATTGTTCAGCTTCCATTTCCATGCTCCTGCCGTCCAAACCTTATGTCATTAGATAACCTCCAAACTCATTGGTTCTATACTAGCTATACCCCGCTGTAGACACTTACGTGCGTCCACAGAATAGCCAAGAAAGGAAGCCGAAAAATCCCCCGAGGATAGCTGGAATATAAGGAATGTTTGAAGGGGAAAAAAAAGAAAATGAGAGCTACACTCAAAGTTCGATCCACGCCCGTTTTCAAGACTAGTGGCTCTCCCCATACTGGGAGTGTGAGGCTGCAAGAAGAGCAGCTCCAATGCCAGAGCCATCGTTGGCTAGCTTGGCAACCACGGAGGAAGAGGCCTCTTCACCGAGCAAGTCTGTAAGAGTTGCTTCTACACAACTGCTGAACTTCTTGTAATGTTCATAGAGCCCACCATCCAAGGCAACTACAGTCCTTGGCATTTTACTGCCACTGCTTGGTACTTTGTCCCGGCCTATCTTCTTCAGGATGCTATATATACCTGCAGCGGCCAAGCGTGCTGCACGCTCTGCAACAAGGTCGCAGATGTGACGAGTAATGTATCTTACTTCCAGGGAAGTATCTGCGACCTGAACATGAGATCAAATATTCCATAAGTAAATATTTCATAAGTGACCAATAGGGACTGATTATTATGATAACCAATCTGGCACAAACAAGTCATACCCCAACTATATCCTTCAGTTTAGCTCCAAGAGTTTTGAGGTCATGTGAGGAGTCATGATGCATGGCTGACATATCTGGCGTCCTGTGATACCACAATGAATATATTCATAAAACATGTCCTATAGATACATAAGAAGTTTCAACTTACTAAGCATAAAAGAGCACAGAAGAGCCGGTGCCAAAGAAAATGTTAAGCATCACACAAAGACAATGTTACTAATGGCATGGGGGGGGGGGGGGGTTCAACATGGCTCAAATATGATATAAAACCCAATACATGTACCTGGTAGATACTTTATGAGCCCTGAAATATAGTATAAAGCTCCCCGAAGCAAGCTGTTTGTAGGTAAGCCTGGACGAAAAACTCAAAACTCGCTAGCTCGCTCGACTCGCTCGTTAATGGCTCGGCTCGAGCTCGACTCGTTTTATAATGAGCCAGCTCGAGCTGGCTCGCGAGCTGCTCGTTAGCTCGTACGAGCCAATTAATTCACAAGCCAACAAACTCAAAATAGCTATTGTAAAATGTCCAGACGTCCAACAATGTGGTGGAAATCATATTTGTTCTTACGTGTTGTTCACATACAGGTAAGAAGATATAATCATATAAGGGAAATTATGTTTTTATATGTAGATATTATTCTTTGTTAAATTTTCATGTACCTTGAGAAATTGTGTTTTTATGATTTGACTCGCGAGCCAGCTCGAGCTCTATAACGAGTCGAGCCGAGCTGCTCTTCTAGCTCGTTAGTATAACAAGCCGAGTCGAGCCAGCCTGCTAACGAGCCGAGCTGTAACGAGCCGAGCTGGCTCGATCTCCAGGACTATTTGTAGGCGCACTATTTCTCATGCCATCAGGATAGTTATTCAAAATTTGCAGCATATAAGAGACCATGTTTATTGCAACCAACTGAAACAAAACAGAATTGACCAAAAATATTTTATCATGTCGCCTTCTTTGGATTACTTACTGATGTGACATGTAACTTGATAAGACACGCAACCCCCTGTCTGTTCAAGTACGACTTTATTGCCAGACTAAATATTATTAAGGGAAAAATCCAAAGTCTAGATGTCATATGTGTTACAATTCAATGCCCATGATCATGTTAGCTGAGAAAACTCTTAACCAGCTCAAGCTGGTTAGCTAAGTAAAGAAAGAGAAACAACTTTTCCACACCAGCAACGTAGCAAACAGGCATGAACAGCTCAATGTCCATAGGGCAAGAAAACATACCTCAATATAAATGGCTGCTCCAGCTTAGCTGGAACATCTCCAAATAGAGAAGCGTCATGTGCCAACTTCAGTAAAATTCTTCGCACGATCTCTCCCAGATACATGCCAGAAATCATTTTTTCGTATATCTGTTGGAAGTCATACATAAGTTATCCACATAATTCATTGAGTAACCTCCAATAAAAGATAAAAATGGGAAAGTCAATGGCCAGGGCAACAATACCTGCTCTCCAGGGTTCAAACTTTCAAAGT
Organism: Coix lacryma-jobi var. lacryma-jobi; assembly: GCA_009763385.1. Lineage (NCBI taxonomy): Eukaryota > Viridiplantae > Streptophyta > Magnoliopsida > Poales > Poaceae > Coix > Coix lacryma-jobi. Next base: position 4,627,235 of record CM019826.1, read on the forward strand.
CCATGGCTTTGTCGTATTCTGAAAGAGGAAGCTTGTTGGATTTGAAGCTCCCCCATTCTGTATTAATTACCTAGAGCACCAAGAATAATTTCAAGGTTACAGTCCATCTCTAATGGTGTAAGACCATATGAAGGTTTCATAAAACTATGTTATTCCTAGTATAAGGAATTCAATCACTAACCATGTTTCCAGATTTAGGCAGTAACCCAGTCCATTTAGGAATTGCATTTGCATGCTCCACATATGCTGCATTTGTACCAGTGCCCAAAATTACAGCTGCAACTACATCGTTATCCATATATCGCCCACCAGCCAATGTGCCGACTGTATCATTGACCTACAAAATATCAATACTCAAGTCTAAACATTGAAAGTTTTTTAAAAAAGCCTCCAAAAGAAATGTTTTGCATCATTTAACAGTTTTGGCATTCTATGAACAGAAAAAAAAAAGTTCGAAAAACACAGCATCAGGAATGTTACAAAGACATTGTGCAAAAAGTTAAATAGTTTAATTGGTAGCTACTTACCAACGCCGTAACTTTCATATCTAGCCCCTGCCTTTCCATGGCCCTGCTCAACTCAGAAACAACATCTTCACCAACCTGATTCAGGGGCAATCAAATACCCAAATCAAGTTATTATTATTATTATGACACTTGACAACTAACAGAGTCACTACTCTATACTAAACCAACCTCTATACTAGAAAAAATGTAGGAGAAACTACATATCATTTCTTTGCATAAGGCAAATGTGGTCAGGATATCAAGTGGTACAACCTGGTGCTATACATAATGCTACATAGGTACCCTAATCATGTTTATGAAGGATATGTGGAAGAAATTAATGTACTATTAAGAAATCACACTTTTTTAGGGTAATTAAGAAATTCCACTTTGATCCCACCTTACTGAACTACAGTAAGGCATTCAATAGATGGGATTAGGTCAAAAATGTTTCGTATTTTTACCGTGCCGTTGATGGAAAAGCCCTTTGTCCACTTGATGAGTGTTCCTGATGATATTGATGTTTGGTTCACTGGGAAGGAAAAAGTGAAACCAAGTTCTCTCTGCCTACCCTCTGGGAGGAGGAAATCTTCACCTTCAGTATCAACAAATTTAGCCAATGCAGCAGCAATGAAATCAAATAGCTCCTGTATCAATAATTCAAGATACATAAGACAAACAGTGTTGAAAACACACAACTTCGAGAAACTAAATAGAACAGCGAGTACTCACCATGGAAGTCCCGACCATCAAATGTGGTGGAATGGAAACCTCTTCATACTGTTGTTTGACAACACGTTTCTCCCTTCCTCCTAGTTGGACTCGCAGCACACGGAAGTTGGTACCTCCAAGATCCAGTGCATAAAACAGCCCATGTTCATCTCTGCAGTAGCAAAACCAATATGATTGATGAATAAAGAGCAGCACAAGTGCTAGAGTTAACATTCCGCACTCAGGAGTGGATTGCTTTAACAAACTGGTGGTGATAGAATCATTAGAGCAACTCCAAGAGCCTCTTTATATCCTTCCGTATTGATAGGAATATAGATTTTGGTTGGAAGGTGGAAGAATATAGAGAGCAGTTTTTATTCAAATGATTCTCCAAATGAGGATTTACAGAATGAAATTAAGAAAGGCTCTTGAAGATGCTCTTATATTTAATAACACTTATTTTTCTGGAGTTGACTGCCATTTAACTACAATGCTTCTTGAGATCATAATGATTTTACCAATTTATTGCACCAGATAAGCTCGACTAGTAGATATAGTAAATGTACAAACTGCTAAAATAGTAGACCACAAGTTCCGGAACAACACGTTCACATTTCTACAGAAGCAATATAGATAGAGTGGGACTAAATCTAGTATCTACAGAGCCTGCTTGGATTGGAGGTCCACGGCCCAAGACTCCGGAGCTGCCTATGCCAGGCTCCAAGCAAACACGTCCATAAGCATATCTGTGCCATAAACTAGCAGATATGCATCAACGCCCCCAGAATTGCAATGCAAACACAACACACAGTTTGTACCATCCTCATTGATTCCGACAATCCTACAAATATAGGAATTTAAGAATCCATATTTGAGGTGGTATTCCCAAATCGCTTAATCATGATTCATGACAAGCGCAGCCTTCTCGTAAAAATCACACCGGATCAGCAGATCTCTATCCAATTCGGCAAAAGCCATCCCATTGACGATTCAAAAAGTTTCGCCAAGCTTACGCGATCAAGGACGCGGTTTTGAGTCCAGATCACGTCCGCATGCACCCTTTTCCCACCAGAAGCCGACATGTCTCGGATCACAAAGCTCACGGCCCAGATCACGACCCGAACGAAGGAAAAGAAAGGAAAAAAAGGAGATGCGAGATCAGATAGGGAGCGGGGGAGCCCTTTACCCAGTGGGGAGGTTGTCGACGTAGCTAATGAGCATCTTGAGCTGCGCGTGGATGTCCCCGCGCAGGCCGCGCTCCATCTCGGTGACCATGGCGTCCGCGATGCTCCGCAGCAGCGCCGTGGGCGTGGCGAGGCTGCTCTCGACCTCCTCGATCACGGCGGCCGCGCGCCTCTTCCTCTCCGCCTCCGCGGATCCCAGAAGTTCGGCGTCTCGCTTCCGCCGGCGGTGCGCCAGCACCACCGCCACCCCGACCGCCGCGCACACCACCACCGCCGTGCCCACCACCACGGCCTTCCCCATCGCCGCCGGTCCTGATCCCTACCAACCTCTCGCGCCCGCGGCCTTGGAGCGGGTCGATCCGAACGCCGCACGGGTTCCGCGCTCTGGATCCGAGGCCAACAACGCCAGCGAACCACTTCTTCCTTCCTCCTTCCCCGTCGTCCGTCCGCGTAGGAGAAGAGGAAGAGGGGGGGGGGAGCCACTGGCACGGGCGTTTTAACCGGTAGCCAACCACCCCTCGTCTTTCCGGAATTCACGGGTCCACCCTCGGATCTGGACGGCTACGATCCGCTTCGCGTCAAGCTGGACGGGCTGGATCGGAGCGTGAGGTGATCGGATCTGGGGAATATGGCTCCGGGTCCGGGGACGAGAGGATATTTGGATATATGTGTTAATTGCCGCATTGGTACGAGATTAGTTGGAGGATGGAAATAGATAAGCGATTGCGCTCGGCAAGAAATGTCTCACCAAACAATCGGTGGTGCGTCGTGGTAGGCAGCAGACACTGACAGGTGGTCTCCCACCATCTCGGACCCACGAATCAGTGAGGCAACGGAGATTGCGCTACGACTACAAGCCCAAATCGGAAGGCAATTAGATGAGGGATACACCGCATTGAAAGCGGGGGGGTCTCATCCCACGTGGACGGCCGGGCCCCGCGGAGATTCCGGACGTGAGGATGGGATGTCTCGCGGGCCTGTTGGAGATTCGTGTACGGTGCGGCCATCCACGTGGCGGTTGCAAGGTCAACTGCCACCGACTGTCCCCGGTGGACGAACAGGTCTTCTTCAACCATCGCTCGCGGCAAACACCACCGACACCTGGGCCGTGCAAACCCTAGATACGGTGGATACATATTGGCGATCTCTTCAATTTTTCTTCTTTTGCAGTGCACGAGATGTTGTGCCTTGTTCAGCTGTTCCTGTGTCGAAAAACATGGTATAGTATATATCGTACAGTACAAATTTACTCACAGCAAAAATGGTAATAAGCATATCTAATCATATAAAGAAAGGGTCCTTTTCAGTGGAATGGTCTTTTACAATTGCTGCACAGATACAAGGGTTAGCTTCAGTGAACTTTTGAGATGCATGGCAAAACGTGCCTCTTTTAGGATGATAATATGTCTAGGAAGGTAAGTGTCGAGCCGAGTGTTTCCATAGTTGCTCTCATTTGCCAACAATACATCGACCCCTTTCCACACAACACGGAAGGGATGAGCTCAATCTGTTTGTTCACATACCCTTTGTTTGTTGAAACTTTTCAACAAATGAAATCACTAGACCAGCGCGGCTATGTTAGGCATTTGATTTGACTCGGCAACGAATCTAGCCAAAAACATCATTGGATCATCGGAATCAACTTCATTATATGATATAAATTTTGTACAATAAAAACAGTAATTTACTAAGGATTTTACAAATTTCGTGGGGGCCGGTGGACTCTGATGAACCCCCTAGATTCGCAATGAATGTCTTCTGGCGAATGTCTTCTGTATATTCACAATGAATGTCTTCTGGTGAATTAAGAAATTTAACTATAAATGTACAGAGGCTATATTCACTTGAACTATAAACCAGTTTGGCTAATTCGTATGACTGATTTTTTTGAGAGAAAAACACTATCCTACGACTGATTTATACGGATTAAAGTCAGCAAAATAGCTTAAGCGAATAGAGCAAATTAATAGAAGATAATGGATATTGATGTGGCTTCACGAAATTATAGATAAATACTCCCTCCGTCCACAAATGATGTTCGTATTAGACTAGTCAAAAAGTCAGACTTTATAAATTTTGACCAACAATTAATCAAATTATATAAAAGTTTAGAGTATAAAACTTACATCAATAGATTCGTGTTAAAAGTGTCTCTAAAATGCTATTGAGTTTTTAGCCACCAACTTTATATTATAAGAGAAATTAATGGTCAAAGTATATTTTGTATGACTTTTTGACTAGTCTAATACGAATATCATTTGTGGACGGAGGGGAGTATGTTATTATAGATATAGACACTAGTGGACTACCCCGCGCGTTGCTGCGGGAATTGCGGATTACTGGATTGCATGATATGATGATGTTGACAATAAAATGTTTATGTATCTTATTGACATGGATATTACGATTGTATGTGCTAGTATATTTTAATTATATGCAATAGTTCATTACCTAGTTGGACAACTTTTGCATGTTATGATAAATAGCTAGTGGAGTTTTGTTTAGTGGATGTTAATTGTATGTGATAGTGTATTGGCTAGTTGTATAACTTACATGTTGAAAAAATAACTTGTGGGGTGCCTAGTTGGATTGTATGTTAAGAGAAACTAAAAGTATACCCCGCACGTTGCTGCGGGATTTTCTTCAAAAAAAATATATTCTATACATAATATTACTATATAATTTTTTGTATACTATGTGTACATATATATATATATAATTTGACTTGTACTTTATCATTTGTATCAGATATGATAAACAATTGCTAAGCTAGTCAAAGAAAAAATAATATAATTTTTAATTACTTTATAGAAGAACATGTGATGAAACAATAATATATGCAGATGACTTGTATATTAATATATATATCAAAGATTTAAAATATTCCACGTGATAGATATGCCATAGATATTTTTTTATTAATAAGAGATGATATGGATTTAATGAAGAATGATATGGACACCTTGCATGAACAAAATAAAACATGATGACATGGACTTAGTGTAGAATGATGTGGACAACTTGTATTAAGAGAGAGAATATTTAGTGGATCACTTAATGGAGAATGATGTGGACACCTTTCATAAAGAGAGAAATATTTAGTGAGTATTAGCTTTAGAGCATCTCCAAGAGTTTGCTAAAACTCACTTGCCATATCTTGTGATTTGACAAGTTACTAAAATATATGGCAAGTAAAAAGTAAGAGCATCTCCAACAGTTTGCTATTTCTAACTTGCTAAACACAAAAACAACTTTTGCATCAGGAACCCTAGACTTTCGACAAAACAACTAAGCCCTTATATGTAAAGTTGTGTGTCTTGATATTTTGCATAAAAAGCCAGAAAGTGAAATAAAATTGCGTAGAAGCCCTTCTTCTTCCTCCTCTTCAGTCTTCACGGCCTGCTTCCTCTCCCCGCTCCCGCCGCCACGCCGCCCGCGTCATTTCCTCAGGCACCTCGCGCGCGCCGCGGCCACCAAGCCCGCGCCCCCGTCCGCCTCCACCCCCTCGCTCGCCCTCCCCTCGCCGTGGCCGTGGGCGCGTGAAAGGTCCTAGTTTGGTTTTGGTAATTGAGTGACAACTTAGGTGGATTAATATGTGTTTGAAGTGAATTACACAGGTGATTAGTCCATAGGTGATCATGTGTGAGCAACATATGCCATAGAGGTGAAATGGCTTGGAAGATGTTGCAAGGCTCACACATATGAAGAAGGAGCTTAATGCACATGAAACATGACATGTGGTCATGTGGCTAAGATGGTGAAGATCAAGGCAAGACTTGGTTTGATGGACCGGTTGCGAAGGTGAAGGGCAAGTTGAGGCTTTGAAGCCGTTGGTACCAAGTGTCGGGAGGCTTAAGCAAGACTTGGCGCCGAAGGACCAAAGCGATGGTGAAGAGCAAGTGATGTCAAGATCGATGGACCATGGAGGCCATGTGATGATATGAAGTGGATCATATCATTTGATGAAGAGGATTGGTGCATGTGTTGCATCAACACCGGAGGAGATGGAATGGAATGCGCAAGGCAAAGGTATACTTGTAGGGCATTTCATTTCACCGGTCATAGGTGTGTAGAAAAGATTATGACCGGGTTTAGGATAGATGGTCGTACTATTAAGAGGAGCAAACTTGTTTGCATATCGGTCATCTAGTGCCACTTGAGCGATCTAACTTTGCGATGTTGTTAGGATCGAATGGCGTGGAGAGAGCAAGTGAAAATCCTTTGAAAAATGATTGTGAAAATGCTAACACACATGCACATGGTGTTGTTCACTTGGTGGTGTTGGCACATTTGCAAAGGAGAAGTTGTTGGAGTTGATTTGGATCAACACAGAGAAGAAAATATAGTTTTCTGAGTGTGGTCGGTGGTACCGCCCAGGGGGTCGGTAGTACCACCCATGGGTGCTGCGTGCAACCTTCTCTGTGTTGGAGCTGATTTGGCCTGGCGGTAGTACCGCCATAACCTCGGTACTACCGCCGGCGGTGGTACCGACCAGAGGGTCGGTGGTACCGTGGCCCCGAAGGGTTTTGCAGGCTCTCTGTGTTGAGCTGAGTTTGGCCTGCCGGTGATGTAACATCCCGGTCTAGGGTTTAATAGGAATAATAGGATACTCATACCAACAAGTTGCAACTTCTTTTTTGGAAGCCCATCTCCAAAGAACTGTAAAGTTAAGCGTGCTTGGCTTAGAGAAATTTAGGGATGGGTGACCGACCGGGAAGTTCTTCCCGGGTGCGCATGAGTGAGGACAAAGTATGCAGAAAAGACTAGTGTTGGTCTGTGAGGAAAGTCTATGTCTTAGAAAAGCTGCCAGATGTAAGTGGACCCGTTCTCGTGGAGACGGGACGTTACAGATTTGGTATCAGAGCCGACTCTTGCGGTTTCATGGGCGCGTGTGTCGCAGTTGCTCAGGCATGGTGGTCATGGCTGGTGTGGACCCGGAGTGGTCACACAGCATGGCACATGTGCTGGCACTGGACACACGGACGTGGCCAAGAGAGGACGTTCCTGGCTTGGGATTGATCGACGAGGACGTCGATCTCTTAAGGGGGTGAGGATGTAACATCCCGGTCTAGGGCTTAATAGGAATAATAGGATACTCATACCAACAAGTTGCAACTTCTTTTTCGGAAGCCCATCTCCAAAGAACTTTAAAGTTAAGCGTGCTTGGCTTAGAGAAATTTAGGGATGGGTGACCGACCGGGAAGTTCTTCCCGGGTGCGCATGAGTGAGGACAAAGTGTGCAGAAAAGACTAGTGTTGGTCTATGAGCGAAGTCTATGTCTTAGAAAAGCTGCCAGATGTAAGTGGGCCCGTTCTCGTGGAGACGGGACGTTACAGGTGGTACCGCCATAAGGTCGGTACTACCGATCGTTCGAGGTTTCGAGGTGTGAGGAGTCTGGGAGCTCTCTGTGTAGTCCCAGTTTTGGCCTACCGGTAGTACCGCCATAGGGTCGGTAGTACCGGGCTCGGTAGTACCGACCAGGGGGTCGGTAGTACTATGGTATGGAGGAGTTTTTGGATGCTCTCTGTGTAGATCCAATGTTGGCCTGTCGATGGTACCGCCATAGGGCCGGTACTACCGACCGTTGGAAGATCTGAAGGCGAAGGAGTTCGGGGCTCTCTGTGTAGTCCCCAGTTTGGCCTGTCGGTAGTACCGCCATAAGGCCGGTACTACCGACCGTCGGAGGTACCGACCGTCGGATGTACCGACCAGGAGTCGGTTGTTCGTTTTGGTCAACGCGCCGTGTGTAACGGCTAGTTCTGACCTGTCGGTACTACCGCCCAGGGGGTCGGTACTACCGACCGAAGCGCAGAAAAGGGGAAACGGCTAGTTGGCCGCTCCCCTCTATATATAGTCATTGAGGCCGGCTTTGGGCTGGCTGCCGGAGCACTCCAAAGCCTCGGTGGCTTGTGTGGATGTGCCTGTGAGCCCTCTAACACACATATGCTTTAGTGCTTATCCGATTGTGTGAGAGAGTGATCCTAGTGCGTTGCTTTGAGAGATAGCATCGAGTGGCACTAGGTGTTCGAGTTGCAAACCGGTGTGCTTATTACTCTTGGAGGTTGCCACCTCCTAAACGGCTTGGTGCGTGTCTCCGTCGTGAAGCCCGCGTGAAGATTGTGCGTGGCTCCGGAGAAGCTTTGTGAGGGGCATTGTGCTCGCCCCGCGGGAGATCGCGAAGAGCAACTCTAGTGGAGAAGAGGCGTGAAGAGCGCCAAGTGGTCCGGCCGTATCAAACACTAGAGCTCTTGGTGAGCACTCCATCGTGGAGAGCGTGACTTAGGGTCACCACTAGCAAGAGGATCGGCGGCAACCTTGGGCTTGCTTCAACGGGGACTAGCTTGGTGGCAACCAAGTGAACCTCGGGATAATATCTTGTGTCCCCGTCTCTTGTTGCTCTTATTGTTCTTGTTTCCTTGCATATTACGCTTGTTCTTGTGTTCTTCGTGTTCTTCCTCCCTCCATCACTCTATCTTAGGTTGGGAAGACACGATCTACCATTTGGCAAGGATCCAAGACGTGGGGAAGCTACATTCGTCATCTACATCATTTAGGGAAGTGGGATAATTGCTAGATCTGAGATTGCATCTCATCCCCTTCGATTTCGTAGCTCCCTGCAGGTGCTCGGTAGTACCGGCCTAGAAGCCCGGTAGTATCGGCGTCGGTAGTACCGACCAATAGCCCGGTGGTACCGACTACCTGGTGTTTACACTAGCTTGTATTGCAATACTAATCCTTGTGCTAGTGTTTAGTTGCTTAGTTTGTGTAGCTAAGTTGAGCTCTCTAATTTGGCTTGGGTAGCCTTGTTATTGAGCATTGCTAGTGAGCTTAGGCTTTGTGCTTTGCTTGCTAGATTGCATAGGAGCTCCCCCGTGCTTGAAGTACTAGTTGCATAGGCTTGTGTGACCTTGCTTCTAGAATTGGTTAGGTGAGCTCTAGCTAGCCCGACACCTTATTTGCATTGATTAGGATCTTTTGTAAGTTGTCATAGAGTATAGGTAGAGGGGTGTAGTCTTGGCTAGACCGATAGTTTTAATTCCGCATTTGTTTCGGTTAGCCGCTCCGCTGCGATTAAGTTTAATTTTAAAAAGGACTATTCATCCCCCTCTAGTCCGCCATCTCGACCCTTCAGCGCGGCTGCGGCGGCTCGGCTCGCTGGTCCCCGCCGAGGCCGCGGACCGGCTGCTGTCGTCGGCCGCGGGCTCCCTCATCGTCGCGCTCGCCTCCGCGTCGCTCGTCCTCGGCGACGCCGGCGCGGCCTCCGCGTTCGTCGTCTCCACGCCGCTGAAGCTGCAGGCGGACGAGCTCGCCACCGTGCGCCATCCTGCTCGGGCGGGCAGATGGCAAGTGCCTGCTCGCTCACAAATATGCGCGCGTGAGGCCTCCGGATGGCAAGTTGCCAAATTTTGCCAAGCCATATGCCAAACTGTTGGACCCCTCTTTTTTCTAGTTTTGCCAAAAAAACAAAGGATAGCAAGTGGTTTTGGCAAACTCTTGGAGATGCTCTTAGAGCTATGGATAAGTAGATATAAATGTACCGATTTGTTAAAAAGATGTTAAAAAGGAAAAAAATGAAAAAGAAATGGAAAAAAGAATGGTACGTGCTTTATTTAACGGCCCATCTAAAAACCCATTAGTTCTCGTTAATTCAGAATAAACCCACGCACCACCACGTATGGGCTTTACCCTAACGCTGACACACAGCCGCCGCCGTTTTGTTTCGCCGGCGTCCTTCTGCGGAATTCCCCTAGTGCTCCCTCGCCCACTCGAGCTCGGCACGAAGGCGACGGAGGCGGCGCTCAGGCTCGGCGGCGGCGTCAGCGGCTCCCCCTCCCGCCTCTCGCCAATCGCCTCGCGCCCTCGCCTCCGTCCTCCACACACCGGCCGGCGACCCTGCGTACGCACCTCCCTCTCCCCTCCCGCCTCCACTGGACCATCGACGGCGCCCGGCCCCTACGGCTTCGCCGCGCGCGGCCGGCAGGCAGCGGGAGCCAGCAGCCGCTGCTCCACCAAGGCGGTCGCGCCGCTTTGGGAGCGCTTAAGCCCCATAGCGAAGCGCTACCCGTCCGCTTAGCGCTGAAGCGTGCGCTTAGTTCCGTTTTTTAGAACCCAATATTTAGTCGTTCAGTAGCATCCCATGAACCATGGCAGTAGTGCTGATTTTGTCTGTTTTTATGCCTCTGACCATGGCTGCGGTTCAGATTTTTTAGTTGAGTAGCACATTCTTTATCAATATTTTGGAAACTATAGATGGAAAAGGCTCCCAAGAACATTGCAAACTGGGATGCGAGGGCTGTCAAAGTGTACAATGAAATATGTGTTGAAGAAGTAAATGCACACAATAGACCGTAACATTGCTTAAATGCTGTAGGGTGTGCAAATCTGATAAAGAACTTCAAAGAACGCACTGGAAGGTCAATGGATGACCCGGATATGGGTGCTTTGCATGATTCCATTTCAGCCGCTTTGGTAGCATAAGTTAGAAATAATTAGCTTTGTATTTTGTCTTGTACGCCAAGTTGTAACTAAACTTGTTTGACTGTTGGCTTGATCACTAGCAATCTATCTTATGTTGCATTAACAATTGTACATGTGTGTTTGTTCCAAATATGGAGACTAGTCTCTCTTTAAGTAGAAAATGATAGAACTATTAGCCCAAAGGTAAAAAACTAGTTGATAATGCAATATATATCTATTCAGCAACTAATCACGACACCATCAGTTCCAGGGACACTCAGGACATTACAGATTCAGGACAGACAATCTCCTCTAGAAAAATCAGGATTGCCAAACACCTAACTTCTCGAGCTAGCAGATTCTTCAGACAGCCAGCTTCTCAGAAAAGCTCTACATTAACAAGCTGTCCCAAACAGGGCCAATGGCGCCGCCGTCACAACCAAAGCAGCTTGTGCTCGCCGTGTCATCTGTGGACGCGGGCGTGGCTGCCTGGGACCTCCGCACTGGTGCGGAGGACATCCGCCTCCGCCCCTGCGCCTCCCGCCCTCGGTCGCTTGCCTCAGTTGCCGACCGCTTCCTCGCCTGCGCTCAGGCTCTTCCTGCTGGCGGCAACTCTGGGACCATCCACTTCTACTACTGGGACAAGGTAAGCACGCTCTACATAAAACCACGAACAGCGCTCTTGAACTCCGAACAATGACCCCGAGCCGTTTCTTGGTTTCAATTTCAGCCACAAGTGGCCGTCAAGAGCTTTCCTGCTGAGCCCATCCGCGCACTTATCGCCGATCAGGAGGGGAGCTACCTCATCGGCGGTGGCAGCAATGGCAATATGTTCCTTTGGGAGGTGAGGGCATTGTGCTTTCTTTGTGATGTGTTGAAACTGTTAGTATGTTTTGTTGGATGCTTGGTGTGCTGTCGTTTGAGGTTGATGTAATGTTTCCAGTGTTTTTGCTTGGTTATTAGTGAGCTCAAGGTGGTGTGAAGTGGATGCCCCTGGTGGTGACTAATCAAAATTGGACCAGGGCCTTCATTTCTTTCCAGTTGGTTTGGAACAGAATAGTTGGTGTTATTTATTTCTGAAATGAAATATGGTTACAACTTTGTTAGATTTCTTGCCGTAGAACATGTTTTTTCCCGTAGCTTGTGCACTGTACTGTATGGGGTGATGAACGAATGTGTGTTTTAGGTGCTTAAACTTTGAAGGCGGTGCTTATTTTGCGTTAGCATTCTCTTTAGCACTTAATGACCTGGCATTTTAGAAGCTAATTACTATGCCATAGGTTAAAAAATTGTGTGTTTCATGCTAGAAGTTCACTGTGACCATTGGAAAACTATGCTGTCGGCATTCATGTATACACCGGTTTAAAGTTCCATGATCAAGATCAAATGCCACTGGCTGTCTTTTACTTTTTACTCATATGACCATTTAGCACCTGAAGACATTTTCCGTAATGTCATGATGTGTTTCCCCCCTTCCATTTTTTCCACTAGAGCATTGGTGCTTTACAGTTACTTGAGCAGAAACACATTGTAATCTTCAGGTTTCTCTTAAAGCTGTGTCAATATTTGACATGTTTACAAGTGTATTTTGACAGGTACAATATTAGGTAACTAATTACGTGTTTCCTCTGTTTGCTGGTGTCTTATGTGCCTATGAGTTTGGTTTCTGTGCAGTTTATGCTATATATCTGAATCTGATCCATCCAGCACTTTTCTGATTAAATTTGAACATTGTCTAAGCTATTTATATGACCCATCGGATTTTATGCTGGTTTATAGGTGTCTACTGGAGAGCTTCTCCACACATGGCATGCACACTATCGTGCTGTTAGGTGCCTCGCGCTGTATGACTATTTGCTTGTCTCAGGGTCAGAGGACGGGAGTATCAAAGTTTGGGATCTCATCACGTATGTTTGCTTTGTGTAGTAAAATTGGTCAAACTATTTTTGTATAGTGTTCATTGGGTTTGGTTGTATTGGTTGCAGGGTGCTTGATGAGCAGGCAAGGCTGGAGGCCCAGACACCATACTTGTATAGTTTCAGTCAGCATGCACTGCCTGTAACTGATATTGCTTGTTTTCTTGGAGAAATTGCTATATCTTCTTCAGAGGATCGAACCTGCAAAGTGTGTGTGCAACTCAACTCTTGTTTTTTTTAATTGAATGTTTTGATATGCAGTTATTTATTTGTTCTAGTTCTTGTTAGCCACTCTTATTTATATCTTAACCACTACTACCACCGATTCCAAATGCAGGCTGTTTTAGGATCGTATCTGGTCAAACTTTATTAACTTGGATTATAAGGGTATCCTCAATGGCAATGGCAACATGCAAATAGCTAGCTAGATGAGGCTTAGAAATAATAAAATATGAACACTGTAGTGGAGGGTTATGTGAGCTGCGAGAGAGTTGTTTCTATGAGATCGTGCTAGACTAGTTATTTGGGAGTCACTAGCTATTTGATCTCTCTCCTTTTCATGCTTAGGGACGCCCTAAGCATGAAAAGTTACATAGATTGACATCATATGATTGATGTTACTATATTTATCATGGAAAAAAGGCTTCCATCATATATATGTCCTATATAAATTACAAGACAAGGTGTCATATTGGAGATTGTCAGTGTCCGAAACGACCTACATTTGGAATCGGAAGGAGTAGCATCTTGGGCTACATATTCTGATGGCATTTGTTATCTGCAGATTTGGAGTTTATCTGAGGGTAGGATGCTAAGAAGCATTTCATTTCCTACTAGCATTGGTTCTGTAGCACTAGACCCAAGAAGTCATATTTTCTATGCTGGTGGTAGAGATGGGAAGATATATGTTACTGCTATGGGTGTTGATCTCAGTTTTCATGGTAGTGACGAGTCATCTATTCTGGGCGCATTGGATGACCACAGGTTTGCATGATCTAGCTTTTCGTCTTGTTCTTCAAAATTACTGCTGTGAATTATCTCGTATCATGAAATTCCATGCGATAGTTGTTCATCACTTAAAAGAGCATGACCCGTTATATTTACCCATAGGAAGTGCATACAAGGCTCCTATCTTCAATCTTTACTTTAGACTTGAATGAATAAAAATTGAATTGCTAGGACATCTAATGTTGCATCTACTCTGATTGATGGGAAGAAAGATAGAGTAGGCTGCAAAAAGGAATAACAGAAATCATAGATCTTTATCTAGTGACATTACATTAAAATAATAATGATAATCCACCTTGGAATTTAGTTGGCAACATGGACATTCTTTTCTTTCTCAACACATTAGGTATTTATCCAAGATTGTTGAACAGGCAACATTTCTGCACAGCCTTAGGGTAACTGCATTTGCAAGGATATTATTTGCAGTGGTTCATGAAAGGAAAGGGGTGGTTCGAATTAGAGTTTTCACATATTTTCTTACTAGAAGTTGAATACAATTTAAAGAATCATTATATCCTGCCAATCATAACTAAAGATGAAATGAAATAATTAATAAATATTAATACATTTCCTTACACTTAAGTGTTCCGTAAATGTACAAGTATATAACACTTTAAAGTCCTGTTTGGCAGAGCTCCACACC